>JAKSZU010000003.1:212703230-213903230 GCA_026018925.1 Tupaia tana | reverse complement strand
AAACTAAAATCGGGCACACAGAAATAAGAAATAAGAGCACAAGAAAAAAAAAAAAAAAAGAGAATTTCCAGCCTAATGGTAGGGACAAGTCCAGAGTTGAATGTTAACTTCTAGAGTTTAAATGGAAAGATCAGACCACAATTACAATGCAAATTTAATAGAAGAGAGATTAATTACATGACTCTGAACTAGTGAAACAGAATTTTTTGACTTTGGAGTAAAAATTACTGATTTTCTTTGATGCTTTGATTTCCATATATAAGATTTTTTGTCTTCTCTTGAGCTGTTGATAGGTTCATCTACCTACTATTTGAACTGAATCCTAACCTTTTCTCTGTCTTTAAGTTTTAAGCAAATTTCTCTTAACCTTTTCTGATTCTGATCTAGTTAAACTAAAAATTTTTTAATTAAAAATGCATTTAAAAATTCCTATTATTACCTATTTAATGACTGCAGTAAGCCCTATATCCCCAGCGAGGTGCTACTTTATAGTATGTTCACTTTACTCACTAAGGTTTACACCTAAAGTCAGACATGCATTCATAAATATGTATACATCAGTTGTGCTTGCTATTGAAAGTGTTTAAATTAATTAAGATCTTTAGTGAATTAATAAAATGTGAAAAAAAGGCATGGAAAACAACTGTACATACTAGAGACAGTATGGGAGAAGGGGGGGTGTTGGCAGAAGGGGGAGACGTAGGGAATCAAGGGGAGGGGAAACAAAATTTACAAGAAATGAGAAATAGAAAAGTATTGGTTGATGATAACATGTATGGTAATATCTTTGATTGGGTGAATATACAATGTATACTGGATGGAAAATCTAATTTTGTATACTGTATTAATGTACAATGAATGACTGTAAATAAAATATTTAATTAATTAATTTTTAAAAAAGATAGAACAAATAAACAAACAAAAAAACACAAACAACTTCCCTACCTCAAGTTCACAGAGTTGGGCTGGTCATAACTAAGTCAGTTTAATCCGACAGCTGCTATGTTAAATGGCTACCATTTTATTTTATTTCTGGGACTTCACTGTTACAGTCACAGAACAGAATGATTGGTTTTGAGAATGTTGTGGGGGAAGTCATGTCTCAGAAGATTCACATGGAAAAGGAATTAGGACTGTACAGGTCAAATTCCAGCTTGGTGAGTTGGAAGAGATAAATGTGGAGAAGCCCAGTAGAAACAAGGGGCTCCTATCCTCTCAAGAGGCACTCTATGATTCTTCCCAAAGGGTTAAAGGCTTGGCAGCCCTCAGTTGCCCCCAACCCAATCACATCAAGTGGGGTTAACTTGCTGTTGAGCTCACATGACAGATGGTTCTTTGGGCCTCCTGAGTGCTCTCCAGACATCACCAGGTTGTCAGACTGAAACAAAAGCCATTCATTGCCCTGTCTTCCTCTCCTGAATTCTTCCTACCTTTGTAACCCCCAATGCACGAGATATGCCATAACTATTGGAGGGTCTCCCACTCCCAGCTTATCTATGTGAGCCATATTTCTCTGAAACTCAAAAACAGTGCACATATGCTGAAAAGATATTTTTTGCTATTCCTTATATCATAGGCAATGTTTGGGTACTAAGATAGTATTTCCGCATCACTGCGGTAGTTTCTCACATCTTTTCTAGGAGTAACCAATCAGAATTAAAATGAGATTTTCTTTGGAAGTTTGGGTGGGGTCTGCCTGTACATTTTCTTCTCTTTTCCATGTTCCTCTTACTATTACAGAGTCATTACCACAAAGAGCTAAAATGCTATTTAAGTGAAAGGAGAAAAGAGAAGTGAGGAAAACACCTGGATAAACTGACTCACTGGCAGAGAAGGTAGTCAACACCATGCAATTACAGGAATGTGGGATGTAAAACCTCACCATCAGAGATTCATAGTCCTGACACCAACATCTACCCACATTGAAATAGAATGCCTAAGACTGGTTAGACTTAAGGTTGTTTTCAATCACTGACACTTATTTATTTATTTATTTTAGATTTTGCCCTAAGGTATGTGCACTCACTGGAGAGAGACAAAAAGAGAGAGAGAGAGAGAATGTAAGAAATCACTCCTTATGGGGGGATGGCCACACAAAAATCCCTTCTCCATTCTCCTCTTGGGATTTTGGTCATGTACATACACACAGCTAGCATGTTTTTCAAGTTGCCCAGTCTGGGACTCATATCACATAGTCAGCTATGCAGGATATGGCACCTTAATCCACCATGCCACTGCTGGCCCATAATCATTGATACCTTTAGTAAAGGGTTTAATATCAGGTGGATGATTACGCAAGATGGTAAAGCATATGTGTCTGAAACAACAGAGGAAGTATAAGACCCTTGCTTGCTACTTGCTACAATATCTAAGAAATGGCCAGTTTCCTTAAATAGGCCCTCAGAGTGTAAGAGTTCTGGGCCCCCATAACCCCAGAGGGAAAGCAAGATGCACACAGAAGACCATGGCTGGTGTCATGGTGACATCCACTGTAATGGGTAACTGGGCACTGCTCTCACTAGTCAAAAGAGCCTGGATTGGGAATGCAGAGACCTGAATTCTAAGCTTGGAATTTCCACCTATGAAGTCAGAAGACAGACAGCATAATCTTTGTATCTTTCCCAGCTCGAATGGCCTATGGTGAGTTTAGATTAACTAGATTAAGCAGATATTTCTCCAGAATGACAGGAAACACAGGAGAAGCAAGCGTTCTAGTTCATTCTGTCGACAATAACGGAAAATACCCTTAACTGTGCAACTTACAAGAACACAGCCTTATTCAGTTCATGGATTGGGTGTCCACATCCAGGAGCCACATCTGGTGAAGGTCTTCCTGCGAGTGGGTAACGTGACAGGAGTGAAAGCAAGCAAGTCTGTGTCTGTGAGTCTCTGTCTCACTTTCTCTTCTTATAAACCCAGCAGACTTCAATCATGGGGACCCTGCCCTAATAACCTTAACCCTAACCTCCTCCAGCAGGCCCTACCTTTAAACACTATATTCAGATTAATTTTTCACCCTCTTACTCTTGTCATAAACAAGTCTCAGCATATGGATACTGGGGGGGAGGTACATTCAAACAATAGCACAAAGTGAGCATGACAATCTGGGGTCTGGGAAAGATGATGAGGAAAAAAGAATTGATGACATAAAGATGCATGAAGTGTTAATGACATTATCCATCTGTGATCCATACAACTTTTTCTTTTAATGGTTCCAGAAAAAAAATGTTTCTCTTTTAACTCTGTTTTATAATTCCAATATAGTAGCTCACACTCTACTTTGCCTTAGATACTCTCAATAGCTTTAATTCCACTTGTGCCGCAATTTACAAAATAGTTTAAAATTTATAATTGTGTTTGATTCCATTCTTCACCATTTGAAAATGAAAGGGGAAGGAGAAGAAAACTATGAACTTGTCAGGAATTCCTATCTTCTTTCCTAGGGAGAGATCCTTGTACAAGGTCCTACATATAAAACGTCATTGAGTCAGCTGGAACCACGTTCCAGTCTCCATTCTATCCAGGTATTCCTTCCTTGATACCCAGCTCTTTGGAACATTAGGGTTTCTTTAAATTGTCTTCAAGCACAGTATGCTGAATACTTATTATACTTGCTTCACTGACTGGTTGAACTTCTGTTCCAAAAGAGCATATCAAAACAAAGCTTAGAGCTGGATTATGTATTCTTGTCACTGAGGGCAGTAGTTTCCAAACTAAGCTTCTCACAGCCTTAGAGGTTCCACTGAGCCTCTCCCAGGCTTTTGAGTGTCTAAATTGAGCCGCTGGGGGCTCTAGGCTCTCCTCTTAATTTAATCTGAGAAGTTCTTCTTTTATCTGCTTTATTTATTGGTCTCCCTGTAGCTATTAAAAAATGTTTGAGAACCACTGTAGAGCAAGTTCTAGTCTGTAGCTTGTTTTCAGCCTGAACCCAAGTTTGTTTCTTTACATGACATGCTAATAAATCTCTATTTCATGGCCTCCCAGTCTAAAATAGGGTGGACAGAAGTAGTCTATTGGTCTTTAAGACATGCTGTCATCTGTCACATCAGGAAGCCTCCAGGGGTCTTAAATTCAGAGAAACATGGCAGTAGTCATTTTCCATGGAAGACTCCTCTGATGAGAGAAACCTCATCACCACTCATACACAGTAGCTAGTATTTTACGTAGACTAACTGACCTGTTTTCATTCTTTTTAAATACCCAAAGGCATCTTACCTACACAAGGAGCTGAAGGCCTACAAACTGTGATCATAAAGAAAGTTTGCACACTACGCAGCGCTAAAGAGCACCTGAAACCACTTTGCTTCTATTTGTTTTGCCCCCTCATGTGCACATGGGTATATTAGTGTTTCTTTTGAATCCCCCTGGGTTTGGATATTATACACCCAAGTTTTAGTTCAAATTGAGTTTTCACAGCTGGATTATAAACCAATGGAAATGTTGACCTAGCACCAACTATATCATTCCAAACAGGTGTTGCTTTAATTAGACTTATTGTAAAACAAAAATTAAAAATTAAAGGAAAACATTTTAAGGTACCTAAAAAGTTCCTTACGGTTTTAAAGGGAGCCAGCAAATGGTCAAGGACTTTTAAGCCTTATCTCCTTTTCCTGGAGGTTCTCTTAAAAGTTTGACAACACTCCTGAAGCTACAAAAACACCGCAATGTCTCAAGAGGATGAAAAAAAAAAAAAAAAACAACTTTTATTTCCTTGCTATGAGAAATAAAGTTTTAAAATGAAAAGAGAGCCTTGCAAAATCCATTCACTTAGTTCTTAGATGCCCCCACTTCAGACAGGAAAAAGGCAAAAATAAGACAAGTCTTAGGATGCCATTCCTGACTGAAAAGAAGGTTATCATTATTTCCCAAGCAAAGACAAAGTGTTTTTTTTTTTTTTATGTGTGTGTGTGTGTGTGATTTCAATTTAGAGCAGAAAACATATTGCTGCGTAGTTACTAGAAATATGAAGAGAGGTTGCAAAACCCCTACCTTCAAAGAGTATTCAAGCACACTGTCTCACACATAAAACTATTCAGAGATCAAGTTAAAACTATATGAATTAGCTTAGGTGTGTCAACATTACAGTAAGACAGCGCAGACTTCCTATGGAAGTTTAAAATGAGTTCCTAGAGAAAACAGAGTGGAAGGCCAGCTTCAGAGATGTAACCCATAGTGAGAAGGCAGCGGAGCAGCTCAGGCTGGGGAAACTGAATGAGTAAACCTAGAGAGTAGTGGTTCTCCAGCTTCAGTATACTGCAGCCTGGGTACAATCACGGGGAGGGCTGGTTAAGACAGTTCACTGGGACCCCAGAGACTGATCCAGTGAGTCTGGGTTCAAAAATGTGCACTTCTAACAGATTCTCAGCTGATGCAGATACTGCTGGACTGAGAACCAATGGTAGTAGAGAGAGGATTCTGCCTGGGTGTTAGGGATGTAGTGTAGGTGCTGATTCAGCTGCAGCAAAGGAATTGTATGGAACAGCAGAGAATGTAATTCCCTAAACGAAAACAAAATATTCGGGTTTTGGTGGTACTTTTATGCTAAAACATTAAAAAAAATATAGGGAACCAGCAGTTAGCGTAATGGCTATGTCGCTAGACTCCCACGTAGTCGACCACGGTTTGCGTCCCGGACCCAGTGGCTTAAAACTCACGCCGGGCGCGTGTGCGTGCGTGCCCAAGATCCCGAGAGGAGAATGGAGGAGAAGGGATTGCGGCGTGACCATCTCCCCTGGGGGGTGATCTCGCTTTCTGTCTCTATCTCTCTGTCTGTCTGGCGAGTGCACGCGCCCTATAGCAAAAACCTCTCCGGGAAAAAAAAAAAAAAAAAAAAAAAAAAAACATAAAAAAAATGAAAGTCAGTCATTCTCAACTTTAGCCTGTTCCTAGTCACTTCATAAAAAACATGAGGAAAGAGGAAAGAGGAAAATAACTCTATATTGAGTATTATGCATGATGTTCTATTGTCTTAACTCATTTAGTCCTCACAAAAAATAACTGTGATAACAGTGATCCTGATAATAGTGGTGACTGGCCCAGCCACAGTGATGTGAGTAGAAGGGTACTGCCATGCAATGGGTAAGGCTGCACGGAAGGCCCTGGTTTTTCTGTGAGAGCTAGAGAGAAAAGAGGCATCCTCTAATAGAGTCTTTCACACCATAATCCACCCTCAGTCTCAGCCAGCCTGAGTCATGGCATGTGTGTGTGTGAGCCAGTGTACTCAGAGAGGTTCTGAGATTCAGATGCAAATACAGTACCTTTCCCACAGGGATTGTAATAGCTGTGCTGCTGTTGTACCACCACCTGGCCCCATATTAGACTTTTCAGTCCTAGACTTTCCATGGCACTGTTTTATATATTCTAGTTCTGTTATGAAATTTTCCCTATTACCATCTGTTTTTGAATATATTAATCAAAGTTATTTTTAAACCCTTATCTAGTATTTGAATGTCTGGGTCATTTACCTGTATATTTATTTACCAATCTTGTTTCTCAGCATTTATGATCATTTTTATTGAACATCAGATTATGTATGAAAATAGTAATGCTTCAGATAATAGAATATATGCTTTCTAGAGGATTGAACCTCTCTGCTGGAGGCAGGAGGGGACTGATGGCCTCAATCTGATTATAGATTGAACTGACTCGGGACTGAGTTATATCACTAGAAGACTTGATCTGTCTCTGCTTGCCCTCGGCTTGAAGAGCACAACCCTCCAGTGGCCCCAACTGAGAGGCAAAGGCATCTGTAATAGTTCCTCCCCTTTCCAAGTTCTAAATCTTATTTTGTGACTACCAACAACTCTGTTATGCTTTTCAGCTGTTTTGGTTTTGCTTTTCAGCCTTTCTACCCCCACACAGCTTAGTTGTCAAATATCCAGAGAAGAAAACCAGCACCAAACATCAGGCTCACTTCTCTGCATCTTCCTAGTCTCCAGGATCTTGGCTTTCAAGTTGTAGCTGCTTTGAAAGTCCAGAATCCCAAACTTTTGCTCCCTAGCTCTTTACATTGCCCAAAGCTGTTTTACTTCTCTGCCCAGTAGAAGGGATCCTCTGCCTGGCTTCTTAACTCCTTACCCCACACCAAAAATTTTCAAAGACCCTAAGAAATAAAGCAATGTGCTCTCCTTACTGAACTTCCTTTTATCCAGGATCTGGCTCCTCAAATGCTTATTGGGCCAGCAGCTCTCTCATGTCTTTAGACACCTTTAAAAATCAAGCTTCTAGTTGTTCTTGGCAGAAGTTGAAGTCTGTTACAAGCTACTACATCACAACCAGAAGCATAAGTCTATATTTAGAAATCAGGTTCAGCATAGGAAAGTAGTTATGTATTTTTCTGTGACTATTATTGGGTACTATACTGGGTTATCAAAGGCAGGGGATGTTTCCTGCCCACGGGCATGTGATAATTAGAGAGGCACACATAATAGGGAGTAGGTGCAGAAGGGACAACAACACAACATGATTTTTCATGATTTCCTGTGGCCCTATAGATCCCTAATTTCTGCCAATACTTAAACACTCGGAACTTGAAGAGAGCCATGTGTTTCCTTCCCACAGTTCTCCTTTTGGTTTGCACTTGACTCTGAGAGGGATAATTGCAGCTTAAAGTGGGAGAACAAAAACACAAAGAGCTTACATTTACATGATATTTCCAGTTACTACAATCACAAAATATAGCATATTTGCAATTTTAAAATCCCATGAATGAGGCTCTTCTCTACATAAAAATAACGTTTTTTTTCTTTTTGGTTTGTTTTTTGTTTGTCTGGTTTTTTTATTTTTTTTTTTAAATAGATTAGAAAGGGACTTTAGATAGTTTAGGAATTTCAAAATAAGGTTTTTCAGCTAATTAGCATTATAGCATCTCATGCCTTTGTCTATCTTTTGTAAGTAAAAAGAAAAATGGAATCCTATGCATAATCATATCCAGTCTTTGAAAGAGACCTAAACATATTTCCTGTCTAATATTGAGAGTCCATATCAAGTAGGAAGTGAATGGTACATGTGTGAAATCTCAGTTTACATGCCAGGGAGATTATTCACATAGCTTTGTAGGCTCTGTGCAGGATAGACAGTGATGGCCGTTTCCTTGAGGCAGATTCATCAAGTGGAGGAAGCACTCCCAGCAAGAGGTCCACACCTTGCATCTAGCAGCAGCCTGCTTCCTTCCTGTAGCAGTTTGCTACTCTGTTGGGGTTGGTGGTAGGTGGAGGGAAGATAGCAGACACTTCTTTGAAAGTGGTTCCAGTGTGCAGCAAGAGCCTTTTCTCCCCACCCCATCTCTCTGATACATTGCTTTTCAGTTGAGCCCCACAATGTGGGTCTTAACAAAGATACTCGGCAAGGGGGTTTGATGTGGTACCAAGAACACTGAACCTGGGTTAGGATGTCTCTAACTATTTGACCTTGGGTTAGTCTTCCCCTTTGTCTGGTTCTTCGCTGTAATAAGTGAAGGATACGAATAGATGATCCTAACAGTCTCATGTAGCTGGAACAGTCCATGGGTTCAGGAGTCCCTTTGGACTGGGTTCAAGGCCACTGGAGAGGCATCTGATGCCTTGTGCAAAGGACTGCACTCTAATGAGGACCTTCTCCCCTGACCTGAGCTTTGGGAGTTTTTCTGTCTTCTACCATTCAATATTTTGCCATGGATATACAGATAGATTCCTATATGTCTTACACATTTCCTTTTTCTCATTTCAGCACATACGCCTCAGTGAAATATGCCAGAATGTTTTTGTAACTAAAAATATAACTTCTTATCTACTCAACACCAACATATATGCCAACATTCTGACTATGGCCACTTTTAAAATTACCTTTAGGTAACCCATATACAGCTTGGCTTCCTAGTGTTCTAACTCAGCCTACAGTCAAGGTCAGAAGAACTCCCACATGAGTAACTGAAACTAATTGCAATTATTTACTGAAGTCTGAAAAAATGGTGTTTACATAATGCACAACATACAGGGGAAAAGTTATTCAAAATTTGCATTAAACTATTATTTTTCCAAATTTTCACCGATCATCAGACTTAACCTGTGTCTTTCTTCACTGCTTCAGCTCTGCCCAAAACGATGCTAAAACTCCACTCTCAGAGGCTCTCACCTTCCTCCAGCCCTGCCTTCCTCTCACATTTCTACATCTTTCATTTTTCCTGGCTTTCTGTTACCTTTCTATTACTGATGCAGTTCTTCTTCGTCTCATTTTGGTCCTTTTCTCACCAGTTATCCAGGTTGGCACCACAAACCCTAGAGCCCAGGAAATACCATAGAACTCTCTAAAATCCTGCCTTTGTTGACAGGGGTTGGAGCAGAAGGTTGGAGATGAGAAAAGGTGAACACATCTTTTTCTTAAAACCTTTTAAGAATATTTGTCATAACTGGGCTTCTTTCTGGCCACAGTTCAGTCAGATTTCTGAATATTCTCATAAGCCCATCTGTGCTTATAAAATCCAGTTTTAGCAAAGAACCCTGTTAAGTCCATTTAAACAATAACCCATCACCCTCTATATCTCAATGACCCTCAAGATATCTGATGAGGATCTTTATACTGCACCTCCTGCAGGTGATGTTTGACCACCCTTGTCCTTATCCTAGCAAGAATACTGTTCAGTGTTTTAAGCCAGAATCCCCTTAAGCCCTAATGTTTCCTCTTACTAATTTTCCATCCCTTGACCCTTTCCCTGTTCTTTGGCTGTAAATTAGTGTCTATGCTGTATTCAGATTGGGTCTAATATTTCTCCTCCATTACAAGGCCCTGTTAAAGTAGTCCCTGCACCTATAGAAAGTTTTTGTTTATTCAGGACCATCTGTAAGCACAGATTACATCAATTTACCTTTAATTCTCCAACCTCAGGAAGAAACATGGATGTATATGTTTTTTGTACCGTTAGATTACCTAAAATGTGAAGTGTTTGGATCGGATTCCTTTTTCCAAATATGTGTAAATCACATTTACATGGATACAGTTCATGGAATTACAGGAATGTATAAGAATTTGGACAGTGGAAACATCTTTCTAATAACAATAACAATCAATATTAAGTTAACAATTTACAATCACAGAAATGATTTCATTTATCCCTTCTACCTACTGGTAGGATAGGTACAGGTTTAACAGTTACCCCTATTTTAGACATGAGGGAACTTGGAAAGGTTAAATGACTTGCTCAGGTCCTTCAGCGATAGGGTGGTAACTTGACTCTAGGTATTCAGATTTCAAATCCCAGAATTAATCACTTCACTGGATTTCTCCATCTTATTATTTTACTTTGCACATGCATGAGTGCACACACACACACACATATGCACACTTACATACACAGAAATTAATTGAAACATAGCCAATTACATATATGCAGTGTCTTATATATGTGTGTATCTATCTATCTATCTATCTATCTATCTATCTATCTATCTATAATCATGTATTAAGTCAACAAAATCCACATAGCAGCTCAGTTTCTATTTCCAGAAGAAGCCTTGACCTTGTAACAGAATAAACACTACTGCTGGGCCAGAGCTATGGAGCCAACCTCCGGCTTCCCTCTGCACTGATGTGCTCTGTTTTTTAAAGCACTTTCATTTACATTACTACTATTTTCATTGTCTTGATCATCCAAACCTCAAAGGAAAGAGGCTAATGATATTCCCCTAGCTCCTCCACTGCCACACTCATGCTGAGATGGAAGCAACTTGGACTGACTGAATTGACTCTGCAAACCATTCAGGAACTTTCATGAAATTGCTACTATAAGCAGCTGGAGTTGCCATTTGCATCTCACTGTGTCTTACTTTTTTTCCTTAGAATTTTTTTTTTTAAGCACCCACAATACCCTGGGGGAATTTTCCAGGACAAGCTGCAGGTGCTATGGATATTTTCATTTAATAATCATTCTTGCAATTCAGCACATTTGTAATCCATGTGGTAAACTCTGACTTACATTTCTCCCAGTGGACGCTGGCCAGATGCAGAAACCAAAGAGCTTGATGCCGATACTGCCTCTTCCCTCTTTTATAGTTTGTGCATTTGGATGTGTTTAGCATGATCTGTGAGTGCAGGGTAAGGAATGTGCTGTGTTTAAAAGACCCTTTTGTTGACATTAAGCAATCATAAATATACTCAGGAATTATATTCCTTGCATTTAGTGTGGCACGCTTTAATTGGATGGCTTTCACATGTGATATCATAAAGAACATATGCATATTTTTGGCAATCCCATTGGATTGTGCAGCACAGAGGCACATACAGAGCAGCACATTCCTAACATCTATGGATTGTCTCATATATGTCACCACATCTTCCCCCAGGATTGCTTTCTCCACACACTCCAAGATGGTAACTTCCCAATCTGTCCAAATTTTATTTGGAATCCTCCTGGACTGTGTAAATGTCAAGGCCAGTTTCCTTTCCATGTGAACAGCTTTGAAAGAACTGCATGCCTAACTCCCTCATAAAATACAAGCCAGAGCATCTTCTTCTTTTTTTTTTTTTTTTTTTTTTTTTTTTTTTTTTTTGGTATTGGTTGGGGAAGGAAAGGGGGTGTTTGGCCAAAAGTTAAGGAAGAAATCCCTTTTCAAGAATGATGTTCTCCTTCTCATTTTCACCACATAAACAAAATGTTTAAGTCTGCATGGAGCCAGCTTCAAAATAGTGAATTCTTCTGGATAAGTCATTCTGCTGCTGTGTGGAGATGCAATCTCTGGAGGCAGCAAGCTACATCAGGGGCAGACTCCACCCTCTGAGCCCCTGGTGGAAAACTGATGGTGTCCTCAAAGGAATAACTCAAGAGATGTCAACAGAGCGACTATGTTCAAAAGTGTGAGCAAGGCTGAAGGAACCGATAAACAATGGGAGCTCTCAAAGGTGAAATGCAATAAGATGCCATTATGAGTTCTGGACCAGAAAGGATGTATCCAGAGCTTATTCATGGGGGCAGATTTCTTTGCCAAGAGCTAGGTGGGGAATGTAGTCACTATGAAGCCAAAACCTAAGCTGGGGAGGGAGAATTAAAAAAAAAAAATACCCTATTTCCTTCCTGTCCCCAACTGCTTACTGGTGCCTCCTATTGACAGAAAGCAGCCAGTAGCCTCAGGTCAAGAGAGGTTTGTTGGGCAAGCCTCTCCACCCATCCTGTGTGGTGGGAGCAAGGAGGAAAAACAGGGAGGGTTAGTAGAAAGGGGCAAACTGAGACAAGCCAGCAGCAGGAGGGAGGCCCACAGGAAATACCCAGCATGCCTGCGTTTTTACATACAACCCATCACATCCATTCCTTATAGCATCTCCATGAAGCAGTTAAGACCTCCATCGCAGAGATGACAACAAAGATCAGAAAAGTGAAGTGCCTTGTTCAACCTCACATGGTTAGACACGGAGCTTTCCTGTTGAACTATTAAGCTTCTGTAGAGGAAGGTGATTGACAGAACTTAAACAGCAAGACCCTAAATGGAAACCTAACAATTCTTTCATTGGAAAGTTCCACACACAGGTCTGGAAATCTTTAATCTCAGATTGTGAAACAGTATCCGAATCAAATGGTTCCTGGGTTTCACATAGACAGGAATGAGAATTTAGATACTAAGAGATGTCAGACCATTTGAAAAATAAGTATCTTAGTCTATTCATTCCTTGAGTTCAAATAGTTAAAATTTAAATAATGAGAATTTAGATAGCAAGGGATATCAGGCAGCCTGGAACAAGTGTGATGTCATTCAGAACAAAAGCAGGAGCTTCTAGAAACAGTCCCATGCATGATAATCACAAATGTAAATACTCTTTAAAAAATCTGAGTAAAAAGACAGTATCTATCTTGTAATTGTGACTCCATTATCTTGTCCTAGGAAACTATTTGTGGTATCAGCTGTATAGATTTTGATGATAGCTTAGGAAAGTGTACTAAGTTTTTGATCATTATAAAATATATCACAATTTAAAACCACAACAGAAAGCATATGTCTGCTAAAAGATAAGCATGTGGTCATTGTTCTTTAGACATGTTGTTTTCATGTTTACATATCTCATGTCACTGACTCTGAGATACATACTTGAAAAATTTTTTTGAACTACCCTTTAATTCAAAACATCTTATAGCTGACAGTGTATTATATTTTCTCTACTAGTGTAAGTTCTTTTTATTGGTATACAAGATATATTTTGTGTTCAACAGTATCCTAATCAGACTTGGTATGATTAGTGTAGATTAATTAGCTAATGCTTTGGTCCTCTTTGCACTGGGGTCCTGGTGAGTCCAACCAATTGGGCATCTCAACTGGGTTCATTGCTGTTTTCTCTCACCCTCTCAGGCCAACCTGGCACTCTGGCTCAGGCTGGGGTTCAGTGAGTTAAAGTTGGCTGTGGGTACAGTGGGATTGGGTCATGCCTATGGGGAATCAAGTAAGGAGGAGACCAAAGAGAGTGATTTAGGGAATGTAGGCTTTGGGATGTCCAATGAGCAGCCTGAAACACAAAAGAAGATAGGAGTACAAACAGGAAGTGACTGAGTGCCACAGAGTACAAAAGCAAAATGCCCAGTGAAGGGATTGGATCTAAATAAAAGGGGTGGAGGGAAGAGCATGTCTGAGAGAGAGAGACCCTCCCTCCCAGAAAAAAGCAACCCCGGGAGAGGGGTGACCTTCTCCTATAATCTGAACTATCCCTTTTTAATAATCTCCATTTCACCTTGACTTTGACAGTTATTAAAATAGAGAGAGACTTCACTATTGATTGAGACCATAGGGTATTTACCTTCAGTGCCTGGTTTATTTCACTTGGCATTATTTTCTTCAGGTTTGTCCAAGTTGCCTCAGATGACTAGATTTATCGTTTTCATGACTGAATAATATTTCATTGTGTATATATACACCACATTTTAGGTACTGAAAGACAAATACCATGTAATTAATTATTAATGGAAGTCAAATGGTTCAATTGCATAGACACGAAGAGTGAAGCAGTAGCTAAAAGAAGTAGGAAAGTGGAGGGCTTTGGAGGAGTGAGGAGAATTTGGTTAATAGATAGAATAGCCTAGGTAGAAAGGAGAAATGAATTCCAGAAAATAGTTAACATAGCAGAGAGACCATAGTTACTGACAATCACATATGCTTCTGTAATTGAAGAGCAGATTTCAAGTGTGCTCAAAAGAGAGCAATGATAAATATCTGAGATGGTAGATGTGTTTATTGACCTAATTTGATCCTTAGACAATAGAAATGTTTTGAAAAACTACACTGCACCCAAAAATTAATGAAAAAAATATTGCATTTAAAAAACAAGAGAGACTCTGAAAACATCTTCTCCTCCTTGTCTTTTCAATCTTCATGTGTCATGATCAATACGTCTGATCAAATAGACATACTTTATGAAATACATGCTCTTCTTGGTTTCCACTGGTGCAATTTGGAAATTTAGGGTTTAGGTATGAACTTGTGGGGACTCAATTCAGTCCATAAAAGATCCCATAGAGAACACAGCAGTTAATTTTAAGTTCTTCTGAAGATTATCTTCCTTTTCTCCTTTCTTTCTTCCCCCAATGGAAGCAATATGTTCAAATTCAAGGTCATTCCAAGGAGAAATCATCAGGCTCCTTATCATTTTCCTAAAGGGGCCACTTTGTGAATCTCCTTGAGTAATCAGGGCCTGCTAAGCATATGAGAATAGGCTGTGAGAAGAGTAGAGAAAGGGAAAAAGGAAAGAGAAAATATACAAGAAAAACATACCCTGAGTTATCAAGAGAATCAGGACAGAATCAAAAGTTTTAGAAAATGGAACTGAAATTCAGTCAATATCCAAGATTCTTTTTTTCCCCATAGTTTATTTATTTATTTTTATACATTCAACCACTGTATATCATTACAGTTTGCAAAATGAATTTACCCATCATGAACATACTGTATATTAGCCCACTTAAAGGTATTATTATACACATATCACCAATAGATAATTTTCCATTTTCACATCCCTGAAATGTTTTGCTTCTTTCTTTTTTCCCTTGTGATTACTAGATGCTCACTCTTATGCAAGGTGCTGGGCAGATATAAAAATCAATAGCTTCCACCTTTCGTTGACTTGTCCCATTGTGCTAAAGCAGCAGTCACAGTCAGACTTAAGACATTCTTTTTTTTTTTCCCCCATAGGGTGGGTGTGCTCTCCAGAGAGACAGAGAGAAGGTGAGAAATCATCCCTCTGGTGGAATGACCATGCCACAATCCTTTCTCCATTTTCCTCTTGGGATTGTGGTCATGCATGCTTGTCCCACGTGACTTTTCAAGCCACCATCAGCTGGTCTTGGACTCACTGTCAGCCATATTGAGTCCAGCGCTTTAACCACTATGCTACCTGCTGGCCCCCAGAATAAAGACAGTCTGAAGCATCCTGAAGCCCAGAGGATTCAATGACATGAACATATTTTTTTCTTAAAATAATAGGAGCAAATATCATCTCATATGTTTAAGCGCAATATATTTAAACCAAAGAAGCAAGAATCTGGATCAAAAGAGTATTTAACAGTATAGGTATGAATTTTGTGGAAACTCAATTCAGTCCATAACAGGTCCCATAGAGACCACAGCAGCTAATTTTTTTTTTTTTTTCTTTTTTTGGAGAGGTTTTTGCTATAGGGCGCGTGCGCTCGCCAGACAGACAGAGAGAGACAGAGAGATAGAAAGCGAGAAATCACCCCCCAGGGGGGATGGCCACGCCGCAATCCCTTCTCCTCCATTCTCCTCCTGGGATCTTGGGCACGCACGCACACGTGCCCGGCGTGAGTTTAAGCCACCGGGTCCGGGACTCGAACCACGGTCGACTACGTGGGAGTCCAGCGACATAGCCATTACACTAACTGCTGGTCCCAGCAGCTAATTTTTTTTAAGAATTATTTTTATTTAGCTTTCTTTCTTTATTGATGTTAATTTGACCAGAGAGGGACAGAGTGAGTGAGAGAGAGAGAGAGAGAGAGAGAGAGAGAGAGAGAAAGGGAAAGTTAGAAAGCAAGCTACCAACCCTGGAACTCGAACCACAGTCAGCCATGTGGGAGTCCGGCATCCTTAACCACCACACCACATGCCAGCTCCAACAGCAGCTAGTTTTAAGTTCTTATCAAGATTAATTTTTCTTTCTTCCTCCCTTCCTTTCTTTTATCCTTTTCCCAACAGAAGCAATATGTTCAAAGTCAGGGCCATTCCAAAGAAAAATCATCAGACTCCTTATTATTTCCCTGAAGAGAAGTAGTGAGTGTCTTCAATGCAAGGCAACATCAAAGTCAGAGACGTTACAGGCAAGAAGTACACGAAGATGGTGAAGGAGACAAGAAGCCCTCCCATTCTTTCTTCTCCAGCCCTGCTGTTGCTACTCCTAAAGTTTCTCTCTCTCTCTCTTTTTTTAAAAAATGTTATTTTATTTAACTTCATTTATTTATTTATTTTAATCTGACCGGAGAGGGACAGAGTGAGAGAGAGAGAAAGTGGGAAAGCAAGTCACCAGGTCTGGGATTCGAGCCATGGTTGGCCATGTGGGACTTGAACCACAGTTGTCCATGTGGGAGTCCAACATCCTTAACCACCATACTCTCTGCCAGCCCCTCTAATCCTGAGGTTTCTGTGTCAATTACTTTGTCTTAGGAAATTACAAGTGGTGCCTTATTATTTTTCTTTATTATGGGAAAGATCTTTGTCTTTTCCCACCTAATTAATTCTGCTCACACCAGCAGAGCACTGTTCTTGAAGCATCTCTCTGATCTGTTACACCATTCCTCAAGGGTTTCTCCCAGTACTGCACTAATACATGGATAAAAGCCCATATACATCCAAGGGCCTTTATGATTTGACTCCAACCTTCTCAGTTTCATTTTTAGTCACTTCCTATTATGGACCCTGTACTTCTGCCCAGATATTCTGAAATCCAGCTGTAGTCAGAGTCCCAGGAGGAGCCTATAAGAACATGGGTGCCCAGGTCCACATCTCTCCACAGGACTGGATCAATATGTCTAGCAAAGGTCTAGGAATCCTACTGATTCTAATATCCATCTAATTTGGGTGCTTGACAAAGTGAACCTTTATTGTTCATTTGAACAAATCTGTGATATTCTCACTCACCTCCTCCATGAAATCACCTTTCTCTGACTCCATATCCCCTTCATTCTAGCATCTTCATTTTTCATCATCAACTGCGAAACTTCTCTCTCTACTCTTAACACTCAGTACATCTCCACCATTCATATGATCCATCTCACTTTCTAACTTACATTTTAATTATTTTTACAGATGGTTTTACCTCCCTATGAGACTATATGCTGTTTTGAAAGTAGACATTATGTCTAATTAACCTGTCTTTTTCTCTCCAGTCCCAATCAAAAAACTCCGGCAAAAACAAATAAACAGATAAGAAAAAAATAACTACAACAAAAACATTGACATCCAGTATCTATATATGGACAGCATTTGCTAATAATTTGGTAGCCCCAAATTATTTCCCAAATTTCCTTCTCTAGTAGGAAAAGGAATGATAAAGATTTTTCATTCTTTTAAGTATTAGAATCGTGTTTTCACCATAAATGCAAAAGGGAGCAACATTCTTTCAAATAAAAAATGTCATATCAGGTGAATGAGTTGTGGAAATTCAGAATCTCCTTCACATCTTGTATAAACTACCTAAACATGGGGTGTCTTTCTGTTATTCACATGGAGTAAAGATATGTATTTCCCCACAAGGAAATTTTTGTTCTCATCTGATGAAAATAATTTATATAACATTTTCAGGGTAGATTGTCACTCATCATGTGAATAGAAGGTAATAAATTAACAACCACATGGAATTAACATACTTAGATAATCACTTAATCTTTGGGGGTTAATCTTTCATTTCTGAATTTCTAAGATTAACTACTCCACAGAGCTTAAAGTCTATGCTAAGGGAAAAACAGACCTGACTGAAGAGAGACCCCTTAGAGAAGGAATCCTCAGATTTCTCGCACCTGTGGTTTTTCATTGCTCCTATGGAGAGCTTAGGTTGGTGGACATTGGGAGCTTGAACTGCTCCTTGGGGAAGTTTTGTAGGAACAGTAGAGTTATTAAATAACGAAAATGTCATGGGCAATAGATCTAGGTTGCAAAGACAATACAAAGAAAGGTTTCCAAATAATGTCCCCACCTGTAACCGAAGGCAGCAGTGATGAATATAATCTTAAACAGCAGGCAATTTGAAAAAAAGAAAAAAAAAACTTAGTTGCTGAGTTCTGGAACGTATTATGAGCAGTTCTTGAATTCTTATTTAGGCTATTCAAAACTTTCTCTTCGTTTTACCAAATCCTGAAACTTATGATTCTTATAATGAGCCCATGTCTCATCCTCTACTTTTTAATCAGAAAAAAAGAGAAAGTAAGAAAGAAAGAAAATAGTTTAAAATTCCAGAGAAGCTTTTAAGAAAATTATGGATAATACAAAATATTGCACCCATTCGCCCTCTTTCATGATCTAATTGCCACCTTCTCATATAGATTCAAACAGAATTCCTCTAAATTCCAAGACGGCAGATTGCTTCCCTCAAGGAACATGAAAGTTTTAGAAATGATGATCTCAAAAATATTAACTATAAGTTTAAAATGTTCAATCAATGCTTATTCTATTTACTATTGCTTTTATAAACAGTCATCCCAAAACATAGCAATATAAAACCATCATTTATTATGTTCATAGATTCTGTAGGTCACAAATTTGGACAGAATAGCGTGAATATGGTCCTAGTGAAAGAGGGCATTTTACTCTGAGGGAAGGATCTACCTTGACAAGGAAGCTTGTGATTATCCAGCTGTTCTAGATTGAGTAGAGAAGTTTATCTATTAAAACAACAGAAAATCTACTTGGAGTGTCATAGGTAGATAGTTTACTCTTCATACAGCTACATCTCTGAACTAATTCTGAACTGAGGCACATTCCATATTAAGAAGAATGTTTTCTATTGAGCTCTTCAAATCTCAAATTTATATTTGAAGATAACTGAGCTAGGGGCAAGTTTCAAAAAAAGATAGTGACATAATGGAGCTGGCATGTGGTGTGGTGGTTAAGGGTGCCAGACTTCCACATGGCTGACTACGGTTCGAGTCTCAGACTTGATGGCTTGCTCTCTCTCTCGCTCTCGCTCTCTCACTCTCTCGCTCTGTCCCTCTCTGGTCAAATTAAATTAAATACACAAGTAAAGATAAATAAAATAATTCTTAAAAAAAAAGATGACACAATATTAGTACACCAATACAACCAGTAGAAAATGGATGGCTGTTCATTTTACTTTCTTGTTTTCTTTTTAATTTGTATTCATGAGAAGAGCAGACATGGTAAAGAGGTAGTAACTGAAATTCATTTATTTGGGAGTAATTCCAAAGGATTTGAAAATAGCCAGATCCAGCCTTCATATTTCTTTTAAGATCCCTCTTAAGACAAGCAGGGAGATAGGAGACCAGCTTGTGTAACATCTGGTTTGTTTAGGGGTAGAAGGGCTATAGTAGAGGGAATTCTTGGAAACATTCTTAAAGACTGTGGTAGAGGAACACCTGGAAGAGCCTACTTTATTGAAGGAAGGCTGCAAGGACCCAGGCAGAGGAGGTCATGTTTAACAAATCAGATGGAGTTCCTTGAAGATATCCCTGTCATGAAAGATGAAGGAGATTTAGTGGCTTTATAAAGAGTACTTTGATTTTAAACACGATTTGACAAGATTCCACGTCCGGGATTAATGGCAAAGGAGAAGAGCCATTCACTGTGGGTAACATAGGGTGCAAGATAAAAACTGGCTCAAGGAAGAGAGAAGGATGAAAGACGGGAAAGGATCCTGTGACTTGGAAAGGGATTACCTTATGGAGGAGGGGATAGAAGTGAAAATGGCCAGCCGGATTTAGGATAGCTGTTATTTATAATATGCCTTGGAAGGGAGATGAACAACAGAATAAATGCACCGGGTCTTGAGATGATGATTCAGAAACTTAGACCCAACAGCCCTAGCAAATCATACCACATGGGGCAGAGATGCTTGGCTATGACATGGTGCCTTGGCAGAGGAATAGAAGCCAATACAAGCCACCAAGACTAGGTGTGATAAGCCAAAATATGTAATGATTAGTCCAGTGATCTCTCTTAAGCCCAGAGCTCTAGATGATCGTAAATCAACCAGATTTTTTTTTAGTGTTTCTAGCTCTTCCTTTTTATTATTATTATTTTGAGACTTCTTCTCAAATCTTTTCTTCACCTCACCTTACTTCACCTAAAACTACCCTCAACCTCAACCCCATCTTCCCGAGTTTAGGCATTATAGTGTTCTCTCACTCTTCTCTCTTCCTCCTATAAAAACTGAATGTTAGTAAAATATCTAACTCACCCTAAGGGATAAGGGCTGAGGGAGAGTTCAAGGCATTACTCTTCCTCTGGGCATTTACACTTTAATGGGAGGCAAAAAGTTTAAACCAAAGCACTATAGCTCCTGTGATGGAATTTCAGGGCAGAGTTTGGGAAAGACACAGTAAGGTGATTACATGTCCCAGAGGTCACACTGATGGTGGCTCTCTCCTGCACCTGGTGATAAAATCAATGTTGATCTTGCCAAACAACATTCAATGCTTATTAAAAAAAGAAACAAAACCAGTGAAAAAACAGCTTTAAAAACTGGACTTGCAGGGAAAAAATGGTATTGATGGTTCTGGCCAAAGGATACCATGGTATAATATAATGGCACAAGAATAGGAAGGAGAAAAGAGCAACAGAGAAGGGAACTGAGGCCCAGAAACTGAAGCACAGGCCAGGGGCTGTCCCAACACCTTCCTCCTTGCCCTGAGTGAAGTTCTTCTCTACTCAAATGCTGCTTCTTTCAATTAGATATGAAGGGAAGTGGCTGTTTTGCTCACCTTCTTGTTACTAACAACAGTGAAAAAAAAAAGTAGGTAGAAAGAAGTTTACTATAGTGAATTCTCCCATGAACTTAAGCAGAAAAAAGAGGCAGAAGAGCCAAGTGGATATTAAACCCAGCATTCAGGTCCAGCCATTGTGGAGAAGTGGTAATGCTAGTGCCCTGCAGTGCTGGAAACCACATGGTGGCTACAGTTTGGATCTCTGGTCAGCCTGAAAATCATACTGGATATGCATATGGGTGCTCAGGATATTGAGGAGCTGGAGAGCTGGGGAAAAGTGATCACAGGGATCATTTCATGACAATATCCTGTTGAGGGTGTTTCCTCTCTCTTATGCACACAGAATTTCTAACATTAAATAAAGAAAAAAGAAAAACTGTCTTTACCTACCAAGGTTCTTCCTGCTTATTGGACTCCTGAAAATGTACAATAACTGAGTATTTCTAAGTGTTTCCTTTAAAAGCTTCTAATTTTCTTTTTTTGTGTTATATATAATATGTATAAAAATATTTAATTTATATATACTATATATTATACATATGATATGTAAGATATGTAGACACACACACACACATATGTGGCCAGAGGACACACGTATTTAGCAGAGGGGGAGAGAGAGAAAGAAAAAGCACACTACAATGGGGTATGGTCACACAACAATCCTTTTCCCTCCTTTTCGCCATCTTGTCAGGATTTGGGGTGTTAAAAACTTTAAACAAAATAATTTAGTGGAGTTTAATTGAGCAAATAAATAAATAAATGAACATGATTTGAACAGGGGACCCTGGAGTGGCTTCCAAGGAACTCTGTGTAGCCTCATGATCGAGCATATTTATGATATGAAACGCGAAGTGACATATGTGGGAACGGGAAAGTGGCATGCAAAAATAGAAGTGGGGAAATGAAGTAGAGAAATCATTGGATTAATTACATCTTGAAGTTTGTCTACGTTAACACAATTTAAAAGGCAGGATGTTCATGATTGAAGTGTAGCTACTGCGGTTGGTTGTAACTTAGCAACTTACTAAACAAGCAGTTCCCAAGTGAGGTCATGGTTTGCTTAGGAAGCAAAAACAGGAGTAAGGAGGCTTCTTCAATATATTTTAACAGTGCTATGCATGCACACATACTTGGGGTGTTTTTCAAGCTGTTGGGACCAGGACTCAAACTACAGTTGGCAAAATGGGATCTGGCTCCCTATGCACAGTTGTTAACTGCTGCTCTACAGAGCCGGCTTTCCACAGGATTTCTTTCTAAAATATAGGACTGTGGGAAATATAATTACAGAGAAAGGAGATTGTGTTTTGATAGCGTCTTCATTGTCATTCAGAAGTTGGACATTCAGCAGCCTGACTTGTAAGAAAACATCTGAGAGTTCAGGATGAAAAAGGAATTCGATTTTTTTAAAGGCTGTAAAGCACCCCATGGGCTTTATTCCCTAAAGTTTTCACACCTTCATTTTGGGCTCAGTTTGATTTTATTACATTTAAGTTTTAAAAAGATCAATTGTCTAGTTTCTCATTCCAGGGACTAAAGCAAAACATTGAAAGAGTGGCATAGCTAAAATAACTTGATAGAAAAGGAAAGGGAAAGAACATTAGAAAAACAGAAGAACTTTAAGAAATGCAAAAGACTTCTGAGGCAGTTTTAGTTTGAGACAGAGTCCTAACTAACTGCTCAGTGTGCCTTGGGGTCTTTGTGTCTCAGAGCAGATTTCAAGCTCAAGATTTACATATATTTTCTGTTTGCTTGTTTTCTGTCTTTTCCCTTTTGAATGAAAGTCCTGTGAGAAGAGGACTCTTGCCTTGCTTGGCCATCATTTCACCTTCAGTCCTAAAAGAGCAGGGGCAGCTCTATAAATACTTGTTAAAGAACCAGAAGAGACAAGCCCCAAGAGATGCCCCAGAGTCTTCACTAAAGGCTGTGTTGCTGTCAGTTTCCTCCCATAGAAGGACAAAAGCGTTTATTACATCTAGTATATCTCCCACTCACTATTGACTGCTTGTCTTTACTGAAGATTCTCAGCTCTCTAGAAGGATCTGACATTGTGGGAAAGCAATGCGGATACTAAGAATGAAAAGAGAGGTGGTTACTTTCTTTCTCTTGCTGGATGAAAGGAGGCCACAAGTCTTTTTGCAACTCCACTAAAGAGCCAATAAAATAGAAACAAAACACACATGTGCCAAGAGTTAAACAACAAGGCGGAAGTGGCTTAGGTTTGTGGTCTGTTACCGCATGACAACATTGAGCTGGAGCCAAGGTATTTCTGTTCTCTCCAGTCTCTGCATGTTGGAAGGCTCTGCTTTGGAACCTAGGGCGATAGACTTGTCACAGAAGAGGAACTCTGTGCTTGGCACAGAGGTGTGAATGTGTAAGGGAAGACATGTTTCAGCAAATGGAAAAGTGAGGAAATTTAAAGTTTCCCCTATACAAAGGTAAGCAAACTATGACCCAGAGGCCAAATCAAGACTGTTGTCCTTTCGTTCTTTTTTTTCCTTCTTGGCAGTTTTAGAAGTCTTTATTTTTCCTCAAAGGACTTTTTTTTTTTAATTAAAAAATTCTAGGGGACCAGCAGTTAGCGTAATGGATATGTCGCCGGACTCCCATGTAGTCGACCACAGTTTGCGTCCCAGACCTGGTGTCTTAAACTCACGCCGGGCGCGTGTGCATGTGTGACCAAGATCCCGAGAGGAGAATGGAGGAGAAGGGATTGCAGCGTGGCCATCCCCCCTGGGGGGTGATTTCTCGCTTTCTGTCTCTCTTTCTCTGTCTGTCTGGCAAGCACACGTGCCCCATAGCAAAAACCTCTCAAAAAAAAAATTCTAATATTTACTTAGAAACTTACTAGTTCAGTTCCTAGGAAATAAAACGAGCATAGACATAAAAGAACGATAAAAGGACATTAGTTTGGGAGTCAGACTCTTCCATAAATTATTTCTGCTGCTGGTTTTATAAATAAAGTTTTATTAGAATGCAGTCACAAACATTCATTTGTTTCCATATTGTCCATAAATGTTTTTGTACTCTATCAGTGAAACTGAGTGATTGAGGAAAAGACCACATAAACTGAAACATTTACTATCTAGCTCTTTATAGAAAAGATTTGTCACTTCTTGACATCTATGAGTATGAAGAAAAATACTTTATACCATTGGAAATTGTTGATATTTGATTTTAAAAGTTAAAATTTCAGGGCCAAACTCTGGTGCAACAATAAACTGAGAGACTCCTTAAGGTAATCCTATAAGTAAAGGTTTCCAGTTCAAGTCAAGACACTTCCCTGAGTGTACTAGGCCCTCACTTGCTCATGATCTGGGGCTGACTGAAGCCTGGGAGGGGGGTGGATTACAGTATTGAGACCCTGTTGGAGGTGTTGTCTCCCTCTCTTTCTCTCTGTCTCTCTCATTCATGGAAAAAATAAATTAATTAAAAAATTTTAAATTTCAGTTTCCTAAAATTAAGTTTAATGGTTCACTCTTTGAAATATAGTCTTCAATATCCATCCATATCAAAATCATTTCATCCATGAAAGTCCTTTCTAACAGATAGAAGCTTTCTTGTCTCTTGACTCCCATGGACCTTGGCTTCTACATTGACTGATACCATTTGCATAATAGTCATTACGTGTATAGCTTCTCCTCTACTACAAGAAATTACTGACATAGGGGCTGGCAGGTGGCATGGTAGTTGAGGATGCTGGACTCCTACATGGTCAACCAGGGTTCGAGTCTCGGACCTGGCGACTTGCTTTTTCATTTTACCCCTCTCTCTCTCTTGCTCACTTTCCTTCTTTCCCTCTCTGGTCAAATAAAAAATAAATAAATAAAGTTAAATGAAATCATTCTTTAAAAAACAGAAACAAAAAAAGGAATTACTGCTACAGGATGGATTCTATCTCCTCAAAATGTGTGTATTGAAGTCCTAATCCTAGATATCTCCGAATGTGGTTATTTTACAAGTAGAGACTTCAAAGAGGTGACTAAAGTAAAGTGAGGCTGTTAGAGTGGGCCTTAACCTAATCTGAGTAGTGTCCTTTTAAGAGGAGGATATTAGGACATAGAGAGACACAAGGGAGGCATGTACACAGAAAAAAAGACCAAGAGATTATACGGTAAGAAGGTGGGTGGTCATCTATAAGCTAGGGAGAGAGGCCTCAAAAACCAAAACAAAACAAAACAAAAAAACCCCACTCTTGCCTATACCTTGATCTGGGACTTCCAGCCTCCATTAACTGTGTGACAATAATTTTCAGTGGTTTCAGGTACCCACCCTGTGGTGGCAGCCCTTGCAAACTAATACAGTTACATAAGAGTAGAAGTTATTCCTTGTTTTTCTTTGCACTCCCAGTAGCCTCTGGATTCATATGTCCATTGACTAAAGCTTACAGAATTAAGTGAAACAAAATGTCGTGTTTAGGGCCTGGGTGGTGATTCTCCAGAATTCCTAAAGTCTAAATAATAACTTTCCACATAGAAATGTAGTAGAAAACTCTAGGATGGCTGCCCAATGCAAATTTCAACTTACACATCTCTGGTGATTCATCATTTTCAGTGAAAATTGAACTTCACCAACCCTCTCTTAGTCTACTCAGGGAGTGAGGAATAACCAGAAAGCTAAATACGAACTCTGTTAACTAGCAACTTGGTATGTTCCCACTCAATATATACTAAATGTCTGCTCTCTATGACAGAAACTCAAAGACTAGAAGATACCTCTCAAAAAAAAAAAAAAAAAACAAAACAAAATGTGGGACCAGCAGTTAGTGTAATGGCTATGTCACTGGACTCCCATGTAGACTACTGTGGTTCGCGTACCGGACCCAGTGGCTTAAAACTCAGGCCGGGCGTGTGTGCGTGCATGCCCAAGATACCGAGAGGAGAATGGAGGAGAAGGGATTGTGGCATGGCTATCCCCCCGGGGGGTGATTTCTCGCTTTCTGTCTCTCTGTCTGTCTGGTGAGCGCACGCGCCCTATAGCGAAAACTTCTCCAAAAAAAAAAAAAAAAAGAAGACTAAAATATATAACAGCAGGGAGGCAACTGTAGACCACCAGAAACTGTATAGGAAGAGGTGGACAGGGGAGTAGACAGGAGGGCCTCAGGAAAAAATATAAAATAGACAAAAGGATGGAAAATTACCTGTTGAGGATAATGTAAATAGTAATTTCTCTGACTTAATTGACATGCATTGCATACATGCTTTAAAAAACCTATTGTACATTGTAAATATGTACAATGATTAAATGTAAATAAAAAAATTAAAAGTAAAAAAAGAACTCTGTCAATTAGAATAGTAGACCCTTGGCAGCCAATCTGAATAACAATCTTCAGGGGCTCCTGATAAAGAACATTAAACAGAAATATTAAATGTGTAGCTCTAATTTATATTCCAGATGTCAGAATCTGCAAAAATGGGCAATGCAACAAAGATCAAACAATCTGAAGAGCCAAGCTTTCCTGGTCTATCCAAAATCTGTTGAGTATAAAGTGCAACTGCTTTACATGGGACTGTAGCCAAACCCATTCTGAAAGAACTCATTTTGCAAACATCTCCCAAATGCAGAAGCTTTCCTGATTGTTCTTCTCTAAATGAACAAATAAAAGGTTTCAGTATGAACAATGTCCAGATGCCCCAGAAGCCTTCTCTGTTTGCCAATTCCATTGACCAAATATATACATTCTATTCCTTTTCGATTTCAGTGACAGCCCACGGTGAGAAGTAGTGTTTTATCTACCAAAGACTTCACCAGCTTAAGCCTTGATGAGGAGATACATAAGGAGAGACTATTGGGCATTCTGATGGATTGGAAAATCAGATGTTATTGAGCTTTGTCAGATCTGATCTTTGCCAGACCTATACATTTCACCCAGAGAATCTCCGTGCAATTATGGGAAAACTTGGACCACATTCTCCCAAGTCCTAGTCTTAGCAGCATGAACAACTCTACTCCCTGAAATAAAGCCAAGGCTTGTGAAACACATGGCTGCTAGGGCTGACCTCTTAATAGAGGACTGATCATTTTTTTTTCCTCTAGAGGGAGTCATTTAGCATTTCTCTTTTTTACTATTTTATATTTTTCTTATTTTTTTACATTCAACCACTGCATATCTTTACAACATGAAAATGAATTTTCCCAGCATGAATACTCTGTATGTTAGCCTAGTCAAAGAAATTACCATACACATCGTTTTCAACAGATAACTCTATAATTTTTTTATGTCCATTGAATTTGTGTCTTTTTGTTTGTTTGTTTGTGTGTTTGGTTTTTTTGCTAAGACATGGAATCAACCCAAATGTCCAAGAACAGATGAATGGATTGGAAAAGCATGGCACGTATACACCATGGACTACTACTCAGTCATAAAAATAAATGAGATCGATGTATTTTGTAGAAACTGATCAGTTGTTTAATGCTAGATTCTTAAGCACTTCTGGAAAAGAATGCCAGGTCACCAATTTGCCCTTGGCCATTGTATCAAGAAAAAGAAGAGTTCCTAATTGAAGCATTCCACAGCCCTTTCTCTCTTTGTGTAATAATACTGTTACTAAGAAGTTAAAACTCCCATTGTTTGTCCCTGATATTCAATAGAAACATATCTTGGTAACTTCATGTAAACAAATCATAAATCAGTTCATTAAGTTCACATCTATTGCTCCATATGCAAATATCATGAAAGTGGATGTAGTCACAAATAGTGTATAATTTACAGAGGGATGAACACAGTAAGATTTTTTAAATTAAGTAATCTAAAGGGAAAGTATTTTTTAAAATTTCAGACTTATCACCATTATTCAAATAATCAATTGTCTAAGTAATTCACAGTCTTCTTCAGGGTACACAGACCTCTGAAAAAGAACCACCTATGTAACCCTTTCTATGGATTGAATCTTGAGTATACCAAATCCATATTCCCTACAATGTCCATCACATCATTAACTCTTGAATCTTGAATACTTGTGCATCACTCCACCCAAAGCTTTCCATAGCCCTTTACTCCCAACCTCATTAAAACTAAATATCTTAGTCTGGTTATCATGGTCTTCCACAGTTGTCATCTAGTAGAATTCCCCAATGCTCTCCAAGATATACCTGCTATTTAAGTCAATCAAGACCCTTCTCTGTCTCCAAATATGAGGAGTCTTCAAAAAGTTCCTGAAAAACGGCATGGATTTTAAAAAGATTTTTGCATGAAAATAAACTCATACTTACTGCCATTTTTTCATGAACTTTTGCAACCCCTTGTAAATCATGCTTACACTTGAGTCTTTCCCTTGTATTCTTTCCTTCTAGTTGAAAAATGTCTTCAGTGCCTCAGATCCAGCTCACAATGTAATCCTTGAAGGTTATATTCTGCAACAAACACTCCCACATTTATCTTTATTCCTTTACTTTCCATCAATTCTAATTGTATCATGTGCTTAAGTGATTAATAGAATTTCAAAAAACTTAGTCTTGTTTGATACATTTTGGTCAAATCTCACTAGAATACAAGCTCCCTGTTTGTTTGTTTTTTTTTTTTCTTTAGAGTTTTTTTTTTGCCATAGGATGTGTGCTCTCATCAGAGGGAGAGAGAGACAGAGACAGTAAGAGGGAAAGTGAGAAATCATTCCCCAGGGGGGATGACCACGCTGCAATTCTTTCTCCTCCTGGAACCCTGGGCACACATGCCCATGTGCCCAGCATGATTTTCAAACGACAGTTGGCCATATGGGAGTGCAGCAACGTAACCACTATGCCATCTGCTGGCCCTTGCAAGCTCCATTAAACAACAACGACAAAACAACTTTTGTTCACTGCCGTTACAACAGCACCTAGAACAGTGCTTGGCACATAACAGAACTTGATAAATATTTGTTGAAGAACTGAATGAATGAATAAATAACTTTAAGAAATGTCTTCTCTGTAGAACTTGGAATCTTTTAAGGACAGGGATTATATCATTCTTTTTTTTTAACTCCCATTTTCCACTGCAGGGTACATCCTATTTAGCAAGTCCTCACACTTCTACAATGCCCCCTGAGCAGTAAGTTACCCAAAGTCAAACCACAGTTCTGTGCCAAGTTTGGAGACAAAAAATAATTATGTTGTAGTAGTCAAATTCTTTCTGGGAACAGAAGGAAAGGAAGAAAGAGAAAGAAGGAAAGATCTATTAAGTTTGAAAGAAAGCAACTATCCTTTGAAACTGAAAATGAGACCACCTATCATTTAAGAAAATGAGTCTTCCTTTATGATTTATGTTTTATACAACCATTATTAGATAC
Source organism: Tupaia tana (assembly GCA_026018925.1). Taxonomy (NCBI): domain Eukaryota; kingdom Metazoa; phylum Chordata; class Mammalia; order Scandentia; family Tupaiidae; genus Tupaia; species Tupaia tana. Next base: position 213,874,079 of record JAKSZU010000003.1, on the reverse strand, counting down.
AGTTATTTCTGCTCTATAGGGAACAAAGCTTAACAATCTATTCAGATTTTGATGTGGATACACACTTCTGAAGTAAACAAGGCAGGCAAGTATTATTATGTCCATTTCATGGATGAAGAGACCAGTGAGGTTGTCTTATCAAATGTTATGACGTGAATACATGATAGACCTGAGACTAATAGGAATCTCTTTTGTAATTTGCCCTTTGTATATTTATGATGTCTTTTCCAAGTGTTATTAGTGGTAAAGGTAAAGAAAATGATAATGTCTGCTCACTTTCCATGTTTTAGAATGCTCCTTTTTTGTCTCCTTGTTACTCCTGTTCATCTTGACCTTCTGTCTTCCGTGTCTCATGAGAAGCTGATCATGACTGGAATGGGTAAAGCAAATTGTGGCAATTAGAGTGTGGCAGGATAATTCTCTAAAGTACTAATCAATGCATATTTCTTTGTGAAATCATTACCTAAAATAATCGAGATTTTTTTCTTAACTGAGCTTAGTGCTTCAGAAAGGATAAAGTGTGGAGAATGGAAGAATCAAATATTTACTTCTTACTTTTAAAATATAACTAAAAAGGGACCAGCAGATGGCATAATGATTACGTCACAGGACTCCCATGTAGTCGACCGTGGTTTGAGTCTTAGACCCAGTGGCTTAAATTCACTCCAGCATGTGTGTGCATGCCCAAGATCCCAAGAGGAGAATGGAGAAGAAGGGATTGCAGCGTGGCCATCCCCCCCGAAGGGTGATTTCTCGCTTTCTGTCTCTCTGTCTCTGTCTTTCTGGCGAGTGCAAGAGCCCTATAGCAAAAAATCTCTTCAAAAAAAAATTTTATATATATAGATACACACACACACATATATATATATATGTGTGTGTGTGTGTGTGTATCTATATAGATACATATATATATGTAAAAAAGATATATATATATATATATGTAAAAAAAGAAGTAAAACATTTAAGGGACACAAAAATGGAAAATTATCTGTTGATGAAAATGTGTGTGGTAATATCTCTGACTGGTTTAATATATAGTAATTGAAAGTAAAAAAAATTATTTTAATAAGCAAAACAAATAAATAAAATATACTCTAAAAATTCAAAGCAGAGCATAATCTTAAGAGCCAAAATTCTTATTATGAAAGCCAAGCTTTAGAGATAGAAAAAGTTTTCCGGGTCTTTAACAATTCAGATGGACTAAACACAAATCTTATACTATAAATAGTAGTGTTGGGAAGAGGGCAGATTTATTTTTACCTATTGTATAAGTTTGGTCTGCAAAAGGGAGAAGAGAACTGAGATGGAAAAGGGGATGGGATTGAGTAATGACTGTGTGGATCTAAGAAAAGGGACTCTATGCCACTGTCTTCCTCTAATGTTCAGCTAGAGACAGCCCTAGGGAAAGGTGTTATAAACTCTAGTAGATTTTAGGTGGAAAGGGAGTCTTGGGAGAGAGGAGACTGTCATTGCCCATCTTCCCAGCAGGCTAAGAGTGCAGTACCTTTAGATATGCTGGGCCCTGAGTGTCGTGATCTAGGTAAGGAAGCTGGACTAAGAGGAAAAGGAATGGGAGAGGGGATCCAAGCATATCCTATATCCCTGAGGAAGGTTTTGGATAGAAGAGGCCTGACAAGAAGTCACCATCAGTAGTGATAGTCCATGTGGGGACAAACCTAAGGCTTTGAGGGACCCCAGATACCAGGAGGAGAGACAGGTGAGTGTGTATGTGAGTGATGTAAATCTCATCAATGACAACAAAGGGCAAGGACAACTATGACAGCTCCTCATCCTAACACAAATGTCAGCTGCCCAAAAAGTATTTATATGCCACTCTGGGCTGACATGGGGTGAGGGGAACTACACAGATTGACTGGTTTAAATTTAAGCCTACCCAGAAATGTCTAAGTTAACATCCTGTTAGAGATAATGGGACTCAAGAGAATAATTATTTTGTTCCAGAACAGAGAATGTCACAATTTTGCACATTTGCATTACCACCATGAAATTTGTAGACAGCACACATGCAAAAGGTGGTGGGCTGAAAAGTGTGTGGACTACTGTGGGACACAGAGCCAGCATGGGAATGCCAGACCCATTTCAGAAGCTAGGTCTGTCTTCAAAGGGTGTTGACTCGCTGACCCTTGGCTGACCTGCGTCCTCCTCTCAGAATGCACCAGACAAGTAAACACAGATCACAAGCAGACCACATGCTCCTTTCTTCTTCCAAGTGTTCCATGGCTGTGGGCCTCCCCACCCACCCCGCTCCTCCAGGTCCTGCTGACTAGTGCTTAGGCCCCACAAATGCTTCTCCTCACTCTTCTTTCAGCCAATTACTAGCACAGAAAATGGTCAAACTTCTAGGAGGTTTCCAACATGGGAAGACAGCTTTACTCCGGCTTCTCAGATCCATAGTCTATAGTGCATGAAACCCTGACTCATTCATTCCTTTGAACATAATCTTTTCCTCATTGGTCTCTTTCTTTAAATGCTGATATTCCTGTATAAGGGCTTAGGCGAGTCCTTATTTAACTGTGAAGAAATTATCATATTCCTTAGCTTTAAGATATGGATAAACTTGAGAAGCAGAAAACAGTAAAAAAAATATAAGAAAGAAGACTGAGACCCTGAAAGGAGGAAGAAGGGTCCAGAGGGGGATTTGGAGGAAATGAGGAGAACCTTGTCCTTCATTTTTCTTGATGGTGGGTCCAAGAATAAAGTAAACTACAGGATGCCTGATTGAGAAGAGAAGGAAAGAAATGCTTTCTGATATAGTCACATCCCACAGTTCCAAGTTGGTCAAACTACACACTCATCATTTTGGAATCATATTCCAGAAATATCACCAGTGAGTTTTTTTTTCTTTTTAAGATTTTTTTTTTTTTTTTTTTTTTTTTTTGCCATAGGGTATATGCATTCACCTGAGAAAAACAGAGAGAGACAGAGAGCAGGAAAGTGAAAAATCACCTCAAGGGGGGATGGCCACGCCACAATTCCTTCTCCTCCATTCTTCTCCTGGGATTTTGGGCATGCATACACACATGCCCAGAGTGATTTTTAAGGTGCTGGCTATGGGACTTGAACCACAGTCAGCCATGTGGGAGTCCAGCACCGTAATCACTACGCCACCTGCTAGCCTGTGAGTATGTTTTTTTAAATCACTTCACTGAGGTAGATTGACATGTGTATGTATATATATACATATATACATATATACATACACATGTCAATCTAAATATATAAAATATATCAAATAAAGAAGATGTGGATAAAGATATCTTCTTTATTTATATATTATATATATGTATTTATATATTATATATATGTGTGTGTGTGTATATATATATATACATATATATATATAAAATAAATCTTGGAAATTTGTTTATTGATTTAATAGAATTTTTAGTGAGTTTCTTAGAATTTGACTATTTAACTTAAATTCCTCTGCAGATCATAAGGTAGATTCTCAGGACAGCTCTATGGCACGGTGGTAATATGCTGCTCAAGAGAAGCTGGATTCACTTGGTGACCACAGTTCAAATCCCTGACCCAGTTGGCTTGAAGTACAGTGGGCACAGGCGCAAGTACCCAAGATCTGATGGGCTGGAGAAGTGGAGGAAGGAAGACTGTAGAGGGTATTTCTCTCTTGCACACCCTCAAATGCATGTGCACTTGGTCTCTCATGAATAAAGAAGGAAAACTGATTTTCTTACACCAGAGTAGCCCAGAAGCTATCAAAGGACTTTTGTAATGATCTTATCTCATCCTTTGGGGCTCAGAGTCCAATAAAGAAGACAAGGCATCCAAGTTCGAACCTCCAAAAATTCACTTTTGATTTTTACTTATGGAGAGAAGGTAAGAGTAGGGAGATTGAAAAGGATCCCTGAAAAATCCCTAGGTGCAACATCAGATACCACAGTGAAATGGGCAGCACTCATGTGAATGTCCCAGGGACCAGGAGAAGCCGATGAAGAAAGCTCAGCCTAAAATCCGCAGAGACCATTTCAGTCCTCTTTCACACCTGGTATGTATTTATGTGGTACCAGAGAAGGGATTTTTATTTTAAATTATGCATGTGGATTTGCACCTTTATTCTATCAGAATCAAACTAAATGTTATTCCACAACACTCCATAAAGTTAATGATACAACGTGACTAGAACTCTTTCCTGAAACATGACATTCTTCAGGGACCCTGAAAGTATTAAAGGGACTAAATGCCAGGGCCAAATCATACCCCTGGAGCCACATAGAAGTTCCACAAGTACTTATATACCAGTGACAGATATATGCCTTGGTGTCTGTGAATTCAATCAAAAGGTTTATATGCAAAGCCCCTGAAAAACCAGAGGTGCCATGGCACAGGGTCTGGGAGGCTCCTGGATTTAGGCAAAACCGTTCAAATCCACAGTCAACTGCAAATAACTGATTTTGTGGTCAAAGCAGAGAGAAAAAGTAGATTTCAAATTAAAAAGAAAATGGAGGGTGTGATTTCTCACTTTCCCTTTCACTGTTTCTGTCCAGTGAGCACATGTGCCCTATGGCAAAAAACTTTAAACAAAAAAAGAAAGAAAAAAAAAAGAAAATTAAACTTTCACTGCTGTGAGTGCATTATGAAGCAAAAGTTATGAAATTAGAAAACCTATTTTGTGTTAAATTCAAGGAAAATTTCTTTTTTAAATTTTTTATTTTGTTTTTTATTAATATCATAATCTTTTTATATCACATTGAATCATATATATCTTTACAGTGTATTATATTTCTTTTTCCAGCATGATTACCATGCATATCAGTCAAGATAAAGACTTTACAATCCACATCATCATCATCATCAAATAACTTCTTATCATTTTTCAGATTATTATTATCTGAATTATTTTTTTTAAACATTCAATCACTATATATCATTTGGCTTGTATAAAGAATTTACCCAACATGAAATACTTCTCAGACCAGTCCAGTTGAGACTACTATACATGTCATCATCAACAGGTAATAAGCCATTTCTGTGTCCCACTAATGTCATGCCTCTCTATTTGTTCTCTTGCTGTCCTTCTCTATACTCTTCCTTTCTTCCCCCACTCCACCGGTGCATACCGTCTTCAGCATCCATAACTATTTTCACTGCTTTTATGCCCTCCCAATATTTCAATCTCTACCATAAAGTGCAGATAGTCAGTTTTTATTAAGTGAATACATACAATATCTTTGTTTCATATCCTGGCTTGCTTCACTCAGCAGTAGATCCTCCAAATTTAACCACTTTCTATCAAATGGCAGGGTCTTATTGTTTTTTATGGTTGAAAAATTCAAGGAAAATTTCTGTGACTATCAATCAGTAACTGTTTTTTTTAATAGTTTGGATTTTCCTGATCCAGTTTAAGAGATTTTAAAAAGTAACTTGATTTGGAATTTTGAATCACAAAGATTTTTCTCCTAATCACCTAGATTTAATTTGTATTTAGTCTGATCACAATACAACTAAGTTCATTTGGGGTATGATACTCAATACAGAAAGAGAAAAGATGGATGTAGTTCCATGTATGTAAATATGTAGGATATTTTAGGAAAGGTATATAAATAAGGTTCTATAAGCCTGGCTGGCTCTTCCAATAGTTATCTCACGCTAGATAGTCTCTGTGGCCTTAGATAAAATATCCTTCATCCCAATGTACCATTTCTTTCTTTGGATTCTCAGGCATGGTTTGGCAGTGCAAGAACTCTGTAATGTTAACAGAGTCAATAAAAGTAAATATATGGAGGAAAAATTATCCATCATCACTGGACCTCTTCATGCATTTATAAAATGAGCATAATTCAGTCTCTCGAGATTGTTATAAAAGAGATAATAAATATAAAGGCCATTCATCCTTAGATATTCATTTACTTTATATATTGCCTACGTAGATGCATATTTATATCATGTTTCTAATGATCCACTAGAACAATCCAAAACAGCATTTTCTGTAATAATGGAAATGTTTTATACTTTCACTGACCAAAATGGTAATCACTAGACACAATTGCCTATAAAGTTTGATATTTATTTATTAATTTCTCTGTTTTTTTTTGTATTTTTTTCTTTCTTCCATGAGCAAGAGATGGAGACACAGACAGAGAGACAAAGAGAGAGAGACAGGATTATCAATAGTCTTCATGCCTGAGTTCACCCCAGCCCCAGACAGATGTGATTGCAGGCACATACCATGCTCCCAGCATTCACAGGGAGGCCTCAGGATGTGAATTCAGGACCTTCACATGTGGATCCACTTGCATTAACACTGCACTGCAATCTAGCCCTGGATGTTGAGCTTTTGAAATGTGATTGGTGCAAGTGATAAAATGAGCTTCATTTCCTTTTAACTGATTTAAATGTAAATAGTCATACGAGGGCTAGTAGCTACTATATTGAATAGTACAGGAAAACTACAAGTTTGAAATAGCTATGACTTAAATACTGTTTTCGGAGCTAAAGTTTCCCTAGTACCTTACACCACCAAGAACATGTAAAATCTATCTCCACAGTGGCTGCCAATCCTGTACAAGAAGGATTTATGTAATAAAACAAAGCAAAATGTAGCAATATAAACATACAGGGCAGTCCCCGAGGGAGGACTTTCACTCCCAAAGAAGAACCTTTAAAATACCACTTCTCCAAAAAGAATGAAAGGCCAGTTGTGGAATTTCTGGAATAGAGGAGAATTATGGTGTTAAGAAGGGATTCTCCTCAAAGGATTTCCTATCTGTCACTGCCTTCTTCACCTTCATATATGGTTCTGTCATCTTTCCCACTGCCCAGTCCTCCCAACCAACACATACCCAATGTACTATTACATAGACCAGGAGAGGCACCTCCACAACAAAGGGGCTGGAGAGATGACTTAACCAGGTAGAAGCCAAGGTTGCAGTAGTCACAGAATCTGTAGGTTGAGTGAATGTATTTTTCTTTTTTGTTTGTTTGTTTTAAACAACTCTGTAATTTCAGCATGGAACTTCAGCATGGTCATTATTTCCTCTTCATCTCACAATATACCCATACCAGCACAGACAGGACTCCCAATGTCAACATTGTTTGCTTTCCTTTCAGAGTAAGACACATTCAATCCCATGCTATCACACATTTAGAGCAGATGTTCCTAAAAAGGATAAACCAGGTGCTTAACATATTTTATTCCAAGGGGTAATTTTAGAAATTATTGCAATCAATGAGCTAATAATAATGGTGGTAATGATGAGGCCAAGTTATTATTACCTATTACCTTTAATCATCGACAGCAACTCAATTGGACATAATTAGAGACATCATCATAAATAACATGGAGCAGATGGAAGATGCTGGGCTTTTCATTTCAAGGACTGAGTAGGAAGGTTAATGATGGAGCAATGGGCATAAAGAATGGGCCACTTATGTCCCAAATCTGTCCTGCACTTTACTCTTCTCTGTCTGATACTCAAAAAACAGTTGTCTTTGACAGCAGGTATAAGCAGAGAATCCCATACTTTCAAAGTCCACTCACTAACTTTGCAGCAGTCTTTTCCCCATCACTCATGGCAAGACCCCAGTTCTGCCCTATTTTTTATCCATGTGAGTTAAACAGTGGCCTTGTGTGTTTCTTTGTTTCAATTTTATTGGCACTAGAAAAATAGGGCAATAGTCTATGCTGACCTTCCCTCAACCTCCCTTAATTCCAGAAAAGCATGCCTTTTGAAAAGCATGCAAATGTTTTAGTGAGTCATTTAGCATTAACTTACTATTTGGCATGAAATATAGTAAGAAATAATATCACCTCTTTTCCATTAACTCAGCAAAACAACCACTTCCTGTGTACTGGTGACTGCTTTCTGGTTGCAGAGGAACACACAAACATACAGCTAAGTGTTCAAGTGGTGTGACAATTTGTTATAGCAAAAGAAGCCCAGGCTCTAGAGCTGTCCACTTGTAGTTCAATTCCCGCAATTGCCATTTACTAGGCAATCACACTGGATAAGTTACTCCTATGTAAGCTTCTGTGTCATGATTTCGAATGGCTAGCCTATTAGCAGCCTCTCTCTCTGTGAACCAGTGACACCCTGTGATTTTCTCCATAAAAATATTCTTCCTACCAGACAGTAATCTGACTACTTTACTGTCTCATACACAAATTTTGAGAAGGTACTCAACTGGGTTATTCCTTTCTCTATTCCTGGTACCTGACGTCTAATAAATATGAGTTTTCATAACTCTAAAGGAAATTGTAGTCTTAGTAGGTGGGTAAAACCAACACCCACAACACAAGAACATTTAGAAGGAAAATAGGGAGGCAAAGCATTAATGGCACAAAGAAATGTGGTCTTATCTGTTGAAGATATTTTGTAGTTTTATCAACTGTACTAGGGAGAAATGTTCACCTGTTGAAATATCCATTTTGTAAGCCAAATAATAATATGATTGAATGTATAAAAGAAAACGAAAGGGAAAAAAATACAGTGGCATAAACTGTGTCCTGAATAAATGAGAGTTTGGAGAATCCAAATTGATTAGAATGGCCAAACAAGCCTATGGGCAGGAAGTGGGGTTGAACAGAGTTTTGAAAGGTGTGCTAAAATCTTCACAAACATAACCTCTGGATTATCCCGACTGCTCTAAAGCAGCCAGCTTCACCTCTGGTTCCACATAAGTTAAATAGCAATAATATTTGGTTCTTAAGGCTCATTTAGAGATGAAAAGATTCTTTTTAATTTTTAAATAAATGTACTCATGGGTCCTCAAAGACAAGTACCGTAGAATTTGATAATCATATTGAGAAAAAATAGTAACGATGCAAATATTCATGTAATGTTTTATGTTTGTGGTCTTTACGGGGAGTTTTTACTTAACTATCTTTAAATAAATAAATACATATGGTCTATAAATATATCCAAAGCAATTTTCTCCACTTGCACCCACACATACTTTACTATAGAACAAAAAACAAATTCACTTAAAACTTTTATGGGGCCATAATCATTTTTTTAGGAAAAATCAGAATTCTCATTAAAACCAATAGGAATTTGGAATAAAAATTAATGACAGGATATAAGCTTATAGAATCTTATCAATAATATCTTTACAACCCCTTGGACTCTTTGAGATGTGCCAAATATAACTAAGATCGATTGAGAGATATGATGCTTGGCATATGTAATTTTACATTGTTTCCTTTGCCCAATTAGTAAATCTCCTCTAAGTTAATATTGTCATGAGATTTTACATACCAATGGCCAGACATCATGGCCAAAGTCGATACTTTCATTTGGATGATCTGCCTAAATGTTCAATTCTCCACTTCATGAAATGGAGAAATTCAGCTAAAGTAAACATATGTAATTAAGAAAATTAATTTGGCTGCTATGTACAATGTTTGTGTGTGAGATACGGAAGGGGTAAGAATATGAACAAGAGAATCCCAGGCCTTGATAAGATTGCATCTTAACTGATAAAAGAGAGGAAAGGAGAAAAAAAAAAAAGTAAGCAAATATATAGCTACATAGAAATAAATAAAAATGAGGGAAATAAACTCAGATTCCTATGAAATCTCCAAGAATTAGAAGAGTCTATTCAGCTGGGAAGATGACAAGGAGGTGTGTATTAGTTGGCCCATGGGAGGCTTTAGGTTCTGTCAGTGCAGAGCAAAAAGCTTGAACAATAATGGGGAATCAGAAAAACACAGAGAAAATAATTAGCACTCCTCTACTTTTTCTCCCAGCAGAGGAATATTGGGAAATTGAATTGCAAAGATGAATTGGACGTGAATTCTTAAGGATATTGAATAACGGGTTCAATAGTTTTAGCCTTATTTTGCAAGTCAGGAGAGACCACTGAAGGTTTTAATTTTTTTAAAGTAAGCTAGTGATCTGCATTAATTTATTATTTGTCATTATTCAACTTCTCGAGTCTAATTGCTCCCCAGCTCCTATTAATTCTACCTTGTACTTTTATTGCAGAACTTTCTTACTAGTGCCCCATGTCAGTTCTTCTCCTTCTTTTTTTTTTAGAGAGGCTTTCACTATAGGGAGACAGAGAGGACAGAAAGCGAGAAATCACCCCCCAGGGGGGATGGCCATGCCACAATCCCTTCTCCTCCATTCCCCTCTTGGGATCTTGGGCACATATGCACATGCGCCTGGCATGAGTTTAAGCCACCGAGTCTGGGACTCAAACCATAATCAACCACATGAGAGTCCAGCGACATAGCCATTACGCCAACTGCTGGTCCCTTCTTCTCCTTCTAAGAGAGCCCCACCCATGCTCCCCTTTCTCTTCCTACCCACAAGTCAAAGACTTAAATAGAACTATGACTGTAATCCCCTAGCTTAAAATCCATCTGTAGGCCCCTCTCCATTGTAGAATAATATCCAAATTCTTGGCATGATATACAAGGTTTCCCACCTGAGTTCTACCTGTCCATCCAGTAACTCCCTCAAACACACATCTTCTGTGCTCGCTATTCTTTGACCTGAAATTCCTCACTGTTCCATTAAATGCCATGATTTCTCACACCCCATACCTGTGTGAGTAACCTCTTTATTTGCCTGGGAAAACACTATTTATCCTTGGAAATTCAGCTCAAATGTCACCTCCCCACATGAAGTCTTCCCTGATAAGCCCCAGCATTGCTCCTTCTGTTGCGTTAATAATACTTTGTCTTCTTTTCCACAGCACCACATAAGAGCTTTGTGACTCCATTTGCCACATTTATTTATACCTGTTCATATTATCATCTTCCTGCTACACTGGGCAGCACTAATTTTTTTTATTACTCCCTCTAGGCCTCTGACACATAATGGTTGGATAAAGTAATTCATATCTTTTTATCACACCAACTTCCTGCAACTATCTAAGGCAGCTGAGAGTAAAGAGCTTTAGAAAAACGAACATGACAGTGATGTATTAGGTAAATTGGATGAGAGACTGCAGGGTTGGGAGGAGGGGGGAATATGATGGATTCTGCTTTGAACATGGAAAATATGCCTTTGGCGTCCACTGCAATCAGGACTTGCTTTTGAGGTTGCAAGTGATTCTGATTAGACAGGAATGGGGGAATTAAGTCGTCCTTTTCACGTTCCAGACCCAACACGCCCATCTCTTTTGATAACTTTCTCCAAGATGATTCTGAATTTCTTTAGTCCTGTCTTTCTTATCCAAATATTTCTTTGGACTAGAACTCCAATTGGGCACGTTTTCAGATCCTGTATCTCTGCCGGTGTGTGAGCTCAGGGAGAAGGAAACAGAAAGTGATTTGCAACCTGGCGCTGGAAGAAGAGGTACTGTCAAGGGAACCAGGGATTGTTTTTGTTATTACTGCCTTGCTTTAAACCCGTGTCTGTTTATTGTTATTTTCTTGTCCCCTCACTGATGCTCAATCCATTTCCTCATCCCAAGTGTGAAAGGAAACCTGGCAGAAGTTACCAAAGGGAGAGTTCCGAACCAATAATGGATTCATCCCGAGATACAGCCCGACATCTGGTAGATATTTGGAGACCCTGTCCATCCTGCCGTGAGGGATGCTTAGCAGTCAGGCTCCTTTCTCCGGGGAAGGCTATAAAACACGGAGAGTTAAGAAGTGGCAGGAAAGTGCTAGTGATGCCTGCTTAAAAGAGCAGTGCTGTGACTCGCAGGGTGTGCACGATTCAATAGAGAAGATTCGCGTTCCCATTTAGCACATGTTCTTGAATTCCTATTTACCCAGAACTTAGATCGAGACTCAGAGAGAAGCAGCAACGTGTGTTAAACATGTAATGAACCCCTTTATTTGCATAAGAAATTTTTCTGTGTTTCTTTGAAGAACTTCATTGTTCTCTCTTATCATAGCGTCTTTATGAAGTTACAGTAAATGAATTTTATTTTTTAATTTTTTCTTTTGCATTTTTTTTTTTCAGTAAATGAATTTTAAAGGCACCTTTGTGGAAACCTTTGTTGCTTACCAATGAGAAAATCAACACCAGAGAGCAAGGGAGGGTGGTTGAAGAGAAAAGAGATAAAGAGAGGGCGGCAAGGGGAAGCCATTAGATAAATGAGATCATGTCCAGGGAAAGGAAACAGAGAAGCGGAAAGAAAGCTTAGGAGAGAAGTAAAGGATGGAAAAGAAAGGAGGAGCATATAAGAAGTAGCCTTAAGGGACCAGCAGTTAGCGTAATGGCTATGTCGCTGGACTCCCATGTAGTCGACCGCGGTTTGCGTCCCGGACCTGGTGGCTTAAAACTCACGCCGGGCACATGTGCGTGTGTGTCCAAGATCCCGAGAGGAGAATGGAGGAGAAGGGACTGTGGCGTGGCCATCCCCCCCTGGGGGGTGATTTCTCACTTTCTGTCTCTCTGTCTCTCTCTGTCTGTCTGGTGGGCACACACAACCTATAGCAAAAACCTCTCCAGAAACAAAAACAAAAACAAAAAAATAAATGAATTGTCATCACTTCTTCCTTTAAAAAAAAAAAGTAGCCTTAAGGAAAAGTTACAAATTATAAAACCCCTCTAACTCCATGGTCATGGAATCCTGAAGCAAAGACATCACAGTTACAAGAGGTGACACTTTCTTTTCTTTTTTAAAACCCAATCAGAAATTCAAAGAGGTTATGAAAGTCAATGAACAAACTGGGAACTTGGAATAAGATTTTAACAATCAAATCCGAACTTAGAGCTAAGAAGGGAGTCTGAGAAAAGACGGATGTAAGAAGAGAAAAGCAAAATTAGGAGACAGAACGATAGAAAGGAAGAGAGCAAAAGAAAGCCAGAAACTAAACAAAAGTTGGGATATTTGTTTTATGAAGTATTAATAACTCACAAAGGGTTTATTTGTCATTGCTGAATTGAAAAATTTATTAACCTATATTAACAAGAGACCAAAATGTCTAGAGTCACTGGCTCAGAGTGTTTTGTTTGTTTTTGTTTTTGTTTTAGTTAAACTTTGTTTTATTTGTATTTATACATGCACCTTCATCCAGAGGACAGTGACCCATTACCAGGTGGTCTCATTGTGAAGAGGGAGAGGAAAGGGCCCTAAATCTGCCAGTTCCCAGATCACTATCCCGCTAATGGCCCGAGAACTCCTCTGGGGTTGCAAGGAGACTTTGAAGTCCAGAAAAGTTTGGGATGGAGGAGGAGTGGCTACAGACATGAGGATGAGAATTTATTATCAAAACCTTTGGGGGGTTTCATCCCAAAGTCCTAAATTACCTTTTAATACTTATGAAATTCCGTGCTGTCACCCCTGGTCTTAACTTTACTGCTTTGGTGTTTGCTGAGCCCTTTTTATATCATGATGGACTAATCTCTGGTCTTTGCGATCTCATTAAAATAACATGGGGTTTATTGCTTGCTTCAAACTTCAGGCTGAGAAGGCAAGAAAATGGGCAGGACCACCCACTTTCCCGTAGCTAGGAGAGAGAGAACATAGAAACACTTTGCTACTCCATGAACCATCTACAGAATGCTTGCCATTGAGGAGGTTCACTGCCTTCAGAGACGCCCCCCTCACACTCCAACTCATCTAGCCTTGGAGCCATGGTGAGCACCCAGCCAGGCCATTTCTAGCCCATTACACCTCAGCCAGGCCCGGAGGAGTTGTTCTTCAGCTGAAGTCCTCTGTGGGTTCTAGTCTAGCCCCCACCTTCTTTAGAAGCCTTCCTAACTACCTAGATGATGTTTGGCAGCACCTTCCCCGGGGTCCCCAGGCACCTTCTGCTTACCCTTCTCAAAGCACATGCCCATCATGTCACAACTACCTATTTACAGATCTATCGCTAGAATTTAAAGTTCCCAAGGACAGTAATATAGACTGCTCACTGCTGCCTCTTCAGCATCCAGCAGTGTCTGGCTCTTAAAATACTTTTGAATTAATAAATGCAAGGGCTTTAAATCATTTCATGACTCTAAAACTCATATTCTCTTTGCTCTACCATGCTGTTCAAGGTATTGTCAGCTAGTGTGATTTAAATAGGATTAAGGTTTGAAAGGCAGATTCCTGGACTCCAATCCTAAATTCTCCTACCAGTGATGTGTTTGAGCACAAATGTTGGAGTTACACCCAGTTCCAGAAGTAAAGTGTAGTATTTACCTCTAAGGAGCCTACTAGTTTTTCCCTCATTATTGAGCATACAAATAATTGCACACGGCATAGAGGTTACTATGGTGGTGAAAGTGACAGAAAAGATTCTGGCATGTGCGTGTGTATGCCCAAAATCCCAAGAGGAGTATGGAGAAGGAATTGTGGTGTGACCATACCCCCTGGGGGGGTGATTTCTCACTTTTTGTCTCTCTAATGAGTGCACTCACCCTATAGCAAAAATCTCTTTAAAAAATGCAGTAGAAACACATAAAAAATCAATAAGTTAATGTTAAAGGCAGGAAGGTGACTCTTATGAGGTGAATGGATTAGAATCATTTGTGATTTATGAATGATATGAATCTATACTATAGAGTGGTGCCTATTTTTTTGAATCAATTTTTTATTTGCATTTTATCACTGAACATCTTTATAATATACAACATGGTTTTTCCCAGTGTGAATATGGTACATATTAGTCAAGTCAAAGACATTGCCATATACATTACCATCAACAGATATCCTTTCATTTGCATGTCTACTAAATGTTCATTTTTCTCTCTTTATTCATTTTTAAAATTTTGCCAGAGGACACTTGTGCTCATGGAGAGAAAGAAACAGAGAGAAAGTTAGAAAGCACCCCTTCCCTTGGAAATGGTCACTCTGCATTCTCTTCTCTTCCCCCACTTCCTCTCCCCAGGACTTGGGCATGCACATGTGCCCAATGTGAATCATATTTTCTGATTCTAGCACAGTGGGGGTAACCAAATTATAGTAAGTCTCCATCTTCACCCCTTGATAAAACCCAGTCTTCCACCTAGACAACAGCAATGTTGTATGACTGTTGAAAACTACTCTGAAGTTCAGAGAATCACTTCTCTGCCAGAAATTAGCTGTATGTCTTGGAACAAACATCTTAAACCTCTGTCTCCTGTATAAGAGCAGATTTGAATATGACCTAGCGGGACCAGCAGTTAGCGTAATGGCTATGTCGCTGGACTCACACGTAGTCGACTGTGGTTTGAGTCCCGGACCCCGTGGCTTAAACTCACACCAGGCGCGTGTGCGTGCGTGCCCAAAATCTCAAGAGGAGAATGGAGGAGAAGGGATTGCAGTGTGACCATCCCCACTTGGGGGGTGATTTCTCACTTTCTGACTCTGTCTCTCTCTGTCTTGCGAACGCACGCGCCCTATAGCAAAAACCTCTCCCCCAAAAAAAGAAAAAAAAAATATGACCTACCATGTAGGGCTGTTGTGAGAATGAAATGAGATGAGGCAGGCAAAGCTTGCAAGATCTGCCTAGCATGAGGAGCGCTCAGTAAATGTTGGTTATTATCGTTATCAAAGCCAAGAGAAGACAAATGTGCAGTAATAATTTTCATTGGTTTAATGCTTTTTACAATCCAGACCTTAATCTCAACATTTTATCTATATTAATTTATTGAATCTAACAATCATTCTGTGAAGTAGGTACTATTATTGCATTTTTATCAATAAAAAGAAAACTGAAGCCAACAAGACTAAATAATTGAAAGTTCATAGTAGCAGAGCCAGCGAATGAACTCAGGAAGTCTCATGGTGCCTGTGAGCCATAAATACCCACAAAGCCAGAACTACATGACGTTACAGTTGGAAAGAAAAATCAAATAAATCCCAATTTATAGATGAGAAAGTCAAGGCCCAGAGAATTAAAATAACTTGCTTTCAGATTATACATTTAATCTAAGAAAGTACTTGATCGTTAAGGATTTATATAGTGCTCTAACATTTTGGAGTTGTATCTTACATATGGATTTTCACTGAAAAGATCAAAGGCATGCTGACTCTGGGACATTAAGTAGCTCTCACACAATGCTGTTTTATCATTTAGATGCATGTTAATCCAGCATTCGGATTTGTTTTTTCTGTAAATATTCTTAAATTTAGAAATGAAGGGGAAATGAGAGAAGAGTCCTGTAAAAGGAAATTAAAAAATTTTTCAATCCAAAATATTTCTTGTTAAGTTTCAAATATTTGGCAAAAATTGGCAGAATCAGGTCTACACTTCTCACCCAGTGGGCTTCTTAATATCATTATGAATTGGACTCTTGAATCTCTATTAAGCTTGGGGGCTATATTGTAGTAAACAGTGAATTCCTTTTGTTTGTAAATAAAATGCCAGTTATAAAAAAAAAAAAAAAAAAAAAAAAAAAAAACAATAACAACAACATTCTCCATTCCAAAGTCCTAATGAACAGTTTATTTTCCTGCCCAGTTTATAATTACTTCTGGTAACTCCATCAAATATGCTGTTGGGTACATGCAAAAGAATAGCTTTAAATGCTGAAAGGAAGGCCCTAAACTAGTACATAAAGTTTGGTATTCCAGAGTGAATGGTAAAGAAGTAAAGGTAAGAAAGTTAAAATTTAGGTATCCACTCAAGCTGCTGTGTGACTATAGTTAGCCTTGTAACTCATCTGGGGTTTTGTTTCCTGATCTATGAACATATTGCTAAGGATTATCCTACTCACACCTGAATTGCTATGAAAATTCAGATACTAGATGCAAAAATAACTTGCAATATTTAAGCATGTGGAGGATTATCCCCATAGCCTGGTGGTTAAAGGAACCTGATTCCACATGGCCAACTGCAGTTCGAATCTTGGCAGTTCACAAAACACACCAGCCACGTGTGCATGTGTGCCTAAATCCCAGCAGGATGGAGAAGTGGAGAGAGGATTGTGGTGTAACTACTCCCCATTAGAAGATGCTTTCTCTGTCTCCCTATCAGTCTTTCTCTCTGGCAAGTGCACATGTTCTCCGGCAATTAAAAACAAAGCAAATCAAACAAACAAACCAAACAAGTAAGTGTATTGATAGTGTGATACCATAGAGAACAATCATTTTCTCCTATCTTCCCCTGCTTTTAACCTTTTCGTCCTCCAAGGTTCAAGTGTCATCTGTCACCATTAAGATGTCCTTTCTGCGACCTAGTGGTTGAGGAAGCTAGATCTCACATGGTCAACTACAGTCCAAGTCCCATTACTGGCAGCTCGAAGAACACACCAGTCACATGTGCCTCTGTTCCCCAAATCCTGACGGGATGGAGAATGAAAAAGGGTTTGTGGTGTAACCATGCTCCTTGGGGTGTGTTTAGGGGAGAGTTTTCCCTTTTCCTATCTCTCTTTCTTTCTCTGGCAAGTGCATGCAACCTCTGGCAAAACAGAAAAAAAAAAAAAAAAAAAAAACAACAACAAAAAAACCAACCCTTTCTGAAGCCTCTGTCCTCACACATAGCAAAGCACTTAGTAAATACCTGGTCCCAGGTCTGTTTTTGCTACTGAAACACTACTCTGCAAGAATGACAACCTAGTCTATGGCATAGCCATGGGCTTTTTGTTGGTTCTGCTTTGCTCTGTTCTGGTTCATCAAAGGTTTTTTGAGCACATACTCCACTCTCATAAGTCTCAAGGGCTGGAAATGAAAAGATGACTAAGACTCAGTCCCTGTCCTCAAGGAATTCATGGCCAGTTTAGGGGAGCAGAAGAGAAAACCAGTAACGATACGAAGTGCCAAATTCAGATGTACATGGGGGCACCTCGGTAGTGACACAGTACCGGCTCTGCCTGTGTTACTGTCCTTCTCCAGGGTCTGTGAGAGCTTGCTCTAATTTACAGTCATTCACTTTCAACAATGTTTCTAACAGATATTACCATCAGACCTATGCTCCTATTCCTTTAGAAGGAGGTTTACTGTCACCACCCACTAAGCACTAGAGAAGTCCTCCAGGCATTTCCCACAAATTCCGGTGACCGAATAACTTTGGCACCCTTGACCACACACCCAGGTGGTATTACATATTCAGGTCCTGTAACAGCACTAATGAATGACTCCCTTTGGCCACATAAAGAGCAAAGCCAAAGTCGCCTCTGGCACCCACCTTGAGTTATAGGCCTAGCTCTGAGTAACCACAAGTCAAATCCTTAGCTACTACAGCCTGTATTTCTTTGCATAGTCACATTTAGAAATAAGAAATCTCTTACTGCAACATGCTCTACATTTTACAGAATACCTCCACATCTGTCATTCTGTTTGATCCTATCAATCACTCATCGCCATGATGGAACAGGGATTATTTTCTCGGTTTTATAGATGAGGAAACTAAGATGAGGTCTCCAGACTCTTAATCTAGTGCTCTGGAAACCACACCACCCACAGGACTATTCCAGATTAAGAGGACAAGAGGCACTAGCACTTTTATTGTCCTTATTTTTCAAGAACCAGCCCAAGTCATCAACATTACCTTAGACTGGACTAAGGTGCAGAGCTGGGTGCTGGAAGAGGACAAAAAGATCACCCTGCTTCTCAGAAACAGTCAGCTAGTAAGAGATAAAACAGTCATCAATCAACTACATGAAAGGAAAAAAATGAAATAAGTGCCTTAAAAACAGGTGGTTTGCGGTATTGGCCCCTCTAGTAAAGTTGTGTGTCTGGATTTCTAAAACTTGATGTAGTTTAGTGACTCCTAGCTGATAACAGCTTTAGACATCTTATAATTATTTTACAAATGCAGAAGGGTAAATCAAGACAGTGACATTCCTCATTGCTTCCCAACTACTTAATGGCAAAATTGGAATCATAACACAGAACTCCTAGTCTTACCACTCCTCCAAAGGCCATTGTCCAAGACTGTCTTATACCCTGAGATATTGGGGTCTGCCTCATATTTTCCATATGCAGTAGGGGGGAGGTTGAAAGCAGAGTAATGAGAGAAAAACCTCTTAGTAAATGAGCACTTCAAACATTTCTATAGCCATGTGATACATAATGATGTTATAGTCAATGACAGACCATCATGCAATGGTGCTCCCGTAAGATTATAAGGGAGCTGAAAAATTCCTCCCACCTGGTGACATTATAGCCATCCTAACATACTAGCACAGCACATTACTCACATGTTTGTGATAAGATTGGTATAAACAATCCTACTGGGCTTCCAGTCATATAAAACTATAGCATATATATACAATTATGTACAGGATATAATACTCAATAATAAATGATGATGTTACTGGTTTACATATTTACTATGTGACACTTTTTATTGCAATTTAAAAATTTTATTTTTACACTCAATCAGGTTTAGAGTGTACTCCTTCTACTTAGAAGAAGTTTACTGTCAACAGGAGCACATCCTCCGGCAACGGCTTCATGCACCTTGTGTGTATTACACCTCTTGTTTGTATTATTTTCTCTGCAAGTGCCTGCAGTATTCAATACAGTAAAATGTGTACAGGTTGGTAGGCTAGAAGCAATAGGCTATGTCACATAGCATGAGCATGTTGTGAGCTACAGGTTTTCACAGGTACATTCTATGATGTAGGCATGAGGATAAAACCACCTAAAGACACATGTCTCGGACTGTATCCATGTCATCATTAAGCAACATGTGACTGTACTCAGCCTTTTCATCCAACGTAAGTATAGTTTTGGTCCTCTATGTTGTTTTATGTCTCAATGGTTCATTCCTTCTTATTGCTGAATAGCATTCCATTATATAAATATATCACTATTTGTTTACCCATTCACCTGTTTGTCTATACTTAGTTTGGTTCTAGTTTTTGGATATTTTTATCATTCAATTCTTTGTTAGCTTATTAGCTTTAAAATTTTGTTTTATTCCAAGTGTGACTTTAGGGTGTAAAATGTAGATCTTAATTTATCAAAGCTACCCTCGAGAGATATTACACTAGTCCATGTATAGCATTAGAATTTTATTATAGGGCTGGCTGGCCCTGTGGCCGAGTGGTTAAAGGAGATGGATCCCACATGGACAAGTGCACAGTTCAAATCCTATACCCAGAAGCTTAAAAAACACACCAGGCACATGAGTGTGTGCTCAAAATCACTAAAGGATGAAGAAATGGAGTAGAAGGGATTATAGCATGATCATGTCCCTTTGGGTGGGGGGTGACCTCTTCCTCTGTCTCTCTCTGGCAAACACATACACTCTCTGGCAATATTTTTTTTAAAAAAGAGAATTTAATAGTAGTATACTTCTGTTTCTCCCTTCTTGGCCTCCATGCTATTGCCCTACATTTTACTTTTACATCTATTATAAATATGGGTATAAAATAAAGAGGTGTAAAATAAATACCATACTACATTGTCATTATTTTTAATCAGTCGGTTGTCACTTAAAGACATTTAAATAATAGAAAAAACTATGTAGTTACCAGTTTGGAGATCTTCATTTTTGTATTCCCTTCAATTTCTACCTGGTACCATTTTTCTTTCTGAAGGATTTTGTTTAACATACCTTGCAATGCAGTTTTGTTCATGACTAAGTGTTTCAGCTTTTGTACATTTGATAAAGTCTTTTTTTGCCTTTATTTCTTAAAGATATTTTTGCTGTACATAGAATTATAGGCGAATAGACTTTTTTCCTCTCTTTTTGGTACTTTATTTAGTTTTTTGCTATAGGGCACATGCACTTGCTACAGAGAGAGATAAAGAGAGAGAGAGAAAAAATGAGAAATCACTTCAGGAGGTGGGAGGATAGTCACATCACAGTCCTTTCTCCATTCTCCTTTCAAGATTTTAGGCACACATGCACATGCATCTAGCGTGATGTTCAAGTCACTGGGTCCAGGACTCAAACCATGGTCGACCATGTAGGAGTCCAGCACCTTAACAACCACCACCAATTGCTGGTCCTTTTTGTTTCAACACAGATACTCTCTGAATTACAATGTGGTTACATCTTAATAAACCAATTGTAAGTTGAAAATATGGTTAAGTTGAAAATGTATTTAATACGGCTAACCTACTGAACATCATATCCTCTGCTATCTTAAACATGCTCAAAACACTTACATTAGCCTACAGTTGATAAAAATCATCCTTTAAAAAGCCTCTTTCTTTACCCTTTGAGAGGTTTTTGCCTTAAGGTGTGTGCACTCACCAGAGAGAGAGAGACAGATACAGTGAGAGGTAAAGTGAGAAATCACACCCCCAGGAGGGATGGCCATTGTACAATCCCTTCTCCTCTGTCCTCCTCCCAGGATCTTAGGCACACATGCCCACACACCCAGCATGATTTTCAAGCCAGTGGGTCCAGGACTTGAAACCTAGTCAATCACATGGGAGTCCAACAACATAACCGCTATACCATCTGCTGGTCCCACACAAAGCCTATTTTATTTTTAAGAATTATTTATTTTATTTTATTTACTCACTAATTTATTTTAACTTGATGAAAGAGAGAGAGAGAGAGAGAGAGAGAGAGAGGGAAAGAAAGGAGCCGAGAAAGCAAGCCACCAGATCCAGGACTCAAACAATGGTCGGCCACATGGGAGTGTCCAGTGCCTTAACCACCACGCCACCTGCTGGTCCCAAGCCTATTTTATAATATATTGTTGAATACTTCATATAGTTTACTATATGCTGTACTGAGGGTGAAAAACAAAGTGATTGTATGGATGCTCAAAGTATGATTTCTCCTGGATGTGTATAATTTATATACCATCATAAAATAAAATACCAGAAATTGAACCATCTCAAGTTTAGGGCCACTTGTTCATTGCTCCACTGTCTCCTTGCTCATATAGTTTCCAGGGAGATATATGCTGTCTTCTTTAACTTTTTTTCCTTTTGTTTAGCTTCTTTTAAGTTTTTCTCTGTATCACTCCTTTTGAAAAATGCTATTATAATATGCCTTCCAGTAGTTTCCTTTATGTTTTTATGTTTGGAGTTGACTAACTTTTTAGGTATGTGGTTTTACTTTCCATCAAATTTGGAAAATATTTGGCCTACTTCTTCCAATATAGTGTATCTCCCTCTTCCTCTGTGCTCCAATTACACATATATTAGGTTGCTAAAAATTTTAACTATAGTAACTAGGGTGACTATTTTTGGGGTCTTATTGCCTTAAAAACATCTTCTGAAACATTTTGGATGCATTTGACTTGTGAAATATCCCATTGGTTTCCCAGTTGTTTTAAGTTGTAATTGTTAAGAATGATAAAAATATCAATTAAGTAGCCATTTTTTTCACCCATCTAACATCATCAGAAATACTTTAAGTGAAATTTTATACAACTGAATATGTGACTCTCATTTATAAGTTCTTATGTTTTGCTTAGTACTTTCCCTTCCTGAAAAGCAAGGAATTTCAGAAGGATGAAGCAAATAACTACAATGTCTGAACAAAATATTTCCAAAAATAAATTATACTTTAATAAATTAAAAACCATTCAATGCATTTTAAAACATATTTACGACAATTAGCAGAATTTTGAAGAATTTTCTAGATTTCTTATGTATTTCTTAGTTTAAAAAGAGGTCCATTGACTTTATAATCCCTATATTCTCTCCAATATATTTTTGGTTTTACCACCTGTACTTTTTTTAATAGTTTATCCAGGTAAATATATGGTTTTTTTTTTTTTTTGGAGAGGTTTTCGCTATAGGGCGTGTACACTCACCAGACAGACAGAGAGAGACAGAGACAGAGAAACAGAAAGTGAGAAATCACCTCCCAGGGGGGATGGTCACGCCGCAATCCCTTCTCCTCCATTCTCCTCTCGGGATCTTGGGCACGCACACACATGCGCCCGGCTTGAGTTTTAAGCCACTGGTCCAGGACGCGAACCGCGGTCGACTACGTGGGAGTCCAGCGACATAGCCATTACGCTAACTGCTGGTCCCCAGGTAAATATATGTTGACAAACATTTTTCTTTCTAATTCTAAGAAGAAATTCACATCTAGGTTAAATTAATTTTAATATAGGTTAAAGGTATCCAACTGAATACATTCTTTATAAAATTTACTTTTCCTATTTAAAAGAGTTGAAAATAACAGGGTATTCATGAGATTAGACTGTAGAGTATATTCTTGAGTATAATGACATAATAATTATTATTTCAAATATTCTTTAATAATAAAGATTATAGAAGATAAAAATGCTAAGAAATACGTTTTTCATTTACTAGATGATTTATCAAGAAATGTACACATAATGGACAAGATAATTTTTAGCAGCTATATAAGAAATTTTATTTTTGCCACACTATATATTATTACCATAGCCTATTACATATGATAATAATATAGCTTTTTCATGAATGGCTGCTGCAGATGCTGAAAAAATTGTCTCAATAATTATATTTTTCCTTATAAAATATTTCAGAATTGGGGCCAGCAGTTAGCGTAATGGCTATGTCGCTGGACTCCCACGTAGTCGACCGCGGTTCAAGTCCCGGACCTGGTGGCTTAAACTCATGCTGGGTGCGTGTGCGTGCGTGCCCAAGATCCTGAGAGGAGCATGGAGGAGAAGGGATTGCGGCATGGCCATCCCCCTGGGGGGTGATTTCTCGCTTTCTGTCTCTCTGTCTCTCTCTGTCTGTCTGGCGAGCGCATGCACCCTATAGCAAAAAATCTCTCTTTCAAAAAAAAATTTCAGAATTTTATCAACAAATTTGTCATGTTCTGTTTTCAAGTAGATTTTTGACTACTAATGTTAAAGTTTTGAGGCTTTAATAACAAAATCTGTTATTCTCATTGTAGTTTAAGTATTTTATAAATATATTTTTTTAATAAATTTCACTATAAAGTATCACACTTTTTAAAGAATACAGCTCAAGTGAAGTAAAAAATTATTGAACAGTGTCAGTGATTTTGTAAATGTTGCCCTAATTTATATCCAGGAGTTAACACTGAATTTCATCTAATAACAAAATAATTTTTTAAATATAAACTCCATTAGTTGGATTAAATGCTACAATTACTGCAAACTCAGAAAATGTCATCTCTAAACATCTATTTTTAAAATTATTTTATTTAACTTTTTGAAAAAATTATTTATTTATTATTTGTATTTGACCAGAGAGGGACAGAGTGAGAGAGAGAGAAAGAGAGTGAAAGTGAGAGAGCAAGCCTCCAGTTTCAGGACTTGAACAATGTTGGCCATGTGGGAGTCCAGCGCCCTTAACCACCACACCACCTGCCAGCCTGTCTAAACATCTTTTCTGAAAAAAAAAATATATATACTGAAAGTTCATAACTGAAATTTGGTTGAATGTTGCCATGCTTTTACTAAGAATAGATTAAAATAAATTCTTTTTGCTTCAAAAGTGTTATAGTAACAAAAAATAACTCTATACTTTAACCTTCCTAAAATGTTGATCAAGTTGGTTATTTTATACCATAAAATTAAGAAAACAGAAAGCAATAAAAATAACCCTCATTTCTAACCAGTATGTGCATTTATCATGTTTCCTTCAACTATGTGTATCTCCCACATTGCTTATAACATTTGGTTTAAATTTTACCTGTAGTTCATGCAATGACTACTTAGAACCTTTGGAATGTACTCATACATATTTTTCCTTTCGTTTGATTATAATGTTGCACATTTTCTTCTAAGCACTGCTATAGCTACATTGAATACATTTTATATATTATATATTATTATATTACTATTATATTTTACATATATACTATATTCTTTTATTAAATTAAAAATATTTTAAATTTTTCTTAATGACTTTTTTTTAGAATTTTAATAAATTTAACTTTATTTATTTATTTAAATTGGACCAGAGAAAGAAAGAGAGTGAGAAAGGGAGCTGCCAGGTCTGGGATTCAAACTAAGGTCGGCCATGTGGGAACCAGCACCCTTAACCACCACACCACCTGCTGGCCCCCTTACTGACTTTTTGAGCCATGGTTTGTTTAGAAGTATATTATTTAATTTTGAAATAGTTGAGGATTTCCCAGTAATTTTCTGTTATTTATTTTAGTTAAATTCATTCTTTACAAAAAACATACTTTGCATTATTTCAAGTCATTGAAATTTATTGAATTTTGTTTTATGACCTGGAAGGTAGTGCTTCTTAATGAATGTACCATGTGCACTTGAAAGACTACATGTTCTATTACTGCTAAGTGAAGTGTTACATGAATGGCAACTTGCTGAAGTTAGCTGATAGTGTAACTCAAGGCTCCTATATCCTTACTAATTGATTTTCTACTTCTTTTATCAATTATTAAGTGAGGAGCATTGAGGTGTGTGCTTTAGCAGGAGAGAGAGAGAAAGTGAAAAAGCATCCCCCTGAGGGATGGCCATGCCACAATTCTTTCTCCTCCATTCTCCTCTTGGGATTTTGTGCAGGGACATATGCCCAGTCTGTTTATCCAAGGCACCAGTCCAGTCAAAATGCACAGTTAGTCTTTGGGATCTGTCCACCTTAACCACCAAGGTGCAAGCTGGCTCAAATTTTCAATTTATAATTATGCATTTATCTCTTTATTCAGTTTGGTAAGTTTTTGCTTTATATGCTTCAACATTCTGTCATGATGAGCATATGTGTTAAGGACTTTTTGGATCTTTGGCTTTCTATATTTTATACAGTTTCCATATGTTTTGTTTACTGTCTCTTGTTTATGGGGTCTGTTTCCCCTCCTGTTTTGCCCCTGTTTTTTTGTTTTTGTTTTTTGTTTTTGTTTTTTTTTTTTTACCTCTTTGTGTTTCATCTTAAATACTTAAATACTTTCCATTGTGTTAACTTTAAATTCACTATTCTTTCTTCAATTCTGTTCAGTCTACTTATAACTCTTGTTTATATATAGTTTTGTCATTTTACTGAAATTCTCAATGACTACGATAGCTAATGTCATTAATAAATATCAAATATATAGCTATCTTAAGGTCTGTGTTTTATATTTCCAATGTCTAGGTCATCTCTATTGCTTTTATCTTCATAATAGGTGAGTTAATTTTTTCTACTTTAAGTGTTTTAATACTTTTTATCAAATGCCAAGTTTTATGCTTAGAACACTATGGACTAGATTTTAAAATACTGAGACACAAAAATGGGCATTTTTCTTCTGTCATGCCAATAGAATGAAGAATTAATTAAATCTAATTAATCTGGGTTTAACAGCATGGTACTTGCATAAAAACATAAACCAATGGAATAGAATAGAGAATCCAGAAGCAAACACCAGGTCATACAGTCTATTGCTCTTTGACAAAGTGTACAAGATAATGCAATGGAGCAAAGAAAATATTTTCAGCAAGCACTGGAAAACTGGATATCCACCTGTAAAAAAAAGTGAAACTAGACCCCTATCTTTCACCATTAACAAGAATCAACTCAAAATGGAGCAAAGATTTAAATGTAAAGTCCAACACTATAAAAGTACTGGTAGAAAACTTAGGGAAAACTCTTAAAGATATTGGAATAGGCAAAGATTTCTTAAATAAGACTCCTAGAGCATAGGCAATAATCCCAAAACATAGATAAGTGGGATTACATTGAACTATTGGGTTGTTGGGAAAGTCATGATGCATTTTTGCATTAAAAAATAGAAAAGACCCTGTATTGCACAGTAGTACTGTGTAAACAGCACAAAGTAGGAGGCATCTCACTATCTGACTTCAAAATATATTACAAAGTGGTGATAATTAAAACAGCATGGTATTTTTCTATTTTTTACTGCAAAAATGCATCATGACTTTCCTGACAACTAATACAAAGCACACCAAAAGTAAAATTAGAGTGAAGAGACAATCCTTGGATGGGAGAAAATATTTGAAAATTATGCTTTAGACAAGGAATAGATAACTAGAATGTATAGAGAACTCAAGTAGCTCATCTGTTAAAAAAAAATGAATAATCCAACTTTAAGAATGGGCAAATGAGCTGAATAGAAAACTTTCCAGGAAAGATGTAAAAATGTTCAACTTCTCTTATCATAAGGAAAATGTAAAATAAAACCACAATGAAATACCATATAACCCCAGTTAGAATGGTTAGGAATAATAAAAGGAGAGAGAATAACAAGTGCTGGTGAAGTTACGGTGAAATGGGAACACTTTTACACTGTTGCTGGGAATGTAAATTAGTATGATTCTGGAAAACCACATGGAGGTGCCTCAAAAAACTACAAACAGCACTACTATTTGACCTAGTAATTCTACTCTTTGGTATTTACCCAAGGATAGGAAAACACTCATTCAAAAAGACATTTGCATATCCAAGTTTATTGCAACATTATTCACAATTGCTAAGATATGGAATCAACCTAGATGTCCAAAAACTGTAACTGTGTTGAAAAATTATGGTGTATACATACAATGGAATGTACTCAGCCATAAGAAACAATGAGACCCTATTGTCAGATTCATAGTGGATACAATAGAAGACTTAATGTTAAGAGAACTAAGCCAGACTTTGAAAGACATTAAATATCCCTGCTCAATATGTACTAGTTGTCCACACTCTATTGGCAGGAATCTAAAGATCTGAAGACATGATAGCAGAGAGGGTAAGTATAGATACCAGAGAGTGTAAGGGAAGGGACTAGATGGTACACTATCAGACGAAGAGGAAAAGGGAAGAAACATTTAACAGACAGACAAAAGAATGTAAAGTTTCTGTTGAAAATAATGTATGTGGTAATATCCTTGATTTGATTGTCATATACTGCATGCTTTCTTTGAAAAACTATATTATGTATTATAAATATGTACAATGGAATATAAATTTTCAAAACATGCTTTTAAAAATTACAGCTACTCACCACTGAATTACAAATTTTACAATCTGCTGATTAGTCTCAACCTGCTAAAAGTCATTTAAAAACGGATATAATAGATTGTTAGATCAAAGAAAATTTCCTTCCTGATCAAGTATTTATTTCAATGAAGTTATCTGTGCATTGTTTACCTCCGTATCAGTAACTCTTCTTGAAGTTCTGAGAACAAAGTGGCCATGTAATTATGGCAAATGAATGAAGAAACTAAATTTTAGCTCAATGGAAGTAAAAATTGTCTAAAGTTAGAACTATCTAAATCAGTTAGGGCTACTTTACTCCCAAATTTATTCTTTATAAGCCAGATTGCTTCATATTTCTTTTTTTTAAAAAAATAAGATTCTAGTGTCAAAGGATAAGTTTATGACAAGTGAGGGCTATACATAGAAGTTCTGGAAGTGTTTTGAGACGTGTGTAGTAAGTATTTCACTGAAGCTTCTATTGTGATTTAAATAACACCCAATAGGGATTGTTTATGAAATAATCTCTCTATTGTGTAATCAGGTCTTATACAAGAGGATTTTCTGCTAAAGACTAAACTTAAAAGTGTAACTCTGAGGTGAAGGTAATTGGACAAAAGGCAAAGAATTATAATAAAAATTATAGTAGGATCTACATATTTGGAAATCATCATAGTGAATTTGTGTGCCTAACCTTCCAAAGAAAATGGCTTTCTAGGGAGGAAATAGGGCATCCAAAAGTAAATAAACTTAAAAAGAAACCTAAGTTACTCTGAGTATGAAATTGAAACTAACGGGGACCAGCAGTTGGTGTAATGGTTATGTCGCTGGACTCCCATATAGTCGACCATGGTTCGAGTCTCGACCTGGTGACTTTAACTCACACCAGGCAAGTGTGCGTGCGTATCTAAGATCCCAAGAGGAGAATGGAGGGCAAAGTATTGCGGCATGGCATCCCCCCTGGGGGGTGATTTCTTGCTTTCTGTCTCTCTGTCTCTTTCTGGCAAGCACACACGCCCTATAGCAAAAACCTCTTCAAAAACAGAAACAAATTGAAACTAACAAAGGACCTAGAGAAAAGTGAAAAGATAATAAGACCAAAGAGAAATGGAGAAGGAACATATATGAGATCTAAGAGAAAGCGCCAAATAAACATGGGTGAGTTCTTACAAGCTGCACAGCTAATTTCACATATTATCTATAGCCTTGTAGTTTAAACATTTTCTGGATCTACTAAAGTCACAGTCCATGCAGTGGGGCTGACAAATAATAGCCGGTATCAGGGGTTATGTAAACAATCTTCAGTGTGCACTATAGCCTAATTTACTGTCATAAACATTGTGGGAAGCAGAAATCTCTATGGCAGCTTGGTGTGGATATTCTCACTGTCAGCAGGGAAAATTCATTGCCTCCTCACAATGCTAAGACTCCAACTGCATTTACCAAGACAGATGACTTGGTGACAGACACTCCAGGCTGGAAGTTAATATTTGGCCCAGTAAGATGAAACCTGAGAACGTCAGAATTATACCCCTGGGCCTGTTCTTGGTCCTTCAGTCCTAGACACTGTCTCTAATGATCACTCCTGAGAGTGAATCCTGGAGGGCTAGGATGTCACATTTAACATCAGCTATAGAGGTCAGGGAAGTGTCCAATTGCCCTGAACTCCCTTAATAATCCATGCTACACTTGTCATCCATGAGAGAATTGAAAGTTCTTCGCAATCTATGTGTATTTGAGCCAGTACCACTCTTAAGCTAATGAATTCCAGAAATGTATTCACTGTGGTCGAAATAATACCCTCTTTTTATTTGTTCTGAACTTGCCATTCTTAACTATTTAATATTTGTGTTTATTAAACAAGCCTCAGCTTATCCTCTCTGCCCCTGATGACTTAATCAACATTGATTCTGTCCAAATACAGCCTTTAAAAAAATTCACCAGAGGGTGTGTGTGTTTGCTAGAGAGAGACAGGGAAGAGAAAGAGAGAGAGAAATAAAGCATCCCCTATGGGGCAAGGTCACAGCACAATACCTTCTCCTCCACTTCTGCCTCCTTTCTGGATCTTGGGCATGCACACACACTTGCCCAATGTGTTTTCAAACTGCTAGGTCTGAGACTCAAACAGCACAGTAGGCCATATGGGATCCAGTCACCCTAACCACCAGGTCACTGGATGGCCTAAAACATAGCCTTATCTTTCCACATGAAAGTTTTTTTCTTTGAGACTGTTCATACTACTATCTCTCCTCCCACCATTAATGCAATCTGTTGAACTGTCTGTTTGAGGAAGGAAGAATTATTTATTCTTTAGATGTAAGTTAATGTTCTCTGAGCCACAGCTACTCTACCCTTTTCTATTTCTCTTTGCTATATTTAGCAGAAGGTGTCTGATTAAAATAATGCCTTGGCTGTGAGGAGCACAAATTTAGTTTTCTCCTAACTAGAGAAGGAGAAAAAAATGTTACTCTCTTATTAAATCAAGTCTTTCTAAAATCTCTGGTAACATTTCAGATTGAACCAATGCCTTCAGTGAGTTTAGTGCTTGAAGAAAACATTTCCTCGGGATATTTAGGTAACAAAATCAGCAGATCTGATGACTATTTTTCAGTGTAGTCCTACTGGAGGAGGCAACTATGAGCATATACCAATGGTCTTGCCAATGCACAGGGCACGTCTGAGATCATACTTTCAGACATTCTTTTAGAGCTGTTGTGCAAATTAAACTAGCAGGAAATTACATTGCTTTTTTCACTTTTGACTAAGAAGTAAAAAGCACCTAGATTTCAGAGTTCACTTCTCAGTCTGGTTTCCAAACAAATTGATCAGTTTTATGAAAATCCATCTTCAAAATGGGTCCCCATTGAGAACTAGCTAGCCCTTCTTAGCAGTCTCATCATGCCCATCTCTATCAGCAACCACTTCTGGGAACCTATAGTAAATGGCTCTGTGCTGCAAAAGATATACAGTGATCCTTATCTTCAAAGAGGTCACAGTCCAAATGGGAGCAAAAAATAGGTGTCAGACTGAAGGTGCTGGATGATGTGAAAGGTGAGAAGAGTCTGGTCCAAAGTAGCCTGAGAAGTCCTAACAGGTCAGGTGGAATTTACAATCAGCCTGAAGACCTGGTAAAGCTGGAAGTATATGAATATCTTCACAGGCTGACTAGCCACACGAACTGCAAGGGCCACTTGGGTTAAAAGTAATGGAAGTGCACTGTTGGTGGAAATGTTAATTAGTACAACCACTATGGAAAACAATATGGAGTTTCCTCAAGAATCTACAAATAGAACTACCACATAACCAAATAATCCCACCCTTAAGTATCTGCCCAAATGATAGGAATATACTCAGTTGGAAAAACACTTGCATATCCATGTTTATTGAAGCATTATTCATAATTTCTAGGACACGGAATCAACCAAAATGTCCAAGTACATACAAGTGAATTGAAAAAATGTGACACATGTACTCTGTGGAATTCTACTCAGCCATATGAAATAATGAGACCCTGACATTTGATATGAAGTGGATGGATTTTGAAGACTTAATGCTAAGTGAAATAAGCCAGACTATGAAAGACAGGCATTGTATGTCCCCACTTAATATATTGGGTTGTCAGAAAAGTCATGATGCATTTTTACATAGAAAAATACGTCATGACTTTTCCAAAGACCCAAAATCTGAATATCTACACTCTATAGCAGAAACTGAAAGATTGAAACATATAATAGCATGGAGGTCATCTGTAGCTACCAGAGACAGTACAGAAGGGGATGGGTAATAAGGAATGGGAGGGAGAGGATCAGGAAAAAAAATTAATAGATACAATAATGAAAAGTTATCTGCTGATGATAATGTATTGGGTTGTCAGGAAAGTCATGACATATTCTTCTATGTTTTTCTATGCAAAAATGCATCATGACTTTCCCAATGATGTCTTTGACTTAACTAATATACACCATATTCATCCTGGAAGAAACCATGTTGTACACTGTAAAGATGTTCAGAGATTAAATGTAATAAAAAATAAATTTTTAAAAAAGTAATGGAAATGGGACACAAATACTGATACTGAATTATGTTGCTTACAACAAATTATTTACCTCTTGAATTTTTTGTTTTCTCATGGTACCTATGCCTCTGGTCCAAAATAGCAGACCAAATTCATACATTTACTTCCTTCTTTTCAACTAATTCACTGAAATGACATAAACTAGCATCAAACAGTGTACCAGGATGATTACTCTGATATACTCAGTGGATGCTCTTTGACATCCAGAATGGACCATCTTTTAATACTCTCTTTCTCTTTATGCTAAAATTATTTTCATCAATAATTGTTTTTTCCTTTATTTGTTTCATAATTTAAAACAAAGGTGTTTGTTTGTTTGTTTGTGGGGGTTTGTTGTTGTTGTTTTGTTTTGTTTTGTTTTGTTTTTGTAGAGGTTTTTACTTTAGGGCACGTACACTCACTGGAGAGAATAAGACAGAGACAGTAAGAAGGAAAGTAAGAAACCAGCTATCCAAAAAAGGAGTTGGATTGGCTCAGCCCATGGTCTAGTGGTTAAGAGAGCCAGATCCCACATGGTCCACTCTACAGTTAAAGTCCTAACCACAGCAGCTTGAAAACTATGACAGGGGCATGAGCCTGTGTGCTCAAAATACTGATAGGATAGAGAAAAAGAAGAGAGGGGACCATAGCACGACCATGCCCCATTAGGAGTGCTTTCTCCTCCTCCCTGCCTTTCTAATTTAACTACATGACTTTTTCTTTCTGATTTCATCTTGGGGTTCTGTGAAAAATTTCACTTGTAAAGGAGTTATTTGCTAAAGAACTAGGCTCAGACAGGCAAGTTAATACTGATGCGTCCACTCTAACTATATTTTTAGTCTGTGTTCATCGTGTATGTAGAAAGATTGAAGGCCATGTGAAGGCGGCAGAAAATCAAGGCTGCTGGAGGTGAACTCCAGCTCTCTTCTATTGTCCCAGACATCTTGGATGGGACCCAAAAAGTAGTTTTGTTTTTAGTCTTTTTTAAAATTTTACTATAGGGTGTGTTCACTCACTGGAGAGAGTGAGAAAGTAAGCAAATACTCCTCAGGAGTGATAGCCATGCTACAATCTCTTCTCTATTTCCTCAGGATTATGGGCATGCACTTGTAGTTTAATAACACAAAAGCTCTGTGGTAAATTAGATTCCTTCTTAGAAGGTTCATCATCTGCTGTTTTTTAAGTATGCTTCTTGAAAATCTCACCCAGTAACTCAAATAGCTTGCTCTAAAACCACATATGATAGTCTTCCTAAGAGGGCCTCTGACAAATTCAGTTTTCTTCATCTTATTATATTTCCATTGTTGTTGTAACAACTCATCTAGGTGGATATTCTGGGCAGTTACTTAGCTAACCAGACCTATTATCTGGCTCAGTGTGTTTAACATAAATGTGTGATAACTGCTAATCAAAATTAAACCTGTCATTAGCAACTGACATCTAGAGGACAGCAAGGCTCACCAGCATTGTATACTTCCCCATTACATTTGACATCACTCTCATACTCTCTAATAGTTTAATTTGTGTATGCTTTTTCTTCCACAATGGGTATCATATGGGGGTTCCATATTTTACCTATGTTTTTCTGTGTGTTAGTCCTATTTTCATGAATAAACTGTGAGCTCTTTAAAGATCTAATCATTTCAAGCTAGTGAAAACATAAAGCAACTAAAACTCATTTTTTTAGTTTACTTCTTCCATGAATGAGAGAGACAAAGACAGAGAGAGAAAAAGAGAGAGCACCTTCAATATGGGTCTGATAGCATGATCCATCTCCAGACTTCAGCCAACCCCAGGTCATGAGCATGCACGTGCCTGGTGTACTCAGAAAGGTCTCTAGATTTGAACTGGGAACATTTCCACACGGAATTGCTTCACAGAGCATCACATTTTACCACTGCTCCACCATCTGGCCTCAAGGAACTCTTACCATTGTTAGTGGGCATTTAAATTAGTACAATCTGGAAAATGTCTTGTAGTATCTACTAAAATTGAACACATGCCTACCCTATGACTTAGAAATTCCATTCTGAGTTAGTTATACAACAGAAATAAGTGTGCATTAACACAAAAAGTCATATGCCAGAATGTTCATAGTAAATTTCTAATAATCAAAAAGGTGAAAAGAATCAATTGTCTACAAAAAAAATACATAATTTTATGGGAGGGATAGCAATATAAAGAGCAAACTATACATGACAATGTACATTAATCTCAAAAATATCAAATTTAGCAAAGGAATCAAGATAAAATAGAAATACTGAAATATTGATTTAGAAGGGGCACAAGGAAATCTGCTAAGAGACTGAAATGTTTTGTATCTTTGAATACAGTGAATACTTGACATATGTGAAGTATACTGTATGTATATTATGCATTAATAGAATGTTTTTTATTTGTTATCTTTATTTTTTAATTTAATTTTCTTTTATACATTCAATCACATTATTTAGCTTACAAAGTGAATATTTAAATATGTGAACATTTCTCCCTAGTCCAGTTGATTAAACTATATCTTCAACAGATAATGCCACATTTCTTTGTACCATTAATGCTTTGCCTCTGTATTTTTCTTCTAAATGTCCTTCCTCGGACCCTACTCTTCCACACACACTATATAAAAAAGAAGAAAAGGGAAAATTATCATAGCATGTTTATGTGAAGAAATTGGTTATTTCTAGTGAAGAGGCTAGATCTCCTCTCTGGGTAATGGTAAGATACATCAGAGGGACCAGCAGATAGTGTAATGGTTACATCACTGGACTCCCAAGTAGTTGACTGCATTCCAAGTCCCAGACTTAGTGTCTTAAAACTCATGCTGGGTGCATGTGCGTGCATGCCCAAAATCCTGAGAGGAGAATGGAAGAGAAGGAATTGAGGTGTGGCCATCCCCCAGGGGATGATTTCTCACTTTCTGTTTCTCTGTCTCTGTTTCTCTGGAGAGTGCATGTGCCCAACAGCAAAAATCTCTCTTAAAAAAATAAAAAGATACACCAGAGTTCTAGAGGGTTAGAAGAGCAGTAGATAATCCATCATGTAATGAGAAAAATCTGTCTGGGATAATTTTTTTTTTTTTTTTTTTGGAGAGGTTTTCACTATAGGGTGCGTGTGCTCGCCAGACAGACAGAGAGAGACATAGACACAGAAAGCGAGAAATCATCCCCCGGGGGTGGATGGCCACGCTGCAATCCCTTCTCCTCCATTCTCCTCTCGGGATCTTGGGCATGCATGCACACGCGCCCGGCTTGAGTTTAAGCCACCAGGTCCGGGACTCAAACCGCGGTCGACTACGTGGGAGTCCAGTGACATAGCCATTACATTAACTGCTGATCCCAATAATTTTCCATTTCTTGTTTACTGTACAATTTGCTTTTTTTTGCCATCCTTGGTTCCCTATCTGTCACCCCCTGCCGTGTCCTACCCTCCTCACTGTCTCTGGTATCCATGGTTGCTTTCTATGCCTTTCCTCCCCGTTTTATTGATACGCTAATGAATTTAATCTAAATATTTCCAATAGCAAGAGCAGCTGACATATACATATCCATGAACACAAGCCTGACTTTAGGCATAAACCTCAGTGAGTAGAATGAACATACTACAAAGTAGCACCTAGCTGGGGCTATATAGATTACTGCAGTCTTAAAATATGCATTGTTTTTAATGTCAAGAAAAACAGTTTTTGTGTTTTTTTCCTCCTGAAACATTGTTTTAATTAATTAATTTACATTTATCACCTAAGCATTGTCACAGCATACAAAATGTGGTTTCTCATCCAGAATATACTGCACAGTGGCTTAATCATGCATGTTATCATCAGTAATTTTCCATTTCTAGTTTCATATATTTGTGTGTGTGTGTATATATATATATATTTATATATATATGTATATATATGTGTGTGTGTATATATATATATTTACCCCTATGTCTGACCCTCTGCCCTTTCCCACCCCCTTCTCACACTATAACTGGTGTCTACATTTGTCTTCCATTCCTTCTCCTCCCACATTTCATTGATCACACAATTTCTTAAATAATCTAAATACTTTCAGTAGCAAGCTCAGCTGATAATTTAAAGAAAAGTGGTTTTGAAATGGTAAGAAAATTTGCTTAAAGCTTAAAGCCTAGAAACAGGTTAGTATTCTGTTCAAATTGTAGGTACATGAACCTATTGACACCTCAGGACAGGACAAAAACTATTAAAACCAGACAACAAAGCCTAGAAGAAGAGCAGCACTATATTACTCAAAAGTCACAGAATGCTATTTCACCAGTTCAGTCTCATGTACTTAATTTATCTTCTGTTGTGGTTCGATCTTCCTGATTGAATTCTGAGATATAATATTAAACTCCAGACTTGTCCCTATGATTAAGTTGGCCATTTTCTTAGTTTTTGAACTCTTATTTCTGTATGTCTGCATTTAATTTTCCTGACATAGCATTCCCTGGAGAACTTCTTGGAGATCTGGTCTGGTGCTGGTAAATTCTTTCAGGTTTTGTTTATCTGAGAATGTTCTTGTCTTTTCTTCTCATATAAAGGATAATCTTGCCGGGTACAGTATCTTTAGTTGTAATTGCTTTTCCCTTAACACTTTGAATATATTTTCCCATTCTTTCCTCGCTCAAATTGTTTCCGATGAGAGGTCTGCTGTTAGCCTGATGGGATATCCTTTGTAGGTAACTTGTCATTTTTCTCATGCCAATCTTAGTATCTTGTCTTTGTCTGTGGTTTTGGTCAGTCTTGCTATAATGTGTCCTGGAGAAGATCTTCTTGGGTTGATTCTATTTAGGGTTCTTTGTATTTCTTGGGACGGGACTGGATCTTTGAGTTCCTCTGCAGGTTTGGAAAGTTTTCTTGCAGGATTTCATGTAATAGATTATCAATGCCCTTATGAGTCTCTTCACCTTCTGGGATGCCAATTATCTGGATGTTTGGACGTTTGATGGTATATAGTACTTCTCATATATTATTCTCAAATTTGGGGGCAATTTTCTCAGTCTTCATGGTGGATTTTTTTGGCTAGAAATTTTCTCTTCTACATCTGAGATTCTATTTTCTGTATGATCTAGTCTGCTTTTAATACTTTCAAGGGAAATTTTGACTTCCTGTATTATAGCCTTCATCTCTAATAGTTCCACTTGATTCTTTTGTAAAGTGTATAATTCCTCTTTCAGATCTTGCAACAACTTCCTCATCTCCTGGAACTCATCAGCTCATTTCTCCTTTCTCTTCTGCAGTTCATTGTTTCTCTTCTCTCCCATCTCTGTTAGCTTCACCATTATGAATGTTCTAGATTCTTTATCAGACATTTCCATGATTTCCACTGAACTGTCTGTGGATAAAGAGGAGTTATTCTTTTCCCTTGGAAGAGAGGTATTTTCTTGCTTTCCCATATTTCTTGTGGCCCTGCGGTGATTTCTAGTCATCTAATGGATGCTGTGTTTCTGCCCACACTTGAAGTTCAATCACTCGAGTTTGTGGGCTGGAGGCTGAATTATCAGTTGAAAATCTTCATTTTGCTTGTTCTCCTGAAATCACTAGTTCTCAGGAGCCATGAAGGTGTCTCTCCACAGCTCCTATTCTTCCTGTAGTCTCTCTATAAATGGCTCTTACTCTGTTGTATCAATGTCATTTTAAGTGATGTAAATGGTATTGTGATAGATATTTTATTTCTTTAAATTAATTCTATATATGTCCAATGCATCTTTGCTGTTATGTTTCAACTAGCATGTTATTTTAAATAGATTATTCATAATATTCCAAGGTGAACACACTCACCCCATTTTATTTATTCACATATTCTCCGAGTGATACCCAACCAGAGTTCCTTCAGCTCCTTGCAACTATACTAAGGCAGCAATGAACCTACTCATTGATGTTTCTCACTTCTGTACATCGACTGTAATTATGTCTGCTAAAGTGTTTATATACCGGAGTCTGATTAAAAAAAAAACAGGTATTATTTTTATAGTAAATCTGCCATCTTTTCCTTTGTGCTAATGAATAAATCATATACATGCTACATTCATCTTTCTGGGGTGCAGTCTTGACTCTCCCAAGCAGATTAACTAGTTAACTCAAGATTTTGCACCTGCAGAACAGTGACTTCTGCAAATCATCTGTTCCCTGTTTGACATCACTTTAATTTTATTGGTGGCTTATGGACAAAATCAGTTGACTTAAACTTTTTCAAGTTTAAGTTATTTGGATTCACAAGAGCATTTTTCTCCCTGTTATAAATCAATGAATCCAGTTAAGATTAACTGCCTACATGTGAGCTTCAAAAGATCTTCTATGGCCAGAGTTGAAAGAAACACATAATTCTATAACACACTGAATACAAACTGATCAAAGTATTAGGGCTGGTTACTTAATGCTGTATTTCCTTATTGTCATGCAATCTGATTTTAAGTAGTTTGTGTCTAAAACATATATTCCTAGATCGCAAAAGTTCTTCCTTTGGGAAAAAAAAAAAAACAGATATATTTCTGTATCTTAATTGGTCAAAAATCTGTTTAGACAGGTCTAAACCAAATGATGGACTAAAATTTTTGAAACTAGCTTATGAAATTCCAAATGTTTTAGAGATTAAAGCAAAAGAAAAGATTTAAAAAGAAGACCATAGCAAATGATCTTTTACAAACAAGAACAATTTCTATACAGAAAAATCATGGAATCCTGGAAGCAAAAGGAATGATAAATTCCTAGATATAATATTGTGAGGAGAGAGGTTGTTCAAGCACTTAGAATTCTAAAGAAGTGTCTATGGGGGAGACGAGGAAACTAAGAAGATAGAATTGAACCAAAGCAGCTTTTTTTTTTTTTTTTTTTTTTAAAAATATTTATTTTCTATCTGAGATTGTGTGTGAGTGTGTGTGTGTGTGTGTGTGTGTATAAAATTTTATGCTTTTGTGTAAGAGATCACTTAAAAAGAAATTCCATAGCTTAAAAATAAATTGGAAGCCCATGATTTAACCCAATCTTTCACACAAATCACTCCCTTCCAATGGCATCCTTGACAACAGTAATCCAGCATCACTTCAAATGCTGTCACCATTAGGAGTTCACTCCCCTGAAGCAGCTCATTGCCATACCGGATATCTTCAATTCTTGGGAAGCTCCACATTGTGGCAGTGTCCAATTTTACTGCTTTCTAGCTTTTAAGCCCTAGTTATGTTCTCCAGGGTAATATTGACTTTCTGTGTGTTATCGCCCTCCCCCTTCAGAATTTGAAATAAGCTATGACTATGCCCGTTTTATGCAGGCTAATCAGTTCCTTAAAACATATAGCTTTTAAAATCAGTGGTGATTACTTTATTTTTCAGGGTAATTACTCCTTTCCCTTTGTCATCACATCATCTTAGCATTGGTCATTGTCTTTCTGTCTCCTCTACAGCACAAAGGTAATCATGTCAGAATGAGCTATGTCTTTTCTCATCTTGGCTTCTCCAGGGCATGAACTCAGCAAACATTGGCATTCACCCTATATTGGTTGGTAATTAAATTCAATGCAAAATATGTCTTTTTCTAATCTAGAGCTAGAGGATGAAAGGCAGTAAAAACAGACTCTAAAATTTTAGCCTTGGATAAGCCTATCTGATCCAAACAGAAACCCCCATCTTTTTTTTTTTTTTTTTTTTTTTTTTTGAGAGGTTTTTGCTATAGGGCACGTGCACTCGCCAGACAGACAGAGAGAGACATAGAGACAGAAAGCGAGAAATCACCCCCCAGGGGGGATGGTCACACTGCAATCCCTTTTCCTCCATTCTCCTCTCGGGATCTTGGGCACTCACGCACACACGCCCGGCGTGAGTTTTAAGCCACCGGGTCTGGGACACGAACCATGGTCGACTACGTGGGAGTCCAGCGACATAGCCATTACGCTAACTGCTGGTTCCCAGAAACCCTCATCTTTACATAATCCACATTCTCGAACCTGCAAAACTCTAACTTTTTCTCAAAATCTGCAGAGAAGTCAAGGAGGCCACCTGAGCAATATGTTGAAGAGAATGTTTTTTAAAGTGTGTTCCCTGTCAATACAAACCAAACCAAGGAAGTAAAAAAGTCAATGAAAATCCTGCCATGCAATTCCATTGGGAAGATCTAGTGCTACGATAGTGCTCTCTCAAAGGAAAAGAATGTTTGGGCACCTGTGGAGATGCAGAGCCAGTAGACCATTCTGGGAATTAGAATCATATGCCAAAGCAGGTGGGAAAATAAAGTGAAGGTGTTCAGCTTCTAGTAAACCTTGTTGAAAGCAGAAAAAGTACAGCTCTCCAGTTGTTTGTGGGTGGTGAAATTATAGGAAATTAGAAACAAGATCATACTATCTTAAAGTCCTGAGCAGCAGGAAACCTTGGAGGAAGGTGTGAGCTTCATAAAAAAAAAAAAAAAAAAGCTATGAGTCAATGAACCACATTATGCCCCAGGAAAAGTCATTCTATTCCCTCCATTTTGAAAACCTTGGCAGACATAAGAGTTGTAAAATAAAATCCAGAGTCAGTCCATGATAATTTTTCTTTTTTTTTTAAGTTTTTATATTAATTAATTTATTTATTTTACATTCATTCACTGTATATCTTTTTTTTTTTTCACTATAGGGCACGTGCACTCGCCAGACAGACAGAGAGAGACAGAGAGACAGAAAGCGAGAAATCACCCCCCAGGGGGGATGGCCACGCCGCAATCCCTTCTCCTCCATTCTCCTCTCGGGATCTTGGGCACGCACGCACACGCACCCCAGCATGAGTTTTAAGCCACTGGGTCCAGGACGCGAACAGCGGTCAACTACATGGGAGTCCAGCAACATAGCCATTACGCTAACTGCTGGTCCCTATTATAAATTTTCAATCCTAAATCTACGGAGACAAACCTTACCTATAGGTAAATATACATTTGAAGACACACACCTACACATGAAGACACACACCTACACATGCACAAACACACTTATGTTAAATTGAAAAAGAAGTCTGTCAAGACTAAGCAAAAACATTCTTATTGTCTTTAGGAGGTAGGTCTCGTTGTGTGACTGGGAATCCAAGACTTGGTATTGAAGTAGAACAAGACTACCAGCAGAAATATCTCCCTTCACTTCATTCAGTTTTATTTATGTCTGTGACTTCAGGTACCACCTATACAGTAATGGCTATCAAATTTATATGTCCAGCCCCAACCTTTCCTCTTAGATTTAGTTCCATGAATTCACCACCCATTTTCTGTCTACACATGGATGGCATGAAGGCACTTCAACATCAATATGAGCATGGTTTCCTCATGCCTGGTCCTCTTCCAGGATTTTTCATCTCAGCTATCTAGTCATGCCAGCCAAAACCTGAAGTCATTATCAATGCATCTTACTATCACATAAGTATCTAATCTTGTACCAAATTGCATTAATCCTTACCAAGTGCTCGAATCTGTCCACTTCTCTTCATTTTCTTCTGCCATTGTCTTGGTCTTTCTTAGCTTCTATCTGGCTCTATCCTGGCTACAGTGCTAGTCTCCTACAGCTGTCCCACATTCACTTACCCTTCAAACCATTCTTCACCTCAAGCTTATTGAATCCTGTTATGCTACCTACTGTCCTTAGGCTAAAGATCAGAATTCTTATCTGGCCCTTAAAGTCTTTAATGGTCTAGTGCCTGTCTACTTCTCCATCCTCAGCAATCCTCACCTTACCCCTTGTCTAATGTCACACCACATAATTTCTTTCAGTTCCTCAAAGCATCTTGCTTCCTCTTGTAATGGAGTCTTTGCTTGGGTTAACTGTGTTTGCTTGTCATTCTCTTCCGAAATGACCCATCCTCCCTCTTCAAACTTCAGAACGGCTGTCTCTTTCCAACACTCAGACTAGATTGGGTCCTCCACTTTTATGTTAGCATTTTGTTCTTGCCCTTCCTAGCACTGATAACAGTGGTGGTTTTATATTAGCATACATATCCTTCAGATTCGAGTCTCTCGCATCTCCTAGAATGTAAGTTCAATGGATACAGGGACTATTGCTGGTTTTATCACCATTATGGATCCAGAACCCTGACACTGCCTGATCCACAAGCATTCAATCAGGGAATTTTTTTTCATTGCGTGAATGAATGAATAAATGAATGAGTGAAAACTGGTATCCAAAGGCTCAGTATGTGAGAAAACTGGTGGGCAACTATCCACTCATTCATTCATATGGCATTTAGTGTTTGAACACCAAGGACTGACTGACTACATGACTATTTATAGACTGCCTCTTGGTGGGCCAAGCAACAGTTTAGTCTACACACATTAATTCAACATTCCACACATAGAGGCCATGTGGCACTCTGGCTAGTGGTTAATAACATAATTGTTCTCTGCAAGGTCTTCTTAAATGTCCAACTGAGTCCATGGGAGCGAACTGCAGAGTGGGGCAGAACTCCAGCTGACCTAGCTGCTCATGCTTTAGCTTACAGTGGTAACGATGGCCTTGGTCTAGAGGGAAGGAAGGGGCAACACAAGGGCAAAGCTTCTTTACCCTTGCTTTACTACATCAACAGCATGACTATTTAGATGACTCTGGTATCTAAACCTCAGAATGTTCATGATTTGCAAGAAACTTGGTCATGAGGGTCACAGCAGGCTTTGAAAGGACACAAGTGCTAGTTGAAATAATACTGAAAGAATTCAGGACTTATCACTTGATGTTCCCCCTTCTCAGGAAGGTTTTCTCCCTACCACACCACAAGAGAAAACTTTGCCCACCATCTTTCTACTATAGTGGAGTTTGGCTAGTACAGTCTCAACAAACTTTTTAATTAAGTTGAATGTAAAAATAGGCTAACCTAATAAGTACATCATCTTGTACTTTAGGAATATTTAAAGACTCAAGTGTCTAGGCTGGGCTGAGATAAGAACTAATAAAATGCATGAAATGATCCAAATGACTTATGTCTGCAAATATACCCCAAAAATATTTTTTACACTCTTTTGGTATGTCTAGTTCTGATTGAACCAGGAAAACCAGATGTTAGGAGAGAGAAAAGAAAAAAAAAAACTCACAAAACAATTTGTCTGACAATATTAAAAAAACAAAAAAAGAGATTAGATCACTCATTTCTCAAGATTCCAGAGTGCCTACTCTGATGTAAGTGGGTCTGCTTATCTGAAGTTATACAACAATCGTGGTTATTGCCAAATCCATTTTCCACAAAAGATATGGGGAGGTTTGTTTCATTTCTGCAATAGTATTAACTAATATGGTGAAGCACTTTAGAATTTTAAAATCATTGTTACGCGCATTTTATCACTGTAGTTCTTCAGAACCCTAAAAGGTTGTGAGGGCATGTTTTATTACCATATTTATACTGTAATTGAGGAAACTGAGACTCAGAGGAGTTCACTAGAGATCGTTATTTTCATACTTCAAACTTAAAGGCCAAATGCAGCCCACTTTTCATGCCAATTCTACACTACCATTTTCTTCCTTTGTTTTTTTCCTTGTTTTAAATTGTATCCTTTAAAAATAGTAATTTATGGGGCCAGCGGACAATATGGTGAATAATGCACTGGACTCCCACATGGCTAACCACAGTTTGAGTCCCAGACTGGGTAGTTTGCTTTTCCATTCTCTCTCATGCCCTATAGCAAATTAAAAAATAATAATAAGTAAAAATAAATTTTAAAAAATTAGCAATTTTTTTTCAGTTCCATCGAGGTATAAATACAAAGGAAATAAAATCACTATCTTAAAGAATATTTGTATTCCATGTTTATTGCAGAATTACTTATAATAGTCAAATACCAAAAAAAAGTAAGTGTCTATCAACAGATGAATAGGTGAAAAGAATGTGGTATATATATATATATATAATGGAATATTATTTATCC
Organism: Tupaia tana; assembly: GCA_026018925.1. NCBI lineage: Eukaryota > Metazoa > Chordata > Mammalia > Scandentia > Tupaiidae > Tupaia > Tupaia tana. Next base: position 213,830,568 of record JAKSZU010000003.1, on the reverse strand, counting down.
TTAAAAAAAGAAGCAAAGTCTACCAATTGCAACATGATGAACTGGAAAGATGTCATGGTAAGTGAAATAAGCCAGATACAGAAAAAAAATACTTCATGATGATCTATCTTATATTCAGAAGTTTAAAAAAAGAAAAAAGTCCAACTCATAGTATCAGAGAAGAATGATTATCAATAAATAGGAGGATGAGAAGAGGGAGATACCTATCAATGGTACAATGGTACTTATTTATCTTTTCACTGATAGACATGAGTTTAAGCCACCAGGTCTGGGACTCGAACCACGGTCAACTACATGGGAGTTCAGCGACATAGCCATTACACTAACTGCTGATCCCCATTTTTTTTTTATCTTAGACATTCTGACTGGGGTTAGGTGGTATCTCATTGTTGTTTCGATCTGCATTTCCCTTATGATAAAGGATGTTGAGCATTTTTTCATATGCCTTTTGGATATTCGCATGTCATCTTTAGAGAGTGTTTTTTCAACTCATTCTCCCATCTTTTAAAGGGGTTGATCATTTTTTTTCCAAACAGCTGCTTGAGTTTCTTGTGTATTCTGGTTATCAGTCCCTTATCTGATGCATAATTTACAAAAATATTTTCCTATTCTGAGGGCTGTCGATTCACACTAATTGTTGTGTCTTTTACCATACAGAAACTTCTTAGTCTGATGTAATCCCACTTGTCTATTTTGGGGATTATCAACTGCGCTTTAGGGGTCTTATTTAAGAAGTATTTCCCTACCTTAATGTCTCCCAGAATTTCCCAAGTGTTTTCCAGAAGCAGTTTTTAGTTTGACGTCTTAGATTTAGATCTTTGATCCACCTTGACTTGATTTTTGTCAAAGGTGAGAGATAGGGGTTCAGATTCATCTTTCTGCAGGTGGAAACCCAGTTTTTCCAGCACCATTTGCTGAAGAGGTTCTCCTTTTCCCACTGGACTGACTGGTTTCCCTTGTCAAAAATCACTTGACTGTATGTTTGGGAATTTATTTCTGGGGACTCTATTCTGTTCCATTGGTCCACATGTCTGTTTCTGTGCCAGTACCAGGCTGTTTTGATTACCACAGCTTTGTAGTATATTTTTGGGTCAGAGAGTGAGATGCTGCCCATTTCACTCTTCTTGTGCAGAATTTCTTTGGCAATATGGGATCGTTTATGATTCCAGATGAATTTTAGGATGGTCTTTTCTACATCTGTGAAGAATGTGCCTGGTACTTTGACTAGCATTGCATTAAATATGTAGATTAATTGGGGTAAAATTGCCATTTTGATTATATTAATTCTTCCAAATCCAGGAACATGGGATGTCCTTCCACTTTTTTGTGTCATTTTCTGTTTCTTTTTTTAGCTTCTCATAGTTTTCCTTGTGGACTTCTTTAACTTCTTTGGTTAGATTTATTCCTAAGTATCTTATACTTTTTGTGGCCATGGTAAATGCAATGACTTCTTTCAGTTCTATCTCAGTCTGTCTGTTGTTCGTATATAGAAATGCTATAGATTTCTGTATATTGATTTTGTATCCTTCAACTTTACTGTATTCATGTATTACTTCCAGAATTTTTTTCATGGAAACCATTGGGTCCTCTATGTATACAATCATGTCATCGGCAAATAGAGAGAGTTTCACCTCTTCTTTTCCTATTTGAATACCTTTTATTGTTTTCTTCTTTTCTGACTGCATTTGCAGGACTTCCATAACTATATTGAAAAGGAGTGGGCATCCTTTTCTTGTACTCATTTTTAGTGGGAAAGCTTTCAGCTTTTCTCCATTCAGTATGTTTGCTATGGGTTTTTCATAGATAGCTTTTATTATGTTGAGAAATGACCCTTCTATGCTGATTTTGCTGAGAGTCTTGATCATGAAGGGATGTTGTATCTTATCAAATGCTTTCTCTGCATCAATTGATATGATCATATGGCTTTTATCTTTCTTCCTGTTAATATGGTGTATTACATTTATGGTTTTGCGTATGTTGAACCAACCTTGCATTCCTGGAATAAAGCCTACCTGATCATGATGTATAATCTTTTTTATAAGTTGTTGGATATGGTTTGCTAATATCTTGTTGAGATTCTTTGTGTCTATATTTATCAGAGATATTTGTCTATAGTTTTCCTTCTTGTTCCTGTCCTTATCTGTTTTAAGGATAAGGGTGATAGAGGCTTCATAGAATGAATTAGGGAGAGATTCACCCTTTTAAATCTTTAGAAATAACTTGAGTAGTATAGGGGTTAACTCTTCTTTGAAAGTTTTTATAGAATTTAGAGGTGAAGCCATCAGGGCCATGGTTTTTCTTGTTGGAAGGTTATTTATTACTGATTCAATCTCCTAGCTTGTTATGGGCCTATTCCGGCTTTCTATATCCTCCTGGCTAAATCTTGGTAGATTATGTGTCCAGGAATTTGTCCATCTCATCCAGATTGTCTTATTTCTTGGCATATAGTTGTTCGTAGTATCCTCTAATGATGTTTTGTATTTCTACTTTGTCTGTTGTTATATTGCTTGTTTCATTGCAGATTTGATTCACGTGATTCCTTTCTCATTTCTTCTTAATAAGTCTCGCTAGTGGTGTATCGATTTTGTTAATCTTTTCAAAGAACCAGCTCTTACTTTCATTTATTTTCTGTATAGTTTATTTATTTTCTATTTCATTTATTTCTGCTTGTATCTTTGTCATTTCCTTTCACCTAGAGTTTTTTGGATTTTTTTGCTGTTGTTTTTCCAATTCTCTAAGGCATGATGTTAGGTGATCCATTTGCCTTCTTTCCGTCTTCCTCTTATGTGCACTAATTGCTATGAACTTCCCTCTATGACTGCCTTAGGAGTGTCCCAAAGATTATGGAAACTTGTGTCTTCATTGTCATTGGCTTCCATTAATCTTTTTTTATTTCAGTCTTTATTTCTTCAGTAGTTGTGAAGTCATTCAGGAGTAGATTATTTAGTTTCCATATATTTGAGTATTTTTGAGGATTTCTCTTGAAATTAAACTCAAGTTTAATTCCATCATGGTCAGAAAAGATGCTGGATATAGTTTCTATGCCTTTGAATCTGTAGAGGCTTGCTTTGTGCCCTATGATGTGGTCAATATTTGAGAGGGTTCTATGTGGGGGTGAGAAAAAGTGTATCTCGTGGTTTTTGGATGGAAAGTTCTATAGATGTCTCTTAAGTCCCTTTGATTTATGGTATCGCTTAGATCCTTTATCTCTTTATTTATTTTTTGTCTAGATGATCTGTCCAGAGGGGATAGTGCAGTGTTGACGTCTCCAACAATTAGTGTATTGCAGTGTATCTCCCCTTTTAGATCTAACAGTCTTTCTTTTACATATTTGGGTGCTCCTGTGTTAGGCGCATAGATAGTTATAAGTGTTATATCTTCTTGATCTATTGATACTTTTACTACAATATAGTGCCCTTCTTTGTCTCTTCGAACAGATTTTGTTTTAAAGCCTATTTTGTCAGAAATTAGTATTGCAACTCCAGCTCTTTTTTGGTTTCCATTTGCATGGACAAACTTTTTCCAACCATTCCATTCACTTTCAGTGTATGTATGTCTTTGTCCATGAGGTGGGTTTCCTGTAGGCAACAGGTAGAGGGTTTCTGGGTTGTTTGTTTGTTTTATCTATTCAGCCAGTCTGTGTCCCTTGATTGGAGAATTTAATCCATTCACATTCAATGTTATCGATGTTACCAAATCTGTCCTGACGTTTAAGTTGGCCGTTTTCTTAGTTGCCTTTTATTCCTTTGTTTCTGTCTGTTAATTCTTTAGTTTTCCTGGAACAGTACTTTCTTCAGGTTTTGTTTTGTTTTGTTTTTATTTATTTATTTATTTTTTTTTTTTTTGAGAGCTGGTCTGGTGTTGGCAGGTTCTTTCAGGTTTTGTTTGTCTGAGAAGATTTTGATCTTTTTTTTCCATCTGAAGGATAATCTTGCAGGATACAATCATCTTGGTTGAAATTGTTTCTCTCAACACTTTCACACATCTTCCCATTCTTTCCTTGCTTGCATTGTTTTCGTTGAAAGGTCCGGTGTTAGCCTGATAGGATGACCTTTGTAAGTCACTTCTTGTTTCTCTCTTGCCAGTTTTAGTATCAAGTCTTTATCTGTGGTCTTGGACAATCTGGCTAAGATGTGCCTTGGAGAAGATCTTCTGGGGTTGATTCTATTAGGGGTCCTTTGTATTTCTTGGGTCTGGATGCTTGAGTGCCTCTCTCTAGACTTTGGAAATTTTCTTTCAGGATTTCATGGAATAGATTTTCCATGCCATTATTAGTTTCTTCACCTTCTGGGATGCCAATTATTCTGATGTTTGAGTGTCTTATGAAATCTAGTATTTCTCGTATATTATCCTCATGTTTTTTTGTTATTTTATCTATCTTTTTGGTGGTTTTCTCTAGGTCAGAGGTTTTGTTTTGTTTTGAGAAGTTTTTGCTACAGATCACGTGCGCTCACCAAAGAAACAGAGAGACAGAGAGACAGAAAGCGAGAAATCACCGCCTGGGGGCATGGTCACGCCGCAATCCCTTCTCCTCCATTCTCCTCTTGGGATCTTGGGCATGCACGCACATGCATCTGGTGTGAATTTTAAGCCACCGGGTCCAGGACTTGAACTGCGGTCGACTATGTGGGAGTTCAGCGACATAGCCATTATGCTAACTGCTGGTCCCTAGGTCAGAGGTTTTATCTTCTACATCAGAGATTTGATCTTCAGCATGGTCTAATCAACATTTAATACTTTCAAGAGAGTTTTTGATTTCCTTTGTTACAGACTTCACCTCTAATAGCTCCATCTGATTCTTTCTCAGAGTGGCCATTTCTTTTTTCATATCATGGAAGGACTTCCTAATCTCCTGTAGTTCGGTGTCTCTTTTCTGTTCCAACTCATAGAATTTGTTCACCATGATTGTTCTAAATTCTTTCTCTGACATTTTGGTAGCGTCCTCAGATTTTAGGAGAGATGGAGGAGAATTACTCTGTTCCTTTGATGGAGACATATTTCCTGGTTTATTTAGACCTGAGGCTCTTCTTCTACTTCTAGCCATTGGAAAGTGTATTCACTTTTGAATACCTCTTAGGAGCAAGTGTGTTTCCCTTTTGCTGTAAATTACTGTATGTAAAAGTCTCTCTTCTATTGTCTTTAGTAATGTGGTCTCAAGAGGTGTACCCTATTCAGGTGTCTGAAGAGTAGTATCTCTGTATTCACAGGTGGTTCAGTATGGGGGAGGATCCCAGGGAAACTTACAATGCTGGAGAATTTCAGAACTGTGATTCTAGATCTGTCTAATCCCTCTGGCAGGGTGGAAGATGAGGAAGAGAGGATAACGTAGGAGGAAAGAAAAGAATAAAGAGGAGAATAAAGAAAAAGTCGCGCGCTGCACATTTGCCGGGCACGATTTCGCCAGGGACCTAGAGATGGAACTGGTGCTCTCATGCAGAGCAAGGACCACTCTGTGGAACAAGGGTGAGGAGGGTATTAACAAAACAAAAAGGAAAAGTAAAGAGAAAAAACAAAAAAGAAAAAACCTGCCTAACTCTCTGGGGGTTGGGGTCCTGTTCTTGGGAGCCTGGAAGTGGGGCAGGGGTAGTGGTGCTCCTGCCTCAGTTTCCCTTGCTGGCCAGGAACCTATATTTGCTTCCTATACCTGCTTCTTATTGAGGGTATTTGTATTTATTTGCATTTTTTAAATACCAAAAGCTTTTGAATTTTTTTCAAAAAAATTATAAAGTCTAATATTTTCCATTGCATGATGTACTTGCCTGTATTTAGCCTTTTGTCTGACTATAATCTGTTATTTTCATCCCTTGAGTTGAGTACTTATTTATTTTCTTTTTTAATATTATAATAATCAAATATTTCAAGACTATGCATAATCATACTGTCTTTCTCTTTTTTGTTCTTTTATCATGAGTTTGGAGTGTGTGGAAATATATTTTTACCCTTAGAATAAAAACTTTGATATAGTAATAATACTGTTCAATTTCTCTCTCTTAGTTTTCCTATTGCTTACATGAGAAAGTTCAGGTGCAGTAAACCTAAGATTTGTACACAACATCATGTGGCCTATAATTGATGAAGATAGTATGAGAAAATAGTCTTCCTGTGAAGAAGGCACTCTGAAGAGTATAGGAAAGGAAATTGAGGGGTGGGGGGAAAAAGAAGCAAGACACTTGTGGGACACAGTAATGGTTTATTAACTGTTGGTGACTATGTGTATAGTATTCTCAACTGGACTGGTCTGAATTGTATTTCATGTTGGATAAATTCTCTTTGCAAGCCAAGTGATGTATAGCAATTGAAAGTATAATAATAATAATAATAATTTTAAAAAAGAACACACTCTGTTTAGTAAATTATGGTGCTTTTGTTTCCTCATCTTCAAAGCATCTGTTTTAGAAAATTTTTCATAGTTTTCCTTAATTCTGGATTTTGATCTGCAGAATTCCCCTGAAACCTAACATAATATAAGTTTTCTAAATAGTGAATTCTAAAGTTTTAAATAAATTTAAAGAATGTTGCATAGCAAAAAAATAAAAAGTGATGGATGTTAATGAACTTGATTGTGGTAATCATTTCACAATATATACAGATTTCAAAACATCACATTAAATATCCTAAATATATACAATTTTTGTTTGTTTATAACATCAATAAATGGAGGAATAACTTATTGTAAGAAAAAATATCTGTCACATAGGTACATTGTGCTATGAAGGTAAACAAAAGCTATCAATTTTCTGAAATTTTTCCTTTATGTTACTTTAGTTTTAGTTTTTATTATAGGACACATGTGTTCTCTAGAGGCAGAGAGAGAAAGTGAGAAATCATCCCTGCCCCCCAGGTGGGATTGCCATGTCACAATTCCTTCTCTGCTCTTTTCTAGGGATTTTGGGCATCCATGCACACGTGCCCAGTGTGCTTTTCAAGTCGGCAGGTCTGGGACTTCAACCATGTAGTCAGCCGTGTAGGATTCAGCTACTTTAACCACCATACCACCTGCTGGTCCTCTTTCTCTGTTTACATTCTTTTTTTAAAAAAATAATTATTTTATTAAACTTTATATTTATTTATTTATTTTAATTTGACTAGAGACAGATAGAGAGAGAGACAGAGACAGAGACAGAGAGGAGGGAGGTGAGAAAGCAAGCTACCAGGTCCAGGACTCAAACTGCAGTCAGCCATGTGAGAGTCCAGTACTCCTAACCACCATGCCACCTGCTGCTCTCCCCCGCCTCCATTTATATTCTTAAATTTAAAATTTTTTTGAACATTTTTATTCATTCACTTATTTATTTTTGGTCTACAGAGATGTTGTATAAAAATGGCAGCTCCTGCTAAAGAAATGTGACCTGTTATGCACAAATATGGTATGTTTCCAGCTTTGCGTGCTTTAGTGATGAGTTAATAATTATGAACTAAGTAAGGTTTTATTTTGGTGCACATGAAAAGTTAATACACTGTTTTCTTTTTGATCTGAGTTTCTATCATTTATTTTCATTGTAAAAGTAATTTTATTTATCAAGCAACTGATCAAAAAGCATTTATTTTCAGCTCTGTGCTGAAATCTGACATAGACATACATATATAAGGGAATATGGGGAATTTGCTTGAGGAATGGGAGTGGGGATAGAGGGAGGTGCATACACTGGAAACAAGCACCACGCAACAGGTTCCAGGGATGAGGCATTTCAGTCATCAGAACTGAGTGCAGGGAGGGGAGAGGAAGAGTGAACCAGGGTATCAGCAAAAGCTGCACAAGAAGATATGGGGAATCAAGATTTCTGGAAGCTGGATTCTCAGTAACTTACTCACAGGGAGCTTTAGGTACATATCAGACACATCAGAAACAGTCACCTGACATTCATACTTAGGTCACCAAATCTGTTTTGTTATTTTCTTTTCTGATCTAAACACCAGCTAAGGTCTAGACATGACTCTTTTAATTAACTGACTACAAAACATTTTGTTTTATAATCCCTCTACTTCCAAAATAGAGAGATACAGAGATTCACTCTTCCCATCATGCCCAGAAAGTGAGGCAAAGTAGGCCTAGGGCATTGTTCTCACTCTCTTCAGATGAAGTGACTTCCTGGGGATGCTTGTATATTGCTCCCTAGGGGAACAAGCCCTTTTCTAGACAGCCCTTTCTACTCTGGGTTCTTGATCAACTGCATAGAGTATGTGTGTTTGTATATGCACGTGTATGCTTCATTTTAATTTTTTAAAATAATATTTTATCAGTCTTTGTATGCACACTTTTAAAGCTTATTTATTTCTTTATTCCATGAGCAAGAGAGACAGAGAGAAAGAGAGAGAAAAGCATCCACTTCAATAGGATCTCCACACCAGGGTCTACCCTCAGCTTTAGTCAGCCCTGGGTCATGGATACATTGTGCCCTGTGCATGCAGGGAGATCTCTGAATGTGTAGCCAGAACCTTCCCATTGGGGTCAGCCTTGGAGAGGGGTTACACTACCACTGTGCCACTCCCTGGCTCCATTAGCACACTTTTTTTAAAAGAATTATTTGTTTATTTACTTATTTACTTATTTATTTAGTACTACTTTTTCAACTGAGTTTTGCCAGAGAAAGACAAAGAGAGAGAGAGAGAGAGAGAAGGAGAGTGTGAAAGCAAGACTCCAGGTCCAGGACTCCAACCGCAGTCGGCCATGTGGGAATTCCACAGCCTTTACCACCATGCCACCTGCTGGCCCCATTAGCACACTTTTAAAGGGTGGAAATAGAAGACAGAGACTTGGACAAGCCTCACAGAAAATTCGTCTAAGCACCTTGAGATTCAGTATAAAAGCTTAGGAGTTTCCTCCAATTTCTTATGGAAAATGAAGCCTTTGTTCTATACCACATGACCACCTTATCAAAAATCTTCATTCTAGACCAGGTCCAGCACAGCTGGGCTGCTTCAAGGCCACAGAGAATTCCTGATAGTGCTTGTCATGGCTAGATTTGGGCCACCTCCTGGGGTAAAGTAAGTGCAAGTTGACATCTGAGAGTGGAGCTTCCTTCCCTGAGAGCTATAATTTCATGAGCTAGATCACAGTTTCCAGTTTACCTCAAGTTTAAATCCCTGCAACCCCTTGTATTTTCTTCCTTGTTCCACAGGAATAACAAAAACAAATTGCAAACACCTCAGACTTACAGTCTTTTGTTATACACTTTAACAATCTTGGACTGTTTTAGACTTGGATAGCTGCAAAAGCTTGAATTAAATGTAATGTTTTGAATTTAAAACGCAAAGTGCCCAAAGCATTGCATATAAGTTGCATTGTTTAACATTCTTGGGTGAATGCACACTTCCTAAACAAAGGATTTAAGTCTGCTTCTAGGCCAACTATTTCTTTCTGTGTCAGTGAGGCTCCTTGAGGGATGAAACACTGTCCCCGTTTTGCAGACTAAGGACTTGAGACTCTATTACTTGTGATTACTTGCTCAGGACCACGTTGCTCCTGTGTGACTGAGGTGGCACTAAGTGTTTTTCTCCTGTTCTGAGTTTGTGCTCTTTTCACTACTTTCTTCTCCCCCTTAGGAAGCAAAGCAGGGCCCCAACCAGGCTAATGAGCTTGAGCTCCTCTTGGGGGCCTGGGGAGTGCCGACAGGACCCTTTGAGAGAGCACCAGGAGTGGGCCAGGAGGTGATGCAAGTATCAAGGCTTGGAAAGTATGGGGTTAGAGGCAGGTCTGAGCATGAAACTTTCTAGACAGCAGAGCTGCCCAGAAAGTACACAAAGAAGCCTTGTTGGTTGGCTCTTTGGCAAGCTGAAGGGATGTGCACACAATTATTTTGAGGCCAGCTGTCATTTAATCAAAGTCTAAAGAATAAAGGGTAACTTGCCCTCCCCACAGGACTATTGGCCCCTCACTCAGGGACTCCCGTATCCTCCATCAGCCAGTTAAACCCAATACTTACTTCCCTCCGGAAGTCTTGCTTGCCCAACTCTGCATGTTGTTTGGGTCTCGGATTTGCTTTCCTGCAGCTGCTAGATCAACTCCCTCCTGTGGGTAATTGAGGAAGGTCTCTAAAACCAGCAAACACCTTCCGGGGTCACATTTGAGGAAGGAAAGTGTGAACAACAGTTCCCATTTGACTCATCAGAAATTCTACCCCAAGAAATGACCCTTGGTGAAAGGGCATCCTGAGCAGGAGGGTACTATTTCCTGTCTGGATTCCCTTTCTTTCCATCAATTCTATTAATCTGAATCCCCTTTTCTACTGCCAGAGATTTTGTTTTTTAAAAGATGGCCCCTGACATCCCAAATAATCATCTTCATGTAGACTCTTGGCTAGTTACGCAATGATTTCTGCCTCCAAGTCAGCATAGGTCGAATCTTCCCCACTAGCTGATGACGCTCCACTGGTGAATGGACACGACCTCTAGTGAGTGCTAGCAGTCTCTAATGAATAAACTGATCTTCTTCCCATCTCAGGCATTTGGGGAAAATCATCTTACGAGTTTTTGTTTGTTTGTTTGTTTGTTTGTTTCTGAGCCAGTGTTAAATTTTAATTATTGGTTTTTTTTTTCTTTTCAGTATTTTAATTTATTTTATACATTCAATCACTGTATATCACTAAAGCTTGTCAAATGAATTACCCAACATGAATACACTCCACACCAGTCCAGTTGAAGATATACACATTCAGTACAGTACGGCTTCTCATCCCTAGTTCCTTTTTGTCCTTTTAGTCTCTGCCACTCATCAGATGAGATAAAAAACTACTGATGTTGCCAACTTCACTTACCTCCAAAGGGGAACCTAACAAACCCTCTCCTCAAGAATTTTCTGTGGGAATTAGCAGTTTTTTAAAAAATGGGTTTCGCTGTTTTTTTTTTTTTTTTTTTTTTTTTCCCTTCATGTTTGTGTGAGTGTGTGTGTGTATGTGTGTGTGTGTGGTATTTTTAGACAGGGTCCTGCCTCAGCCTCCAAAGTAGCTGAGACTCTAGGCATGTGCCGCCATATCTGGTCTTACTCTTTGTTTTGTGTATGTGTGTGTGCTTAAGAGACAGGGACTCAGGCACGCCCAGTAGCTTGGTAGTTATAGTGGTTAAGTGCAGTGCATAGGGAGCCAGATACCACATGGCCAACACAGTTTGAATTCCAATCCTGGCAGCCTGGAAAACATGCCAGGCTCTGGTGCATATATTATCAAAATCCTGACAGGAAGGAACCAAGCAGGTGGCCTAGTGGTTAAGGTCCTGGACTTCCAAATGGTAGACAGTGACTCGAGCCCCAGACCTGGTGGCATGAAACTCACACTGGGAGCATGTGTATGCATGCCCAAAATCCCAGAAGAAGAAGAAGAAGAAGAAGAAGAAGAAGAAGAAGAAGAAGAAGAAGAAGAAACCCTGACAGGATGGAGAAATGGAAGAAAAGAGATGCACTGTGACCATGCCCCATTGAGGTGTTTCTCTCTCTCTCTTCTCTCTCTCTCTCTCTCCCCTTCTCTCTTTCATAGGTGAGCTCATGTAATCTCTTGCCAGTTGTTACCCAGGCTAGCCTTGAACTAATGATCCTTCTGCTTCAGTTTCCCAAGTAGCTAGGATTACAGTTGCACTCAGCCTTCTTCCTTTTAAGTCAATGGGTTGAACTCAGACTAGCACCCTTCACTTTCTTTCCTAAGAACCACCCTCTGTGTCAAGAAGATCTTCTCAACTCTCTAGAATACTTAACAGTTCTTTTAAAGGATATCCTAATTCCATGTTTCCTAAAGCCCACATGTAAAGTTTCTCCTATTATTCTTTCCTCCCAGAGGGCAGACAGTCAAACGCACAGTTTAAATGTAATGTACATAATGAGTTTTATGTGCTCAAGGGATTATAGAATTGCAGCCTTAAAATGGATAACACAACTTCCCTGAATCTGTACATCTGTGTCTGTATATGTGTACACTAATGTACACACACTCATCTATATGGTGAGGCCATTACCCAGCTCAGTCCTATCCATTGAGAAAGTCCAAAATCTTTATCAGAGCTACTAAGTCTTTTAAGATTCAGTCTCTACTTAAATTACCACTCTCCCTCCCAAGTGTGATTTGTCACTTTCAAGCATATTGAACAATTACTACTTTCCCAAAACCCTGGTATATCTAGACCTCTGCACTTGCTGCTTATCTATCCAAAATGTTCCCTCCCACCTCACATGATCCCACCTCACACCACTCTTTTTTAAAAAAATATTTTAACTTAGTTTATACATTCAATTACTGTACATCAATACAGCTTGTAAAATGAATTTATCCAACGTGAACACACTACCCACCAGTCCAGTTGAAGATATCAACAATAGAAAATCCTCCATTTCTGTGTCCTTCAAATGTCTTGCCTCTCTATTTTTTCCTTGATTCCTTTTCCCCATTTCACACCCTGTTACCACATTGTCTCCAGTGTCTGTAACTGTTTTCCATGCTTCTGTATCCTCCAATCTTTCAGTTTCCACCATAGAATGTGGAGATTGGTATATATTAAGTGAAGACATACAGTCTCTCCCTCTCTCTCTCTCTCTCTCTCTCTCTCTCTCTCTCTTTCTCTCTCTCATACCCTGGCTTGCTTCACTCAGCAGTAAATCTTCCATATTTTTCCACTTTCTACTAAATTCCAGGGTCTTGTTTTGCTATGGCTAAATAGTATTCCATATTGTATATGTGCCACATTTTTTCAATCCATTTATCTGTTTACAAACATTTGAGTTCATTCCATTATAACATTTCTATACAAAAACAACAAGTAGACTGAAGAATAACTGAAGAAAGTAATCCCATTTACCATAACCACAAAAAGTATAATACCTAGGAATAAATCTAACCAACAAACTCAAAGACTTCTACAAGGAAAACTATGAAAATCTTAAAAATGAAATTAAAAATGAAACATAAAAGTGGAAGGACATCCCATGTTCCTGGACTGGAAGAATTAATATACTCAAAATAGCAATTCTACCCAAATTAATCTACATATTTAACACAATCCCAATCAAATTACCAGGGAAATTCTTCACAGATCTAGAAAAGACAATCATAGAAATTTTCTGGAATTATAAAAGACCCTGTATTACCAAAGCAATCCTGTGCAAGAAGAGTGGAGTAGGCAGCATCTCACTTCCTACCCCAAAATATATTGCAAAACTTTGATAATCAAAACGGCATGGTATTGGCACAAAAACAAACATGTGGACCAATAGAACAGACTAGATCTCAGGAAAAATCCCAAGATATACAGGAAGCTGATTTTTGATAAATGTCACCAGTCAATCCATTGGGGAAAAAAAATAAAACTTCTTTAGCAAATTGTGCTGGGAAAACTGGGTATCCATCTGCAGAAAGGTGAACTTGGACCCCTATCTCTCACCATTAACAAAAATCAACTCAAAGTGGATCAAAGATATAAACCTAAGACCTCAAGCTATAACACTACTGGTGGAAAACACGGGAAATCCTGGGAGACATTGGAGTAGGCAAAACTTGTTACATAAGATCCTAAAAGCATAGACAATAATCCCGAAAATAGCCAAGTGGGATGATATCAATTAAGAAGTTTCTGCACAGCAAAAGACACAGTAATTAGTGTGAATCAACAACCCTCAGGAAGCGAGAATATTTTTGTGAAACTATGCCTCAGATAAGAGACTGATAACCAGAATACACAGGGAACTTAAGTGGCTCACTCAAAAAAAAAAAAAAATTATCAACCCAATTAAAAGATGGGAAAATGAGCTGAAAAAGCAACTCTCTAAGGAAGACATACAAACAGCCAAAGAGCACATGAGAAAATGCTCAACATCCCTTATCATAAGGGAGATGAAAATCAAAACGAAAAAGGGGTTACCACCTAACCCCAGTCAGAATGGCAAAGATTAAATGAACAAAAAATGGTAAGTGCTAATGAGGCTGTGGTGAAAAGGGGACCCTCCTACACTGTTGGTGGGATTGTAAATTAGTATGGCCACTGTGAAGAACGATATGGAGGTCCCTCAAAGAGCTACAAATAGAACTACCATATGATCCAACAATTCCACTCATAGGTATCTATCCAAGGGATAGGAAAATGCTAAGTCAATGATACGTATAGTAGTCTCAGCTCATGTGCTATGTGGCATATATCATGTTGGGTAACATCCTTTTATAAACTAAATGATATATAATGACTGAATGTGTAAAAATAATAAATGATACTAATTTTAAAAAGTGTTTACTCATCTGTGTTTAATGCCTTGCCCACTCTTAACCACCAAATAGCTCTCAGATGGAAAGTATGGACTCTCTAATCTCTAAGATTATCTATCAGCCTCTCTTCTATGCTCCTATATTACTTGCTTATATCTCCCTCAGGAAAGAAATATGAGTTGCTATTATCTCTATCGTGACAATAATGGACATGCCTACCTGGCGTATTGCTGCTATTTGGTAAATATCTATTGAGTGAAAGGACAATTTAATCAACTAATTAACATATTTAATGCTGAGAATCTGAGCAATGAGACCTCTTCTTATTCTATTATAATACCTCTAATATATTTCATCCTTGTTGGAATCATTCTGTCTTTGCAATGGATTAAGGTAAGAAGTGCATATTTAAGCACTGCATGTTTCCTTTAGGGTCAGGAAAACAACCTTTCTTTTATTTCTGTAAATTTTCACTTTCACACTTTTTGAATTTAACCTATTAGTATGTACCATCATGAAAATGAAGGCTGACCTCAAAGCCACAGAACTGCCTGTTCTCCATTGCACGCCTCCTTTCTTCTGCTTCCCCAGAAGAAAATCACAGTGCCCTCTTCATTTTCACTCTGTTATCAGATTCAGGTCCAGCTATTTTTTTTTTCTTCATATTTCAAATAATCTCTCCTTGCATTTTCCTAAAGCTAGCATTCTAGATAGGGCATCTACTATTCACTCATTCTTTTTTTCTTTATTTTATTTTTTTTTAATTTGACAGAGGGCACATGAGCTCACCATAGACAGACACAAAGTGAGAGAGAGGGAAAATAAGAAAAGTACTCCTCATGGGAGATAGTCACACTGAAATCCCTTCTCCTCCATTTTTCTGTCCTTTGTGAATTTTGAGCACATATGCACAGGCTCCCTTTGTGTTTCTCAAGCCACCAGTCTGGGATTTGAATTGTGTGGTTGGTCATGTGGAATAAAGTCACCTTATCCATGTGTGATAGGCTGGACCCATTCATTCCTTCTTTCAATAAATGTTTACTAAGTATCTTCTATGTGCCAGAGAGTTAGTATACAAGAACTCTGATTATGTTCACTCTTGGTCCTTCCATTCATCTGACACAACTACCAGACAAAGATATTTAAATGCCAATGCTGGGACCAGCAGTTGGTGTCATGGCTATGTCGCTGGACTCCCATGTAGTTGACCGCAATTCAAGTCCTGGACCCGGTGGCTTAAGCTCATGCTGGGCGTGTGTGCATGCGTGCCCAAGATCCTGAGAGGAGAATGGACAAGAGTTTGCGGCATGGCCAACCCCCCGGGGGGTGATTTCTCACTTTCTGTCTCTTTGTCTTTCTCTGTCTTTCTGGCAAGTGCACGCACCCTATCGCGAAAACCTCTCCAATAAATGAATGAATGAATGAACGAATAAATAAATAAATGAAAATGGCAATTCCACAGCGTCTTTCTCCATGTTTCTGTGAGTTAGTCTGCTTTTGTCTGTGAAGATGAGATAAAGACCTGATTTCTTTCCTCCAATCAATGTGCAGCTATGCCATAAACACATTAAATGTGATTAAAGCTAAAGCAAACTTTACTGCCTCCACCCACCATTCCTAAATGCACAGGAGAAAAAAGGGTCTCAATCTCAAAGGGGCAGAGGAGTTGAAGTGTCCAGGATCCCACCTGGAGAACAACCAACTGGGTGTGTGTGTGTGTGTGTGTCTGTGTGTGTGTGTGTGTGTGTGTGTGTGTGAGTGAAAGAGAGAGAGAGATATGTCAGGGCAGGGACAGCAGCCCCAGGAAATGAGAAATGCTTACTCAAGTCATTTCTTTCACAATTTCAATAACTGTGACAAATCAGAATGGCAGAGATCTGATTGGTGTCTTGTGTCAAATTACCCTGGGGAGAGAGCGGGATACTTCCTATCTCTGTAGAACTATCTGGGTTTTGAAATCTACTAAAATCTGTGAGCTAGCTTGTCCAGAAACAATGATCCCATCAAACTTCTCAATGTACCCATTAATACATAATCAATGTACCCAAAAATACATAAATTTTTGTAACCATAGTTATTTATATCAAAATTCAAAAAATTGCTCATCAGAAATTCATAGAGGTTTAAGGTGATACAAATGCAAAGTACCCTAATTATAAAATGCATACATATAAAAGGAGATCACATTGTACCACATAAATATGTACATTTATTATGTGTAAATTAAAAATAAAATAAAGCAAAATAAATATAAAAGCAAACATCCAAACTCAGAGCCCACAGGCTTCAATAGATTTACAGAACAGTCTAGTGAATAAGGAAAGGTACCATCATTAGAATGTAGAATTTGCTTGGAGAAAAACACCTTAGGGGAATTTGCTATACATGTTTGCCACACGAAGCTCAGAGGCATTTGCCTAGCTTTGAATGCCTTCCACAGTTAGGTTCTACCACCTCGCAATTTTCCCCCGCAGCTTCCCAGTCCGTGTTGCAATTCATGCCAGTGCTTGTCATCTCCCACCAACATGCCAATCTTTCTCTGGGGCTTAGGTGCCTAATCACATAGTTACCCAAACACTCTCCTTGCCCATCTCTCCATATCCAAAGCATCCATCCTTTGGGACTCCACCTACGATAGATCTCTTCAGCAATGGTTTAGAGCATGCCAGCCCTTCTTCCTCTGCACTTCTTTTAAACTTTTAGCTGTCTTCTAATTAACAGTAATTGTTGAGGGCTTACCATGCCTCAAGTACTGTCTTAAATTTGCTCATTGTCATGCCAATTTTTTAAGGTAAATACAATGACATCCCCATTTTACAGAAGGAACTAAAACACAAAAGGATTAGTAACTTGTCCAAGTTCTCTGCTCTTCTTATCTGTTTCTACATAACAAACTATCCCAAATTTTATGACATAAAACAGCAATCATTTTATCATGCTAATGGATTCTGTGACTCAAGCATAGAAAGAAAGGGGTCTCTCTGCTCCATGATGTCTGGGGCTCAGATAAGAACACTGGACTGGAAAAACTTGGGTTGACTCTAATGGTGGAGGGCTGGAGTCACCTAGATTCTCCTTCATGCTCATGTTTGACTTTTGGGAATGGATGGATGATACAAAAGCAGGGCTCAGGCCAGACTATAAACTAGAAGACATACCCATGGTCTTCCCATATATCCCACACTTCCTTGAGCAAGAAACATCCAGCAAGTAAGAAGATATGAAGGCATTAAATCCAAGCCTTCTTCTGACCTACCATCTGAAAGCATGCAGCATCAGTTCCACCTCAGGCTGTGAATACAGTGATTACAGTGAATCATTGAGCTAAGCCTTGATTCAGTAAGGACATTAGACACCATTTCTCAATGGAGGAATGAGGTCACACTACAGAAGGCATGTGGGTTGAGAGACATTGTGGCCATCTTTGAAAAATATAATCTCCCTCAGTTGTAAAGCTTAAAAATGATAGAAACAAGCTGTCATATATTTGTTAGTTTTTTTTTCCTAAGATAAAGTGTAAGCTCTTCCAGCTGAAATCATAGCTTGAGTTTCTCACACAATATGATAAAAAGAAATATAAGCCAAGAAAAATATTTTTATTAATATTTTTTAAAAACTGTAGAGGAGTGATAGTTAAATGAACTGGGATTTTTTTAGATGATGAAAATATTCTAAAACTGACTATGGTATGGTTGTACTATATATAAATGTACTAAAAACCATTGAATCATATAACATAAATGGGTAAGATGGCAGGTGAACTACATCTCAAACTACTTTAAAAATTAAGTAGAAATTAAGACATTCCTAGATAAACAAAAACTGAGAAAGTTTAATGCAAGTAGAACTACTTTACAAGAAATGCAAAAGGGAGTCCTACAGGATTAAATGAAAGGACAATAGACAGTAACTTAAATCCCAATGGATAAATTAAAAATAGCATAAAAATCATAGAGGTTTAAAGTGATATAAATGCAAAGTACCGTAATTTGATCATCATACAATGCATACATGTATAAGGAGGTCACATTGTAACCCATAAATATGTACACTTATTATGTGCAAATTAAAAATAAAATAAAGCAAAACAAATATACCAGCAAACATCCTTCTAGATAAAATATTTTCCAAATGGGTGAATAGATCCAGTAATTTTTGCCTATTTTTTTTTTTTTTTAGAGGTTTTTGCTATAGGGCACGTACGCTCGCCAGAAAGACAGAGAGAGACAGAGAGATAGAAAGTGAGAAATCACCCCCCGGGGGGATGGCCACGCCACAATCTCTTCTCCTTCATTTTCCTCTCGGGATCTTGGGTACACATGCACACACACCCAGTGTGAATTTAAGCCACCTGGTCTGGGACTCGAACCACAGTCGACCACATGGGAGTTCAGCAACATAGCCCTTATGCTAATTACTGGTCCTGCTATTTTTGAGACTATTAAAAAATTTATTTCTTAAGAAATTAACTCTATTAACCATTTTTTCAAAAAATCAATAAAGGTAAGTACAAAGGAAAATATCAGTTAGTATAAATGTATTTTTGGTTTATAACTCCTCTTTTATCCTTTAGATTAAAGAGACAACTGTATAAAACAATTTATAAACTATGTTAATGGGGAGACAATATACAAAAATGCAGTCAAAGAGAGAAACTGGACAATATAGGGGCAAGGTTTTGAAACTATGTTGGCACTAATTTGAATTAGATGTTTTAAATTAAAATTTTAATTATAATCCCCCAGGAAAATATAAGAAATGCTTAGAAAAATAACTAAAACAAGATTTTTTGTGCAGATAGCAGGCCCACAGCATGGTGAACGTCCCTCAAACCCACCGGACCTTCTGTAAGAAGTGTGGCAAGCACCAACCTCATAAAGTGACACAGTACAAAAAGGGCAAGGATTCTCTGTATGCTCAGGGAAAGCAGCATTATGACAGGAAGCAGAGTGGCTATGGTGGACAGACTAAGCCTATTTTCTGGAAAAAGGCAAAAACTACAAAGAAGATTGTGCTGAGGCTTGAATGTGTTGAGCCCAGCTAAGAGATGTAAGCATTTTGAACTGGGAGGAGATAAGAGAAAGGGTCAAGTGATCCAGTTCTAAGCCTCATCTTTTCTATTAATGAAGATGACAAAATCTTTTTTTTTTTTTTGAGAGGTTCTTGCTATAGGGCGTGTGCACTCGCCAGACAGACAGAGAGAGACAGAGAGACAGAAAGCGAGAAATCACCCCCCAGGGGGGATGGCCACGCCGCAATCCCTTCTCCTCCATTCTCCTCTCGGGATCTTGGGCACGCACGCACACGCGCCCGGCGTGAGTTTAAGCCGCCGGGTCCGGGACTCGAACCGCAGTCGACTATGTGGGAGTCCAGCGACATAGCCATTACACTAACTGCTGGTCCCAAGATGACAAAATCTTGAGGTGAATGTTCACCTCATTTGATTACAGTGGGTTTGTTTGTAAGGGAATAAAGTAATCAATAAAATTCCCTTTCAGGGAAATTTGATTCATGGTAAAAAAAAAATTAACTAAAACAAAATACATAGTAAAAGAAACAGAGAATCAGCAGATCAACTTAACACAGAATAAGAAAAGTAAGGAAGGAATTAAGAAAAAAGAAAATTGACATATAGAAAAGGTAGAAAAATGAAAGAAGTTCTACCTTAGCAGTAATTACATTAAATGCAAATGGCTCAAATCCTCTAATTAGAAGGTAGATATTGGCAGAATGAAATATATTTTTAGTTCATTTTTGTTTATTTTTTTATGATCATGAGGGAAAGAGACAGTCACTCTTGACAGTGTCACCTTGCTGTAATCTCCTTCCCAACCTCAAGATCATGGCATACAAGATCATGGGCATACATGGACACATATGACATATTCAAATCAATCTGGGATTTGAATCTAGGCCTCTAATGTGGATGCAATATCTTGCTATTGTGCCATATCACCTGTACCACCATGTCTAGGTCCAGTAGAATTTTAAAAGAACACTCAACTATATGCCGTCTACAGAGACTCACTTTAGACATAAAACACAGAAGTTTGAAAGTAAAAGGACAAAGATATTCTACACAGAAACAACTAATGAACAGCTAATAATCATGAACAGCAGGCAAAATGGACAAAGAGCCAAATTTATTACAAGAGACTGTGAAGGTTATTATACAAGGGCTTCAAAACTTTAAAGAACATGTATGTTATGAAAAAGCAATGCATGAATTTCAAAAGTTTTTGCACCAAAATAACATTTAATTGCATTTTTCATGGACTTTTGAAAGTCCCCCATATAATGATAACAGGATCAATGATCAAAAATACTTAAAAATTATACATACACATCTAGCTACAGAGCCCAAAATATATAAAGTAAACATTGTAGAACTAAAGAGAAAAATAGACAATTCATGATAATAGAGATTTCAGTACCCTGCTTTCAATAATGGATCAAACAACTAGACAGTAGAATGGAAGGGAGTTAGAGGACTTGAACTGCACTATAAACCAACTAGACCTAACAGACATATATAGAGCATTCCACCCAATAAAAATAGATGCCTATTCTTCTTAAATGTACATGGAACAGTTCTAGGATGTAAGGTCACAAATCAAGCCTCGATAAACTTAAAAATATTAAAATCATATAAAGAATCTACTCTTATCACGATGAGATAAAAGAAGAAATCAAACACAGAAGGAAACTAGAAATTCTACAGATGTCTGAAAATTAAGCAACACATCCTTATATAACCAATAGATCAAGAAAGAAATCACAAGAGAAATTAGAAAATACTTTGAGAAAAATGTAAATGAAAACACAGCATACCAAAACTGATTAGATGCTCAGAGGGAAATGTGTAGCTACAAGAATCTATAAAAATAAAATAGGTCTCAAATTAACAATTAGATTTTACACATTTTAGAACTAGAAAAAGAAGAGCAAAGTAAACACAAAGCTAGTAGAAGTCAGAAAATAAGGATAACAGTGAAAATATATGAAGTAGAGAATAGAAAAAAGTATAGTTATAAAACCAAAAGTTGTTCTTTGTAAAAGAAAATTAAACAAAATCACCAAACTTGAGCTCTAAACAAACAAACAGAAAAAAAAGAGATCAAACTTAGATTACTAAAATCAAGAATATAGTGAGAACATTACTAACATCTTAACCAAATAAAAAGGATTATGGGAAAATACTATGAGTAGTTGTATGGCAACAAGTAAGATAACCTAGATAAAATGGAGAAATACTTAGAAACACAAAAATTATCAAAACTGACTTAAGAAGAAATGAAAAATCTAAACAGGCCTATAATAAGAGATTGAATCAGTAACTCAAAAGTTCCCAACAATGAAAATACATTGAAAGTAGTTAGATTATTTAAGAAATTGTGTGATCAATACAATGTGGGTGGAAAAGGAATGGAAGACAATTGTAGACACCAGAGATAGTGTGAGAAGAGGGTGGGAAAGGACAGAGGGTCAGAAAGAGGGGTAAAAAATTCTAGAAACTAGAAATGGAAAATTTTTGATAATAATATGCATGATTAAGTCACTATGCAGTATATAACACATGTATTAATTAGCTCAAGAGAGCCATTTCTTTCTTTCATTTTTTTTTTTTAAAGAGATATTTTTTCTATAGGGCACATGTGCTCGCTGGAGAGACAGAGAGAGACAGAAAGACAGAAAGTGAGAAATCAGCCCCCAGGGGAGAAGGCCATGCGGCAGTTCTTTCTCCTCCATTCTCCTCTTAGGATTCTAGGCATGCACACACAAGCACTCAATGTGAGTTTTAAGCCACTAGGTTCAGGACGCAAACTGGTGAACTACTTCAGAGTCCAGTGATGTAATCATTATGCAATCTGCTGGTCTCAAGTGAGCCATTTCAAAACATATGTTAATTAGCTCAAGGAAGCCATTTCAAATTGTATATGTATTTTGAAGCATCATGTTGTACACAATAAATATATACAATTTTTGTCAATCTAAAATAAAATAAAATTTATTTATTTATTTAAACTATTAAAATGTATTTGTTTATCTTATTCACTTAAATAAATAAATAACATTGAAAATGGACAAAAAGCAAATGAAAAGGTGCTCAGTATTATTAGTCACTAGGAAAATGCAAATTAAAACAAGATAAAATTTCATACTAGTATGACCCTAAAAATAACAACAACAAAAAGGCAGGACCAGCAGATGGTGTAATGGTTACATCATTGGACTCTCACATAATCAATTGCAGTTCAAGTCCGGGACCCAGCAGCTTAAAACTCATGCCAGGTGAGTACGTTGTGTGTGTGCCCAAATCCTGAGAAGAGAATGGAGGAGAAAGGATTGTGACATGGCCATCCCCCATTGGGGAGGGGGTGATTTCTCGCTTTCTCTCTCTCTTTCTCTCTCTGTCTCCGGCAAGCACATGCACCCTATACCAATAAATCTCTCTTTTAAAAAAAAAAAAAAAAGTAAGGACCAAGTGTTGGTGAGAATGTGGAGAAATTGGAATCCTCATACATTGCTGGTGGGAATGTAAAATGCCACAAGTACTTTGGAAAACAATTTGGTCATTCCTCAGTAAATTAAACTTAGATTTACCACATGACCCAGAAATTCTACTCCTAGATAAAACCAAGAGAATTGTAATAAATAAATAAAACCAAAATTTTCTCATGGGGCCAGGCAATGATAGAGTGGTAATGCAACTGAATCCACATGAGAAAGGTCCTGAGTTCATATCCTGAGACCTCTTGCATTCAAAGGTGTGCACACACGTCCACAATCCAGGTCAGCAGAGACTGGAAGTAAATCGCAGCATGAACCCTGCTGGGGATGCATGTCTCTCTGACTCTTATGGAAAAACTAAATAAACTTTCAAAAACTGAGAAACAGCAAGTGGCATCGTGGTTAAGGAACTGGACTCCCACATAACCAACTGCATTGTAAGTCCTGGACCCAGTGGCTTGAAAACCATGCTGGTGTGTGTGCTTATATGCCCAATATCTTGAGAGGAGAATGGAGGAGATGGAATTATGGTATGGCCGTATCCCTGAGGGTGGGGGGTGTGATTTTTCACTTTCTTCCTCTATGTCTCTCTCTGAAAAGGATGGGTGTCCCATGGCAAAAAACTTAAAAAAAAATGTACATAAACATTCAAAGCAGCATTATTCATTAATAGTTTAAAAATTGGAAACAAGACAACTGTCCATTAACTGATGAACAGATAAATATGAGGGTTCTTCAAAATGTTTGTGGAAAATGCATATCATGAAAAAAATACATTATTTTCTAACTTTTTGTATCAAATAAGTCCATACTTTAATTCCATTTTCCATGAAATTATTGAAGTTCACTGGTAATATTTGATATATAAATACAACGGAATATTGCTCAGTAATATACTGATACATGCTACCATGTGGACAAACTTTAAAAACATTAAGCTATGGGAAAAAATGCTAGTCTCAGGGACCAGCAGTTAGCGTAATGGCTATGCTGCTGAACTCCCATGTAGCCGACCACAGTTGGAGTCCCGAACCCGGTGGTTTAAACTCACGCTGGGTGCGAATGCATGCATGCCCAAGATCCTGAGAGGAGAAGGGATTGTGGCATGGCCATCCCCCTGGGGGGTGATTTCTCGCTTTTGGTCTCTCTCTGTCTCTCTCTGTCTTTCTGGTGAGCACATGCGCCTTATAGCAAAAAATTCTCTCTCAAAAAAAAAAAAAAATCTAGTCACAAAAGGCCACATGGTATGTGATTCCATTTATATGAAATATCCAGAATAAAGCCAGAGTGACAGAAAAGAGATTAGTGGTTGCCCGGGGTGTAAAGCCTAGGGGGATGGGAATAACTGCTACAGGGTTTCATTTGGGGGTAATAAAAATGCTTTGGAGGCCAGTTCTGTGGCACTACAGCTATGAGCTGCTCAAGAGAGGCTGGGTGCCACATGACATGTGTGTGTTTTACATCCCTGGCCCAGTAGGTCGGAAACACAACAGACACACATGTGAATGTTCAGGATTCAACAGGCTGGAGAAGAGAAAAGGACCAGACTCCTGTGGGGGGTGCTCATCTCTCTCTGTTTCTCTCTCAACTCAAGCATGTGCGCATGCAACCTATCAGGAATAAAGAAAAAAAAATGCTGGAACTAGATAGTGGTTATGGTTGTGGATTTACTACATTCCCCTAGATTATATATTTCTAAATGCTTAATACGGCATATTTTATGTAATGTGAATTTTTTTCTCAATAGAAAATTAGAAGGAAAACCCAAAGAAGTGCCATTAAAAAATCAAATAGGACTAACAGAAAAGAATTGTATAGAGCAGAGCTTTTCTTTCCTCACTTTTTCATCTGTTTGCATGGAAATCACCATATGTAGGGAATCCTGTGCTTGGATTGCAGATT
Organism: Tupaia tana; assembly: GCA_026018925.1. NCBI lineage: Eukaryota > Metazoa > Chordata > Mammalia > Scandentia > Tupaiidae > Tupaia > Tupaia tana. The sequence goes on along the minus strand of JAKSZU010000003.1, from coordinate 213,805,981 downwards.
CAGGCTACGTGAATTAACTGGGGAGAGAAATATCAGAAATTTCAGAGCTAGTTCTAGCTCTGACATTGAAAAGCCATATGACCCTGGAAAAGTCCCTTCATTTTTCTGGGCTCCACTCACCTCAGATGACACCATGGTATCCACCTGCCCAATACTTGGGCTAGGATCCAGGAATGACATAGAAAGGCCGTGAGTCAACCCTGAGCCTGACTCATCACAAGATGGGTTAATGGTAAAGCGGAAAAAGAGAGGAAATAATTCTCAGTCTTGCCTAAGATTTCCCCTCCTCTGTGGGTAAAATGCTCCAGAATGCTATTTTTAAAAGGGTGACGATAGTTGGTTAAAATGTCCTCAGAGGAAGGGGAGGTAAGGACTGAGAGAAGCGTGCCCAAACCACAGGGCCTCTGAACTGCAGGCCACATCACCAGCAACGGCCTAATGAGCTCTGTGCTGGACTCTCCCAATTGAATTACATAATCCATTTCCGTTTCATTTCATGAATCACAACTTGGGATACAATGTTCCTGGGTTGCAGTTGATATATTTCAGAGATTACCAAAGATTTCAAAAAGAAAAATCTATTTTATTAAATTCATATGTAAAATGTCTGTATGTCAGCCAACTTATTTATTTTCAAATTTGGGATTTTCTTAAATGCTGTAGTTAGAGCTCAATGTCAAGAGAGTTCCCGATAAACCCATTAATGAACGGTAAGACTGCAGTTGCCCCCGGATTTTTCATTTCTTTTGACAGCTCAGTTCCTGGTTGATGATGGTAGGTTTTATTTCAGCTGCCCCTGTTGGGTAAGAGTGAGAAAAAAAGTGGTAAAATCTCAGCCCATGAAACTTCTATGGATGGCTAGGTAAGCGTGAGTTTCTCACACTGGAAGACCCTAAGCCCTGTATGCAAGTGCTAACTCCTCGGTGGATGTCAGTGTTGTTGGTGTCTATCAGGGCTCACTCCTGTTTACTTAGTACAACATAGGAGCTAGAGCTGGTTCTAGAATGAGAAAAACACAGGTTCAAATCCCAGCTAGTCATTGTTAGCTATGCGACTTAGAGAAGGTTATTCAAACTCTCTAAGCCCCAGTGTATTTAACTGTAACATGGGGATGATAGTAGTACCTATGTCACAGAGTTGTAAAGATTAAAGACACGAGGTACCTAGAGTAATTAGCATAGCAGCTAGCGCATAGTTAAGTACTCAATAAAAAACTAGCCATGTGTTATATTGTTGCCATTCTACCTTAGAAGCAGCAACTGGTTTATGTGTGTGTGTGTGTGTGTGTGTGTGTGTGTGTTTTGTTTTTGTTTTTGTTTTTGTTTTTTGAGAAAGATTTTTTCTATAGGGTGCTAGTGCTTGCTAGAGAGACAGAAAGTGAGAAATCATCCTCCAGTGAAGATGATTATGCTGCAATCACTTTTCCTCCAATCTCTTCTTGGGATTTTGGTCTCACATGTACACACACTCGGCCTGAGTTTTAAGCCACCAGGTCCAGGACTTGAACTGTGTTCGACTACGTGGGAGTCCAGTGACGTAACCATTACACCATCTGCTGGTCCCAGAAGCAGTAACTTTGACATTGACAATTGAATTTTGGCTCATTTTCAAAACTCCAAGTTCATTTTTGTAAAGGTACATACTTTTTTGAGATATGACTCAGCTATACATCATTAATTCACTTATTCATTCATCATGTTGTATTCGATCATTTACTTAATATTGACTATCTTTTTTGTTTGTTTTTTTAAAAAAGAACTATTTTATTTAACTTTTATTTATTTATTTATTTATTTAAATTTGAATGGAGAGGGCCAGAGTGAGTGAGAGAGAGAGAGAGAGAGAGAGAGAGAGAGAGAGAGAGAAAGGACAGTGAGAAAGCAAGCTGCCAGGTCCGGGACTTGAACTATAGTTGGCCATGTGGGAGTCCAGTGCCCTTAACCACCATGCCACCTGCCGGCCCCAATATTGACTATATTCTATATCTTCTATGCCAGATAGAATGTTAAATAGTAGGGGAACAAAGCTGAGAAAAATAAAGTACAGTTTCTTGCCTTAAGGCTCCAACTGAGAAAAAAACAAATACTGAGATGAGTACAAGCTGGTTTGAAGAATGCAGTTGAGATAAAGACGCAGGAGAGCAGAGATGAAGCCCACCTGCGGCAGAGTGGGATGCTGACAGAGCAAGGCCTGCCTACCTACCAGACAGGTGCCCGCTGAAAGGAGACCTGGCGTGGAAATAGGAAAGGGCCGGATAGGAGGGGAGATGGTGCACTTGACGAAATGGAGATGCAGTCATTCAAAATAAATGAGGACAGGTACAGGGAACTGCATTTTTAAACATCTACTATAAGCTCAGACATATTACATTTGTCACTTCAGCAAGGTAACCCCCTCTTTTTACAAATGAGGAAACCAAGGCCCACAGAGATTTTGTACCTGGTCCCAAATCAGTAGTCCAAAGCTGTCCTGTTCCCACAGGATCATATCACCTCTTTATGATAGCCCTCTCTCCTCCCCCCTGCTTTAATAAGCCCTAAGGGGTTGATATTGATTAGTATATCCAAAAAGCCTTCCTTGGTCCCAAGGGCTAATGTATTTTGTACCAATCAGAATTAAATAGTATATGAATGGACAGTCTAGTCATAATTTTTTCAAGAGCAATAATGAGTAAATAATAAGTCACTTGAACAGCATCCAAAATTCATTTTGGCCTGCATTCTCACACCCAGGTTAGTTTTCCTAACAGAATGCAGGTATTGGTGAGGATTTTTTTTTTTTTTCTGAGAGAGATTTTCGCTATAGGGTGCTTGCTGGAGAGATGGAGAGACAGACAAACAAAAACAAGAAATCACTCCCCAGGGGGGATGGCCATGTTGTGATTCCTTCTCTTCCATTCTCCTTTGTGGGATTTTGGGCACGCATGCACACGTGCCCAGTGTGAGTTGTAAGTCACTGGGTCTGGGACTCGAACTGAGGTTTATAACTTGGGAGTCCAGCAGCTTAACCATTACGTCATCTGCTGGTCCCGGTGGGGATGTTTTCAACTCTGACTAGGGAAAACAGAAAACAATCTTAGTTTTCTCACAGAATAAAGTAGCTCCATTAGAGTAAGTTACTGTTTCATTTTTAAACCCCTAAGTATCTATAAATAGAATGATATCTGTTACTTATACAAACACATTATCATTAACAACCATAATGACTGGTCTTGCCAATGTCAGAGTTCACAGCACTGGGGGGTTGGTGTCTTTGTGCCTTGCAGAACGGGTCCCTTTGGGTTACACGGCTACCTCATGCTTGCCTAATACATGCAGTTTGTCAAGCACCATGCTTCCTCTTCCTCATTTGATGCTCAGAGCAACTCTGCAATAGAGGCAGGAAGGGTATTTCTGTCCCCACTGTTCTACGGTGTAGGGGGACACACAGGAGAAATGAGGGCCAGTGCTGATCCCTAACCACCTGCCTCTCACCCTATTCCGTTCCCTACATCGTGCTCTCTCCTAATTGCTCTGTTCATTTTGCACTGTGAGGGTTAACTGGTAACACAGGAGTTCTGTTAAATATCACAGTAGTTAGTACATTTTAATCCTGATCCCCCAGCCTACTGTAGCTGCTGTAAAATATATGGCAATAATTTCCTGAGGCAGGGTAATGTATAAGGAATGTCAGGCCAGCCTCTGGGCATATTTGCCTTAGCTCAGTTTTATTAAAGTGAAACTTTTATTAAGGCATGTGGTGAATTGAGCAATCGGCATGATTCATGCCGTTATAAACCCATTGCTACACTCACAATAAATCAATGAGCCATTGTCGTACATTTGCTGTGGAGTTGGTAGAAACGAGGAAAAAATCAATATGGGGATATTATTCAGACCATATGAAAGTATTAAAGTGTATTCTGTGTGTATTAAAACCTGGCTGAACCATATTTCATGTGTGCCTTTTTTTTCTCTGTAAATATCTCCCTTAGTATTCTTTACCCTGGGCTTGTTGCTAATCCATACGCTATTGTGAAATAATTATAGGAAATACTTAAAATTCCATGTAAGTCTTTGTGAGTTTTAAAATGCATTTTATAATGATACATTTGCATAATAAAATTGTCCTGGGGGGGAACATTAACGATACACTTAGAACAATGAGACTTTTCCTTAACAAACACAGTACAGCCAGAGCTTTATATAATTCAGTAGGTAATGTGTTCTTCTTAAAGATTTAATAAAAAAAATCAACAGGAGGAAGCAATTTGAACCGAAGAGAGGGCTCTATCCCCCAGCGTGATGGGGACAATCACTGACCAGCAGCATTCTCTGGCTATCTGGAAACAATTACCCTACCTTTGTGTACCTGGAACCTCCTCCAAATGTTGAAATACATGTCAGTAACAGCCAAGTCCCTATGGTTACAGTGTGTGATCACCTGCATCTCTACATTAGGAAGTTTCAGGTTCCTCTGGAGGCTGATGGAGGTTGGTCAGAAAAAAAGGTGCAGCTGCAGCTGGCTTCAAACTCAAGCTACACCACCAAGAACCTTGTGTTTCAGGTAGTAGAAGCTGGACCTTGTATTGCCATCTTAGTTACTCAAGGGAGTTTCTGTGGTTCTCTAATGCTCTCTGAAACAAATGGTGGATTTCACAAACACCTACATGGTGCCGTTGAGGTTCATGGCTCCCTGCTAGGCTCAAAGGGAAAGACATAAATAAATGAGCTGGGTCCAAACATTAAGTAATTCTATGCAGACTTCGACCACCACTCTGTGTACATAGAACTCTGGAAAACAAGAGTAGGCAGAGGCAGTTTCAACTGGAAAAGCTGAGATTCCTGGAGGAGGGGCACTCAAGGATGGTTTTTAACTGTAGCAGGTGCAACACCTGAACCGAAAACATTTCTCCCATCTTTGGATCCATGGCAATTTGTGACTTGACATGCAATAGCTATCTTTTGCAGAAAGAGAATTAGAAACTTCACTTTGTTACATTCTTCGGAAGTCGACTGGGACTCTTACGTAATATCAGTTTACTCTTTCCAATACTAGAGCAATCCAAATGTATATCCAGGTACCAGAGACTTCAAGGGAATTTTAGCATGACCCTAGTAAGGTTTGAAGTCCTTTCTATAATCATAGGCATGTGTTCATCCCACAGGTGGACTCCTTTCTGCTCCCACTTAATTTGTTTTATTTTTTTAATGTACAATAGGGTTAATAAAAAATACTCTTTATTTAACTATTTACTCAAACTAGTTAAAACAGATTTAATGTTGCTTGATTTAAAAATAAATAGGAAAAGAAAAGAGAGAGGCAGAGAGAAAGAATGCAAAAATTAACAGCCTGAGTAAGAGAGCTGACTGAAGAACTCTCGTGGTGAGGAGGTGAGCACTGGGCCTCTCCTTCTCATTCCTGACCATCCCTGACTAGTGCAGTAGCGGTAACTCCACCGCGCCCATTACACGGCTGCATGCACTGGTTTTTTGCTGCCTTCTGTGCTTTCCTGTGGAGCCTGGCCCATTGGAGACAGTAACTTGAATGGAGAGACCAGAGTACAAGTGACATAATCTTTGGCTTAAGTATGGTATGTGTGTCTTGCAGGGCATATGGTTCGAGATGATCCATCATGGTCTATGATGTCAGATTATCCACTGAGACTCAGGCCTCTCTGCAGAAATGCAATTATATTCAGATAATGGTATTTCCAGTTGTTGTGATAGACAAGAGGGATGCTGGGAAGAAGTGATTGGTAGAACCCTGGATGAAATACTTGCAGGGCAGGCAGAAGAGTGAGGCATCATAAGCTGAGCTGCAGGCGAGTTTTGTACTTCTTCCCTTCCCTGTACCTTTCTCAGCAGTGAGCATTGGTTGTCATCCAAAACCCCACGGTCAGTCATTCCCCAAGACTCAGCCCTACAGCCGGGGAAGTCCTGGGCCACTGCAGTAATTACCCAGCCACTACTGGCTCCTCCAGCCATGCATCCTCTTCTTGCTGCCCTTCCCCTCGCTTCATAAACCAGAAGGACCATTTAGAGGACTGCCTTGAGCTCTTTTCCCTCTGACTTTAGTGATTCCAAACATTTTACTCTTCCTCTTAATCTTAATTTTGTTCATTTTTTATATTTTCTTTTTGTTTCTTTTTTCTTGCAAACCTTGTTTGGAGAATTTTAATGTTTTTGAGTTTTACATTTTCTTTCATTCATTCTCTCTTCTCTTAAAAAAAAATACTTCCCATAATTTTCCCTCTGCATTTTCTGTATCTTTCTTTGAACATTCTGGCTTCTAACGTTAGATTAAGAACCAAACACTGTGGAATATTCACTCAGTTATTTAACTGGTATTTACTGAGAAGCCACAGTTTCCTGACCCTGGCAAGGAGCTGGACATACAAAGAAGTAGTGTGGCATAATGGAAGGATGTCTTTTAAAATAAACTGAGGTAGGTTCAAGTAGCTGCCTTGTCACTTATAAACAGTGAGGCCTTGGGCATGTCCCTTAACCTCTTGGAACCTTGTTTCTTTATCCGCACTAGACCCAAGGAACATAAAGCATTTAGCAACTGCCTGACACAGGCACCCAATACCTGGAACCCTTATGTCTATTATTAATACTCAGCTTCAATCAAGACCCTCATAGAAGGTGTGTTTTTTAGATTTGTGATCTTTTTATAGATAGTATGTCATTTTGCTGAATGATATTGAAATTTGTTTAAATAATTGAAAGGAGTTGAGATTTTTTTCAGTCCATAGACACATAAGTACAACAGATTCAGTGTTGATTAGAAATCAATGAAGTTGTCTTTTTGTTCTTCGGTCTTATTTCTTTAAAAAAAAATATTTTTCCCATAGTACGCATGCACTCACCAGAGAGAGGCAGAGAGAGAGAGAGTGATAAATCACCTCCCATGGGGAGATGACCACGCCACAATCCCTTCTCCTCCACTTTCCTCTCAGGATTTTGAACATACACGCACGTGCCCAGTGTGATTTTTAAATCACGGGATCCGGGACTCAAACTGCAGTCAGTCATGGGATAAATAAGACCTTGGTCTTATTTCCCAGAGACTCCCCTAACTTTGGTCTTTGTCTCACCACAACTCCAGGTCTCTATTTTCTGTCTTAGACTAAAGATGAAAGAAGGGAGACTGAGAGTGTTGGTCTGCTAGCCTAAGTAAATGTTCCAATTAACATTTCTAAATGCATGCCTGTTTTAATAGAGGACATTATAAAATAAAACTGCTCACCAGACAGTAAGGAAGGTTTCTTGGCATATCTATAGGGTGTGTTTCACCCTGGGAAATGGAGTCTAAGCAAATAAAACTGTACAGGGAGGGGCACAGGAATCTGAGTTTTTAACAATTAGCATATCATTAGGTAAGCTGGGAAGCCTGACCTATAGCAACCACAAAACAATGATTGGGTATCCCATATCTTTAACAAGTTTGTATGAGAAAGCAGGTGTATGTCCTCGGGGAGTTTATATTCTGCTTAGAGATTATAAATAATACAAAAGTATATACATGTATACTAATGCCTATGGGTGTTTAGATGGGAGTATATACAACAAGACTTCAAAAACCAGTAACATGGAGTTAAAGTATAAGTCTATTTTGGTACAAGATTTTTTTAAAATCTATGCATCATTTTGCATAATACACATTTTCCATAAACTTTTGAAGACTCCTTATACACATATGTGTATACACACAGACACACTAAAAAAAATACACGCAAGTTTGTCATTAAAAGTAAGAGATCAATAGAAGCAAAATGCATAGAAACAATATCCTCAAGAAGATAAAAACAGACCTAGGGCTGCACCTTGAAGAAAGTTTCTGCAGGAATTTTCAACACCTGTTATTATGGAATCATTCCAATATCCACGCAAGTAAAATAAACAATGTATTTCCCCCCAACCACCACCACCCACATATCTGTCACTGATTTTCAATACTTTCGCCCAACTTTTTGTCCATCTTCCTCACTGTTTTTCCACTCTGCCTTTATCCTCAGAGCACTTTAAAATAGGTCACACATCTTTGCTGGGCCCTGGCTTATTTATTACCCATTTCTGACAAGATCATATGAATGCTTCCTATTGTCGAGAACAGGCCATGGACCACAGTTTGAATAGCATTTCTTTTAAGCACATCATCGTTGGATGACTTAACAAAGAAGAGTGAAATGATTCCAGTTAGAAGAATGGCAAAAATGGGATCCAAAAGTTCCATTGAGCAGAACTAACTTCACGGTACCTATACTGTGCCAGGTGTTTATGTACTCACCTAACTTAATCCCTCCACCAACCTGAAAAATCAGTATTATTATTTCTTACTTTACAGATGAGGAAACCAAGACTCTGAGAGGACTATACAATGCACCCAAAGTCACCCAGCTAAAAACTGACAAAGGCGAGAAACAGGTCTGTCTGACTCCAAGGTCTATGTTTTTCTCCCTGGCCCTCCATCTTCCTTCTTGCCTGGGACACAACCAAGGACCAGCCTGACTAGAACAGGGGATCAGAAAAAAGAAATAATAAGACTAGAAAAGATGAACTGGGCAAAATACTTGGGACCTTAAGTGCTAGACTAAAGTGCTTTCCTTTATCCTGATCCTGTAGTAGGTAATGAGGAGCCTTTAAAATTTTTTATGAATATTAAAGTTTATCTTCATAAAAAAATCAAGCGTTTTTGGTTTAGATGCAGTTGTATAGGCAGCAAGGACACTGCTCTATGAAGTTGGAGACCTTGGAGGCTCCGAGTTCCTGTCCTAGGTCTATCTAAACACATTGAGTGCATTCCCAGGACTTTCATAATCCTGGCTGGCCGAAGGGCTGGGGAAGTATCAGTGCATGAAGACTGTTGAAGATGCCTCCTTCTATTAAAAAAAAGAAAATTAAAATAATTCATTTGTACATACTAGAAAAATAATGTTAAGATGTGTGTAAATTTTGGATAAGGAGAAAAAAATCCACACAAAAATTGTTCAAATTTCTTTTATGTCTTTTCCCATACGTGTATTTTTCACATCATTGTAATCATATTCTACATATCCTTTGTATCTTGCTTTTTACATAACATTGTATCTTATAAACATGTTCCATAATGATCACACAATAGTTCATCTAGTAGATATATCATAATTTATTTAAAATCCCTTCAAAGCTAGGCATTTAGGTTCTTTCCCAGTTTTATATTACTTTATAAATACTACTATGGTGATAATTTTTATGCATATGGATTTTTCTGTACTAAAATATCTATATTTTTAAAAATTTGCTATAGGGCATGTGCACTCACCAGAGAGAAACAGAGAAAAGGGGCGGGGAGGAGTGAGAAAGTACTCTCCTAGAGGATTAGCCACACGAAAATCCCTTCTCCTCTTGGGATTCTGACCAAGGTACCCAATGTGGTTTTTCAAGTTGTTGGGTTCAGGACTCAACCACACAGTCAGCAATGTGAGATCCAGACACCTCACCCACCACACAGCTGCCTGGCCCAAGCATATGTCTTGAGAAAAGAGTCTAGAAGGTGAATTCCTGGGTGAATGAGATGTGAGAATGCTCATGGCTCCTGAGGTATATTGCTAGCTGCTTTCCAAAAGGATTATGTCAATTTACATTATCACCAACAATGTAAGAGTGAGCCAGCCACTGGTGGGTTCTGAGTGAGGAAATGAAATCAGACTGTGGGTTGATTTTAATACACATGAGAAATTTGACCTTCATCTTTAGGTAGTGGGAACCAGTGAAAGTTTTTGGACAAAAGAATGAGAGATGAAAAGAGTTACTAGATTCATTGAGGTTCACACTGTGCTGCTAAGGAAGAACACCCTTCTTCTGTAGAAACCAACTGTAGAACCTCAGGCAAGTCATCTTCCTTAGGTGTCAGTTTCTTCTTGAGTCAAATGAGGGTATATATTTATTGATCTCCAGCTCTAACACTGGATCAGTTATCTGAATTCTGAACACTGATGTTAGATACTTGAAATTTTACAATTAATTGTTCCTTCCTCTAAATTATAATCCCTAGTTCTTTTGGCACATGTGCTGTCCTGAGCTAGTGGTACATTGGTCATGGCTCTTTCTGGCAGAACCCCATTCACTCAGGTTCAGGCAGTTGCTCACTCATAGTCAGCACTACATAAAGGGAAACTCATCTACCCTCTAGCTCTGGGTCAACATCACCCCTGATTCTGTAGTGTCCCAAATTTCCCATGGTTTAATAAAACAGATAAATGATTCTCCCTTACAAGGCTTTCTTTGTTAGCAAAATGCTTCTCTCTAAATGAATTTCTGGGACCCTCATTCCTTCCACTTTGTGGCACCTTCATCTTCGAGGGCATAGAATCTTCAGTTTTCAATGATCAAACTGAGAAAGAGAGATCAGGAAAAGTTTACCCTTCTTAACAACCTGGCTTTTCTTACATTTTATTTGTTAAACTAGATACAGGTTTGGATTGGAGCAGTAAGAGGGGATGGGGATTGCAGTGTCTGGTTTAGCAGCCACTTCCAAGAATTCACAAAGGAACTTATTGGTAAATGGAGCTATCAAAGTCGGATTCATGGATAAGATCTTGGAATCAGGATATATATATATATATATATATATATATATATATATATATGTATGTATATATACACACACACACATACATATACATATATATATATATATATATATATATATATATATACATACATACATACATACACAGTTGAGCTTGACATGATTCTTTGCACTATGGGTGAGAGAGCACAAGTTATAGTTGACTCCTTGGACAGGGAGCTTTGGTCACAGAAGTTCTTACAGCTAGGCTGAGCTGTCAGTGAGTATAGAAGTTGACCTTAGAAGGATTTTGAGCAAAGAAATGACATCACTGAAAGTATTCACTCTAGAAAGGTAAGTCTAGGGGATCAGCAGGTGACTTGGTGGTTAAGGTGATGGATTACTACACAGACAGCCACTGTTTGAGTTCAGGATCTGGCAGCTTGAAAATTACACTCTGTATGTATGTGTGTGTGTACCCCAAATCTTGAGATAATGGAGGAGAAGGAATTTTGGTGTGCTAATTCCCCCTTGGGGAGTAATTTCTCACTTCCCTTCTCTCCATCTCTCTCCATCAAGCACCTGTGCCCTATGGGAAAAAAATAAACAAAAAAAAAAAAGTAAAAGAAAAGTAATTCTGGCAATAGGATGCCTCCCTAGGACTGAAATAACATGGGAAAAGGAGATGAGTTGGGAGAATGTTCAAATAATGCAGGCAAGGAGTGGTGACCTGAATGTGAGTAATAGCAGTGGGATGACAAAAGCCAGAAAGAAATGACAGGAAGGTTCAAGCAAAGGACAGGCAGGGCAATAATAAGATGAAGGGCTGAGATGGGAGAGGGTCACACACAGTCACTGTGTTCCCATACCAGAAGATGATGGGGTTCCAAATCTCCCTGAGGTGACAGGCAGGCAAGGAGAGCCTTCTCTTGCTGTACAATTTCAGAGATATGATCTGTGCCTGCAATAATGGGAAAGGCCATACATAGCACAAAGACATTCAGCTCCATTTGGTGTGAATGAAGCCAAAGAAAAACACCAGACCTATGAGTTCCCAGGCAGACCTTTCCTGGATTCATCCCAAAGATGGTGTCCATCCAGGCTACATTTGCCTCTGGAGTGGAGAGTGTCTGGGGCTCATGAGTCTGCTGGTTGATCGTGGATGTGTGCCGTTGCCAAATGTGGCTGAAGCTGCCACCGGAGATCTGTTTTCACAGGTTTTGCTTGGAAACTCAGTGTGGGGCTTGGGAGCAGCTGGGAGTTTCTGAGTAATTGCATACCCTAGGGGTGGAGAGAGGCCAAATACAACAGCCTGTCCCAAGGACCCAAGCGAGGGCAATGCAGGAAGTCAGGTGAGGCCACCTCGAGGTCGGGGCTCTAGCCAGTGAGGATGAAGCTCAAAACAGCCCTGATGCAGATTCCACAGCTCCAGGCAGCAACCTGGGCACCTCTGAGTTCAGCTCTGGGCCCAGGGGTCACATCCCACAAAAGAAAATTTTGAGTGTTTTATGTACATACTAATGCCCTCCATCCTTAATGTATTAGACCTACATAACACGAAACTTAAACAGACAAATAGATGATTATTTGGTCTGCAATGTGTTTTCCTTTAAGGCTCAGATCAAATATCAGCTTTGAAGCTTTCTTTGACCTTGTTCTTTTCCGTACTCCAGGAAGATTGATTGTCCCCTCTTCTCCGTATTCATGGCAAGTCAACTACCAACATAACATGTAAGCATTAATATCCAATCACAAGTGTTGTCTAAATACTCATTAGGCACTAGGAACTGTGGACGTAAAGATGAACACACCCCCACCATTCCACCTACTGCTCCCTCTCTCCTCTTTGACTCCTGAGTCTTCTCCATGCAGGGATTATGCCCCTCACTTTTGAGCATCTGCCTAGCTCAGTAGTGACTATTTCAGGTTGACAGAATCTAATTGAATTCCCCAAAGTATTCGGCATTCTCCAGTGGAAATCATCAAGAGATGTCGCAAAATGATAAATCCTACCAATTCATTTGACATCAAATGTTTGATCTGCCTGCCTGGGAGAAGGCCTTGGTACTACTGGCACCAGGCAGCTGTTATTGGAAGTTTGGCTAGCAGCTGCTTCATTGTGTGAATTGAAGAGTCACTACCCTCATACTAATTAGTCACACTAATTCAGTAATTAGTGTGAGGCTGCATGAGAACTCTGGATTTCAGGGTGGTCCCAAGAATATGTCTTTGCTATGGAGGAATGACTTGTTCTCAAACAAGATAAAGGAAGCCCTAGTGCCAACAAGCCCTGGGTTCTCATCTGGCCATGGTGACAGAAGTCCTGTTGACCCAAGGTAAGTTACATTCTCTGGATCTGGATTTTCTTGCTTCTTCACCCATAAATGAACATTTGCCTTGTCAACTCCAAAGCTCACCTGATTCCAAGATCTTATCCCTAGATCTGACTTTAGTAATTTGGCTTACCATTAAGTCTCCATGCATTAGGTTCTCTGTGCTCCTCTTATTTTTTAATCAAGAAAGAAAAAGACAGCCTTTTGACCAGAAAGCCAACATTTTCAGGTGGGCCCCTCTATGAGAGCGGTGCATGTGTCTGTCAAGATTCTGAAAAATGTATCCTTTTCAATTCTTGGGTTTTTCTTTAAAAGAAAATATATGGAAACCACAAACATATTTGTCTCATTTCCATCTGATGCCTTCATACTTGAAGGAAGTGTTGGATTTTCTTGTTCTTTGGCTCACAAAGCAACGGGTGACATCAGTGAGCTAAAACTGCAAGTTTTCCTGCCCTTTCCCCATTAAACTTCAATGTTTACTTCTCCAGAGATTGGCCAAGAAAAGTCCATTTGGGCTGGAACGCAGCATATTTAGTCTCAGAATTAAGGTAATTTCTTTGGAAGAGTTTCAACCAAATCAATTTATTTCAGAGATGTTGGTGTTGGTTCCCTTTTAAAAATTCCATAGCCTTAGGCTTTTTCGCTGTACCTGATCTGCTAACAGCTCCAAGCTGGCTTTCATGCCATGCCCTCTGAGATTACGAGAGTCTGTGAGGCAGGACTCTGGTGCTCTAGGAAAACGCTGTTAAGGGCAAGTGCAGATGTCTGTACCTGTGCAGGCTCTCGCAAGACTGAAGATGATAGACTCGAGTGATTCAGACAAGACCTATCTATACATTTCCTCTGAAAATAAAATACATTTACATAAACAGTTTGCCAAGCAGACAGACCGGTATCATGTTTTCAGAAAAACATACAATGATTTGGAGATTCTGACTGCCTGGCCAAGGCCTCCCAGATGGTGAGTGGCACACCTTAAACACCGCCTTCTTGTAAGTGCTGCCCCTCAAGGCTCTCCTATCCATCCAATCAGGAGAACTGATCTACAAAGCTATCCCATCTATCCAATCAGGAGAACTGATCTACAAGGCTATCCTGTCTATCCAATCAGGGAGAACTGTGAGTGAAGAGTTGTTGTAAAGTAGGTGCCCTTGAAGATCCCCCAATGAGAACATGATAGAGAGAGGTAGAAGTGTAGTTTGAAGATTATTTATAATAGAAACCTCCTGCCTAAAGATGTTTCTTCTACTGGCTTATGACTGATGCCTAGAATTTTACCTTTAAAGAGCCACTTTTTTCAGGAACCAGCAGTTAGTGTAATGGCTATGTCGCTGGACTCCCACGTAGTCAACTGCGGTTCGCGTCCCGGACCCGGTGGTTTAAAAAACTCACGCCGGGCGCGTGTGCGTGCGTGCCCAAGAACCTGAGAAAAGAATGGAGGAGAAGGGATTGTGGCGTGACCATCCCCTCTGGGGGGTAATTTCTTGCTTTTTGTCTCTGTGTCTCTCTCTGTCTGGCGAGTGCACGCACCCTATAGCGAAAAACCTCTCCAAAAAAAAAAAAAGAGCCACTCTTTTCATTTGTCTGCCGTGACTCCAGAAGTGACGATCTGGGACTGATAAGTTTCTGTGTTTAAAAGAATTCCAGAACAAAAGACATCAAAGAACTAATGGCATTGTCTAGTACTTCCAGAGCAATATTTAATTATGGTGACATGTGTGAGCTATCTTTCCAGTCCCTGATAAATATATTTTATGATGTCCAAAAAATAACTATTATACCTATTTTACAAGAAGTTGTCAGCATAAATCATTCTTCTTTGCCAAACTGGCCTTTTTGCTATCCCTGAAACAACACATAAGCACCTTCCATTACTACGGTCTCCATTCATTCTGGATGCTGCATCAGGATTTTGTCTTTCTCAGTTCTAGAGTTAGAAAGCTTATGGATTTGTGCAGATATTACTTATTCTTATACTTTGTTTAACAGATGAGCAAGGAGATTCTGCAAGTTGCAAGGACCACATAGTGCCCTTAGGTCTGAATGTTAAAGTCCAAGACTTCGTCAAATGCTAATTTTTTTTTAATGCCATTTTCATGTGTCAAATTGAAGTAGCATCAGCAATAACAAAAAAAACTCAAAGTGCACTCTTCGTTTGTTGTCCCTTTTTATTATTATTATTATCAAAACCCCCTCACAGCATTATAAAAGATCTAGGAGAATTTATGCAATTGAAAATTTTCCGTCTCTGTGTGGATTGATTTTTAGAAAGAGAAAATAGTTTCCAGCTCAAATCTTGCTTGTTTAAGTGTCTAGTGATTACATTTTAAATCCCAACTCTGTCACTAATTAGTATAATGTGGCAGGTCACCACTTCCCAGTCTCAGTTTTTTCACCAACAATATAAAGAGTAACAACAATATTTCTACTAGCCATTTTAATTATCAAATACTACTATGCAAATGCTCTTAGACTTACTCTTAAACTCTCTGAATACCTAATAAAAGCAGGAAGTAGCAGATATGATCTCAGAGGCCTCTGAAGATTCTTATAATCTACTTGCTGATGACTAGAATCCCTTCCCCATGAATGAAGCATTTATTTTCCCAGTTTAAAAAAAAAAAAAAGAAATCAAGCTCATCTACTAACTGATATCCCATGGAAGTGTGAATGATCACAGCTGATTCTCTCCTGACAGCCAGGTATGGAACAGAGCAGATGATGACAATGAATGGGCATCAGGCACCACAAAGGAGGAGGAAGGACAGAACGAAGTTCCAAGGAGAGTAAATAGAGAATTCCAAAGGTGGTCTTTGCTATAGGGTGGCCTTGGCAGGTTAGAGGGCAAAGGGAAGCCTAAGTTTAACCTTTCAAAGCTTAAAATGAAACACCAGGGAGTCTGGCCTGTGCCAAAATGGCCTCCTCTCTAGAGTGCAACACTGCCTGAGATCCATCAGTCTCTGAGGTCAGGAGGTTAATGTCCTACCCTGCCTCAGGTCACCTCTTAACCCCCCTCCCTGAAACTTCAGCTCTACATGTTTAAGATGTATATAATAAAACTTGACCCTGGGGTCCACCCCATTAAAGGATAAAAACGGTAATCCAGATACAACATTTCAGATACATGGACGCTCCATTTGCCTCTGTTCTGAACAAAATGCCGACAGATTTATGATAATGTGAATATTATCTTTCTTCATGTATTAAACTTACTGTGGAGGAGATTGCAGAAAGTGGAAAAGAACCTCTATTGTCCTGGTAAAGATATATGGTAATGCCTATTGAACTCAAGAAGGGGCTTTAATGTCCACCTAAGACATACATCCTTATAGAGACTATAGAAATACATTATGGCCCTATTAAAAACTTGGTCAGTTAGCCTGTTTTGAGTACCATACTGTACATAAATTATTGATCACTTGAGAGAAAGGGGGTAGCTTCTTACTCATCTTTGAATACACCAAAATGTCCTGCAATTTCTGCATGCAGTACATGGCCAGTATTTATTATAGTTAATGATTGAACTTGAAACTGGCCATTGGGGAGCAGTGTGTCACCCAGAGAACATAGTACTATATTAGGGGAGTTAGGAATTCTGGGTATTAATCATAGTCATGCCACTAGCCTATTCAAATAAACTCTCTGTGTCTTGGTTTCTTGTAGATGTGACTGGGAAGTGTGGTAGAGTATTGGCAAAGACAATTTCTTTCATTCTGCATGCCCCTTGGCAATGTGACTTTGCCAATCTTTGCAGAAGTGGAGTCTGCTTCCCATCATCTTGTATCTGGAAAGTCTTGTGGTTTGCTTTGTTCAATAGAATATACTGAGGATGACCTTGATGACTACTGATACTAGACCTTCAGAGACAGGGTTTCCACCACCCACCTTAGAACACTGCCCAGAGTTTTCCCTGTAAGGGAACTAGACTAATCTACTACAGGATGACAGGCTACATGGAGAAGAAGGACCCTCAACCAGACACAGCACCAACTTCGTGACATGTAAATGAGGCTGTCCTGGACCTTCCAGCCCAGCTGTCCTTCCAGCTGAAAACAGTGATATGAGTTAACACAGTGAATGCAGAAGACTGCTCAGTTAGGAAAAAAAGAAAATTCAAGCTTTTTTTTAAAAACCACTAAGTTTTGTATTGTTTGGCATATAGCAAAGACTAACTGAACCAAGAAGTTATACCAGATAACTTCTAAAATTCCTTCAACTTTATTATTTCAAAATTTTGTATAGAACTAACCATAGTGATAAGAGAATGATATCCTAGAAGCATCTACATTCTACACCACTGGTTTTGTAAAACACTAACCAGAGGAGAGGTGATTTGCCCAAGTTTACCTTATAAACTATGTGTGGCATAGATTCTGACAGGAAGGAAAGCAAATCCTGACTATGGTTTATACCTTCATGAAGTATCCTCCACACTTAAGAAGATGGTGCTTCTGCTGTTTCATAAATCAAGGAGCACTCCTTTCTGAAGAGCAGCCAATCCAAATTCCCCCAAAATAGCCCTCGGTAGACCATAGTTCCCTTTAAAGACCCTGAATCTTTCTACCCATGTCTTGTGACCATATTAAAATATAATTAGAGTTCAACTTGCATTTGGAGAACCTCAGGCTTTCCACCACACACTTCTACAATCATTCTGTGTCTAACAATGAATTTCTCCGCTTTCCTTCATATTTCCTACCTGTCTTAAGGAATGATCACTACAGCCAAAGTGTGGGTTTTCTGCTGTTTTATCTGCAGCTCTGAAACTACTCCTGAAAATTCTTCTCCCTGAAGTATGAGCCATTACTAACATATTGTACAGTCTGGCATTGATTTAGAGCCAACCTGGGAATTTCAGGGTTGGGCTTGGATTTATCTAAGACGAGTTAAATGTTTGGGGCAGGGGTGGAGTGCTGTTCCAACAAAATGGCAAAAGTAAACTTCAAGATGAGTGTCAGTAGAGAGAATTAGAAGAGACAATTAAATAAATACCTGGATGGAAATCCTGGGTCTGGTGCCATCAGCAGAGCATACAACGCCCATTTTAGACACATTCTAAAGACAATTTCAATAAGTCATCTGAGAAGATGAATCAAATAAATTCCAAATCATAAGAACAGATTGGTTGTTCTGTGGCTTCTTGCAAGTGGACCATTAAATCGACTTTTTAAAACTCACAGTTTCTCCTGTCATCACCAAGTGGAGAACTGGAGGGGGGAAATCAGTTAGCCAAAGGAATGACATTCAGATGTTGAAAGGGTGAAACCTGAGGAACACTACCAAATCTTTGCTAAAAAACAACAAGAAGCTAGTGTTGAAAATGAAGACACACAAGAAAGAGTTCTCCAAGGCTTATAGCACATGGCCTGTGCCACACTTGCTGATTGGCATCAGTGGTTTGCCCAAGACAACATAGTGGCTGTATTCCCTCTAGGACCTTTTCACCTATGGTTCTAACTCCAAGTGACAAGAGTGAAGTCAGAGGAGGATATGATGGCCTATACCTTCTCACACATCACTGCCTGGCATTTCTGGAACCAGATGCCATCAAAAGCTCTAGATTTTTCCAGCCTGTCTCTTAACACACAGCATCAGAGTAAGCACCAGCATCCTCAAGAGATCCAAGACCATAATTTTGATAACTAATTGTATTTAGTCTTGGGATAAATTGTGTAACTGCAAGCAAGATCAGAAATATGAAGTGAACATTAGAATAAGAACTTCAGATTTGCCCAGCTGTGCTAATAACTTTCTGACAAACCAAGAGTATCACCTAACAGCTCTGGCCTCAGTTTTCTGGACCTGAAACAAAACTATCAACCTAGATGATCTCTCTAGAGATCTAAAGAAAGCTACTAAGGGTAGAATAAAAGCCTTCTCTCACCCCAAACCTTCTCCTTCACTCTGCTACATAATAGGGTAGGATCTTAATCATAGTCCCTCAGTTTCTTTTCTACAAAATAGTAGAGTTGTGAAAATAAAAATAGTGAATGCAGGCTTGAATAAAAATGTGTTAATTTAGGATTTATCTCCCTTTATAAAATATCTATTCAAAATATGTTGGCAAAATGAATAAATTAAAACAATCATTAACAAACTCAGAAAAAAGAAAAGGAAAAGCTAGTCCTCTGAGGTTTTAATAGGAACAGCCTATATTTTCTCACTTTTCCTATAATGTGTCTATTCATCTTTCTTCAAAGTACATTGTCACTTTTATAATTTTTTTTTAATATAGATTAGCTCTTCCTATCAATCTTTACATTTTTACCTGGCTCATTAAATAAAAGATGAAATATTTTTTGTTTGATGACAGCAGTGTCTACTGACATTTGACCAACTTCCACTAGCTGTAAATTTAAAAGCATGCCCATGAAAGATGTATTAAAACACATGGAGGGAGGGAAAAGAGGAAGCATGGTGATTAAGCTGCTGGACTCCCACATGGCCAACCATGGTTCAAATCCTGGACCAAGCAGCTTGCTTTTCTTTTTTCTCTCTTTCTGTCTCCTGGTCAAATTTTTAAAAATAAAAATAATAACAAATGGAATTAAATAAAAAATTAGTTTTTAAAAACCACATGAGGTGAGCTGGTGGATATGGCAGCCAGAGTGTTGGATTTCAAATGGCTACCTCTGTGTTTTGAATCCTAGAACTGGCAGGAAAAACAGGCTGGGTGTATGTGCATGCATGCCAGAAATTTTGGTAAGAAATTGGAGGAGAAGGGACTGCAACATGACTATGCCCCCTGGTGGGTGCTTTCTCATTTCCCCTCTTTTTCTCTCTCCCCAGTGAGAGTACATGCCCAATAGAAAAACACACACAAAGACACCAATTTCTTAAGTTTATTTATTTGTTTATTTCCAAGAGAGACAGAGAAAGAGGAAGAGACACTTCAATTGGTTCTTCACATTTTTAACTAAAGGTGGATCATGGGCATGTGTACACGTGTTCCTGGTGTGGTTAGTGAGGTCCTGGGACATAAATCCATGACCTTTTCCATCTGGGTCCAGTTGCATTATTGCTGTGCCATGCCTCACCTATGACACCAACTTCCTAATGTTTGTTTTCTTAGAAAATGAGAGAATAAGAGCGAAAACTCATTTACTAATTATCATTTCTACATTGAAGGAATATTTGTCAAAAACTATTTTTTTCTATTTATTTTTACCCTGCTAAAATAAAGTACTCTAAGGTTGAATAGTCCTAGAATAATAGAATTGGGGTGAGGATTATTTGTTCATTTATACTAGTTTGTAGTTTCCAAATTTTTCTAATATGAATCTTTGTTACTTTTTATAATAACAAAACATTTATTTTTTAATTTACATATTGGTTCAGTATTCATCCAAACCTATATACTATTTGCTCCGTCCATCAAGATGAAGACATCTCTTCAGGGGCCAGGAAAACTGCCAAGATAGAAAGTAGTGTCCCTTCCCTGGGGACCTCACAGCTTATGGAAGAGGCAAAACACACAGATAAAATGAACTGAGATACATTTAATACCAAACAGGATTTCCAGAGTAAATAAACTTTAGGACGGGGAAAGAGCTGGGGTTTCAGGGCTTCTTTACAATAATATCATCTTGAGCCTGGATTTGCTAATTTTACAACGTGAAATGAGAGCCAACTACCTTCCAGGCACTGATGTTGGCTTTAGGGGTTTAAATAAGATTCCCTCGATCCTCTCAAAGTCAGAGGATAGGATACACAGGTATTTAAAAAGATAATTCACAAAGAGTTATTTAAGGCATAGATTGTTCTTTCAGATACCTATTCATTCTTTCAATAAAAATATACAGAGCATGGGGTCAGGGGGTGCTGTTCCTTAACACGATTGGCTCAGATGGAAAAGGTTCTGGGTTTATGTCCTAGAACCTCCCAGAGCACACTGGGTGCATACACGCATGCCTGTGATCCAGGCTGGCTGGGACTGAGGGGGGATCACACCATAAAAGCCCTGTTGGAGACACTTCTTTCTTTCTCTTTCTTGGAAGAAATAAACATTTTTAAAATGTAATAATTCTAGCACTATTTCTCTGTCAGATACAGAGAGAGAGGAAAATAAGTGTTGAACAGTGTCTCTAAGGAAGCTTCTGTGTAAGTTGAGCATACTTTCCAACCTGCAGCGAGACTGGCAGTGTGAATACTATTAACCGCACAGCAAACTGCCTAGCATTTAATTAATAGGCCCCAAGTCACACAACTACTCACTGTCAATCCAGGCTTGGAACCCAGGACTCTTGATGGACCTTGCTGTTTGGGCTTTTGCTTCTGCAGTTTTGGTTTTTGCTGGTACAGAAGTGATTTTTTTTAAGAATTACTTTTATTCAACATTATTTATTTATTTATTTAAATTTGACTAGAGAGGGGCAGAGCGAGCAAGGGGGGAGAGGGAGTAAGAAAGCAAGCTGCCAGGTCCAGGACTTGAACCATGGTTGACCATGTGGGAGTCCAGAGCCCCCGATCACCACTACCTGCTGGTCCTGCACAAGTGATTTTTGACCTGCTAATGCCATCATAGCAGATGGGAGTCCTCTCTTGTAAATTAATGAAAGTTAAAAATTTGAGCATGTTAAGGAAACCAAGCAAGGTTTTTGTGCAGTTTTCACCCCCTCATTCATTCACTCAACCCTTCACCTAACAGACACTTACTGACACCACCAGGCTGTGTGGTCAGTGGCCTGGCCGCTATGTCCTGCAATGGCCCTGTCCATTCTGGGACATTCACATTCCCATGCCAGTGGAACTTCCTGCCACTCTGGCCAGGGGGAAGTTGTCAGTCACCAAAGTGTGAAAAACTAACAAGATTTGTTTATGTGAAGGTAGGGTGTTCACCGCTCTGAGTTGAGACCCACAGAATTAATTTCACTACATTTTTTCCAACTTGAGCTGTGGTTTTGGTGATGAAAGTTTCAAGCTGTCCCTGCTGGGAGAGTAAACCTACAACACCACCCATTTCAGGGAAGGCCACCAGGCACAGGTAGCTGTGGATACCATGTACAAGATCTGCTGCTTCCTCTAGAGGTTGGTTATGAGAGGGGATGGGCAAGATGGGGGTTCTTTCCCACCTGTCTGTAGCTGCCCCTACTGAGGTGGAAGATGCTAGGAAATTCTTGCCATCACTCTGGAAGCAGAGCTGCTTCAGGAGACATGGATGCTCATACTCTGAGCTTGCAGGTGGTTTAGCCTCGGCGTCATGTCTACTTTTGCTCTTTGTTTCTCATGTTCCAAGTCTTCCAAGTCCAGTTTAAGCAGCAAGGTGGACAAGTGAGAAAAACACCAGATTGAGTCCCAAAGCCAGAGTTCACATTCACTACATCAAGCGCCCTTGGACATGTCCATTTTGTCTGAGCCCCTTCTCCATGTGTGCATGACCAAGACTTTTAGAAAGCAAACTTTCAAGTGCTAATAAATGGGCCAGGCACTCCACTCAATACATCGCACAATCATCTCACCTAATCCTCTTATCTTATGACTTGGGTACTATCATTATCCCCTTTGGGGGTTGAAAAAACTGAGGGACAGAGAAGTAACATGCCAATGACTAAGTGTTATTTAGATGAGGCACAAGGGTCACCACCTGGGACCTGTAGACTCCAAAACTTGAGCATGCTCTTGTGCTGTCAGAGTTAGATTACAGTGGTGATGCAGCCACCCTCTTTTCATATTTTTGTTAATTTGCTAGAGAGTGTGTGCACTCACTGGAGAGAGACAGAGAAAGAAAAAGAAAGTGAGAAAGTACCCCCAGGGGCATGGTCACACCACAATTCTTTCTCCATTTCTCCTTTTCTGGATTTTGGCTACATATGCACACTTGCCCAGCACGTTTTTCAAGCCACCAAATTGGGACTCGAACAGCATAATCAGTCATGTTGGGGTCCAGCAGCCTCAACCACCATTCCTGATAACATTCATTCCTGATCAAACTCTTTTTTTTTCTTTCTTTTTTTTTTTTTTTTGAGAGGTTTTTGTTATAGGGCACGTGCACTTACCAGAAAGATAGAGAGAGACAAAGAGACAGAAAGCGAGAAATCACCCCCCAGGGAGGGATGGCCATGCCGCAATTCCTTCTCCTCCATTCTCCTCTCGGGAGCTTGGGCATGCATGTACACGCACCCGGCATGAGTTTAAGCTGCTGGTCCAGGACTCAAACTGCGATTGGCTACATGGGAGTCCAGTGACATAGCCATTACGCCAACTGCTGGTCCCCCTGATCAAACTCTTTAAAATGAAGGCAAGAAAGATAAAAATGTCATGTTTAATAAATACTTTTTTGAGCCTCTATTGATAGGATAAGTAATAATAATTATTTAATATGTGCCAGATAATGTGCTAAGAACATACATAAATCTCACTTAATTCTTACAAGGCCTCTGTAGAGTATAACTGTGTGATCATTATCAGTTATGCTAGGTTCATGAAAGAAGTAGGGTATGTTTCTTTATATTTCAGTATTCTGGAATAATTTCTGTAATATTGCAATTAGTTCACATTTTTCAGTAGAAAAATCACACTAGTAAAAACTATACTTTTTGAAAGTAATATTTTATCGAGTTTTAAAACTTGTTTATTTAGATAGGAGATAGAGCAAAAGCACCCCAAATAAAAGTGGAAAATCTGTTGTTTTATTTCTATATCAATAACTTACTTTAAGATTGCCATTAAAAACCTTTATGATAATCTTTACAAAATTAATCACAACAGTATTTACTTTAAAAATAACTGCAGAAGAAAATAAGTAAATATGCCTATATAATCAAAATCAGAACAAACAATAAAATAAAATGAAGAGAAAGCATTAAACAAACTAATAGAAAAAGATCAAGTGTTAATATCGGTAAGCACAGATGGACTAAATTTTCTTGGTTAAAAAAAAGAAAAAGGGGAGGCAGCAAGTAACATGGTGGTTAAGGCTCTGGACTCCCATATGGTTGACCATGATTCAAGTCCTGGACCTGGTGGCTTGAAAATCACATTGGATGCATGTGTATGTATGCCCCAAATCCCAGGAGGACAATGGAGAAGGGACTGTGGTGTGGCCATCCCTCCTAGGAAGGTGACTTTTTTTATTTTCCCTCTCATTGTCTCTCTCTCTCTCTCTCTCTTTCTCTATTTCTCTCCAGAGAGTGCACACACCGTATGAAGTAGTAAAGAAGTAGAATGTAAATTACTTGTGCAATTCTCATGTCTACCAGTACTATATTCAGACTATAGAACCCAAATACATGTATATTTATTATATTAAGTTGAAAAGACCACCTACTAGATAGAAGAATTTTCCTTTTTTTCTCACTAATAAAAACAAAAAAAGCAAAACAAACAAAATAAAAAAAGAAAGAAAGCCTTCTCAGATTAAATTTAAAAAGAAAACAATGATATATACCTATATGTGAAACTAAAAAGAAAAACCAAAAGATTTACTGGGATCTATCATATAAATACAAATAAAATCAGAGCAGAAATACAAAGAACACCAGAAAAGGACAAAAAGCAAAACATGAAATGGATAAAACAATACATTTATATTGATATTTAATAATGATAGTGTAAGTCATAAATGCTATGTACTGAATAATTCAGTATTTGAGTATAATTGTAGAATATTACATAAAGAAAACTAGAGTAATAAAATTTAATAAGGCGCTCACAATTCATGCTAATAAAACCAATATTTCAGAAGATTTGAACCATTTAATTAATAAGGTTAAAATAAAAGATAGATGAAAGAGAGAAAGGTTAAACCTGGCATTCCTTTGATAATCTAGGCCTATGGACTATTTCAAATTTTTACTCTCTATTAGGAAATAAGTAAAACTTTAATAAACTCAAAGTGCATAAGTTCTATAATTATGTTGCCTGACCACAATACAATAAAAACAGAAATTACAATAATATTTCTAAATTTTTAGAGTTAGGAAGGACAACTAGAGGAAATTGAAAAGGAAATTTCACTGAATAACTTTATGCTCCATGAGGAAATACAATTACCAAGTGCTAAGGCAAAAAAAACTTAAGTGAAAAACATTAAAATGCAAAGGATAAAGCCAATGGAGTACTCAAAGGTAAATTCTTAGCCATAAATGTTCTAGAGAAAACAATGGTAAAACCAATACCATCTTACCAAGTAGTATTTTTGACTCTTCTAGATATAACTCTTTGGCATCAAGATGTATTCTCCATAAAATGTAGATTTTTGTTGGGTGCTGCATGTTTTAGGAGCAAACTCCAGAGCTCAACATGCAACTTGGGGGAACCAATTAACATTTCACAGAAGGGAAATTGGAATCCTGTGGACCGAATATCCTCACAGGCTAATTTCAGCTACACTAGCTACAGCACCCACCTCTCCAAGTCAAGATCATACCTGTGCCATCCAATATACTTTCCTACATGCTCTGCTTTATCTTAGCATGTTCCAAATAGCCTTTTTCCAGCCTAAATCTTATCATTGATGTTTTGTAATTTGTTTGGTGTTACTGCACATAATTGGCATCGATCCCTAGTTTCAGTGCTGTTACAGGGATATGTATATATTTCATTGACCAAATGTATATATTTCATTGACCAATTCAATGGAAATGAGGGACTCAGATACCTTACTGTCATTTCCAGAAGACTGTTTACAGCACTCCATAAAACTCATGAGAAAAAGATTTTAAAGTAAAATAAGACAAGCTTCTTCAATGCCTGCTTTGAAGACAGAAAAAAAGATGAATTTCACACCTGTGCATAGTCCCCAGAGAAAAAGGTGCTTCTCAGGAATATAGACAGTCTATGGAGGCTCTACTGAGTAATAATCAAGAACACACACTCTAATACCACAAAGACCTGACACACGTTATTTTGAAGCTTAACTTCCTCCTCTGCAAAAATAGGGAAAGCATCTATCTCACAAGATTTAATATAAGGTTTAAACAAGAAAATGTATGCAAAACACTTAGTATGAGAATGTCACACAGATTTTCAATAAATATTAAAATTTTTTAGATGGAACAGGAGGGCTCCTGCAGGGCAAGGACCTGTCTGTTCTTTAAAGGAGGTGGGGTCCTAGTCTTGGGAGCCAGGAAGTGGGCTGGGGGCAGTGGTGCCCCGGCCTCAATCTCCCTTGCTGGCAAGTGGGCCATAGATCTATTAATATCATTATTATCATTATTACTACTTGTGTAATTAAGTGAGACTAAGATAAACATGAAGATAGTCACTTATATTTGGAGATATTCCAAATGTGAATATTATTCCATGCTGAAGAAATCATTCAGACTCATGTGTGTCTGAAGAGTTAAAAGAGCAATTACCAGTTTTACATTGTTGTGGTTCCATGAATGTTAAATTGAGCTAATGACCCAGCTCCCTTGGCTAAGCACCCTATGTGGATTTCAGCTTTCTTCACACAGCACTTTGACTTGGGAGGAGCTAGGCTCTATCCTCCTTTTCTGAGTCCCATCCAGATATTAGAAGCTCAGTGCTAGCCCGGAATCTCCTTGATTACCCTAGATAAGCTGCTTGATTTCCAAGGCGAAGTTCAAGAGGCTGACAAGAATGATCTCCATTATCCTGCTCCTTCTAGTCCTCCATGACCACCATTCTTTCTCATTGCAACTGTCACCATATTGTAAAGCCAAATTCCCAGCGGCAGAAGAACTGTCTCAGTAAGCAGCCACATCTCCTGGCCTCTAGATCCAAGATCCTTTGTATTTCTGTTTCCTTCTATGAAAATATCACCTTCTCTTGTCCACCTTCAACACATCTTCAAATGTAGTTTCAGTCAATGAATTAAAATAAGCACATTTAGAGAATCTCAGTGTAATTCCTGAGAACATTAAAGACAAACTGAGGCTTTAAAAAGCAGGGTGATAGTGACTGCTGAGAAAATCACTCAGAAAAGTATTACAATATAAGAGATATGAAAGAGCAACTGCTAAAGCTGAGAAGAAGGCTGAGGAGCAGACACTTTTCAATAGTGGATATATAGATCAGATAAAACCAGTAAGATGTACCCAAAGTTGGGAAGGGGACAGGCTGAATAGCAGCTTCAATATTGAAGACTAATTGAACCCTCCAGAGCAAATAAGCTCACTTCAGTTCTTTTTGGCCAGCAGTTTGTAGATAATAGTACTTATAAATTCCATTTCTCCTTCATTGGGAGAGCTGAAAATATCCCAGAAAAACATCATGATCCATGATGGTGCTAGAAATTAATTTTGGAGACTGAAAGAGTATCATGAGAGAATGGCTAAGAAGTATGTGACATCCTCAAGATCACGTGTCCATTTATCTATTCATTTGGAAACATTTTCTAAGTGACTACTGTTTACCAGGCATGGGGTTGGGGATAGGGAGATGGAGTGGCTTAATGATGACTTGTAGGAGAAAGGTTCAAATTCATACAAAACAAACGATGAACAGAGTGCTCATAAAGGAAAAATATACTAGCACTGCTTTCAGGGAATAGGCAAGGGAGAGGGCATCTCTGACTGGTAGTATCTCAGCTTTGAGAAAAGAACAAGTCTTTGATGAGAACAAAAGGGAAAGAAAAAAAAACTTCAATTCTCATGGAAACTTTAGGCTGAACAGGGCCCTGTAGGTTGAAAACCATAAAGGGTAAACACCCAGAGGTTGTTTGTAGCCAGCTTAATCAACCAGAACTAGGGGAGGGGAAAAAAAAAAAAAACACTTGTGCTAACTGGTGTAAGTTTGCTTGAAGAATGTATGCACTGAGAGGTCTGAGTGACCTCAAGTTGATTCCCACCATAGGGAGAGAGTGAAAATGCTTATTGCCACAGAATGGCCAATCAGAACAGTGCCATTCTCAGTTATATTTGCATAGAAAATGGACCAATGGGACTGACCAATGGGACTGCCACTCTAGTCAACCAATCAGAACTGAACAAGATTCAACCCTTCATTTGCATGAAAGGACCTAGTCAAAGACTTGTATAGGAATTATTCCTCTATAAAAGCCCATCCACTCCTGTGTACCTACCCAAAGGATAGAAAGGCACTCAGTCACAAAAAACACTAACACATCCATGTTTTTTTGTAGCATTTTTCACAATAACTAAGACATGGAACCAACCCAAATGTCCACAAACAGACAAATGGACTGGGAAAGTGTGGCACATGTCCACCATGGGTTACTGCTCAGCCATAAAAAAAAAAAAAAAAAAAAATGAAACCATGGTATCTGATAGAAAGTGGATGAATATGGAAGATTTACTGCTAAGCAAAGCAAACCAGACTATGAAAGAGAGGCATTTTTTGTTTGTTTGTTTGTTTGTTTTCGGAGAGGTTTTTTTGCTATAGGGCATGTGCGCTCGCCAGACAGACAGAGAGAGACATAGAGACAGAAAGCGAGAAATCACCCCCCAGGGGGGATGGTCACGCCGCAATCCCTTCTCCTCCATTCTCCTCTCGGGATCTTGGGCACGCACGCACACGCGCCCGGCGTGAGTTGTAAGCCACCGGGTCCGAGACGCGAACCGCGGTCAACTACGTGGGAGTCCAGCGACATAGCCATTACGCTAACTGCTGGTTCCCGAAAGAGAGGCATTTTATGTTCCTACTTAATATATACTATGGCAGAAACTAAAATATTGGATGGTATGAAAGCATGGAGAGCAACTAACTGTGGATACCAGAGACAGTGTGGGAGGAGGGTGGGAAATGCCACAAGGTGAGGGGTGGGAATCGGGTGAGGGGCGGGGAGTAAGATATATAGGAAACACACACAAAAATTAATAAAGTAAAATATAAATGAATAAAGATAAAAAGCCCTCCTGAATCCCAATCGAGGAGGAAGTTCTTTGAGCAATTTATAGCTCTCTGTCTCATGGTTGACACCATGATAAAGTTTTCCTCTTTTTTTAATAACATATTTTATTTTCTTTAAATTGTTTTTATGCATTCAATCAGCAACCATCTGATTCCTAGTCCATGTCTACGTTGATTCAGTAACAACTGGAGCCAAAACCCATGTTTCTAAATAATATGCAGTTTCATTTTATCCAGTTCTATTGGTCAATGATTTTTCAAATTTAACTGCATGTTAGAATCACCTGTGAAACTTGAAACAAAATAAAACAAAACAAAACAAAAACAAAAACCCAAAACTGGTGCCCAAATCCTACCCCTAGAGGTTCAGCTTAGTTGGGCTGGGGAAAGTTTAGGCATCATCCAGATTTCTTTAAACTATTTAGGAACTTATTATTTCACCCAAAGATGAGCCCATCTGCTCTAAGCACCCTCACTGCTCCAAATGCCCATAGAAAACACATACTTCAATCAACCTCCTTTGCACACTTGAGCAGTCTAACAGGCAACATGAAAACTTCTCTCTCATATTGGAGGGGCAGGGCGCCATGGTTTATGCATGCACTCAGACTGTCTTGGTTTTATTCTTGCTTCCATAACTTAGTGATTTTGGCAAGTACATAACTCTCTAAGCTTCAACTTCCTCGCTGAAATAGTGGATTGCTAAGATAATCACATAGAAAGATCTATGATGGTGAATTTTCACCTCTTTCAGGTCATAGATATTCTTGAGAATATCAGAAAAGCTTTGGATACTCTCAGAGGAATCACATGCCCATACATAAATTTGAATCCTATTTTGGGGGTCAACAGACTCCCTAAATATTGTCCACAGATTGAGGATAGGAATGTTTCCTTCAAAAGGGTCTGACCTGCTCTCATCTCCCTGACTACAGACATTTTACTCTGGTTAAGGCACAATGCAGACCCAAGCTCTTCTCAACCTGTCTAGCTCCTTTCAGATTTTCTTTGGATGCTACTTTTATTCTGGGGATGGGGGATGGAGCGAAAGCAGTTAGGAGCTCTGGGTTTCAAACAGGCAGTATAATATATACATAAATAGAGCAAGGGGAAAGTGGAGACCAATGCATCAAGAGGAGAATGAGAACCAGATGCCTCAGTTTAGGAAGAATGGAGGGAGAGACAGCTGCCCGAGGGGCCTGCTCTGTGGGTTTACCTCTAATCAAGGCTCACAAGGAACACAACTAGAGGAAGTCAAGATGGGGAATCGCAGCCTCAGAAAGATTGGGAATAGGAAGACAGAAGTAAGGGAGTGCTGAGGTCAGAGAAAGAAGAAAGGTAGTCTTTTCAGAAGCCTTAGAAGAGGCCTTGGGGATTAGGACAGAACATGTCCATCAATAGGTATTACTGAATTCCTAGCAGAACATCAGGCACTGTGGATCAACTAAGTAGGAAAGCGCTCTCTCTGAGGAGTCATTTTGTAAATTTCTGTCATGTGTCGGTAAAGGCAGAGAGCACTCATTCTGAAAGAGAGTATGTGCTATGGCTTTGCCAGTGATGATGGCAAGGTGACTGTTTCTCCTCCCAGTAACCAGGGCTCCCCACTGGACATCAGGCAGGACTCATTTCCTCTGGGTCCTCAACATGATCCCATTTTTACTATCCCCATGTCCACCTCCCATGCTCTTGTTTATAAAGTTCACCCTGTAGCTGAACAATCTTTTTTTCTTCTTTAAGGTGGGTCATGTATGTTTCTCAAAGTTCTGTTTCGCCACCTCTCAGGAAATCTTTGCAGTTTCTTTCCACACAATTCTGAGTACATTATGCTCACTCCACTCTCTGCAGTCTTAGGACATTGACTCGTCTGAAACACACCTTTGGTATAATTCATACACTGCTTTGTCTTAAAGTATGACAGAACAAAAGGAGTTCATTAACCTCAGCTGAGTTTTACAAAAGGAAATGTATGTTTAACTGAAGACACTTTGGCTCTGCTGAACACCTCTGGATGTGCACATTTGGGAGCAAGACATGAAGCAAATTTATTTGCCTTGTTTCATTGATTGCAAAGAGACACCAGTGTAATAATCACTTGCTCTACTTGCCTATCAAAAATACATAACAAACTTTTCATACCAAAAAAGCACAATTTTAGAAAGCAGAGAGTAGGCCATGATTGTTTTGTAATGTCCCTTCGAGTTTACAGAAAAGAAGAAGAGATATTTGGATTTCCACAAGCTAAAAATTCCCCAAAATGGGGATGAGGGTTTTGTCAAGTCTAGGTCTCAGGGAACACACATATCCCAACTGATATCTAAATGAGTGCTGCATTTCTCTCACTGGAAGGGAAGCCTGTTGAGGTAGACAACTTTGTAAGCCACCTAAGGAACCCCTAGCTCTGTAATCTAGACATTGAACATGCTAGATACACATTTGAAATTTAAGTTGTGGCTATTGACAAACTACTCAGAGAGCATACAGTACTAGAGAACTGACTAAAACACGGCCATCTAGACTATCAAGTTTCTGAAAAGAAATAAGAAAAATATTCCAAAGTTACTGACTTAAATTTGACAATCAATCTCTCAGTTTTTAAAGTAATTTTTGACTATTAACCTTAAAAGAATAAATTAAAATGAGTAGAGAATCCCACAAGTTATTTTCTTTAAGTTTATAGGTTACATCTTTGATGACTATGACACATCTTTCTGCAAGCAGTGTAATCTGAAGGTGTTAACCCACTCTAAAATTTAGAGGTGAATTATTTATCATAGAAGATTTTGACTTAATCTATTATCTCATCTGCCATCCAATATATTTATGTTCTTATATCACAATAAACTAGAATCTGACTTTCTAAGGTCTAGGCTACATTCTAGATGTGGCAGAATGTAAACCTTGGCTGATTCCAGGGGTCCATCTTGGTCAAGTGCCATTGAGTATTGCCATATTGGAAAGTTTGAACCTTCCATTGGTCGGTGCTGAGGAGTGATGGTTCTAACACCATGTCCCTACTCAAGCTATAGGGTGTATGTGTGAGAGAGATAAACAGAGGTAGAGATAGAGGGAGACAGAGAGAGAGGTCACGTCATTTGCAGTATCATTAAACTAAAAATGTGGTATCTGAGAGAGGAGTGAAGGGTATAAATAGAATGGAGATGGGACTGGGAGTCTTTGGTAGTCTGGTTGATAGCACAGGAGAGAATGAGCTTGACCCTGGAAAGGGAGGTCAACCTTGAGCACAGCACCCTGAATGACATTGTCATCGAAGAAAGAAGGACATGACCCTGGGAGAAGCCTGTTTAGGGTCAGTGAAGTAGAGGGTGACCCAGGAGAGCAGAGGACCAGAAACCCAGGAGTGAGAGGAGCAACGATGTGAAACATCAAGGATCACCATCACAGGTCCCTTCTTCCTTTATGCTGAACAATGAACATTTATTTCACTTTGAAGAGACTAAGCAAACTTAAAAAACAAAAACAAACAAACAAACAAAACCTATATATACCAAACAGTGCTAAGCTTTTATAAACAATAACTTTAAGAGGGTAAGAACTATTTTCATTTTGCTGAGGAAACTGAGACATGAAGAGATTAATAAGTCCCACAGGTGAAACTGTAGCTGATCATGAATTCAACATTGAAAGCAGCCTCCATCTGTGCTGTGTTCTTCCCATTAAGACACACTGTCCCCCTGACTTCTTGAAGTTCTAGTAAGCACTGCCTCGGCATTCTGAGAAGCAGGGCTGTGGAAGCCAAGAGAGAAGTGAGGCTGTGTGGACATGTCCCTGGTACCCTCTGTAGGAGCATGGTCCCCAGAAGCAAGATGTGACTTGCTGTTGTGACCTACAGCAATTTGGCAGGATTTCAAGGTCTCAGTTTTCCCTAGAAGCCAGCTCTGAATAGATCCTGAGCTGTTGCAGTCCTAGGGGGGTTGGAAAGCTCACTATCACCCCTATGTGGTAGGTGGACATAAAACCAGAGAAGTGCTTCTGATGACCACTGTCCTGTTTTCCCAAGACTGAAGGTCTCCTGGGACTCAGGAAACAAGACAGTCCAACTTGGCATCTTCTTCCTGAACCAACAGTGAGCCCAGGAGACTGTGAGAACCAGAGCCAAAGTGCTGATGGGAGATCTGATTCCATGTGCTGACTGGATGCCAAGTAGGGGAAACTGAGGGCCTGAGCAGTTCCTAGGGTGGCATTCTCAGTGCTCTGATTCTGACTTTTCCAAGGTCATTTTCCAAAGGATCCTTCAGAAACTCCTTGGACAAATGACTGGAGCAAACACTTATCCTTTTGGATATGATTTTGCCATTATTTTTTGGAGAGGTTTTGTTTTGTTTTCTGTTTTGTTTTGTTTTGTTTTGTTTTTTCTTTGGCTATAGGGCATGTGCTCTTGCCAGAAAGCCAGAGACAAAGACAGAAAGCAAGAAATCAGCCCCCAGGGGGGATGGCCATGCCACAATCCCTTCTCCATTCTCCTCTCAGGATCTTGAGCATGCAGGCACATGTGCCTGGCATGAGCTTAAGCCACCGGGTTCAGGACTTGAACTGCAGTCAGCTACATGGGAGTCCAGTGACATAGCCATTAAGCCAACTACTGGTCCTGATTTTGCCATTTTCATAGCAATCTCCTGATGAGTCCCTGCCTCATATAGGTGTCACAGCTCTGGGCAGTGGGTACATCTCTCTGTGCCTGCCCTCCATCCTCCCAACAGTTTGGAAGAATTGAAGAAGATTCCAGTAAAGCTTCTGTATCCCCGGAGAACTCGGCAGGCACAGCACACTGCTCATCCTGCTCAGAGCAAGTGCTCCAGGAACATTGACTGAACCGAGAGAAATTCAGTGTGCTGCTCCCGGAACTCCGATCACTTCTGCCCCGGTCTTCCTCAAACACCAAGTTCCTCATGCCATTCCTTTGCCCAGCCCACAAGAGTAAGGTTAACCTCCTCTGCTTGGCAGTCCTCATGTAAGTTTTCCCTGCCTTACCTCCCAGCACTCTCCACCCTCTTTTCTGTCTCAGTGCCTAGATCCATCCTTCTCACTGAGTGCAGCCCATTGCCCCACCGCCTGATGGTCTTTTGCTGAAGCAGTTTTGCTCGTCAGTGTGCTCTTCCTGAGCCCTCTAAAGGGACTCAATACAAAATAAGGCTGATTCAATGTAATGCTCAACGAATATTTTATTTTGGAGGAGGTTCTCATTGTGTTGGATTTGCTTATTAAGAAAAGGGTCCTGACTCCTCTGTCTCCCCATAAAGTGAAAGTAGCTCACGGCTCTAAAATCCCATGGCTCTCTGAACCCCAGAGACTTCTCCTCTCCACTAGAGCTCATACCAAGATCTCCCTCTCTCTCATCTTTGTTTCCATCCTCCGCCCTGGCCCTGCCATTAGGCAGGACCCAGGAGGATCTGAATTCCTATGAGTGGTTATATTGCCCTAGGGTTGGTTGCTATAGACAGGGCCCCTATCTGGAAGGTGAGAGGGAAGAAGGACAGGGAGAGGAGTGGAATCAAGCAGTAGCAACTTGGATCTTGAGCTCTGCTGAATTTCCTTCCAGTTAACAGTACTTGAAAATTTGAAAGGAGGGACCAGCAGTTAGCGTAATGGCTATGTCACTGGACTCCCACGTAGTCGACCGCGGTTCGAGTCCCGGACCCGGCGGCTTAAACTCACGCCGGGCGCGTGTGCGTGCGTGCCCAAGATCCCGAGAGGAGAATGGAGGAGAAGGGATTGCGGCATGGCCATCCCCCCTGGGGGGTGATTTCCTGCTTTCTATCTCTCTGTCTCTCTCTGTCTGTCTGGCAAGCGCACGCGCCCTATAGCAAAAACCTCTCCAAAAAAAGAAAAAAAAAAATTTTGAAAGGAGAATGTCTTGTGTCCTATCTGCTCACCTCCTGTCCTTCACTCTCTGCCCAGCACCCCACAGCTGAGGCGGACAGAGGATGGTCTCTTCTCGGTTGGGTGTAATTTGGGAAGGGGAAGATGGGAAGCCTTCTCCCTTTGCAGATGATGCATCCAGGGCTTTCTCTCCCAGTGTTTATTCCTCTTTTTGACCCAATAGTTACAAAATCAGTTTTTAAATACCAATTAGAAATCCCTACTCCCAGTGCATGTTAGCTTCTAGCAGTTTACATCATACTCTGCTCCTCACAGTGTGTAATTGCCCTGAAAGCTGAGTTGTCCAGAAGTGAAATATTAAACAACTCAAGCCTAAAATCTTCCAGAAGCAGTGCACAGAGAGCCAGGTATGTGTAAGAAACACACTCTGCAGAACTAGGAAAAACACATGCACAAGCACACACACGCACACACACACACACACACACACACACACACACAGTGTGCAGTGCACTTTTGTGACTGCTAAAACTATAACATCTGGAATGCCATTTTGGAAAACTTCCAGATGTTTTCCATGAGGAACACTTTGTAAAAATTGTTAGCCTTCTAGGCATTTGTGAATTTTGTAAGGAGAGTATACTCCCAGGCCCACATAGGAGCAAATATAGGATTATAAAGTGCTAAATGCTTTTCACAACTGTATAAGCAATAATGCGCTTTGGGTAAATATTCAGGGAAAATTAGTTTTACAGACTGAGTGAATGGCTATGTTCCAATCTGCAATTAGATTTGTATTTCAGAGAAATCAAGCAATGTAGGACAGCTCGTCCTGAGGCAGCTGGCCTGGGTGCCAAAGCCCCTAACCTGGGAAACGTCACACATCCTGGTCATTAACGTCCTCGTTTGTAGTCTTTCCAAAGTTGGAAGAGGCGAATGTCGTTTCGTAGCTTGTTATATTTATCTTCCTTCCCGAGGATTTTTATATTGCATTTTATAAATCCGGCTTCAATTTATGTGTAAGCCTCGTAATCATTAGCATTATGTTAAAGAAAAAGAAATAAAGGGGAAAAAAAAAAAACCTTGGGGAGAAAACAAAACAAAACAAAAAAACCACTCCAACAACAATGCTTGAGAAATCCTTGAAAGAATAGTTCATTTTTAAAATGCATAATATATAAACATCTTAAAGAAATATCCAGAGTTTCTTTTGAAATCAGAAATTATGTGAAGCAAGGAAAGAATCATAAAAGCTTATTGATTTCCCGAACCCACTGAGTAGAAATATTTTTAAACCATGATTCACATAAGGGATACATTTGACACATCAAGAGAAACTGGAAACCAGGCTCAGAGCAGCCACATCAGATACTGCTCAGAGCTGCGTTTGTTTACCATTACAAAGTGAAAAGAAATTTGCTTTTCCTCCCCTGCTCCTGCTCTCTTGAGGATGGTGACTTTTATTGATTTTGTCCTTCTTTAGAGAACAGTGGAAGTTACAATGGCCATGATAAACGAATCAGAAGTCCCTGCCTTTTAATTCTGCACATTGCTGCCCATCCTTCCTGTGCGAGGCTTGGCCCTAAACCTGCAGAGAAACGTAGCTTTCGAAGTGTTCTTGTCTTGAGGTCCCCTATGACTTCCCATTCCTTAAAAAACCTTCTACCTGAGCTCTGCAAGATGCTCCCAGGCAAGAGCTGTGAAGGCAGAGCAAGTGTGGCCTTGCTGGTAAATAGGTGTATGTCCTGCCTGAAGGCTCACGAGTGGTTCCAGAGGAGACGGGCCCACAGGCTGCTTACAGGCTGGGGAACTTTGACCCACAGTCTCCCTACCTGTCACTTCCTCTTCCCTTTCATCTCCCTGCCTTCATCATCACCACCTAGTGGCATTTCTATCATGAAGGCCTTTCTTGGGTAAAAGCAAGTCAATAGCAAAATAGTTGCCTTGCCAGCCATGGCAACAGACTACAACAGATGAGCTCTCAAGTTTTCATTCCCCAGAGTCCTGGAGAGCCAGCCCTGGGGTCTCAGTGTCTCCCTAGGACTCATTCACATCTGTGGCCATAGAGACCCAAAGGAGAAAGAGACACTCCATTTGTCACATTCTGCTCTGGAGCTCCCATCTCAGCAGTATGCAGACATTTCCTCGGGTGGTTGCTTTCTAAACACCAAGCTTAGCACAGGTTCCCATAAGCCCTTGGTTGCTAATACATGAAAAGAACAGAAAGCTAAGGATATCCCAATTCTACCCCAGGGCTGCTTCAAAGACAAAGGAAAGAAATGAGATATGGGAAAATGCCCAAGGAATCAGAAGTGATCACAAGGTCAACCTACCTAGTGTAAATCAGTGTGCACAGTTTCAGAGGGTCGCATAGAAACCTCACGCTCAGGTTTAATTTGCCCATCCTGAAGTATTTTTCTTAGTAGTGCCAAATGCCATAATGCTCTCTGTCAGTGATTTGAAATTATTCTATAAGCTACATATCGGGTACACTATTGTTAATGAAATGCACACAAGATGATGAACAACTTCCTTTTCCTGCTGGAGCCCCAGCTGCAACCAGTGCCTGGATCCTCCGTGCTGTAAATCAGCCCTTTGTACTCCAGGAGGATTCAATGAGCTGCAGGTGTGGGCTTGTGGAAGGCCGCCTGGGATTAGGTAGCAGCATTTGATATGAGATCCCAAACAGCACTGGCAATCTACACGCCACATGCGGCCACAGGCTTTGGAGAAAGCAAAGGAAAACGCTGATGAAATGTGGCACGGGACCATGGAATGCAATGTCAAACTTTCACATCTGCAGGAAAAGAAAGAGAGTTCCTAATTTTACAGTGATGATGTCATTGAGAATTCATGACAGTGGAAATGATGGGCCAAGGTTTGAAAACTTAACCACTTCAGAGGTTGCTAACCAAGGACTGAGATATTCAAGGAACAGTGTAGGTTTATAGGGAACCCTGATTGCCCTTCCTGGCTTGAGGGATCACTGTGGGTAAAAGTGGAGTGCTGTGTATGTATGCACATGTGTGTACACACACAGTTGCAACACAGGCTCTGGAGAGAGATGCAGAGGAGAAAAGAAGTGGTAGATGAGAGGTTATGCTTTGTACAGGCATATAAAACTGATTCTTTGCATGCCAAATGTGTCCTTAAAAATATACTGTCTCTGTGTAATTCAGCATAAAACACTGCTAACTGTCCTTAACAACAATATATTTTTAAAAGATTGATTTCAGATACTCTAAAAATTCACCAGCCAAGAAAAACTATCAGTGTTGTTCACTTTCTCCCTAATGTTAACAACCAAAAGTTCTTGTTTTTAAATATTTTTTTCTCGGGGCTTAAGAAACCTAAAAACAAGTCTGGTTTTGTTATTAGCATATGGATAAAATATATATTGAAGAAAACACATCTTTAATTTTTTAAGAGTCTGTTTTTCATTAGCTTATCTTGATAGTTTAAGTTAATCATTATTTTCAACCATATATGATTTAGATATTATGTCATTAATTCATGTACAGTCCATCTGAGTAATGATTGTGGTTTTCTACTTTACAAATTCATCTACTTCACCAAGAAACCAAGAGAGTCAAATTCCATGCAACATCTGGTTTCCATTGAATGTAATTGCCATTTGCAGAGTTATAATCATGTGTTATTGTAAGGACCACAGTGTCAATCACTCTCCTAATGGGGAAAATTCAATGCCTAAATACCTGGGAGAACAAGAAGCTGACTTAAACAGGTGCATTCAGACACTGGGTTTTAAGTAGAATTCTAGCCTACCCATTTAAATAAATCATTTTAAGGAGAAACAATATTCTTTCCATCCCCTGTAGCAAGGGAAAACATAAAACCCAGAACTTCAATCTCCCGTGCTCAGTTCCAGTGCTATATCACGTTTAATCTTTTACAAAATGTACAAATATGCCCATATCATACTGATTCCTTATGTTCCATATGCTGGTGGAAACTCCCAAAGGCCAGGCAGGATTTTTGAAGACTTTCTGGGGAAGGGGCCATCTTCGGAGTCTTCCTGCTTTCCATGAAATCAGTCCTCTTTCTCATAATGAAAATAGGCCAAGTTTGATGCAAAGAAAATACTCAACTGCTCAAAACTACCAAGGTCGTTACAGGCCTTTCTAGCCCATGGGGTTTGTGTGAGGACAATCACATAAGAAGTTGAGAAAAATTATAAAACTCTGCGTTTTAGTGTAAGATGTAAGCACTTTATGCAAAAGGGAACGACATTTCCTTGACCTCGACCTCCATTGTGTTTATAAGTCAAACCTTGTTTGAACTGGTAAATGTTTGGTTGTTCATTCAGAGAACATTTCCTAAGGTCAAAAGAACATGCCAGAAATTCCACTGGATAGTCAAGATGCAAAGACGAAGACCACACAGTCTAGAAAGTAACAGAGCAAATAAGCAGGTAATTAAAACATGGTACCCACACTAGAATCAAGCTCACGTGTTATCACAGCAATGATAAGTCGTTTTGTCCAACTTGGTTGAGGAAAAGTGGTGACTTTAAGAAGGCTTCCAGGACAAAGTGGCAGCTGAGATGAGTTTTTCAGAAATTGATGAGTAGGGTGAAGGCTTTCTATATGTCAGTGATCAAAACATGAAGCCCCTTCATTTTAGTTTCTGCTAAGAAGATTTTTATGGAAGTAAACTTCTTGATTCAATGGAAATACCGTAAAAGAGTAATTTACAATGTCTTTCCAGTCATTCATTGACGTATTTATACCCAGCACATTTATACTTCTACTTTTTTGCACTTATTCTTCAAATCTATGAGAGACCTAGAAATCATGAAAGAAGTAAAATTCCCCCAAAGCAACTGTTACTATCCTTGGCATCATTATTACCATGATACCATCTTACATTTGAGGAATACTCTGCAATCTACAGAAGGCTTCCCAATATCTTATTTTCTTGTCACAGCAAGATAGGAAATAAAAGTATCTAATTATATCCATTGCAACTCAGACCTTACAAGGTCATGGTGAAGAATTCAAGTCTTTAACCTTCATTCCTAGAAGTGCAAGAGTGCTTGGTTTTCAAGGTGCAACCTCCCACCTAGATGGGGGCAAGGAGTAGGCAGAAGGGAGAGCTTAGCACCAGACAATAGCTGATGATCACCATGATTAAAGAGTGACTACATTTTCTGTTCTCAATTAAAAATACACATGGAGGAGCTAGCAGGTGGCATAGTCGTTAAGGCACTGGACTCCCACATGGCTGACCACAGTTTGAGTCCTGGACCAGACCACTTGAAACTTATGCCATGTGCATATGCTTGTATGCCCAAGATTCTGAGAGAAGAGGGATTATGGCATGGCCAGTCCTCCTGGGGGGCAATTTCTCACTTTCTGTCTCTCTGGCAAACGCACACACCCTGTAGCAAAAAATATCTCTCAAAAAAAAAAAAAAAAAAAAAAAAAAAAAAAAAAAAGCACATGGAAAAAATGTTTCTCCAGAAAATTTAAACCAAGAGTTAATATTCAGCATCATTTCTATTGGTTTATCATGCATTTTGTGATCATGCTGAAAGATTTATTCTCACAATTTTTTTTCAAGCAAGCAGTTGAGGGTTTCCACATCTCCTCAGCACTTGCAGATTTAATAGCTGATGAGATAACCTAGCAATGCTTGAAAGGATGGCATGACGAACTGGCTAGAATGAGTAAGTGATAGTAAATAGCATGTGGAGAATTCATAAGTAGCAATGTCAAAAAAGAAAATAGATAACGTCCAAAGCAGCAAGGTAAGGATGAGAGAGACAGTGGAAGCAAATAGCTCTGGTTCCAGGTTCAGGGGCCCTACCTTCTAGCATTGGTTTGTAGGTTGTTGGCTGAGTTTTTATGAGCCCCCGGTTTCATCATCTACTCCATAGAAAGCACAGCCTCTACCCACCCCACCCACATGGTTGTTCAGAGAATCAGTAGAAATGTATAGTACAAAGCTGTGCAAATTATAAAGCAGTGAGCAAATACAGGGAAGTTATTATTATCCCTGACAAATTGAGAGGTGCTTCCCTTTCCACTCGAGGTTGCCAGAGATCAGTTTATAGTAATAACATCTGGCGGGGTGAGACTTCTCTGAGAATCATGAGACTCAGGGAGGCAGGAACTGATTTCTTGGCCCTCTGAAGTCCAGATGAAGGCTGTTTCTCAGACAACTCCTGTTACTTTTCCTTTTTTCTTTTCTTTTCTTTTTTCTTTTTTTTTTTTTAAAAAAAAGAAGGGACTTTAATGCTCCTTCCAAACAGAATCTGCAGCTTCCAGAAGGGCCCAGTGTTTGCTGTAACTTGTACAATCATACACTGAGGTATGGACAGAGCACGTGATATTTCTATGGCTATTCTCCTATGCAGTATTCTGAAACCCCTCAGACAGCAGCTGTTGAGTTTCCCCTGCTGAGGTCAAGAGGACCTGTTCATCCTCCACATCAGGGGCTAGCCACCTTTCTGAATCTTGTTCAAGAAACAGTCAGTAGTCATTGGGAGAACCCACGTTTTCCCCTCTAAAACACACACACACACACACACACACACACACACACACACACAATTTTTGACAATGCATAAATGAATAGCAATATGGATGACAGATGGTCCTTTGAAAACTCTTTGTTATAGGAAATTCCTCATAGAGTTTAAAAGAGGATAAATAAGAAGAGTGATATCTGCCACACCTGTGGAAAAGAAGCGCCTCTGAATTAGTTAGGACACCTGGGACCAGTGGCCACTATCAGCTATGGGGCCTTAGGTAAGTTTAATGACTTTTTGGCCTCAGTTTATACACCCATACAATGGGGACAATATAAACATGTAGACTATTTGGAAGCATAACATAGTAGGTCAACAATATGTATATGCTATGTGGTTGATAAATAAATATTAGGGGTAATTATGTATGGCTACATGATGTGATAGAAGCTGATATTTATTACACATTTGCCATGGTCCTGCACTATTCTAAGCTTGTCAGAGGCTTTAATAATTTAATTCTCACAGTCTGCCAACCTAGGCACCAATCTTATCCAGTGTTTTTCAGACTCAGAGAGCAAAAGTAAAAAGTAACACAGCTCATGAGAGCTACAGCCAGAATTTTGTCACAGGAAACCTGACTCCAGAATCTGTGGCTGTAACCACTGTGCTATACCGCTTCTCACACATGCAGGAATGCATACACATACACATGTATTTAAAACCCTTTCATTTTAAACAACTGAGATAATCAGACTGATTCAAAAATTGAAAAAATAATATAAAGAATTTTAAAATATTTTTCACCTAGATTCTCCAAATGTTGACACTTTAGCATATTTGCTTTATCATTTTCTTTCTCTAACTACAGTGTACACATGCACACACACACGGGCATACATGCACACACTCCTCAACACACACATGTTTACATTTCTCTAACCTTTTAAGAGTAAGTTGCAGACATGACACTGTTGTGTCTAAATACCACTGAATAGTTCCTGAAACAGGGACATTCACTGATACACCATATCAGAGAATGGTCAGGGCATGCATTTTGAGCCAATGTACAGCAGAAGTGACAATGTGCCCTCCTTGTATCAGATCAGGAAGCAGATGATGACTAGGTATTGTGTTGCTGGTAATGTAAAAACGTCCATGTTTTCAAATCACGTTCTTTGTTTATATGTGACATGTCTTCCCAGCTGCCCAGGAAACTGCCCAGAGGCAGGGTGGAGCTCAGTCCACATCTACACCCTCCAGTATGTTGAACCCAGCACTGCGTACTGGCTCTGGGCTCACAATACTGGTGGATTTTTTGCTGTTTTTTTTTTTTTTTTCTCCTTTTTTTTAAAGTTTATTTACTTTTTCCACGATGAGAGAGAAAGAACCCCCAACAGGGTCAAGGTGCCACCATCCACCCCAACTTCAGTCAGCACAAGATCATGGACACATGCACACCTGGCAAACTCAGGGAGATCTACAAACACAACCCAGAACCTCCCCATGTGGGTCAGCCTTTCAGACTATCATGTTCTACCTCTGAGCCACCATCTGGCCCTGTTTTCTACTCGTTGACTCAGTCTCTCCTGGTCTTCCTTTCCTGTCCACTCCCTGTAATAACAACATCAGGGCCAAACATACCTGTCTCGTCCTCATTCATTCTATGATTGGAATGCCCACTAATTCTAGAGTGTCTTCTCTATGTCAGGTCCTGACCCAGATGCTGGTGAATCCAGAGCTAAGCAAGCATAGGCTTCCTGTCCTCCAGAACATGATGTTACCTAAACCATCCCACACAGCAGACAGACAATGATGTAAGCATCCTTACTGCACCATCTGGGATCACCAACCTCCCCTTCCTCCACCTCTACTTTCCCACCCTATTTCCCAATAATCAGAATCTGGTATATGTGTCACCAGTCACCCAGTAGCCAAGTATCTGAGACTCCTAGGAAGTTAATATTTTTCCTTCCTGATAATGTGTTTGCTTTTTTTAGCAGTTTTCTAGAAATAGGGACTTAACTACAGGGGTGGCTCTCATGGTGAGAAGTCTAGGAGGGAGGAAGCTGTTGGGCCTTGGTGTCATTCAGGATTCGCTCACCAGTGAAGGTGTCCCCCACCCCTTTGCTCTGCAACTGGGACCTCCATAAAGAACTGTGTCCAACCCTCCCCCTCTAGGATGCAAAAGTCCTAAGGCAAACTTCACCCAGAACTCACTGAGAAGTAGTTCAATGAGGAAGAAAAGAAGGAGAAATGATCAGCACCATCTATGTTACCAAAACTATCTTTGGCTTGTCCCTTTGAATTAGAAAATGAATGCATCAAATAATCTTTTTTCAATTTATTGAAAGCCTGACTCTGTGAGGTGCCAAGCCCAAGGTGATCCAGAGGGAAATCAAGAAGAACATGCCCCCTGCCCTCCTGGAGTTTATAGTCCGCCCCTCCTCACTCTCTCACACTAGCAAGTGCAGCAAGCTCTTGGCACACTTGTCAACACGTCGTCACCTGCTGATGTGTCGTGATAGTCTTTGACATGTGCACGTGTTACTGCCCAGTCACAACCAGGGATTAAAGAGAAATGTCAACACGAACTACTGCTTTCAAAGAAGTAGTAACCAGGGCAGATGCAGGGCCTCGAGAACATAAGACAGATGAGAGGCAGGTGGAGCAGGGGCTGAGAACATGGATGTGGAGTTCATGGCTGGACTTCAGTGCCTGCTTCAATGCTCACTAGCTGGGAGACCTTGGATAAACTATTTATTGGGCCGAGATAAATCTTCTCTCCTGAAAGGTCACACTTTTTTTTTTTTTTCAAGAGATAAATTTTTGCTATAGGGCATGTGCACTCGTCAGAGAGAGGTAGAGAGACAGAAAGTTAGAAATTACCAACCAGGGGGATAGCCATGCCACAATCCCTTCTCCTCCATTCTCCTCTTGGGATTGTGGGCACACACATACACCCAGCATGAGTTTCAGGCCACCGGGTGTGGTACTCGAACCACAGTTGACAATGGAGAGTCCAGCAACGTAACCATTACGCCATCTGCTGGTCCCTAAAA
The DNA here is from genome assembly GCA_026018925.1 of Tupaia tana. Classification (NCBI taxonomy): domain Eukaryota; kingdom Metazoa; phylum Chordata; class Mammalia; order Scandentia; family Tupaiidae; genus Tupaia; species Tupaia tana. The sequence goes on along the minus strand of JAKSZU010000003.1, from coordinate 213,761,945 downwards.
TATCACAATATTAATAGAACCGATCTCATAATGCCATGTGAGAACTAAATTACATAATTCTCTGTAAGTTGTCTTGCTCCACTGCCAGGCAAATAATAAGTTCTCAAGAACTGATTGCATCATTATGATATCCCTGCCTTTCTGAAACACAGCTAAGAACAATGTCTCTCTACCCCCAACTCCAAGGGGGTCCAGAACTGTCATACAAAAGGGCTCCAGTGGGTGATATTCTACCGAATTCATACATACCCTATGTTTTTGCATAGCACATTACAGAAGCCTAAGAAACATTGAAATTTCTATGCCAAAAAAGGAGGGAGTGGTCAGTGCTTCCTTCCCAAAGGGATCTTACTTCAGAACTCTTTTACAATGTACTACAAACACTTAGAAGATACTCAGGGCTCTGCCAGAATCTGTAGCCACTTCACTATTAAAAAGAAATCTTCTTTTTTTTTTTTTTTTTTTTTTAAAGGATTTTGCCATAGGTCATATGCACTCCCCAGAAAGAGACAGTGTGAAGGAAAATAAGAAATCACCTTCCTGTACAGAAGGGATGGACACAACACAATCCCCCCTCCTCTGTTCTCCTGGGATTTTTCACGGGCCTGGTGATTTTCAAGCCTCTGGGTCTGGAAGTTAAACCACGGGCAGCCACATGAGAGTCCAGAACCTTAACCACTACACCACCTGCTGGCCCCACAAGGGATCTTTTTGTTTACCTCTGTTTTAGAGTTTTAGAAATTTGGGCAAGTTTGTATTTTTTTCCCCCACTTTACAAATCTGGTAAGTTTATATTTTCCCTATGTTTTACTTATCTCTAGATAACTTTATTTTCAATGTTTAGAGTACTATTTGACTTTTAAGTATTCTTTACGTGTTTTAATTTTTATCTAAACTTTTACTCTCTAATTTCCATTTTTCTGCCCTCAGTTCTTTTTCTTTTTTTAGAGAGAGATTTTGCTATAGGGTGCATATGCTTGTCAGAGAGACAAAGAGAGACAAAAGGTGAAAAATCAATCCCCCTTCCCCTCCAGGAAAGATGGCCACAGTGCATTACCTTCTCCTCCATCCTGCTCTTGGACCTTGGGCATACATGCACCACATGTGCTCAGTGTAAGTTTCTTTCAAAGACAGAGAGAGAGAGAGTGAGAAATCACCCCCCAGGAGGGATGGCCATGCTGTAATCCCTTCTCTTCCGTTCTCCTCTTGGGATCTTGGCCATGCACGCACACACGCCTGGCATGAGTTTAAGCCACCAGGTCTGGGACTTGAACCCCGGGCAACTATGTGGGAGTCCAGCGACATAGCCATTATACCAACTGCTGGTTCCACCCAGCATAAGTTTCAAGCTGCCAGGTTTGGAACTTGAACTGCAGTCAACCACTTGGAGTCCAGCAACATAACCATTATGCCATCTGCTGGTCCCATGCCCTTAGTTCTTTAGTTTTACATTTTTGTGTCATTTCTCTAATTTTCTTAACATTAATTTATTTTTCTTTTATTATTTTGCCATAATTTCTTTTTAATTTTTAAGTTGTTATCTTCAGTTCTTTTAACTACTTTAATCTCTTCTCTTTAAATAATATTACTTTAAGCATTTTAACATTTCAATTCTTTTCCTTCTAGATTTAAGACTTTCATCCTTTTATTCACTTGATTCTTTTTTTTTTTTTTTTTTTTTTTTTTTTTTTTTTTTTTTTTTTTTTTTTTCCCCATGGAGCACATGTGCTCACTGGAGAAAGAGAGAGAAAGAGACAGTAAGAGGAAAAATGAGAAATCGTCCCCTAGGGGAAATGAGAATACCACAATCCTTTCTTCTCCATTCTCCTCCTGGAATTTTAGGCACCATCCATATGTGCTTGGTATGATTTTCAAGTTACCAGGTCTGGACTCAAACCAGTCAACCATGTGGGAATCCAATGTCTTAACCACCATGCCGCCTGCTGGTTCTACTTAATTCTTTAAGTCTTTACTTTCTACTCCTTTTCCTAAAGAAAGAAAGAAAGAAAGAAAAAAAGACAGGATCTTGTCATGTTGGATCCTCCTGCCTTAGCCACCCAGCTAGGACTACAACTACACACCACTAAGCCCACGTCTTCTGTAAACAAGGTCCTGCTAAGTTGCCCATGCCAGACTCAAACCCACAGTCCTTCTGCCCTAGCTGCCCAAGTTGCCGAGATTACAGGTGCATGCCACCACATAGGCCTTAAGGTTGGACTGGGAAACAAACCCAGGTCTCATGTGGTTTCAGATTGCAAGGCAGGGTTTTAACAGCACACACCACACAGCTGGCCCTCTAAGTCTCTAATTTCTGAAATTTCTGTTCTTTATCATTTGTCTTTGTGGTTTTACCTTTTAAGAACGTTTTTATTTTAGCATTGGTCTAAAACCTCGGGTGGAGATCTTTGCCTTGCTGTGGAGGTCAAAGTGGTAGAGCAATGTTCCTGGGAGTGATTCAATATCTTTTCCCTGCCTGCTTCTCCACGACTGTCCCTCTGGAGCCCCTTAATTGGACTTCCATCAATTTTTCTCAGCCTTTAAAAAGTCTTAGCCTAAGTAATGTGTGAAACCTTCAAGGGAAAATTCCTTCCTGGAGACAAGAATCATTCTGCTTGCACATACATCACACACAGTTCATTCCTTTTAAGAGAAGGGCATGGCCTATCCTAGGAAAATTCTTGGCCAGCTCTGGGGAGCCCAGCAAGCCAGCTGAGCAGTGAGCAATATAAAGACAGGAGAGGTGAGGGGCACGTGGTTTCAAAATGCTCTTGTCCTTGCCACCAGACCAAGCATCCACATCTGAGGGCTCTGCTTCTCTGGGAAAGTCTTGGCACAGCATCAACCACCTGGGACAGCACACTCACCTGGAGGAAGATCATTCTGGCTCCTGGACTAGAGCTTATAAATTGGTCTCCATTTCAAAGTAGAAACCTCAATTCTAATACAGAGTGAAATTAGGCAAGACAGCATGAGCCAAGTTCTAAATCACCACTTACAACATCCAAATGATTGATCTTAGTAGCCAATGCAATTAAAGTAATGACTTTATTCTGAACAAGAGTTGAGGCCATCAATGCCCTTTCACATTCTCTCAAGTGATCCTCATCTGTAAGCATGAGGAATGAACTCAACAACCAATTTATGTACCCAAGGACACACAGTAAGTGGCTGACCCACAACTGGAGTCTGGGTCTCCTGCCATTTCCCAGCATCCTTCTTGCCACGTTAGGCTGCCTCTTACTATGGTTATTTTTAGTTTTTGCTGTAGGGCACATGCACTCACCAGTGAGAGAGATAGGGTGGGGGTGTGAGAAGTCATCCCGTGGAGCGATGGCCACCAGCAATCTCTTCTTCACTCTCCTCTAGGGATTTTGGGCACTCGTGCACATGTACCAGGCATGGCCAGGTCTAGGACTCAAACCATGCAGCCAGCCATATGGGGTTTAGTGCCTTAACCTCCACACCACCTGCCGACCCCAACACTGCCTCTTAATATTACTCACAGCAAGAATGTCCAGACCAAAGGGCTGTCTGCACCATGTTACTTCAGGAGCCACCTGTGAACTGGGTCTTGAAATTATGTTCTACCTTAAAGACCAGGAGACAGGCTGGCTTAAATCTACCTTTCTGTAGAGCTGAATTGACAAGGACAACAGAGAATAAGGTGACTGGACACCTGTGTGTATCCTGAAAGGAGAGACACGCTGGGGAATATGGAATCCAAACAACGCACCTCCACTCCCCCACTAAACTCTCCCCACAAAATTCTACACCATCAGAGTCTGACTCCTGCTGCTCACGATGCTCCAACATGAGACCACGGCTTTTACATTTCAGTGTTCAAAAATTGCTACAGAGGTCCCAATTTTCCAAACTTGATCTTTAAGCAATATATCTATGTCCAGTATCTGGGACACAACTTAACCTTGAGGCTCTAGGTCACTGAGCGCGCATAACATTGATTGAAACGTTTTGTGGAACAAACAAATTAACTTCCTGAGTGAAAAATACAACCTTACCTATTCCAGAAGAGTAAATCCCAAATGTAAAATTTATCTCTAATAGTCTATCAGGAAAGAAAATCTGAACTCAATACCTCTTTGCCTATTGAATAGCAGTAATCCTGTGCAATCACTCTTCAGTAACCCTGCTTGTCTCAGTTTGACTGGAGCTTGTTAAAACTAACCCATTTTTCTTCTATGAAAGATGCAATCAGTAGTAAGGAAACTAGAACTTTGTGATCCTGCTAATCAATCTATGTTCCACAAATGAAAACACTCCCCAATTGGTAATTAGTTTTCAATGATGAAGTAATTAAATATTTCACTCTGAATTCCCTGTGCTCTGCATCTGGGGCTTCGTAAATGTTGCATTTTCTAAGCCCCTGTGTGCAATCTTGTTTTATTTATGGCCAGGCCTTTACAGGCTTTCTGAAACTCTGTTTAAATGATATAAAGGCAAAGGGAAACTTGACAATTAAGTGTTGAACTTGATTATTTGCATCAGCCAGGCCAGGTAAAGCAGAGACACCTGATCCATCCTGGGAATCGTGTTATCAAGAAACCATAATTACATAGTTCGGGAAAATTTTAGGAGTTCGAGACATAAAAGTAGGAGGCAAATGTTTTCTTATTTAACCTTGATGAGGTGCTTTGGGGAAATGGAAGATGAGTCTAAGACTTCCAAACAGATGTCTGTCACAGTTTGAACCTGTAACAATGACTCCTTTCTTAGAGTTCTCTCTGTTATTGAAAAGCAGCACTTATATCCAATGGAGCAATGAAAAATGTCAATACCATAATGACTCAAACATGCACTTCTAGGAACCAGCTTTATAGTGCAGTGATTATGAACTATGCATTGGTAGCTGGATCCCATATGGTCGACCAAGTTTCAAATCCCTACCCTGACAGCTTGAAAAACACTGGGCTTGTGTGTGTGTATGGCTAAAGTGCAGATAAGATGGCGAAAATGAAGGAAAAAAAAACTGCACCATCACCACACCTCACTGGGGGATTCTTTCTCTCTCTCTCTCTCTCTCTCTCTCTCTCTCTCTCTCTCTCTCTCCCTCTCTCTTGCTCTCTCTCTCTGCCCCCACCCCAAGTGCACGCACCCTCTGGCAATGAGAAAAAAAAGAAAGCAGTTTTAGTTCCCTAACCAAGATGGAGTAAGATGGTATCAAAAAACATTTCTTGGGAACCAGCAGTTAGCGTAATGGCTATGTCGCTGGACTCCCACGTAGTCGACCGCGGTTCGCATCCTGGACCCGGTGGCTTAAAACTCACGCCGGGTGCGTGTGCGTGCGTGCCCAAGATCCTGAGAGGAGAATAGAGGAGAAGGGATTGCGGCGTGACCATCCCCCCTGGGGAGTGATTTCTCGCTTTCTGTCTCTCTGTCTCTCTCTCTCTGTCTGGCAAGCGCACGCGCCCTATAGCAATAAAAAACCTCTCCAAAAAAAAAAAAAAAAAAAAACCATTTCTTGAGACCATCAGATGGCATAATGGTTATGTCACTGGACTCCCACATAGTGGAAAATGGTTCAAGTCCCGGATTCTGCAGCTTAAAACTCAGGCTGGGCGTGTGTGCACGTGTGCCCAAAATTTCGAGAGGAGACTGGAAGGAAAGGGATTGCAGTGTGGCTATCCCCCCCGGAGGGTGATTTCTCACTTTCTGTCTCTCTGCAAGTGTACTTACCCTGTAGCAAAAATCTCTCTTTAACAAAAAACGTTTGAACAATCCATAATGAAGAAATTCTATTGCATGATTTTCAAGTTTTCTGAACATTTCGTTTAAGGTCTTGAAGGGTATCAAACTTCCTAGAAATTTGTTTTGCAAACATTGACAAAAACAGTGGTGGAAACTTTCCTGTTCACCACCACCGGGTGTAATTAGTTTTCCTGGCAGACTTCAGATCTGTTCGTGTAAATACCCCAAGAACCAAAACCAGAAAGGAGATGTACTATCCACACAGCAGTAAGGTTTGACTTATGTTGATTTAAATCAAATTATCTTACCTGTCCAAAGGATGAGTTTTAAAGAAGTTATGAGCTAATAAAGGAAAAAATTGGGGACTTGGTGGAAGAGGGAGAGGAATAAGTTCCATTGTACAGATTTGCTTCAGGATAATTATTAGCCTCAGGAAATAGCTTAAGTAACTGATATCTGAATGAACTTAATCTACAGTTGCAAGGTCCCATGAAAATACCCTGATATTTACATATAAAGGAACTTCAAACAAATTGTGGGAAAATTAAATAAAAGTAGAAGTTTATTTTGATGCAATTTTTTTTAAATCCATGCATTTATTTTTTTATAATATGCATTTTCCACAAACTTTTCAAAGACTCTTCAAATAAGGTTTCTGGGTTCAAAGCAAAAATTCAGCTTTGGATAAGTAAAATTAAAAAATGGCAAGGTTCAGCCGGTGGCACAGTGGTTAAGGCACTGGATTCCCACATGGTGGACTATGGTTCGAGTCCCAGACTTGCTTTTTCATTTTCCCCCTCTCTCTCTGTTTCTCTCCAGGGAGCATGCATACCCTATAGCAAATTAAACATAATAATAATGATAATAAATAAAATTAAATCAATATTTTTTAAATGGCTTGCTGATTATGTTTAAGTAATACTTCAGTTTGAATACAAAAACCAAAAATCACTAAGACCAATAAAGCAACATTTATAAAAATCATTATTTTTTTAACATGTGTTATAAAATTTATTCATATAAGCACTCAGACATTTTTGGCATATATACTATGGAATATTATTTATAAGAAACAATGAGACCCTATCATTTGATTCGAAGTAGATGAATATAGAGTACTTAATGTTAAGTGATGTGAGCCAGACTTCGAAATACACATACTGTATATCTCCACTCAATACATACTGAATATTTTCAATCTTTGGCAGAAATTTAAAGATCCAAAAACAATATGACAGTAGAGAGGATAAGCATAGCTACCAGAGATCTAAGAGAGGGGAGTGGGTGGTAGAGCGTGGACAGTAGAGGGTAGTGGGAGGGTCAAAAGGAAGACACATTTAACAGACAAAAGAATGTAAAGTTTTGTTAAAAAATGATCTGTAATTTTTGCTTTTTAAAAATAAAAATTGAAAAGTTATAATAAAAGAAGTAGGTTTTAAAATACTAAAATATATTCGGTATATTTTCCCTAATAATTCTTACATTAATTTTCTTTTCATAGTACATAATGTAAAGGTAATGTGCTCAATGTTTTCTCTAAGTGCCATATAGATGCCTCCAAATCCTGTCCAAGTTAATCTGTATACATATTTTCATTTTCATATTTTGAAAATATATGGAAAGAATTGATTGAATCTAAAATTCTTGTTTTGCAGGAGTGGGGGAAAAATTTTCCCACTCAGACAGCATTGCTTGATTGGGAATGGCAGGGAAAGTTTTATGCTAAGCAAACATGTACCCTCTTCCTTCTTCCTAGTCCTAAATCAGCTCTACAACCCCTGCCTCCATGTCTTAGGTCTTGCTAAAACCCCAAATGCTTTCCCTTTGTCTTGTCCATTTGCTGGAGTCTTTCTCATCCTTCAAAAAACAGCTGAAATATCACTGCTCTACCCTGCTAAGCCACATGGTTCTGTCCTTCTGAAAATTTTTAGTGTCCACTTTCTTAGTCAAACACACATTTCCTCTGCATGCAATAAGTTCTGAGTCAGGGACTGCTTCTAAACTTTCTGTAAATCCTTTCTGTCCTTGGAACATAACTTATAGATTGATCAGTTGGTTAATTGATTACAGACTTCCATTAACACCCAGAGTCCTAGATCTGTGGACAGTTGGAGCTGCAAAATCCCAGAAGGATCCCAACTGTTCATTCATAAATCAGAGTTCTTCACCCTCAGAAGGGATCGTAGAGGTAGAAAGAGGCAGCCTTGGGACCTCATCTTGGTATCTAAGATACAGCCCACCTGCTGCATCTTAATTTTTAAAGCTCATTGCAAACATACTCACTTCACCACCAAAAGAAAGCCAATCATGTGAAGGCTTCATAATGCCAACCTTCTTCAACTATCTCAGTGTCAATAATTCCCGGTACAAGTACTGCCAAATTTGGAACCAAGCTGGCCTCACATTTTATAAACTGGATACATGTATATAAATGGGATCTCAAGTTTGACATCCCTTCTTGGCCTTTGTTCAGGTTAAATACCTTCTGAATTCCTTCTCTGTGATACTGTGTGGAGTGCACTTATCTATGCAAAATGTGAATAAAGCCCAAAATTGAATGGATGCTTGCACATCACTATACTTAGAAAGATAGAAGGTGTGGGTTCAAATTCTGGATCCACTACATATTAGCTATGTGATTGATGGTTGATTTTTTTTTTTTTAGAATATTGTCTTTATTCTATCAGTAGTTGGAAAAATTAACTGATACAGAAAAAAAATGTGTAGTCAGATGGAAAGAAGAGAGAAATTTGTCATAAGAACTGGCAGCTCCCCTGGGAGAGAGCCTGGATACATAGCTATGTGATCTTGAACAAGTGATTTAAATGTGCCTGTTTCCTAATCTGAGAAAGGTAGATAAAAATTATCCCTACCACATAGTGTTAATTGAAGAGAGAAAGTTATTCTTGCTTTCTCCTGGATTAATCATTTAATTTCTAGCTATTGGATAATTAATAAAAGATAAAGATCCTAGCAACAAATATGCAGGTACATATGCTCTAATAACCATACTTCTGAGGCTATAGTTTGTCTTCTGTGTGACAGTGAAACCCTCCAAGGACTCAGGACTAGAACCAGAAAAGTCTTCACACTAGAGGCATCAAGCAACACAACATTCTCTTGGTGCCTGATGGCTACCTGGCTCCCTGTGATTAAAAATTCTAGGAAAGGGATAAGCTTGGATTTAGAGGTGAACCCCAAAGCACTCCTTAAGATGGATGAAGCAGAGAAGGCAACACCACACAGGGTCAGACCCAGAGAGAATAGCACCCTTTATTCTTTAGCACAATGAATTTCTAATGTGATGGACAGATTAATATTATTAACTTTGGCAAATCCACAGCCCTTCAGTCCCTTGAGGGTAGAGAAGGGACTTGTTGATTTGAAAAGTCTCCAAAAATAATTTCACACGAGGAATATTTCTCTTGGATGGTCCCTACAGAGGAAGTATGCTAAATTAGAAACTGTAACCTAGAGGGATCAGGTATCTGCACTGATGCTCTTGTTGGCTGAAAGATTAGCATGCCATATCCCAAAACATGGACTTGCTCAGGATACTAGAGCAAGTGGTAATGAAATTTCCAAATTTTGATTATAGAGAGACTATGGCTTGAGTAGGAAGATCAAAAGGCAGCAACAGACCACAGCAACCTGGATGAGAAGTAAGACTCGGGTTGGGAAGAACTTGACCTACACTATTTGTCAGGGGAGGGTATAGAAAAACCTTCTTCATGTCTTAAGAAGGAGAAGTTTCAATGGAAGCGAGAAGGATCTCTGAGCTCTGTGGGATAAAATCTCAGGATTTTCCCCATAAACCACACATGGAGACCAAAAGATAGACCTTGGCCCATTCACTGAGGAATGTGGGCCTCGGTATGCTAACCAAGGTTGGAATAAGTTCTCCTTCCTACTTGGAAGTAGCTGCTCATCACGAATAAACTGTGAAGGGCCAGGAAGTCAAAAGAGCTTAGAAATTAGAGATGGAAAGCATTCAAGAGCTCACCTTATTTATCCTCCTGACCGGGGGATCATGCTATCCAGTTTTCATTTCAGCCATAGTCCCCCCGGAGACTCAGCATTTCATGATTTCTAGCTTATTTTCATCTCCTCTGATTTTCAACACTACACATTTAGTTCAGTGAAGCCAGATGTTTCGTGGGAAATTTAAGACTTGAGCCAAGGAAAAGAGGGTCAGGAACAGCCAAAGAGCTGTGCTCCTTCTCACAACTACCAACAACAGTGAGTGCTTAGGGAGAGGCGAGATCACTGCCCAAGAATGGAAAGATTCAAAGATACAATAGTAAAGACGACAAGTGCAAACATCAGAAACTGTATGGAAGAGGAGTGGAGAGTAGAGGATGGGTGGGAGAGACTTGGGAAAAAACTCTTATCAGGGACAAGATTGTAAAGTTCTCTGTTAAAAATGACGGAACCAGCAGTTAGCGTAATGGCTATGTCGCTGGACTCCCACGTAGTCGACCGCGGTTCGTGTCCCGGACCGGGTGGCTTAAAACTCACGCCGAGCACGTGTGCGTGCATGCCCAAGATCCCGAGAGGAGAATGGAGGAGAAGGGATTGCAGCGTGGCCATCCCCCCTGGGAGGTGATTTCTCGCTTTCTGTCTCTATGTCTCTCTCTGTTTGTCTGGCAAGCGCACGGGCCCTATAGCAAAAATCTCTCTTAAAAAAAAAAAAAATGATGTTTTTGGGACCAGCAGATGGCATAATAGTTACATCACTGGACTCCCACATAATCAACTACATTTCAAGTCCTGGACCTGGCGACTTAAAACTCATGCCAGGCTTGTGTGCACATGTGCCCAAAATCCTAAGAAGAGACGGAGGACAAGGGATTGTGGCATGGCCATCCCCCCTGAGGGATGATTTCTCACTTTCTGTCTCTCTGTCTCTCTGGTGAGCACTGGTGAGCACACACACCCTATAGCAAAAACTTCTCTAAAAAAAGTAGATGTTTATGGTAAGTAATATCCTTGATTTGATTATTGCATACTGAACACATACTTTGAGATGCATACCTTGTATGCCATAGAGATATACAATGATTGAATGTAAATAACAAATCATTGTGTGTGTATGTGTGTGTGTGTGTGTGTATCACAGTAAAGCCTGGGCCAATCCTGAGAGGCAGGGCTCAAGTTACCTGTCAAAAGAACTGGTTGCCATGAGTTTAGTGAAATCTAAGATCTTTGCAAGACTCTTCTGCCTGTTACACCTCCCCTCCTCTCTCTGGTAACATCACTCTTGCCTGCCTCGTGAAACTAAAGTCCTTTGTCTCACAATGAGAGCTAAAGTTTAAAAAATGGAGGCATAATATCTGATATTATCACCAGTGGGAAAATAACCACCACCAGTTCCTTTCGAAACCCAGTCCTTGTTAAAGGTGCTCACTGTAAACTCAGATGAGAAGGATATGTCATTCTTGTTTATCATGATACAGCACTGCAGTGCAGGAGGTATCAGACATCCAGAGGAAAAGAAAGCACTTTACAAATCACGCTGTAGAAAGTAAATAGCTAAAAAACATAGCTGAAATTTTCTTTAAAAAATTTTTTTTAAATCTTGATCAACTCTATATTTTGTCAACTTCATATTTTTATTGCCCCAAATGACCCTACTGAACATATATTCTTCAGTTTATTTACTTATTTATTTTACATTCAACCACTCTGTATCATTACAGCTCGTAAAATGAATTTTCCCAGCATGAATACACTATATTTAGTACAGTTAAAGGTATTATCAGACACAGTATCATCAATGGATAATTTTCCATTTTTGTGTCCCTTAAATATTTTGCTTCAAGGCTGAATATATAATTTTGAGGAAGAAACCTCTATGACCCTGCCCACTGAGCACTTGGTTGTTGCACAGATCAAAATGAACCTATCATTTCTAAGGCAGTCGCCCAGGAGACAAACTGCTCTGTACTTACTAACTCTATGAAATTGAGCAAGTTATTTAATTTCTCTGTGCTTCAGTGTCTTTATCCATAAGATGGGAATAATAGTACTGACCTTATAGAGAGTTATTATGAGATTAAGTTCCTAGACCCAGGCCTGTGATACACTAAGTATTAAATCAATGAAATCTCTCTTGTATCTCTTTTCTATTTTGAAACCTGCCTCTCTAAATGTGTTCCTTGTAGAATTCATTATTACCCAAAATAGCAAGTCAAAACAACCAGTGTCATCCTAGCCTCTTCACGCTCACTTTTTGCTACTAATCCCTTCCCCCAATCAATCGTTCTCCAATCTTCCAAAGCCTACATTAATTGTCTTGTCATTCTCTATTCTTTGGCTTTGTTTAGTTCAAGCCCAGATGTTTCTTGCTGTATTATATAATATTAGCTTCTTGGTTCCTGGCATGTTCCCTTCCAGTTCGTCTACTGCAGTGCTTCCAGAGTTACCTTTCTAAACCAAGACTTAGACCATGTAATTCTCCAATGAAGTCCATTAGTGGTTTTCACTTATCAAACTCCTTTTTTTTCCATTAAAACACAGTTAAACTCAATTGGAAATAACCTAAATGTCTGTCAATGGATGAATGGATAAAGAAACATGATTTGAGGTGCCAGCAGGTGGAGTAGTGATTAAGGCATTAGATTTCCACATGGCTGACTGTAATTTGAGTCTTGGACTGGCAGCTTGAAAATCTCAGATCAGTGGCTTGAAAATCATGCTGGGAGTGTGTGCATGCATGCCCAAAGTCCCAAGAAGAGAATGGAGGAGAAGGAACTATATCATGGCCATCTCCCCTGGGAGATGATTTCTTACTTTTCCTCTCTCTGTCTGTGTCTCTCTCTCTTTCTCTTTCTCTCTATGGCAAGTGCACATGTTCTACAGCTAAAACCTAAAAAGAAAACATGATCATACACACACATACATACACGCGCGCGCGCACACACACACACACACACACACACAGGAATATTATACTGCCTTAAAAATGAAGGAAACTCTGTCACTTGTAACAACATGGATAAACTCGCAGAAAATTATGTTAAGTTGAATAAGTCAGGCACAGAAAGACAAATACTGCATGATCTCACCCATTTGTAGAATCTTAAAAGTCAAACTCACATCAATAGAGAGTAGCACAATGGCTCCCAGTGTCAAGGGGTAAGGGAAATAGGGATAAACTTTTAGTTAGAAGATGAATAAATTCTGGAGACCTAATGTACAACAGGGTAATGATAGTATAGTAATAGTGTCAGGTAATATAGTATAGTGTAACGTATACTTGAAATCTGCCAAGAGAGCAGGTATTAAGTGTGCTTACTCCACACACATGCACACACACACACACGCACATAACTATGTCAGGTGATGGATATGACAATTGGCTTGACTGTGATAGACATTTCACAATGTATACGTATGTCAAATCATCACATTGTACACCTTGAATGTATATTATTTTTATTTGTCAATTAAACCTCAATAAAGCTGAAAAACTCAGTGAAGTTATTGTCACTGCCCCTAGACTGATTCATGTCCTTCTCTTCTTGAGAGTGCCCACCACACAGCATATTATAGCAGTTGGAACACTAAGTGCTCCCCAGTAGGGTATAAGCTCCTTAAGATTGGCACTATGTTTTTCACTTTGATTCTCTCATGCTAAGAACAGGTACTCATAGATGCTTATTGGATGGGCAGCATGATGGGTGGATGGCAAAACAAGAGAGGGACATCCCTCAAAACACTCATGAGATCAATAACAAGATAATCAAAACAACATTTCCCAGCAGCCAAAAGAAGAAAGACCATGGGTTCAAGAGAGAAAAAAAGAAAATTGCTCTGTTAGAATCATCTCACATATGGGGGCATGTGAAAATTCAAGAAAGTTAGCAGGGCTGCTGTCAAATAGGAGACATTGGCAAGAACGATGCCAATAACACAAATGGAAGAGAACCTGGAGAAGTGTTATGGTTTGAATGTGTCCCCTGGAAATTTACATCTCAAAATTTGGTTGTATTGTGAATATACTAAGAGGGTAGAAACTCGGGCCAGCATTTGTCATGGAGGCTAAAGTGACTGAATCTCACATGGCCAGCTGCACCATTTGAGCACCCAGTCCAGCCACTTGAAAATCATGCTGGGCACATGTGCATGTGTGCCAAAAATCCTGAGAGGAGAATGAAAGAGAAGGTATTGTGGCATGGCCATTTACCCCCGAGGGGTGGGGGTGGTAGAGAGTGATTTTTCCTTTCTCTCTCTGTCTCTGATGAGTGCACATCATCTATGGGGAAGAAAGGGTAGAAACTTAATCTGTTGTAACTATTGTATTGAACTGCAGGGTTTGGGGAGATTACTAAGATTAGGTAAGATCATTTGGGGCCTCCCTAGTGGCTTTATAAGAGAGAGAGGGACCAGAGCTGACACAGACACAACCATACACATGTTATTGTCTCTTGCCATCCATGTGATACCCTGTACCAACTCCAGACTCTGCAGAGTACTCACCAGAAAGAAGGCCCTCACCAGATGTGGCCCCTCAACCTTGGCCTTCCAAAACTCTGAACTAAATAAACGTCTCTTGTTTATAAATTCCTCAGTGTGGTATTCAGTTATTAGCAACAGAAAAATGGTCTAAAACAGGAAGCGACCCAAACTATCATTATTAATTACTCTGTCACTAATTCATTGTATTCTAGCATAAGCCAAATTAATTAGGTCTTATTTTGCAAACAAAATTTTCATGGCCTGCTACATGAAATTCTTTTCTAATAGGTAGCATCTGCTGCATTTATTTCATCTATTAGCCTTCTCCAAAACAAACATTAGGTTCATGTGATGTGATTCTGTCGGTAAAGATGAGCTATGCAGCCTGGGGGTGCACGCACAGTCTTGGTCCCCAAGTCATCCACCCTTCCTGAACATGTCTTCCCAAAGAATCCAGATGAATGATGGCCAGCCAGCCTAGACCCTGGAGGGCTGTGTCCACAGAAAAGAGAAGCCCAGTCATCCTCCCATGGAGCCTGCATTCAGAATCACCTATAAACGGTAAAATAGTTATGTCACTGGACTCCCACATGGCCAATCATAGTTCCAGTCCTAGACCCAGATGCTTGTGTACGTGCATGTGTGTCCAAAATCCTGAGATAAGAATGAAGGAGAAAGGATTACAGCATGACCATCCTCCTTGCGGGGGTGATTTCTCACTTCCTGTCTCTGTAGGAAAAAAATCTCTGCCAAAAAAAAAAAGAATTTGCCTGTATGCTACAATTAGAGATGAATTCTGGTGTTAGATGTGAGAAGCTGGCTTTAAACACAAGAAGAGCCTACACAGAAGAGAGGAACCTGTGTGATGACTTAATCAGGGGCAGCTTCATGGACAAGAGGGGACTGGAGTAGAGCACTGAAAGATGATAGCACATGAACAAGGAACCTCTGCAAGTGAGAACCTATAATAAAACCAAAGGACAATACCGAGATCAGGGGCTCTGAGACACCTCTACATACAAAGCTCTGCTCTTCCCAAAATAAATGCACTATGGTCCCACGTCATGAGCAAATTTTAAGAGTAATAATGATTCCAGGTTCAAAAAACTAGCAATAGCACCAAATGCACAGTGCCCCACCACCACCACCACCACCATATGTCAGAGAAGTAGGTACAAAGTTGTCAGATGTCCAGTGTGACAACAACTCTATGAATGTAGCTGGCATATCCAACTCTGTACTGATCAGGAGACACAGAGAAGCAGACAGTATGGTCCTTGGCCTCGGCAAAGAGGCTAAAGTTTCAGATACAAAGTAAAAATACCCAAAGGGATAGATTCCTGTGCCCTAATGTGAGTTTCATCCAGGCCTGTTGTCTACTTTTGAGTTTCCAACACACTGCTAGGAAGCATAGAAGGTCTGCCTTTTCACCTACTCAGTTTGTCCTAGCCTTAGTCTTTCTTGTGGTAAATGTAGGTGGGTAATCTTTCTTTGGGGACCAGGCCAGCCCTCATTTCTTCTTCAATATTTTCCTTGGTGAAAGTCTTGATGGTTTCTTCCCACTGCTTTCTCTCTGCATAGGAGAAGCCTGCCCAGAGCCCCCTGGAGTAGTTCTGCTTTCTTGAGGGCAATATCATCTGTCTGCCACCCCAGTTCCCTGGCTCACATCTTCTCTGCTATTCCTGCTGCCCTGTGCCTGTTGACTCACCTAATTCTGCTGCTGTTGCCTCAAGCTCTGCTATAAACTGAATTTTTGTACTCCCTGAAAATTCATATATTGAAGCCTTAAAAGAAATGGTGCTGGGAGGTAGAGATGTTTGGAAACAAATCACAAAGGAAGCCTCCACTAAGGAATTAGTGTGTGTGTGTCTAAGAAGAGAGTTAATATTTCTCTCTTTCTCTCTCTGTCCTTCATATGAGGACATAGCAAGAAGGCATCCCTCTGCAAACCAGAAACACAATCAACCAGCACCTTGATTTTGGACTTCCCAGTTTTCTGCCCAGCATGTGTTTGCCCTGCACCTCTTGGGAGCCCATTAGCTAAAGAGGTCAGTGGGAAGTGCATGAGTTCCCCCAGAGGGAATCTCATTCAATGAGTAAGAGATGCATAAGATTCTCCCTCATCCTTCCCATTCTTCTGGCCAATTGGGAAAGCACTATTTACCACTGAGCCCCAACTGCCCTCAGCAGAGGCTTTGTGGACTTTTCTATCTTCCTTCTCTGCTTGGCCCTCTCTCCTGTTTCCTGGTGTCACCTTCTAAATAAACAGCCTCATGAGTTTTTGTCTCAGCCTTCACTTTCAAGGTAGAACCAAGCCATGCAAGATAGCCTCAGTTACTGCTAGGAACCACTTCACAGAGGTAGCCCTGCCCAGGGCTTCAGCCATTAATCTGTAGAAAGATCAATCTCTGAGTGGCAGAGCCAGACAAACCCAAATTTGCCAATGATCCTTCCCAGATGGTCAACCTCTAGGGTCTGCCAGTTCTTTTGTTCTTCCCTAATAATAACATCTTTGAAACAAAAAAAAAAAATTTAAAAAGAGAGAAAAACAACTTTCCTGTTATTTTTGCTTTGCTTTGATGTCAAAAGCAGTCAAAGTTATACTAAAAATATCTTTAAATGTATGGTAAATGAATGCATGACACTATTAGGCAAACTACCATAAAAATGGTAGCTGTATCTAATAAAAAGTAAAAAAAAAATTGATTGCAAACTTTATTTTAGAATAATCATGGTAAACCAATGTACATGTCAGGAGGCCTGGACTTTGTATGCAGGTGAATTTCTGCTCTCTGTTCAACCCCTCACTTGTTTTCTGCTTCTCAGTTTTCTATAGCTAAGAATAAAGATGCACAGGGTGATATATGTAAGAACACATACAAGATTCTACAACTCATTTTTATTGTTACAATTCCATGATTCTAGAATAGCCTCATTAGCAGTTAAATTTTGCACATTCACTCATTGTCTCAGTATGAATTGAGAACCAGCCATAGTCAGCCTCTTGTACATGCTGAGGGGGAATGAGGTGAGCATGAGCCCTTCCTTCATGGACCTCACATCCAAGCACAGAAGCACCTGGTTGAATGCATTAGCGACTGGTTCTTGTCAGACTTTTGTGGTGGGTTGTATATGACCTGAACTGACCTCCAATCATTTGCAAGAAGACTGTACTACAATTTTAATATCTTAACATTAGTTTGCCAAGCCAGAAATATGTAAAATCCAGAATCTATTGCTTTTATCAGTTAAAGTTTATTTAATTTACCTATAACTTTCATGGTAAAATTTCTACAACTGGCTGTTGACAAAAGTTGAAAGTTAATCCTTAAAACACAATATCTCTTGTTTCGTTTTGTCATAAGGTGGGCACCACCACACCTACTTGTTTCATTTTGAAGACAAATTTAAAAATTAAATATCCTTAACCTGTTGAAATTGTTTTAAAAGTCACTTTATCTGTTGTCATCAACCTAGCTCTGATTCATTTATTATGACAGATATAAAAGCAAAATAAAAAGAACATATATAAAAATTATATCCTGAGTAATTTTTAAATACAGTTTATTCACGTGTTTGTTTTCTTCAAGGTTTTTTTTCCATAGGGCACATGCTCTAACCAGAGAGAGACAGAGAGACAGAAAGTGAGAAATCACCCACCAAGCGGATTGGCCATGCCACCATATCTTCTCCTTCATTATCCTCTTGTGATTTTGGGCACACATGCACACAAGCCTGGTATGATTTTTAATCTGTGGTGTCTGGGACTCAAACAACGACTGACCACTATGCCATCTGCTGATCCCTCACTTGTTTTTTCTAAAAGAAGTAGGGGCAGAGAGAGAGCAGAGACAGACAGTATATCAAATCATCACTTGGTACATCTTAAGCATATATAACCATTGATATTATTTGTCAGTTATACCTCAATAAAGCTAGAGGAAGATGTGAAAGGACAACTGCTATACTTCCTCAAACCATGAGCAGAAGCACAGATCTGTCAATAAGAACACTTTTCTGTCTTTTTTTGGGGGGTCTCTCTCTCTCTCTGTCTCTCTCTCCTTCATGTGAGGAGACTCAACCACATCAGGTGAATAAGACCTTAATGGAAAGAGAGCTTCTTTCCATTTTTTTTGAAAAGTGAAAAAGGCACAAATGCTTCATCACTTTCTTCAAAAAGTCTTAAAGGCATCTTGGTGGAGTTTAGGAGAATTGAAAGAAGTACAGTGAGATAATTCAAGGGCAAAACTACCCTCGACTACAAGGTACAGAAAGGCAGCTATTGATTCAAAAAAGAATTTCTCAACAATCACAGCTGAAATGAATGGATAAGAATCTAAAGAACTGCCTGGTGTGGTAGTGAGGGCCTTGTTCACTAAAAGACAAGGGGGGATTATGAGCTTCAAAGAGGATTTCTGCACAAAGTTGAGGAACTTATATTTTAGAAAGCTCTAGTTCATTTTTCCAGGGACTCACCTAAGTTTCTTCTATGTAGTATTTTATTCTATCACAGAAAATCTGAGAAGTTACTATCTTTATAAATGAGAAATTAGAAGTACAGAGGGGTGAAATATGAATATAGACATGCAAAAGCAGTAGGTGAGAGGTTCCATGCCTGGGCTGGCCCACTCCATACTGTCACCTACTCTGAAGCCCATGATACTATGTATTCAAGACCCCGAAATGTGTTCCTAAAAAGAGAAAAATTATCTTCAAGGTTAAAGTGACCCCATTTTTTTTTTTATTTTACTGTGTCATGAAGTGCCTTTTGCAGTTTGGGCTCTTAATTCTCTGATGAATTCTGGAAGGTGTAAGGCTCTCATCTTCCATCCTGGATGCTGCCTTCTCCTTCCATGACCTTCCTCCTTCCCTTCCCCAAGTGCCCAGAACTTGCATGATGCCTAGGATAGACAAGAGCTCCCTGCAGACATTCTGGATTCTGGCCTTACCTTATCCCCAGGATAGTGTATGTTAAGAGGGGTGGCTAGAGACAATCACGCTTTACATAAAGGAATGAACTATGATGGTGGAATTTCTAATACAAGAGAAAGATTATTCTGTTCAGGAGGCCTTTCTAGTATCCCAACCATACTCCAGGGGGCATCTCTGAGTTTCCCTGTGGCCAAATTAGTCTTGCTCTGTGATCTCAATACAGACACCTGTCAGCAGTTAACGCTCCTGGAACCTTCATAGTCATTGACTTATGCTTTGGAAGGAGATGTACAAGTCCTCTTGTGTAAAGCAAAGTCTGTTAAGTGACTTGACGAAGACAGAGCACCACTCTGATCCTTGCAGACACAGGAAGAAATGTCCCAAGATTCTGACTCACCATCCAATGCCCTGACTCCAGGCAACCAAGCCTGGTCCTGGTCCTAGAGTATGTTGGCGCTCTTCTGTCTGCTTCCCCTCTCCATTGCTTTTGATTTTGCACACCCTGACTCATCTCCACAGATTTCATGCAACCAGCTGGGTGGCCAACATCCAGCTCTCTGTCGCCTGCCTTGATGAATGTGTGTCTTTGGAAGCATCTGCTCAGGGCGCCTGTCTCTCCACCCTGAAGAGGACCAGCAATGACTCTCCATCTTCCTCTACCTGTCTTCAGCACTTGGCCCACTGAGCTGTTACCGACAAAGCTGTCCTTTCCTTATAATCGATCTGTCTGATTATGTAACTGTATCCGTTTACTTCTGACAGCATTTTTAACTTTGTGTAACCTCCAAACAGATGAATAATTTTCACTTGTGCATTTCAATGAGCTTGGGGAACATTCAAGGTTCAGAGGTACAGCTAGAAATACTTCCAGAAGGATGAGTCAAATCATGTCGGGGATGGCTGGGAAAGAGAAGAAAGGGTCCTGCCATGCCTCTCTTGTGAGCCAACAGTCTTGATGTGCACTTTGGGGTCACTGTTTCCAGTTTGCAAATCCTTGGCTGTTGGAATGAAATGTCTGCTGCCTCTTTGTTCTGCCTCCCACTTTCTCCTTCTCTTCCTCCTCCTCCTCTCTCTTCCAAGTCTCCACCTACATGAAAACAATGTCTAATGTTCACTGGATACCCGCTAAGCCTATCTTTACCTATTAGGAGACACTCTTTCTGTAAGTTTTCAGAATTCCGTACATTTGCAGTCATGTGATTGCTTTCTTATTCAACACAACTGTTCCCTTCCCCAAGGATGTGACTGGGGAAATGCCCAGAGGTGATCTTGCTCTTCTCTTTCTCAGATTTCTTCATAGTATGTGTTTCATACTAAGCATTTTCTCAATAGAATCCCATAAATAGAAGGGTGCCTTTAAAGAATGCAAGATTTGCAAAATATTCAACAAAATATTATCAATTCACTTACCATAACAGTACCATTCCAAATTGTAGTCCAAAATCAATTGAGGATTTGCCTATACAAAAACTTTGAGATGTTTAGAAGGTGTCAAAAATGGTAGAAGTATTTGACACTTCTCAAAGCATCAGTTAAGCAAACCCACAACCTCCAGGACTTTAAGACTATAGTAATTGCAAGGTGTGAGTTATACAGTTGGATTGACTTTGACTCTGATGGTGCTGCTAATGGGCAGGAGCACTTTCCAGATAACTTATTAGGTACAAGCAGCTCTAAATAACAGAAGCCAGTCATGTCATAGTGCTTCATATAGAGTGTTGGTTTGCATCATCTGCATGTTTTCTAGAATATTAGTCAAAGTATGCTGAATGTGAACAAGTAGTAGAAACTGCTCCGAGTTCACCTTCCCATGGGGAGCAGGGATTATTGGCTTCAGGACCAGATCTGCCCTCTGTTCCTGGCACCTTGCAGGGCTCTTACATGAGGCCTTTCGTCCTTAGCACTGGAAGCAGCTCCGGCCTTGAATGCCAGCTTGGCCACCTGAATGGAAGCATCAAGCTCTTTGACAGCCAAGATGCCCCACACTCATCCCATTTTTATGGCACCCCACAGATTCCACCCATTCTCTCTCCTCATTCTCTTCTCGACTCTTGGGATACTTTTCCCCAGTCCCCTCCCTTTACTTCTCCTCTTCTGCTCAGCCTTTATCTGTTCACTTTTTTCAACCCTCTCTCTGGTCCATCACTTTTCCCATTCTTTACACCCTTGGTAGACAAGCTTATTCATTCTCTTGGCTTCTAACCACATCCTGACATCACAGTCCAGTCAAGGGCTCTCTCTCCACCTCTTCAGTATTCTAGGGCCTGCTTCATCCACATATTGTGACAGCTTGTTGCTTGGGTCCCTTCTTTCAGATTATTCATTTCTCAGATTATACCATTTTTCTACTCTCTAACCCTGGAATTTTGCCTAATGAAGAAAGCAATATGATAAGTTGAAAAGTACATGGAACTTGAAGCCAGGTGGGGCTTAAGTTCTCACAATGCCATTTAGGAGATATGTCTGGATCATTCATCTCCACCCTCTGCACAGGGCCTCTCATAATTGCCCCCCAACAGTGACACTGATATGAAAATAATAACAACAGCAGTCACAATAATAATATATAATACTGGAGATGCCAGGCCCCTCTGGCTGTGGCCCTTTGCCTCCCTGGTACTAGTGGGACATGAACCATTACCCATTCCCATGAGTTCTGCTTCCTCCTGCTCTTGTCCTGCCCTAGCCCCTGTCTAACACACCTGTTGCTCTAATTAGAGTAAATCTCTCTATATATACTTGAGGAACCCCAATATAAGACAGAAAGTTACATCAAGAATCATGAACATTATGAACAACAAGCAACAATCCTGTTTCTCCACTGACTTCTCACCAAGCTCACTTCTGAACACCCCTTTGCTCTTGGCTGCTTCGTTGAATGGCTGCAGCCACACTGGCTCAAGAGCCCTGGGGACAGCTGGTGAAGCAAAGGGCTTCAGCAGGGCTCAAAGGAGAAAATAGGACATAGCAGAACTAGGACAGCAAGATGCCCCAGTTAACTGGCATTCTGTCTTTGACTGTGGAGCCAAGAACTCTTAAACACATGTGGCTGTCCACCTGATGTCAGCATTAAAGGTGAAGATATTCATGTGTACCTCAGTTTCTCTAAGAAACACAATAGAAATGTTAGTTGTGATCTTGTAGAAGCATTTTGGGTTTCTATCTTCTCAGTTTGAAAGTGTTTCTTCATTTATTCCAGTTTTCTTTACTTTATATCAAAGGATATTTCTTGGCTTCAGGTAATACCCACCTTCCTTCCAGAAGTTCACAATTTGGGAAGACATGTTAATGCCATCCATTCCCTTCATGACTTTACAGAGACCAGCCGCACACTTTTTTTTTTTGGGGGGGGGGGTGGAGTAATGGTGATTATTGTTATAGGGCACATGCGCTTTCTAGAGAGACAGAAAAACAAAAAATTGCCCTCCAGGGGAATGGCCATGCCACAATGCCTTCTCTCCCATTCTCCTCCTGGGGTCTTAGGCACACATGCACATGCACCCAGCTTTAGTTTGAAGTCACCAGGTCTGACACTTGAACCGTGGTCAGTCAAGTGGGAGTCCAGCGATGTAACCACTATACCATCTGCTTGTCCAAGCAGCCACACACTATTAATCTTCATCTTTTCAGTCTGAAGAGCCCATAACCCAAGAAAGCACTATAGTCCTAATTTAAGAGGAATTAGCAAATCATCAGATAACTGGAGCTGACCAACTTCACAATGTAGTGTCAGAATCTGAAGGCATCCCCTTAAACAGTGTTTCTCCAACCTTCTTTTCTCCTTGTTTCACATAGAAAACTATGCTTTTTGCATGACTTTCTGAGGTAAATAGAAGAAGCTGCTCACAGCTGGAGCTAACTAGCCCACAACTCTGGGGAGCCCCAGGACCTGCCTGGCTGCCCCAAGAATTAAGGGGATCAGTACCTCAGAAACACCTGTAATCCATTTGTAGCAACTCAGCATGCCCTGGCTCCCCTGTTGAGAAGCTTCTACCAAAAAAAAATTGTCTTATTGCCTGAGAGACCAATAGAATACTTATTCCATTAAATAACATCTTCTCATCAGAAAGTCCCAAGTCTATTTTTCACCTCAGCATAAGCATCTCTGAAATATGTTTCCCATTCAGTAGTCAGTTCTTTGTCATGCTCAGCAAGGAGGATGACCTGGTCACCACAGAAAGAATCAGGAGCCATGTGGATTCTGAATTTATGACTCAGCAGCCCCAGCTTCTGACTCACTCACATTGGATGACCTATGGAAAACCACTGGATTTTGACAGGCCCTAATCAAGTGAGCCATAAAATGGTATCAGAGTAGGTTTCTATTGGAAACCAAACACTGTGTAAAAATTGAGACTTCCTGAGCAGGCATTAAAAGCAAGCTCCACAAAAGTAGCATGACGAAAGCCATATGTTTTCTTCAGTAGACACAAGACAGAAAATAGCCATAGCATATAATATCACATAGGTGTCTTGGACACCTATAAACTGCTGAGCTGTGTTGGTAAAGTCACCTGGCCACTGTCCTTTCTGTGTCATAGGCATTAAGTTATCAAGTCCATAGACTTTAAAGCCAGGCAGATCTGGGGTGAAATCCTAGCTCTAATCTATTTTACCTGTGTGATGTTGGGCATGTTACTCTACTTATTTGGTCCTGTAAATTGGGGGTAAATGTTTGCTAAAACTATTTGCATAGATTTTTTTAAAAAGGAATAAACAGAAATTCACCAAAGATCTTGATTTTTTTTTTTAAAAAAAATAAGAACACCAGTAAAGAATGAAAAGATGCTACTTTAATTAAAGCACAATGAATAAGTAGTAGAGGTTATCCCTCAGAAACTAAGAGTAAGACGGGGATGCCCTCCATCTCCACTATAGTTTCACACTTTACTAGAAGTACAAGCAGAAAAAAAAGAGACGTAAAAATTGGAAAAAAGACATTTCATTTTCAGACAAACATGGAGTAGACATACCTTTCTTGTTAAAACTCTTCTCACTCCTACTGAAAAGTTTCTCCTGTGCCTCTTGCTGAAACTCTGGCATTAGATACTACATGAACTTAAGGACTTCTGAAGACAGAGGAGAGTAGGGCCTGCAGATGGTGTGGCAGTTACATTGTTGGACTCCCACATGGCCAACCATGGTCTGAGTCCTGGACTGGTGGCTTGAAACTCACAAGAGTGCATGTGCACGTGTGTCCAAGATCCCAGGAGAATGGAGGAGAAGGGATTGTAGCATGGCCATCTTCCCAGGGGCGATTTCTCACTTTCTCACTGGTTCTGTCTGTCTGTCTGTCTGTCTCTCTCTCTCTCTCTCTCTCTCTCTCTCTCTCTCAGGAGCACAAAATCCTCTCAAAAAATGTAGAGAGGATAAAGTGTACTGGCTAGGGATCTTGAAATACAAGGAATTATGTGATAGTGAGTTTCCTGAGATTTAGGGGACTGGTGGAGGGGGGCTGCTTAATATATCCCAGATTAGGTACTGAAGAACCCATTAACTGAGAAAAACCAAAGGGAAAAGATAAAAAGAAAAAAAATCCAACAAAAGCCAGTTCTTTCCAGACAAAGGAAAATAAAAGGAACAACCTAACAAGACAGAAAAATTTAGACAGTCACCTCCCTGACCTAGAGAAATATCATGGACAAAATCCTGTATGTACCTCCCCACCTTATCAGAAAAAACTGAGTGGGGAGCCTAATTTTTACCTTCACCTGGCTATAATGTGGAACCCCAACCTGCCCACCACATGACCTCCCTGTCACCAATATGATATCAGAGAAGACCAGATGGGAAGCCATGATTTTCATCCATGCCTGGCTGTAATAAGACCCCTTTTCAATGGAATCAGTGGAGATCATGTGGGAATTCTGAGCCTCCATCACCAATACGTGATAATGATCTACCCTTTCCTCTGCATGTGGGAGGCAGACCTACTGGAGAGTCAAGACTTTTTTTTTTTTAATTTACATTTTATCACATGTCTTTACAGTCTACATTCTTTTTCCAACACAAAAACCATGCATGTCAGTCAAGACAAGGATATTACCATATACATTATCATCAGCAAATAGCTTCTCATTTTTTGTCAATTAAGTATACTTTTACCCATTTTTTCCTTCCTCTTTCTCCTCCCTCCCTTCCATACTAAACTTTTTTTTTTTCACATTTTATTGATTTACAAAAGACCTTAAACTATGGACAAAGCTAGAATCTAGTGACAAGTCCACTGTAATTTTCTTCTGAAACAATTTTTTCCCCTCTCTCCATTACCCCTTTTACTAAAGAGAGGTATAAGTTAACTTATTAGCAAAAAAAAAAAAAATTGTTTAATCTCAATTTGGTCTGTTATTTGCACAAAGCCCCATAAGAATTCAATTTCTGATGCAAGGCAACAGATACTATTATATTATTGACCCTATGCAAATAACCATTCTGCCACAAAATAAGAACGCTCACAAATATTTTCTAATTGCAAAGGGATCAGGAAGGGAGAAAAGTTTATGTTTCAATTTGAAAAATCTTTAACAAATTGCTGAATCCAACAGTTCAAAAAAAAATCCTTAAATCTGAAACACAAAGCTTAGAAGAAAATCAGTAATGTTTTAGAAAAAGTCATAGAATTCTATTTCACCAGTTTAGTCTCATATAATCTCTTTTGTTGAATTTGCAGTGTTACTGTGTTTTGATATTTCTGTTAACATTCAACATTATTATTGATACTTCAGAACTTGTCCAAACCATTAAGTTGGCCTTTCTCTTGATCATTTCTTGTTCTCTTATTTGTCTGTCTTTAGTTTTCCTGATATAGTACTCCCTTCAGAACTTCTCGAAAAGTTGGTCTGGTGTTGGTAAATTCTTTCAGGTTTTGTTTATCTGAGAACATTTTTATCTTTTCTTCAACATGAAGAATAATCTTGCCGGATACAGTATTTTGGGTTGAAATTATTTTTAACTTAACACTTTGAATATATTTTTCCATTCTCTTCTTGCTTGCATTGTTTCCAATGAGAGAGCTGCTGTTAGCCTGATGGGATATCCTCTGAAAGTAACTTGACATTTCTAACTTGCCAGTCTTGCCTATCTCTGTCTGTGGTTTTGGTCCATATGGCTATGATGTGCCCTGGAGAAGATCTTCTTGGGTTGATTCTATGTGCAGTCCTTTGTATCTCTTGGGTCTGGATCTCTGAATGCCTCTCTAGGTTTAGAAGGTTTTCTTCCAGGATTCATGGAATAGATTATCAATGCCCTGATAAGTTTTTCACCTTCTGGGATACTGACTATCTGGATGATTGGGCATCTAATGGTATCTAGTATTACTCATGTATTATTCTCTCTCTTTTTTTGGATTATTGTCTCAGTCTTTTTGGTGAATTTTTCTAGGTCAGATGTTTTATCTTCTACATCTGAGATTTGATCTGCTGCATGATCTAATCTGTTTTAATACTTTCAAGGAAGGTTTTGATTTCCTATATTACAGCCTTCATCTCTGACAGTTCCATTTGATTCTTTTTATGATGTGTATTTCCTCTTTCAGATCGTGGAAGAATTTCCTCATCTCCTGGAACTTGTTGTCTCTTTTCTCTTGCATCTTCTGGAGTTCGTTGTCTCTCTTCTTTTGCATCTCTGTTAGTTTTGTCACTATGAATATCCTAAAATCTTTGTCTGACATTTTCAGGAGTTCCATTGTACTGTCTGTGGATGATGAAGGGCTATTCTTTCCCCTTGTGGGAGAGATTTCTTGATTTTCCATATTTCTTGTCCCTCTGTGGTGATGGTTTCTGGTCATTTGATGTATTATACGTTACTTTCTACCTGGCTTTTCGCTGGGTGTTGGGCCAGAAAGAAGGGTTTTGGGGCAGAGGTTTTTCTGGTTAAAGGGGCAGGGAAAACCCACCTCAGATGCACATGGATTCTGGTTTTTCACTGGGGGCTCGAGAGTTAGGACTTTTATACCATTTAGCAGTAATAAGAACTCACCGCCTGTATAATGTCAGGGGAGGGCACATAGAGACCAGTAACAAAGTACCTCCTCTTCCTGCACTCAGGATATATCAACAATCAATAACATCTCAAATTCAGTTAAATATAGTCATAAGTCCAAATGAAGACAATAAAGAGAACCACATAAAACCAAAGAGACCTTGGAGGGAACCAGAATTTCCACTCCTACCCGAGAAATAAGTACACTTTCCCACCCCTCTGCACCCTTGACCCTACTCCTCTGCTCCCCAGGCCATGTGAGGAACTAGATCTCACCTGAGAGTAACAAGGCATGACATCTTTTTCCTTCCAGTGAGATGTTAGACAAGACTTGTTAAAACAAACATAAATAAGATTGAAGGCCTTTTACTACCAAAAATGTCTAAGACACAATAAAAAAAAATCACTTATACTATGAACCATAAAATCTCAACTTAAGTAAGAAAAGAGGTTCAATAGCTGGCAAACACAAGATGACACCAATGTTGGAATTATCTCTCCCTCAAAACTCACAAAATTACTGTGAGTGATACAGAATGAAGCTTAGAGATAATTGCAGTACACTCTTTAAAAATATTGCAATGCCAGGACCAGAAGGTGGCATAACTCCCACTGAGTCGACTGTGGTTCAAATCCCAGACCTAGTGAAGTAAAACTCACGCTAGGTTCATGTGCTTGTGTGCCCAAAATCCCAAGAGGAGAATGGAGGAGAAGGGATTGTGGTATGGTCATTCCCCTGGGGGGTGATTTCTCACCTTCTCTCTCTCTGGTTCTCTGTCTCTCCAGAGAGCACATACACCCTATCACACACACAAAAAAAATCTCTCTTAAAAATAAAATATTGCATTACCAACAATCTTGGTGGTTCATAAAATGTACTCTGAATGTGAAGAAGTTTTAAGAATAATTATTTTTTATTTACATTTTTATTTATGTAGGTACAAGTATGATTTGGGATTTTTTAAAAAATACTTTTAAAAACAACAAAAAGAGCTCTTTCAGTGCACATGAAATAATCAAGTGTTAACGAGTCATTGCATTATAGTATTAGAGAATGTTTTCTTTTTCTTCCTTATTCTGGAGAAATAATGGTGTGCTTACAATCAATAACATCTTATAGTCATTTAAATATAGTAAAAGCCCAAAAGAAGACAATAAAAGGAACCACAGAAAATTAAAAAAAAACACTAATAATCTGATAAACAGCATAAAGCAGGGTCCAAAAGTATGAGTAATCTATAACAATTATAAATGTTTCAAGTGATCCAGTTAAAAACCAGAGATTACCAGACTAGCAGTTTATTCTTTACAAGAGACAGAAATAAGATGCAACAACATGAAAAGATTTAAAATAAATAGAAAAAGTACCATGCATATCTTAATAAATTTAATATAGCAATGAATAGAATGATAATATATAATAACCAAGATATCTGCAAATATATACAAAATTTAATTGGCTTTAGTACTCAGCCATAATAACAAAAATAAATGGACAAACTAGGAATAGAAAGCAATATCTACATAAAAATTAATAGGCTTTAATACTCAGCCATAACAACAAAAACAAATGGACAAACTAGGAGTAGAAGGTAACATTTTTGATCTTCCACTAAAACAATTACAAGAGATACTGCTCCCTTTAAAATCAGAAATTATGCAATAAGCTCACTCTCATCCCTTTTGTTGACCATTGTACAATAGATCATGGCCAATTCAATAGGGCAAGAAAAAGAAATACAGTTTTAAAGATGAAAGTGAGAAACAAAATATGGTATAACTGCTAAATAGAAAGCCCAAAAGAAGATACAAATAAGCACTGGAATTAACAAGTGAATTTTATAAAGTTACTGTATACAGTATTTTTCAATTGCAAGAAGGTATATGCACTATCCAGAGACAAAGAGACAGAAGAAGAGAGAAAGAGGGAGAAAGGACACCCCCAACAGTGGGGCATGATGAACATTTCTCCTCCATTTCTCTATTGTGATTTTGTGCATATATGAACACACATGGAATGTTTTTCAAGTCACCAAGATGGGATTCAAACCACAGCCATGTGGACTTCCTTTACTAACAGACTATGAGGCTGCCCCCCAAAATCAATATTTTAAAGTTGATTATATTTTTATACACTTCCAAAGGAAAGTTAGAAAATAAATTTAAGATGGATATCTTAAACTATACCATAGAAAATACAAAATACCTAGGAAAAATCTAACATAGAAGCATTTTTATAGAGAAAATAATTTTTAAAAGATTGAAATTGAAATATATATATGAATAATCATGGATAATAGAGACAGTGTAGAAATTTGGTGAACAGGACTTGGCAACTGCTTTTGTAATGTTCGGTAAACTCAGGCAGAGTCAGGCAGAATATACCGATTTCAAGTAACCGCATATCGTCATATGCAAAGAAAGAGCTATGCCAAAAATACTTCTTGAGAGTACCTCACCTCTCAACTTCTGTAAGGAGCTAGGGTTTTAACCTCTTGCAGAAATGTGTATAAAACAGTAGTCTTGTGGGCCCAGCAGCACTGAGTAACTGATGCAACTAAGGAGTGTGTTCCTCTGCTGGTCCAGCCTGGATTCTTCTTGTGTTTTTCAAGTTCCTTTCCCTGTCCAATGGGATTCCCGGCCAACATGGGTCTGAATCTGCATTATCCACCATCCATCCTGTATTCCTCTACATAAAGTATATCTTCTTTCATGCTGGTGGTCCCTTCCTTGCAGTAATCTCTGCCCTGTTGCCCCTTCAGTGGATAAAGTCATGTTCATGTCTGTCAGGATAGCCTAGGCTATGCTGCAATGACAAATGAACCCTTATGTATAGGGACTTAACACAACAAAAAGTTTTTTCACATTCATGCTACATGTCCAATTCAGTTCTGTAAGGAGCTCTGCTCTTCATAGTCACTCAGAGATCCAGTCTGGCTGAGGCTCCACTGCATAGAACAACATCATGCAGATCTTGCCAACTTCTGACCCGCCACACAGTGAGCCAAGAGACTGGATGCTTACTTGTGAGTCTTTCATGCCTCATCTTGGAGGGGCTACGTGTTCATTTTGACTCATTTGCTGGGCTAGAATCCTAAATACATGGGAGATAAGGTAATGGAGGCAAGTGGAATATTCAGTGAGTTCTTCTGTCTGCTTTAAAATCTAGCAGCATTCTCATTGAGAATAAGAACTTTGGGCTAGTTCCATGGCCTAGTAGTTAAAGGAGACAAATCCCACATGACCAACTGTAGTTCTAATCCTGGTCTGGTGGCCAACATACCGGGTGTGTGTGTATCCATGCCCCAAATGCCAACAGGATGGAGAAATGGAAAAGAAGGGATTGTGATATGACCACATCCCACTGGAGAGTGCTTTCTCTATATCTCTTTTTCTTTCTGTGTCTCTCTGGTAAGCGCATGCACCCACTACCAAAAATAAAAATAAAAACTTATCCAAATATTGTCTCAACTCAGTAGTATAAACTTGTATAAACAAGAAGTCATGTTGTCTTCCTATCACTGACTGTAACTGATGTGCTGAGTTTTGTCCTCCTGTCACTTTACCACATCTCATGCCAATCCTACAGCTTTCCCATTGTTCTTATTTACAATTAGGCCAGTTCCATCCAGTGCTGGTTAAAACTGCACTCTGATACCTGACACACATTTTGTTTCTCCTTACAGTGCAGGCCAGGCTTGTGTTTGAGGGACTCGGGATGGCCAGAGGGGATTGGCTTCCCACTGTCTCCCACTCTTGTACCCTGAATGAAGGGGTATCATGATCTGGTTCTGGGGTAATTCTATGGCCTACATTGGGAGCAGGAGGAAAAAGCTAACTGCTCACTGTCATAATCTCATGCCTATGGGTTCTGGCTTCCCCTGACTGGCTGTGACCCCCTCTGTGTTGCTAGAGACAATGAGACAGGATTCCCACAATGACAGTCACCCCGATCCATGCATCCCTTGCCTCCTTGCCCTCCTCAGTTCTCCACTTCTGGAATTCGGAGATGGAGTAAGTACAGGTATTGGTTATGGGAATAGAGGATGGTTTTGCTAACTCTCAGTAAGCTCTGACCAGGGAGTTAATAGGGAGTGGGCAGGAATATGACTCACTTTCTGCCAGTTGTCTGTGTGACACAGGGTCTGTGATGCCTACCAGTGTCTACTGTGTGTCCTCATGTCAACTTCAGGGTCATAGATAAAACCTTCCAATGAATGTGTCTAAAAGTTTGGGAATAGAATCATCTTCCCTCCAGGAGTTAAATCTAGAGAGGTGCATGTCCTACTCCCTGGGGAAGCTGGGGGGCAGAGGGGAAAGAATTCTGTGTGCGGTCACTCGGGGCTTTGTCCTCCTGCTCTGCAGCTACTATATTAAAATTCTTGATAGTTTTATCTGTAAATTTTTATTTTGTAAGTGTTACAGGCCAAATTGTGTCGCACACCCCCTCCTCTGCTTCTGCATCCAAATTTATATGCTTAAGTACCTTGGAATGAGAGTTTATATGGAAGCAAGGTCATTAGCAACATAATGACTTAAGTTGACCCGAGATCCTACTGGAACAGGTTGGGCTTTAGTGCTATATGACTGATGTCCATGTGAAAAGGAGCAATCTGGACACAAAGACCAACACGTACAGAAAGAAGGTAATGTGAAGACACAGGGAAAATGCCGTCTACAAGCCAAAGAATGTCTGAGACCACAAGACACGAGGAGGGAGGCCTGGAACAGATTCTCCTCAGCACCTTCGGAAGGAACCAGCCCTGCTGACACCTCGATCTCAGACTTCCAGCCTCCAGAACCATGAGGCAGTAACTTCCTGATGTTTGAGCCACCTGGTTTATGGTACTTTGTCATAGCAACTCTAGGAAACTAATGGCCAATGAAGTCCAGGAGGATAATAGGTCAGGCAGGAGCTTGGAGCCTCAGCTGATGTGTTTTCCTGTCTTGAGACACATCTGTCCCACCATAAAATGGGTTCTCAGCTGCCATCCTGCTCTCTCATGTAATCACTGCCACTGTCCTCTCCACATGGAGGGAGGTTTACATGTCTTAGTCACTGAGTCATTCACTGAGAGACAACGCTAGCAGCAATAATACTTGAGAACAGAAATGACATGCAGCAATATTCTCTGAAGAAAACCAGATACCTACCACAGTGTGTTGAACTTTTCATTTAGTAGGCAACATTGAGAATGACTACGGAAATGCCAGAAAACTAAAAGCAGCATTAAGGCACTTGCACCCTTAAGTTCACAAAACAAGTAGCTGTATAAATCTACGATAATGGATGTTTCACTGCTGATGCAATTGCCCGGGAAGTTGTAATACATGAGAACTTCAAAAAGCTCATGAAAAAATAAAGTGCAAGATTATTCTGGACAACAAAAAGAAATTGAAATCCATGCATTGTTTTTCTATAATTTGCATTTTCAACTAACTTTTTGAAGCCCTCTCCTCCATATGCCTCAAACTCCAAAAGTGGAAATATACATACTTCGGGGCCAGCAGATCATGTAGTGGTTACATCACTGGACTCCTACATGGCCAATGCAGTTTGAATCTCAAATCCCGTGGCTTGAAACTCATGCCAGGTGCGTGTGCATGTGTGCTAAGATCCTGGGAGGAGAACAGAGGAAAAGGAATGCTGGCGTGGTCAACCTCTTTGGGGGGTGATTTACCTCTCACTGTCTCTGTCTCTCTGTCTCTCTCTCTCTCTTTCTCTCTCTCTGATGAGCATATGCACCCTAAGGCAAAAAATCTCTAAAAAAAATTAAAAAGAAAGAAAGGAAATGTACACACTTCGAGAATGTATTCTTAGATCCTCTCCATAGATTACTGGTTAAGGGAACCAGATCTCACAGAGATGACCACAGTTTGAGTCCTAGCTGCAGCAGCTTGGAAAACAGGCCAAGCACTTGAGCATGAGTGCCTACTATCCCAACACAATGGTGAAAGAGAGGAGAAGATACTGTGGTGTGACCATGTCCCATTGGAGGGGGTTTTTCTCCCTCTCCCTCTCTCTCTCTGCTCTCTCTGTTTTCCTCTCTCTTTAGTGAATGTACATACTCACTGGCAACTGAAAAAAAAAAAAGAATGCATTCTCTCTACTTTATAAACTTTAATAATTATATTTATCGAAGAGTAATTTGTAGGAAAATTAGTCTCAATTATGCAAGATCTGAATTAGGCAAGACCTTCAGGAATGTGCCCTCACATACAATGTGGCCATTTGATCCACCTCCTCCTAGCGTGGAGGCCCAATCATATGGCCATGCCAGGAGAGGGGTCTGAGACAGGCTCTCCTAGCCTCTTGCCTTGCCATCAAATGCTAATGGCAATAATACTTGCAAACAGAAATGAGATGCAAAGGGCAGGGCCCCATCACCACCCTCTCAAAGGCTAAGCTGAGAAAGCCTCCTTCCAGCAGGGAATAGTGGCCAATGCACATATCCCCATCTCACGCAGAACAGCAACCAAGGCGTGACAGGCCAGTGCTGACAGGGTGACCAGCCCTCAATATCCTGAGACCGTACTGAGGATGCCTCAAGTACTGCTCCAACACAAAGCCCGCCAAGCAGGGTTCTCCTGTTTTTCCCTCCTTGTCACGTGAAAGCAGCAATTTCATCACATGAAAAGCCTCTTGGGAGAAATAAATTTCCCCTACAAATGAGCAGATGCCACACAGATTTGGTGCATCATTTGTAAACGATTTCAAAGTTTATTTGTCTACTCCAAAGAGATTACTGGACTCTCCCACCGCATTCTAATGTAATTGTTTCCATGCTGCATAGGAAGCTTTGGCAGCCACGCAATCACCTCTGATGTACAATTAGGTGGCTGAGAGTCTGCACCCTTGCCAAACACAGCCTCTGTACAAGGGCCACTACCTTCTAGTCTTTGTGCTGCTACCACGACTTCAGTCAACCAAGATTTGCTGAGTCTGCCAAGTGCCAGGTAGGGGCTTATCCTGCAAAGGAAACAATACAGAGAGGTATGTCCCTTGCCTTCAATACATGGATGTTCTTTTACCATGACTTTTACTTTGGGGGCTGTAGAATTCTGTCTTGAAATGACACTTAACATAATCATACACAGACTACTATATACAATAAAATAACAAAGTGTACGACTGTGTTGTTGAGCAAAACGGGCAGAGTTCCAGTATTCTCTTCCCTGGTTCCCCAAACTCCTCCCATAGAGGCAAGACTTCCAAAAGACCCTCCGGGAGAACAGTGTGCAAATATGGAGCTCATAAATTTAACTCCTAAAAGATGCAAAATCATGGAGAACTTAACAAAAGTAAAATGCCCCAAAGAGTTGGAGCAAAGATTAATTAATTAACTAACAAAATGAATGCCGAAGAAACTTAGGCAAAATTATTCAGAGTTGAACTATTCAGTTTTGGGAACATTTAGGCAGCCCAGTGAAGGAAAACCACAAGGAGGACTAAAGGCATTCTCTCTCTTCTCTTAGTTGTGGCTTTCATAAAGATTTTATACCAAAGATGTTCCTTCTTTCCAAGCAAAGAAAAAAAGGAAATGACTGGGCAAGTGCTTTCTATTCTACCCATGTCACCTCCTCCTTTGAGTTCTAACCTAATACCTCTCCTCCTTTCCATCTCATCTTGCCTCGTGGAGTTCATATCACAACCTGATGATGCCACTGCCAGTCACTCTCTTTCCCTGGAATTTCAGATGCAAATATTTATGTACCTTCTTGCTATCTCCACCTTGTTATCTATCAGAAATGTAAACTTAGCAAATGTAACACAGACCTTTCCATCTTATTTCCCTTTGCCTCTCCCAAGCTATCCTTGCTAAAGGACGGCAGTATCCACTTAGCTGCAGGGATCATAAAGCCACTTGTCACCTGTGATTCCCTCTCACTCCCATATCTGATCCAGAAGCCAAGTCTTTGGATCTTGCTTACAAATAGGTTCCAAATCCCCCTCAATTTGCACCGTGCACTCTGGTTCATGACACCATCATCTCTCACCTGGACACTAGCTTTCTCTGCTCTCTCTATTCACTCTCACCTCTCTACATTTCTATTTCCCTCATGTTCCTCTCATGACAAATAGAATAACCTTTGTAAAATATCACTACCATGTTGTTGTTTTTTTTTTTTAATTTTACTATAGGGCAATTACACTTGCCAGAAAGAGACAGAGAAAAAGAGAGAGGGAAAGTAAGAAACAATTTCCCAGGGGAGTTGGCTTATGCCTTCTGACTAAAACATTACTGATTTCCTTCTATGCTTTGTTTTGCAAATTTAAGGATTTTTTTGTCTTGTATTGAGCTGCCAGTAGGTTCATGTACCTGCTATTTGAACAGAATCCTAACCTGTTTCCTGGCTTTAAGAGCTTTTAAGCAAAGCTCTCTCAGCATTTTTTAAATTTGTGATTTATTAAAGCTAAAACTGCTTTCCTTGAAATTAAAAAAATATGTTAAAAATACCTATTTAATGACCACGGTAAACTATATAGCATAAGCTAGGTGCTACTTTATAGTGTATTTGTTCACTCAGAGCTTCATGCCTAAAGTCAGACATGTGTGCACAGATATGTATATATCAGCTGAACTTGCTATTGAAAGTAGTTAGATTAATTAAGATATTTTGTGAATCAGTAAAATATGAGGAATGGAAAGCAACTGTAGACACCAGAGACTGTGTGGGAGGAGGGTGGGAAATGGCAGAGAGTAAGAAATAGGGGGAAATATATACACACACATATATATGAAGCAAGGAATGGAAGATTGTCTGTCAATGATAACATGTATGATTGAGCCAGTGTGCAGTGCATTATGGATGGGAAGTCACAATTTGTATGCTGTGATGATGCTCAGTGAATGAATGTAAAATAAATTAATTTTTAAAAAGTCCCCCTGCAACCAATGTCCTTCCGAAATGATGAAATTCGTGTGAAGAGGAAAGCACAGCTAGAAATGGGAGACACACACCAACCTGGAACAATATGCAGAAAGCTACGCTGGAGAGAGGAGAGCAGGGCATAGAGAAGTGTCTTCTCCCCCATCATCTTCCAGGTGCAAAGCTTCCCCGGGGGCATAGAGCATGTGGAATGTCACACTGCCTCTGCCTTCTCTCAACCCCCTGGTTCCCTACTGTCCCCTGGATCAGAGGAAGGACCAGAGATACAAAGAGGCACTGAGGGTCTGGGGAAAGATGCTCCCCCACTTCTGGCTACGCAGGCTACCCTCACAGCCTGCTAATGTAGAGCAGCGACTGGACCTAAACACACTACTCTGCTGGAGAGGGCTTTGCTAAGGCCGACAGCTACAGACTTCTGAGGCAGCAGACTGCCACGATTGCTCCTGAGCGGAAGTGAAATTCTCCCACTAATAGCTGTTTACCTGTGCCTTCAGCTCAGTCATCTCCCACACTAATTATTGGGGCCTACGAGGACAAGGAAAAACTTAAATGAAGTCTTTCTGCCTAGAACTGAATATAACATGCCTCTATAAGAGGACAATTTCCAGACATATGAAAATGCTCACATTTCAAAAGGGAAGAGCCATCTGGTCAAAATGGCATGGTCACATTGAACTCTACATGCCCCATCAGCTCAAAATATGGAGTAATGGTAGAGAAAATAGAAGAGAAATGAAAATGTGGGATCCCCATGAGAACCATGGTGGACTGGAAGTAGATCAGAAATGCCAGTAACCAGCAGCCGGAACTGCGGCCCTGTAGCTGTGAGTAGAGAAATAGAGACATCAAGGTGAGGGTTATAAGTAGGGTCTCTGCTTAAAGTCAGGGCTGGGGCAAGATTCCACACTACCCTGTCATTGAAAAACCCTGGTACCACCCCGCCTACCTGCGACTACATTTCATAGCAGCCCTAACCTAGACGTACTGTAGAAGGAAGAAGAAGCTCATGAGTAAGAACAGAACCAAAGTGTCTGTCGGCCTGATGCTGGGTCTGTCCGATCCCACCATGGAGCAAGAACCTAAAGTTTTCATTAGACCTGGTTCTGGCCAGGGGGAAGCTGCTAGACAAGGAAAGGTGAGTACAGAGAAGAGAGAAAAACATAGTCCTTGAAATATCACACGTAAGGGAAGACTGCAAAGCCAGAATCAAATGCAGAAGGAAATCAGAAGCTCAAAGACAGTCAATAATATTGGAGCATGAATTTACACTAGATAAAAATCAATTTTATGAAAGTTTTTTTCTTTTTTCTTTAAAGGTTACTTTTTTTCCTTTTGAGAGATCTTTGCTATAGGGTGTGTGCACTCACCAGAGATACAAAGAGAGAGAGAGAGACAGAAAGTGAGAAATCACCCTTCAGGGAGAATGACCATGCTGCAATCCCTTCTCCTCCATTCTCTTGGGATTTTAGTGTGCAGGCATACACACCTGGTGTAAGTTTTAATTTGCCATGTCTGGGACTTGAACCACAGTCGACTACATGAGAATCCAGTGACTTAACCATTACACCATCTGCTAGTCCAGTTTTTAAGGTTTTTGCCATAGTGTACATGCATTCACCAGAGAGAGAGAACAGTGAGAGGGAACGTCAGAAATGGCCATGCCACCATCCCTTCTCCTCCACACTCCTCCTGGGAGTTTTGAAACATATGTACAAACACCTAGCATGAGGTTCAATCTGTTAGGCCAAGGACTCGAACTGTGGTTGACCATGCAGGAGTCCAATGCCTTAACCACTACACCATCTGCTGGCCCATAAAACAGTCTTCTATGAGACTTGAAAATAAGTATACTTAGATATAGAAACACCATAAATGGATGTGAATATGAGATACAGTGTGTGTGAAAGAGTAGAGTCTAAGGAAGGACATTTAGAAAAAAAATAAAGAAGCAAAGCATTAATGGGACAAAGAATGTGGTATTATCTCGTGAAGATAATTTTACAGTTTTATCAACTGGACTAGAAAGAAATGTTCACATGTTGAAATATTCACTTTGTAAGCTAAAAAACGTGATTGAATGTATAAAAGAAAATGAAATAAAAATAAATGAATAAAAATTTAGAAACAGAATATTCAAAGAGGTAACTAAAGAAATAACTCTCATTTTTTAACATACAAGAAACTATGAAATAAAAACAGAAGTAAAATAAGAAAGGGAGCTTGAGCTGTGCTATCAACGATGAAGTTAAGTTTGCAAGAGGATCACAAAGAAGCACAATAGATGTTACAGTTGTAACATATGAGAAGGCACAAAGACTCCAGAAAGCACAGATACATTCTCTAGCTCAGTTTGGCTCAATGTTGAGTGCAGCAGAAAGGGACCTGAAGCGGTCTCTTCATTAGAGACACCAAATCTGCTTAGTGACTTCCACTGTTCTCCATCTCACATAGTAACTATATCTAAAACTGGCAGGACAAACAGAAGCTGAGATCTTGGTGACCAGTGTTCTTGAGATGAGTCAGCACCCTGGCCTTCTGCCCAAGCCGCGCTACCCAGTCATAACCACCTCTTGGTAGCCCCGCCCTTTGCATTGCAAAACTCCCAGCATCAGATTTCAATATTGGAGGACAGGGTGCCCTGCAGTGGTGATTTCCAAGCTGGGAAAGGAATCACTTTCTGGAGGGCATGTTACCATCTTCTTGATGATGACAACACAAGGCAGAAAATTAATATGAATATATATATATATATATGTGAGTGTGTATATTTGGGCAGCATGTATATGTGTATAAATACTGCTTTTTAAAGTGAGTTTAATATCTGTCAATCTTTTGATGTTAAAAAAGATTTCTGTTGATGCATTTGTTTAAAAAGATAAACAAATTTTGTCTTATAAGACAAAATTTTCGCAGTGCCGGGCACATTAGAGATCTTTAAAAGTAATTTGGCCTCTGGGACCAGCAAATGGTGCAATGGTTACATCACTGGACTTTCAAATAGTCGACTGAGGTTTGAGTCCCCGACCTGGCAGCTTAAAACTCACGCCTGGCACTTGTATGTGCATGCCCAAAATTCTGAGAGGAGAATTGTGGTGTGGCCATCCCCTCTGAAGGGTGATTTCTTACTTTCCGTCTCTCTGTCTCTGTCTCTCCAGTGAGTGCACACACCCTATAGCAAAAATCTCTCTCTCTCTCTAAAAAAAAAAAAATAGTAATTTGGCCACTTTAATTTTGTAATACTGAGTAATAGGTGCTAGAGAGTTACCTAAACCTCTGCTTGAAATGATTGAGTGTATCCAGGTTGTTTCTGACATCCTCAGACCCAGTGAAAGTTTCACTTCCTACAGAAGGTGTCCTGCAGTCCAGCTAGGGCTACTCATTTTTCCCCTGCCCTCTCCAAAGTGCCTCACAGAGTCAGCCCTCAGCATGTATGCCTCTCTTCCTATTACACTATAAAAACCTTGAGGGACATGTATCTCTTTTTAAAAAAGGAAATATCTTTCATTTGGATCTCATATGTTTTTAAATTTCAAAAGCAGTCATTTTACAGAAACTAATACAAATAAATCATTTACCCCTTTATTGTACAGAAGTAACTTCATAAACATTTAGGTGATTTATGTGGGTGTGTGCGTATGTGTTGTTCTTTGCAAAAAAATGTGATCATGCCATACATAACGCTGAATAAATTTCTTTTTACATAAAGGTACATCACTCGTATTTTTACCAACAAATGGAGCTCTACCTCTTTCTAGACACTATTATCATCCTTGTTTTATTCATCAGAAACCATGGCTCAGGAAGGTACCATTCTCTGCCCAAGTCATGTGGTTACTGAATGGCAGATTTGAAGCTGGATTGACCAAAGTCAAGTCCAATACTCTCCACTTCTGTGAAATCACTGAGGAAATTCTCAGTCAAAAGGCCAAGAATGCCATAGACTAGGGTATCAGTGACTCAGGGTCACCAGGATTTATATGATTTTGCCAGAACACAAAAGTTAAAAGGAAGCATGAGGTTGATTGACACTTTGCTGGACCATTGGGTAAGCTCTTCACCTGTGCAGTCTGCCAAAAGATATGGGAATTCAGACATGGATAGAGAAAATGGAGGCCTCTCCACGTCAAACTTGCATTTAAGTTTATGAGCAAAGTTCCTTCTGTAATCTTAAGGGAAAGAGAGAAGCTCCCATACTTTGGTGTGAGGGTGCAGTTGCCCCTGCACTGCTTTTCCAAGGGAACCAGAGCCAACATCCTGATTTCCCCTTGTCCAGAAGTAATGAAGATGGGGTCTTCTATAATTTTGAAGCACAGAAGGAATGCTTTGAGGGTTTAGAGATGATGGAATGTGAAGTTAATAACTAGAGCTAAGCTTAGCAAGCAGAGGAAGTAACTACTTCTACACTCTGACAACAGGGGTGCCAAGAAAGATTCCTGCATTCCCCAATCTATCATTACATCTTAGAAATTCCCCTTTGATCACTCATCTCAATACTCAACAGTAATAATTATAGTAAGTAATCTAATCATTATTGCTGATAGCATTTGTTAAGTGCTTTTAATATGCTAATAACTTGACATAGTCAACCCTCATTAAAGTCTGGAAACAACCAAAAAGGTAAGAATTATTTTTATGCCTGTTTTACAGAGCAGGAAACCAAGGCTCTGAAAGATGTGCCCAGGGTTCCATACTTGGTGTCTACAAGTACCAGCACTTTTGTTTGCTATTTTGTCATTATTTGAAGAAGGAAGCATCCACTCCCACCACCCAAGCCTTGAACTATTGTTCTTGCCTCCTGGGGAAAATTTGCCAACTTGTTGCCTCCTGACTCTGTTGGGTCTTAAACAGCTATGATACATTGGAATGTAGATGGCATGATTATTCCACAGATTGGCTTCTGTACCAGGAAATTGACAGGCAGTTAAGACTTGAAGTCAGGGACCTCCGGCCTGCTTCCTTAAGACTTTCTGTTCAGGAAAACTAGAACATTTTTAAAAGGTTGTAACTCATGGTATCATTCAAGATGTTTATCAAAATTAAAATGCCTGAGCCAGAAATATACAGAAAAAATATGTTCCAGTCCTTTTATTTAACAAATGAAGAGCCGTGACACACTCTCTGGGTGTGTCAGTGGCTGTGCCTCTAATACATCTCTAATATATGACACCCTGCCAGGATGAACCTCAGAGAAATAACCTCAACTTTACTTGGCTCCACCAGACTTTTATCATCCACCACTAGGAGATTTGATATTACATCTGGAAAAATGTCCTTTCATTCTCTGTTTTCACAAAACAATACCAAAAACTAATTAATCCCATGCTCACTCTTTCCTACAAGGAAGAATAAAAGCTCTGAGAACTTTAAGGAGAACAACTGTGAGTATTTGGTAACTATAAGTAACTCAGAAGTAGATGGGGTGGCCAGCAATCTATCCCATTAGGTTAAATCGAGGAGGTCTTCCTCTCTCCTGCAGAGACTGCAAAATGCTTTAATCCTGAGAGATTAGTGAGTTTGAGATACTGGGGCAAGATCATCCCTGGAGTAGACATGGACGTCATCATGAAGGTCACCATTATTGCTGGCAGCCATGAGCTGTCTTCAAGGGGTTCTGAAGGCAACAGACAAGGAATGAGTGAAAAGAACTTAGCAGATGTCACTTGAAGCTCATTGCTGAGAAAATTTAACATGATTTGAGGACTTAATCACTGGATGACAAACTTTGAAAAGGGGATGGGAAATAGAACTATTTCTATTGTATTGTAGATAGGTTTAGATCATTCTCCCATCCTCTGGTCAAGCCTTCTCCAAATCTATCTCTATCTCTGATCTCATCATGGGATGTCAAATTCATCTGATGTGTTAGACCCTGATAGTAACTCTAAATTGTGAGGCCCACACTTTGCTGTAGCCCACTTAACTTGCACAAGCAAAACACACATACGAGACACAAATTCCCACATGGAACGTAATGAAGGCAAGAGTGACAAAGGGTTCTTATAGAAAGGGTAATGGGGTGGTCACCTCCTCCTTTCAAGTCACCTAACCTTTTTACCTACCAGCTTTCACTTCCCCACATTCTGACCAGCAGGACCCAAAACAACGTTGCACTCTAGTGCCATAAGATTTTTCAGTGCCCTTTAATCATCATCAGTGTGAATAAGCCAGTGGGATGGATAAAGGCTCATTGTTCATGAGGAGCTCTAGAAGATTCTTCTGTTTCTTTATAGTCCAACTATATAAATAATGAAAAAGCAGGATTTTATAATGCAAAAGTCAAAGGATGCTTATTAGATACCTTCCATAATGTAGCATCAATATACTAGAAGCTTTCCCAATGGTGATGATTGTTACTGTTCATAACAGTCTTAAAAGGTGGAGATAATGTGCCCTAGTTTACAAATGGTAAAGCTGAGACTCAGAAACCAAGTAACTCGCCCATGATATTACAGTTAGCAAGTGAAGTTGCTGAGATGTGAACCTGAGCCTTCAAATCCCCTAAGGCCATACTTCGATTGTCATACCACCCTGCCTTTGGTGCAGAGGGGGTGAGGGGAGAG
This sequence comes from Tupaia tana, assembly GCA_026018925.1. NCBI lineage: Eukaryota > Metazoa > Chordata > Mammalia > Scandentia > Tupaiidae > Tupaia > Tupaia tana. The sequence goes on along the minus strand of JAKSZU010000003.1, from coordinate 213,719,415 downwards.
GGAAGAGAAATTGTGGTTTCTTTGAAACCCAGAACACATCATTTGGGCATGTTCACCAGTAGGCTCAGCTGAATCCACATCAAGAAGCTTGGAATGCTTGCAGCTTGTGAATTGTTCTTCGGCCTTTTCTGATTTGTGCTGCTATAGCAGAGGCAGTGCAACAGCTATATTCAGCTTAAATGAATGCCAGACCAGGCTGTAACTCAAAGACATGCATGAAGAATATCGGTTTCACCTTCTGTCTTATGTTTAAAACAAGGTTTCCCCCCAATAAGTATTTGCTGCTGAAGATGCCCCAGCTAAGCCCCCAGTCATAATTTTCCAACTCAAGAAACCATGTGGTCAGATGAATTTTAACCTTTTTAATCCTACAAATTGTAGAGCATTTCAGTCTAAATTCTGTAAACATTAAATATTCTGTTTAAATTTTGCCAGTTCTTTTGTTGACTTGCTTCCTTCTTTCACCTATCTGCTACATTAAGAGACGTGATTAAAAGTTAATAACCATTAGCAGAAGATTTTTTTTTTATTTCAAATGTTAAAGTCTAGGCTTAAATTATTCCAATAATATGGTCTTCTTCTGAAAAAATTTTGTATTAAGATGAAATTATGTGTCAATTCTCATACAATACACTCAGGGATCATCTATTCCAAGGGTTCTTCCTTTTCACCCTGTGTGGGTCCGAGAAGCCTGTATTTTTCCACGAGTCTAGGAAGATTTGGTGACCTGAACATGTTAACTGCTAGAGCCCATGCCTGCAGGCTTTCCGTTTTGCTTGGATGTAGTTATGTAAGAGATAGGTTACTCTCCCCCCCCCCACTTTTTCAGTTTTCTTCCATTTTTCCTTGAGCAGCTTGCAAGCTTGCATGAGGGATATGCTTCTGTGAGAAAGGTCTCAGGATGGAGCACAAATGGTACCTGTCTCGGGTATCGATGCTCAGCCCTGGATCATGAAGTCAGGTGAGAGCCTGAGAAAGGGGAACCACAAAAGAGCTGTTTGCCCAGGCTTGGGTTCTGGACAGTGTGGGTTCTGCCATGGACCAACGAGAGGTGCAGCGGGAGGAGACACCCTGAGAATTATCGCCACCTCTTAGATAATGCCTGTAGTCATAATTGCCCCAACCTACCCCCACCATCATCTTTCTCTATCCCTTTCTCCACCCTCTCATTCTCAAAAACGTTTTTTTCATTGTTCTTCATTCATAGGTCTCAGAAAGGCCAATCATAAGTTCATGTAAGACATCCCCAGAGACTCCCAGAAATTCTTTAGGAACTAAAAAAGGGCCTGGATTATAAAGTAATGGAGGGAACCAGTTAAATCTGGATGGCAGTGGGGTTGCATCGTCTTCAGTCATTAGGATCTAAAGATGAACCCTAAACTGGTAAGTAGGTTTAGTCAAAATTATCCTGTAATATCTCTTAAATTGTGGATACTCTATTGTGTATGAAGTTATTTGTTTTTAAAAATTGAATAGCAAATACACATATAAGTGTAAAATTTTTGCAGTGGCATTCAGCATATGATAAAGAATATATATGCAAAATATACAATTTTGCTGGATTTTTAATTATCAAAAGGAAGTGCATGAATGAATGAAGGCTGGATACATGCCTGGAATGCCTGCTGTGGTTCTGACACAGTGACACCCACACACACCTTGGACTGCAATCTGTTGAGCTGCAGGAATACAGGCCATAGGAGAGGAAAATTGGGTTGAAAACCAACGCTTTCTTACTATCATAGATTTTATTGTTTTTACATTTATTCATTTATTTCTTCCATGAGAGTGAGAAAGAAAAAGAAGAGGGAGGAAAACAAAGATATATCAACATCCCCAAAGGGTCTTGATGACACAACCTATCCCCAGTGGCAGGTATCCGAGAGCACGGGCACACTGCACATGCCCTGTGTGTATAGGGAGACCTCAGGACTTGAATCCAGGACCTTCCCATGAGAGTTCAGCATCATAGAGCACTGCATCATCACTGTTCCACTAGCCCATGTGCCAAATGTTATTTATTTTTTAAAGTTTATTTATTTATTTCTTCTGTGAGTGAAACAAGAAAGACAAGCAACCCTGAGAAACAGGCAACCACAACAGGGTATTTTATTGTTGTTGTTGTTGTTATTATTATTATTATTATTATTATTTATACATTCAATCACTATACATCGTTTGGCTTACAAAGAGAATTTACCCAACATGAAATACACCTCAGACCAGTCCAGGTGAGAATACTGTACACATTATCACCAACTCACCAACAGATAATAAACCATTACCACCACAGGGTCTTAGTGCTATGATCCACCCCAGCCTCAGCCAGCCCTAGACCATAGGCACATACATACTCCAGGAGTACTCAGGGAGGTCTCTGAACATTTCCCTGTGGGTCAGCCTTACAGGGTGCCACGTTCTACCACTGCACCACTGACTGCACCAACACATACACCATCCTAAATATTAAACATGAAGGGAACCAGCAGTTAGTGTAATGGCTATGTCGCTGGACTCCCACGTAGTCGACCGCGGTTCGCCTCCCGGACCCAGTGGCTTAAAACTCACGCCGGGCGCGTGTGTGTGCATGCCCAAGATCCCGAGAGGAGAATGGAGGAGAAGGGATTGCAGCGTGACCATCCCCCCTGGGGGGTGATTTCTTGCTTTCTGTCTCTCTGTCTCTCTTTGTCTGTCTGGCGAGCGCACACGCCCTACAGCAAAAACCTCTCCAAAAAAATAAAAATTAAAAATTAAAATTAAAATTAAAAAAAATATATATATATATATATATATATATATATATATATATATATACACACACACACACACATATATATATCCTTCTAAGGTTACATCCTTTATTTGTTCATTTGTTTATTTACTTTTAGATTTAATCATTGTACATCTAAACAGCACACAATATGTTTCTTTCAAAGCATGCATATCTTGCATATTGATCAGATCAAAGATATAACCATATACATCACCCTCTACAAATAACTTTGCATTGTTTTGTCTGTTAAATTATTTTTTTGCCTGACATTTTTTTTAGAATTATTTTATTTAATATAATTTATTTATTTATTTTATTTTGACCAGAGAGTAACAGAGTGAGAGCAAGAGAGAGAAAGAGAGAGGGAAAGTGAGAAAGCAAATCGCCAGATCCGGGATTTGAACCATGGTCAGCCATGTGGCAGTCCAGTGGCCCCAACCACCACGCCACCTGCAGGTCCCACCTGACATTCTTTCTAATAAACTTTTTGTTTTGGAATGATTTTAGACACACACACACATACATGAGAACCATAAAATATATCCTTCAAATAAACATATATTTGTGTGTATGTGTGTGTGTGTATATATATATATATATATATATATATATATATATATGAGAGCCATATGCATTTGTACATGTGTGTATTATATATTATATATATAAAATGTGTGTGTTATATATATGTGTATATATATATATATATATAACACACACATTTATGAGGGACTAGCAGCATCTGCTTTGGGTTTTATGGACAAAGGTGCATAGGCCTATGTATTAAGAGATTTGAATATATTCAATCATGGTGTCTTGCACAGGAATATTATTCTATATCTATGGGCAACCAGTAGTCCTTAGGAGGTGGGGTAACAGTAGCTCATATTTATTGAAAGGTTATGTTATGTTTTAGGAATTCTTTAAGGGTTTTCAAGGCATGAATCTCCTTTAAACCTCACCATCGTCCTACAAGGTAAATGCTATTATTATCGCCACACACAAGAAAGGACACCAGGTTACAAACAGCTTAGGAAACTTACTCAAGGTCTACACAGCTAAGAAGTGAAGCTAGGGTTTGAGCAGCCCAGTTGGTACTGAAGTCACATACACCAGGGTACTCTTCTGTTTCTCAAAAACCATCAACAATAGAGAGGCAGGATGTTAGTGAGAAACAGATATGGCTTATTACCTGTTGATGATGACATGTATAGTATTCTCAACTGGATTGGTCTGAGAAGTATTTCATGATGGGTAAAGTCTTTTTACAAGCAAAATGAGAAATAGTGATTGACTGTTTTAAAAAATAATTAGAATAATAATAATAATAATTGGGAAAATCATATAAAAATATTGAATGTTGAAGCAGGGAGATTAATGTCTCTGTACTGACTGGCATGCATGGCATTCCCTTTTGAAAAAGCATTGTAATACACTGTAAAGTTATATGTAGTCCAATGTAATATAAAGAAGATTATGATGATAATAAAAAGAAAAATATATATATTGCTATAACTTAACTAATGCTACCTGGCAACAATATGATTGACTCCTACTGACATAATGTTATGTGAAAGAAACCATACACATTTGGTATCATCTCATTTATGAAAAAGTCAAAAAAAAGCAAAACTATTCTATGGTGATAGAGGTCACAATGGTGGGATTTGGGGGCTATTCTATAGAGATAATACTCTATGTCTAGGTTGCTGAAATTGTGTGGGTTTGTATCACGGTGCATTTTTTTCTTTGTTGCAGTTTGTTCTTGTAATTAACCAAGTAAGAACTGCATAATGTAATGTTGTCTCTTAAGTCTCATCATCTATAGGTTCCCACTCCACCCATGACCTTGGCTTTTGTGTTGGAGAAATTAAATTGTCCTGCGACTTTCCCACAGTCTAGATTTTGATCGTATGTCCATAGTGTGAGTTGATACAGTTCTCTCTTTTCTGTATTCCCTGTAAAGTGATTGTTAGTTCTAGATGCTTGATCAAATGCAGGTTCAGTTTCTTTGACAACAAAGGAGGTAGTGATGTGTTATTTCTTCAGGAGTTATATCATTTGTATTTACCTTTCTTTTGTGACATTAGTAGCTGTGAATGATCATTGACTAAATTCTATTAATTATTGGGAGCCGCAAAATGGTGACTTCGCAATTTTATTATCCCTTCTCTGTTAAGAAAATTATTAAATTTCAAGGAGAGAAAATTAAAAAAAAAAAAAAAACCATCAACTTTCCCAAGGATCTGAGCCCCTTCTACATCCCAGAAGCTAGGCTTCAAGAATATAAAAAGAAACGAAAGAGATATGATACATTAGATATTATAATTTTACAGCCTTCATTTTATTTTATTTTATCTCAAAATAATTCTAGGATATAAGCAAAAATACTATGTTTATTGCCACATTGTGGATAGGGAAAGTGAGACCTTGGGACATCAAACAATGCCCCAGAGGCTAACCATAGGGAAGTGGGTGGGGATGTCCAACCTTTGAATTTCCTGAGCTCTCCCCTCTCTGTATGTGACCCCCCTCTAGTCAGATTGATCATTAGTGTGTTTTGTTCATGCCTACCAAACACAAGTCCCTTCTGTCTTTAAATCTTAAAGATAGCTCCTAATGAAGCATGTTTTGGCAGGACTTAGACATGAAGAAGCCTCTTACGAATAAGTGAAAATCTAGCTTGTAGAGTTAAGCCTAAAGACCTAGGAAGCTAAACCATTGGCAACTGTGATGTGAGCACTCCGGGGAGCAGATTGAAGCTTTGATCAAACAAAGTGGCTTCCTGGTGGGATTCTGACATCTGTCCAGTCTATACAGATGTGCGTAAGCCTGCTTCCTGAATCGGGTTTCTGAAAAGCCTTCTCTATCCAAACGACATTGCACCTCCCGAAAAGTTGAGGGTGGCTCCCCTCAACATGTTAAAAGTCTGCTTTGGCAAAAAGGTTATGTTGAGTTGCAGAGATCAATGAGCTGGTAGTCATGTAGCAAGCATTCAGCATATCTGATAAACATACACAGTCAACATCAGAAAGTCAAGGTAAGTGTGGGATGTGGGTCAGGGAATCTTGGTATAAGTCATTGTTCCACTTGGTCATTATCACACAATTGCAAAGTCTCCCTTCATGTTTGGAATACAGAGATTGACATGACAATATGAAAAAAAATGTATGAGCAGTTCTGCTACTTCAGTTACATGGATCTTGAATCTTTATTAGTAACTATCATTTATTTATGTATTCATTCAAAAATGTTTACTAAGTGCCTGGTAGGTACTGGGTACTGAAATGGAGGGAAAATTGGAAATATTAGAATGCAGTTTCTGCCTTCAATGAGTTAACATGTAGAAGAGCTCACCAACATGTAGAGAAAAAAATTGCAATACAGAGAAATAAGGGCAATAATTATGTACAGAAAGCCATAAAAGAGAGAACAAATGGCTTGGCTAAGGAAAGCAAGTAGAATTTCATGGAGAATAAGATGCTCCTGTCAATTTTTAAAGAGTTTTCCAAAATGACTAGGGGAGAAAGGGCATTCCAAGGAACGTCGCAGTTGAGGATAAAGGACAGCATGTATATGGCAGAAATAGCAGTAAGAATGGCCTGAGGATTGAAACACCATTCACTAGTCACAAATTCAAGGCTGGAGAAAATGTGGCATACATAGTTGTACTTACTAAGCAAGACTCAGAGAAGAAAAACATAGAAGATAACAAACTAGGTGGCAGGGGATCGTCCTGCATGTTTTGGGGAACTTTAGAGGTTAGGCTTGGAGGGATATTGGAGGAGGAGAGGATAGACCTCAAGCTAAATGGGTCGGCCATACGTCAGGTGTCACTTTAAATGCCCTGTGATGGGTTCCATTAGGTTCCAGAAGGTAAGCTCTCTTAGCCAGCAGAAGAGACTTGTAGGTTGCAGAAACTAATAGCAAATATTACTTGTAGAACAAAATCATAGGTTTCTGTTGCTTAGAGTCAAGACACTGAGCAGTCTGTGAGTGCAAATCAGAAAGAGAAGAGGCAGCATCCTAACAATCACCAGGAACCTTTTGCCTCTGGAACTTAAGTCTCTAGGGCTGTGCCCAGAGCTGTACGCATCAGGTGGAGAGGTCCTGCCCTTCCCAAGCTCACATCCTGGCTGGGAAGGTGAAAGCAGGACGTGAAGGAAAAGAACTAGGGGTTACAGGTCCTGTTGTCATAGACTCTGCAATTGTATATCAGAAAAAGACTGGTATGAGCAAGCGCACTCAGGAAGTATCTTCAATCCAGACTTCTGAGAAAAACAAGATTCCTACTGACAAGTGCTACTTCAGGTACCATTTTCATCAGAGGTAGAATATTCCCCATGGCAGAGATCTTAGCCTCTTTTGAGTCAAGGGTGTTTATGACATTTTGTGGAAGTTTTGTATCTTCTCCTGAGAATGAATATATGTAGCGCATGCAATACTCTACACATAAGTTCTACAAACCCTCTACAACTGGTGGGAAACCAAAACGCCAGCTGAACCCTCTACTGTGCATCTGGTACTTTTGGAGCTCAAGGAGTAAGCAAAATTGGGAGATCACTCCTCAATGTGGCATCCCCACACACTGAAGAGGCCCATGAAGCCACTTCTTTACACAGGTGTCCAGCCACCATACTTGGTATCTAGAGGTTTTAGATTTGTCCAGCTCTGAATCTAAATCCAAGGGGCAAACCCAGCAATATCTACAGATTGGTACATTTTGTTTTGAAGACAAGAAGAGCTCAAACTGATAGCATTCGAATTTCATCTTTTCTCTCTGGAAGCAAGAGCCTGGAGCATAGCACCAACGTCAATCTGCTCATGTCCTAACACTAGGATCTGACATTGCACAGAAATATCATTTCCCAGGGACAAGATTTTTTTAAAAAATCCCACAATTAAGTTGCTAAGTGAGCTCCCTGAAGCTCTCTGTAACCTGCTAATGTAGGATCTGGACTAGGACCTAATGCTTGGATAAGGCTGCCCTAGTCCAAAATGTCCTGCCCAGAAAGGATGTTAAACCTCCACTGCCCTTCCCCTCTTCTTTCATATTTTCTACTCCCTCATCCTCAAGTCTTAATACCTGACTATTCTTGAAATTTCTTCTCTAAAAACTATGTTTTCAGGGAAGAACACAAAGTCCTCACCTTTGTTTGCTGCCTTACCGTTATCTCTGTGAGCCTGATTCTCTTAGAACTGAATTTTTGCCTGGTGCCTCTTTCTCCCTACTGTATCTCCCCTCTTCCTGCAGATGAAAAGAGGCAAGAAGTTCATCCACTCTTAGCCTACTCCTCCAAGCATCAAGTGTCCCATCTCAAGAAGAACTGGAAGAGCTGGCAGGTGACGTGGTGGCTAAGGGCACGGATTCCCACATGGCCAACTGCCATTCAAGTCCTGGACCTGGCTGCTAGCTTTCTCACATTCTCGCTCGCCCTTTCACTCAGTCCTCTCTGTTCAAATTAAAATTAAAATAAGCAAATAAATAAAGATAAATAAAATAATCCTTTTCATAAAAAAAAAAAAAAGAACTGGAACGCCCAAATCCCCCCTTCTCCAAGGAGAAGCAGATTCTGGAGTCGCTGAATAAGCATCCTCTATTAAAGAAGAAAAAAATTGCATTCCTAGTGGCAGTCAGCAGGAGGCAGAGGCTCTTCCAGCTTAATGACTTGCAAATCAAAAGCATGAAAACCAGAATGTACCTTTTGAACCCCTTTCCCATCCAGCCTAGATGTCCTCATAATTTTCTCCCATAGCATTCCTGGTATTTTTGCTACCAGAGCAATAACCTTCCCTGTGCATTTTTTAAATGTTAGAGGAGAAGCTGTCCAGTGATCTCAAAGCATATGTTTTTGATTCTCATAAGATTATGGATACCAAAGGAATAAAAATGGAAATCACTACTGCCAAGATATGAAAGAAAGTTTGCATAGTAAAATAATTTAAACCTAACATTTGGACCCAATAAGGCAAACGGAACGTTTTTTCCATATTTTTGGAAAATGTGCATTTTCTTCACATTAAGTGGCACCAATAAAAAATAATGATTCTCACTCGGTTTATTTCTATAAGTTAGATTGGCTTATAGTTTTCCAGGACATGGTTTTGTATCAAGCTATATGGCAAACACCTGGGCATAAAATACACTCAGCTATTTACTTCCATGTGGGAAAAATGGGTCACCATTCCTTGCTTCTAAATCTAGAGCAAAGGTCAGCTGAAACCAGTTGGTAGATTTAGTTCTCTCTATCTGCTGAGAGTGAGAGTTAGAACGACAATTTGCAGAGGTCTGTGAGCAGACCCAAGAAAGTCCTTCCAAAGAGGCAGAAAAACTGTTCCCCCTGGGAGGCCAGGTGATTCTGCAATACACACAGGGAAGGACAGTTGACTCACCCTAAAATCAGATAAAGAGAAGACAAATTATAAAGAAGGATTAGGAAGAGTTTGTATAGGCATTTCATATACAGATATACTCATCTAGCAGAAATATCTGTCAAACAAGAGCACAGCCACTGAAATATCAAAGAACTAGTGGATGAATGAGGATGAGAAGACGGACAAGAGGACTGGACAAGAGGAAAAGAGAATGAAGAAAGAAGAGTGGAAAATGAAGGCAGGATCTAGAGCTCACATTATTTAAAAAATTAAAAGAAGAAAAACAAGCCAAAATAAAAAGTAAAAGAGGACTGGCTCTTTCTTTGGTCTAGTGGTTAAGTGAGCAGATCCCACGTGGCTGACTGTGGTCTGAATCCGGGTCCTGGAGACTTGAAAGACATGTCAGGCACATATGAATGCATGCCCAAATCCTAACAGCATGGAGGAATAGAAGAGAAGGGATTGTGGTGTGACCACACTCCTTTCTGGAAGACTTCTTCCCTTTGCCTCTCTCTCTGTCTCTCTGGTGAGTGCATGTGCTTTCAGCAAATTGCAAAATAAAAAAGAAGTTAGTGGCCAGCACATGGCATAGTGATTAAGGCACTGGACTCCCACATGGATGACTGTGGTTCAAGCCCCAGACCTGGTGGCTTGAAACTCATGCTAGGCATGAGTGTGTGAGTGCCCCAAATCCCAAAAATCTCTTCAAAAAAAAAAAAAAATGCTAGTGGGTCATTTGGCCCCACGAGCATTAAACAGCATTAAAATGCAATGCTCTGAAAGGCTGACCCACATGAAAATTTCCAACGTTTACATTCTGAGACCTCCTTCAATATACGGTGTATACATGCCAATGATCTGGGACTGTCTGAGGCTGAGGGTGAATCATGGCATCAAGATCCTCCTGGGGGACCAGCAGTTAGCGTAATGGCTATGTCACTGAACTCCCCTGTAGCCGACTGCGGTTCGAATCCCGGACCCAGTGGCTTAAACTCACACCGGGAGCATATGCGTGCATGCCCAAGATTCTGAGAGGAGAATGGAGAAGAGATTGTGGCGTGGCCATCCCCTCTGGGGGATGATTTCTCACTTTCTATATCTCTGTCTCTCTCTGTCTTTCTGGTGAGCACACGTGCCCTATAGCAAAAACCTCTCCAGGAAAAAAAAAGGATCCTTGTGGTGGTGCTGCCTCTTTCTTTCTCTCTCTCTCCTCTTCATGGAAGAAAGAAGTAACTTTTTTTAAAAGTGTTCAGAGAAGCAGATCTTCCTCCAGTGCTGAGGTAATCACCGAAACAGACCACCAAGCTCAGACCAGGGGTGATGCTTCAGAGCTAGTGCAGCTTCAAGGTCTTCACTGCTGTAGCTTTCCATATACATGCTTACAAACACACAAATTTCTCAGTGATCAAATGTGATGAATTCCTTCCTCACCTATCTCTCAGGCCTGGTAGAAAGCGCAAAACAAGATAAATGTGAATGAACTGTGATAGCTATAAAATATTCCACACAAGGAGTGTGTAAGCAGAAAGAGTAGAAGGTGGTGAATTATTTATTATTCTTTGGCTCACATCTCAGCTCTTTGTAAGTCTTTATGTTCTCTAGGGCTGAGGCACTATTCATTGAGATTTAAATAAAATTGCATTGAATGCCTAGCCCACAAACAGTAGGAACCCGACATCCCTTCCTATATCTCAGAGAATTCCTAGATCATATATATTCGCTCTTGCTCCAATTTCCCACGGTTGCTGAGTTCCCAATCCTACTTCAATTTTTTATCTTTTGCAGGTGTTGGACTTTCTTTGTCCATCATTGGAGTTTGCCTTCATCCCCACATCTCCCCAGCGCATTATGGACACTAATCTGAACACGTGGAGACGTTCACTGACAACCTGAAGATCTAGGGTGGGGTGACACTGAGGAACAGCAAGCGAGCAAAAATGAAATGCCAATTTTGTCACTGTTCTCCCTGCTGGTCTTGTTTGGTTCTTACCCATGAGAATCTCAACCTTATCTAAACATCTCCCGGTGAGCGTTGTTGTTGTTTTTAATATTGATGCCCAGATCAATTGCATCAGAGGTTCCTAAGGTGGGACATACGCATGCATACTTCTTCAAAGCTCCTCAGGTGACCTAACGTGCAGCCAACATTGTTAACCACCTCCAGTCCAGCTCACCTAGGTCACGTCCTGAGGGGAGCTCAACTTTTGTACTCCAAACAGCCATCAAGGTATTTAATGGAAACAAAAGACAATTCTCTTCCTGAGAGATTTGCTGCCAGGTTGTTTTTTTTTTTTTTTTTTTTTTTTTTTTTTCTTTTTTTAACGGAACATCATTTTCCTGCCACATTATTATCTTAAAAACTTTGCCATGACCCACACTTCATCATTCCGGGGTCAGGATCATCCCCCAATATCAATGTTTCTTGGCGAGTTCCTCACTCTACTTCCTGGCTCATTCTCCCAGGTCACAGAGTGGCAGGTGGGCAGAGAAGAAGCCAAGGAATCCCCACAAAGAGGAGCCTGGATTCTATACTCAGAGACCTTATGGCAGGTAAAAATCCAAACCTAAAATGGGAAATTAACATTATTTCAGAATAAGGTGAACAGAAACCCTCAGTTGTGGTAAATAAATAAATAAAAATAAAAGAGAAAATATAAAGAAAAAAGCAGTCTCCTGAGTTTTAGTTTTGTTTTAAGAGTAGGTGACAAGCCAGCCACAATGGCACGGTGGCAACTCAAGAGTCTGTGACGCTGAAGCCACATGGAAGGATGCCAGGTCCCCTCCTCCCAAGGTCTCCCTGTACATGTCAGGTATGCACATGTGTGCCCATGATCCAGGGCTGGCTTCTGCTGGCCAAGAATCATGGCATGAGGACTTTACTGGGGTTGCTCCTCTCTCTATCTCAGAAGAAATAAATAAACAAGAAGGAAAAAAAAGATAACAGAAATTATTCTTTTTCTGAATATTTTCTCAAATTTCTAAATACATTTCATTAGTTCCACCTTACTTTGTATTTACCACTTGCCTAATCAGCCTATATTGTGTGTCCTTGGCAAATCTCCTGGCCTTTTTTGACTTCCCTTGTTACGTAAAATGAGAGGATTAGGCTGAGTAACGCTAAAGCCTTTATTGGTCTTCCTTGAGTTTATAATATCACTATCACATGCACATATATACTATTTTGTATATTTATTTATAGTCTATGAAACAATATTCCATGCTCTGCTGTTCATTCAAAACCCTGTGAAGAAGCAAAATAAGGCAAAGATTATTATCCACTTTTTCAGGGAAATAAATTCAGCACACTCGGAGAGCATAGTGACTGGCCTCAGGCCACGCTGCTGGGACATGACAGAGCTGGTGCTTAGTACACAGTCCTTAGAACACAGTGACATTGTGATTATGGCAACTGAATCCCCCATGGCTAATGTGTGGTTCAAGTCCCAGACCTGGCAACTTGAAAAACATGCCAGGCACATGTGCATGCATGCCCCAAATCCCAAAATATGGAAGAGATGGAGGAAAGAGATTGCAACATGACCATCCCCAATGGAGGGCTACTTTCTCACTTTCCCTCTTTCTCTCCATCTCTCTCTGGCAAACACATGAGCCCTCTAACAAAGCTAAAAAAAACAAAGAACATATACTCTTAAATCCAGTTACGTGCCCTTTCAACCTCAGCACGCCTCCTCCCTTGTGTCACTTCGCGCTCTCATCACCCACATGTGCATGTGCACATACCCCTGTGATTATAGGCTGGGAGGCCACGTTCCTTGTAAAGAATGCCACCTCACAACGATCAATCAACAAAGAACATGAGGTGCCAGGAACACCCGTACCTTCTGCTTCCTGACTAGAAGACGGAACATAAGCTTGGCTACTGCGACCCACCACAGAGGTCGTTCTTGCCCATATCCCATCCATCCCCTGTTGTTCCCTCATGTACTCCCTCTAGAGTCTCTGCATATCTGCTCTCAGGAAAGGAGCTGACGCCAGGCCCTGCCTTGGTCTGAATGAGTCTATTTCACCTGTCCCCAAGAGGAAGCATTTTAGACTTTAACTTTACTAGGGAAAGGCAAGCTACTCCACAACCTTATAGAACTAGGCCTAGCACAGGGTTCCATGAATGTTCACTGACTGGCGGATTTCTAGATCTCTGAGCCAGAAGAGCTCAATGATGAGCTGTCATGTGTTGTCGCCTTCAGACAGGTCAGACCTGTTACCACAAGCAGGCCACAGCCAAGAGAGACTGTGGGAGAGAGGGTGAGTCCTGCTGGGCAGCCTCATCTCGATTTGTGCCAGTCAGGCCTTGTGTCCTTCTAGAGGGGCTCCCTGAGCTGGCCTGGAAGCAAAGCTATCCAGTCTCCACTCACTAGAGAAACCCAGTCCTGCTCTCTTCAAAGCAGGAAGCAGCAGTCGTGAGCATTGGAGTTCTTGGGGTTTCTAGACTAATAAAGCAGCTTTGGAGTGTCAGTTTCCTAGTGCACGATGTATTTGTGGCTTTGAGTTATTTTTACAAATCCCTTCAAGTTCAAAGCTATGCACATCTGCAACCTTGGATGATTGAGAGAAGGAGAAGCATGAGTTGGAGGAGAGAGGAAGATGTCCTACAAACAGCTCTGAAAAACTGTTGTTTAAGGGCCTATTTCACCACTCCTGTTGGGAGCCATAATCAAATCTCTCACTCCCTGCCCTCCCCCACCTCCCACTTGCACTGCTCTCTGAGACCCAAGCTTGGGGACTGAACACATATGGGTCTAGTTGATCGATCCTGTTGTCCAAGGCCGTAAATTCAGACCGCCACAAATCAGCTTCAGCGCAACCTCAGCCCCAGACACGCACGCGTTCACATTAAAGCCCTGGTGTCTAGGCTGAAATATGGCTGCATGTGTTTCCTCTGCACCACCGGCTGCTGGAGATGCCACCCTGTCAGAGATGGTTTATGGAGGGGGGCAGGGGGGCCACGACACAGTGGCCAGCTACCACCCCATCCAAGGCGCCCAGTGGCTTTGATCTCCTGCTGGTTAGCCTCATGTCACCATGGCTCATGGCTGGCGGCTGGTTTCTGAGCAGGCCTGAAATACAACTTTCCAAGCATGTTGGGGCCTCTATGTTCCTTCTGCACCGTAATGCAGCATTGTTTGTGCTGTTTTCTCCCCAAGTTATTTCTTCTGACGTCTCATTGTCATCAGCTAAATACAGAGCACTCAGGTCCTTTGCTTTTTCTGGTGCTGACAGTTGACATAGAGACTGCCCACCCCTTCGCTTGTGAATGCTCCTTCTTGAAGGCCCTTCTCCAAGAATCTGAGCTTGGTGCAGGCAAGACATTAACTCACAAGTTTCCTACACTGGGTTTCCTGAGTCCCAGGACATAGTTGATCAAGAACAAATATACCCATGTCTCCAAAGTGATCTGTCCCATCACAACAACTTCTTGGCTCCATGGTAAGTCTAGAGGCTGAGCCAGCATGGCTGAGCCTCTCTGAGGCATGTAGCATGAATGTAGAGCTCTTCTTCTGCCTGAGGATTCCAAGGAAAACAACACCAAACGGAGGTCCTCACCCAAGCTCCTCCAGTAATTCTACACATGAGGCTGAGGCTGAGAAAGACTGATGAAAGTGAAAGACTCCAAAGCCGTAGAAGAGCCACATAATCAAGACAGTGGAGACTCAGAGGAGAAACACAGACGACCTGAAGTAGTCAGCCAAAGGTCTTCTGTAGAAACTAGACTAGACCCTGGCTGGGGGCTGGTATTGGGTAGCATTGTGTTCCCCAAAAGTTATGCTAAAGTACTAACTCCTGGTACCTCAGAACATGACCATTTTTGGAAATACGGTAGTTGCAGATGTAATGAGTTAAGATGAGGCAGAGATGCAGAGATGATGACCATGAGAAGACAGAGATAGGAAAACGTCATGGAAAGACAGAGGTAGAGATTGATTTATCTACAAGCCAAGGAATGCTGAGGATGGCCAAACTGACCACAAGCTAAGAGGGAGGGCTGGGATGTTTTCTCTCTCAGAGCACCCAGAAGGAAGCAGCCTTCCCAACACTCCAGTTTCAGACTTTCCAGAATGGTGAGGGTTTTAAGCCCAGATTGTGGTATTGTGTTATGGCAGTCCTTAGAAATGAATTCAGAGGCCAAGTCCAAATGGAGAAGCAGGGAGGGGACAGAATCCTAGGAGACCCTGGGGGCCAGCAGGCAGCATGATAGTTAAAGTACTGGACTCCCATATTGTGAACCACCATTAGAGCCCTTGATGTAGCGGCTTAAAAATCACACCAGGTGTGTGTGTGTGTGTGTGTGCATGCCCAGAGTCCTGAGAGGAGAGGGGGACTCCAGCATGGCCATTCCCCTGGGGGATGACTTCTCATATCCCCTCTCTCTGTCTCTGGTGAGTGCATGTGCCCTGTGGGGAGGAGGGGAACTAAAAATAAATAAATAAAGGAGGCTCAGAGATAGGACTGATTATTGTATCCAAAGCATGAGGAACAACCCAACCCAGCTACAACAAAGAACTACAGAAGAGGAATTACAGAAAGCACAAATCAGAGTTGTTGCCTAGTACCTCATGTCTCCAGAGATCCCACTGATACTTCCTTGTCTTTAGGAAAACTACTCACCCCTCCCCCACCCCCTCCACCTACAGGGTATGAAAGGGAACTGCCTGCCACTGACTTGGTCCTTTCTCCCTGGGCACAACAATTGGTGAGGAGCAGGCACGTGGCCAGCATAGGACAAGTCATCCTGTCCACTTCTTGACCACAGTAATTTGTCCATGTATGGGCACTGAGCCAAGCCAAGCCAATTAGAGACCTTCCCTGGGACTTTATATTTTTATCATCATTAAAACTGGTAGAAAAAGAGCCCTTTGCTATATGGCCACAGGTTATAAAGCCTAAACTTGAAGCTGCCCACAGTCATACTCCTGTAATATAAATAAGAGAAGATAGAATGTTCCTTCTATAAAATTCCTGTTTCTAGCCACTAAGGTTTCTAGACCTGCTACTTGACTTTTTACCTTACTCCTTTCCAGTTCTCCCATCAATTATACAAGCTTCTCCTCTCTCTCTCTCTCTCTCTCTCTCTCTCTCTCTCTCTCTCACACACACACACACACACATACACACATAATAATAATAATAATAATAATAATAATTTTCTTTAAACTAATTCAAATGGATTTCTGTCACTTACTGTGAAAGGAGCCTTAACCAGTACATCAAGATAGAAAGCATATTGCCTACATCCTAAAGAGCTTTGGATGCCAGGGCTTGCTTGCTAGCTAGCTAGCTAACTAGCTATTTAGTTAGTTAGTTAGTTTTTTTTCCCTTAGGGCACATGTGCTCACCGAGAGAGGGAGATGGACACTGTGAGAGGGAAAGGAAGAAATCACACACACACACACCACCCCCCAGAGGGGATGGCCACACCACAATCCCTTTTCCTCCATTCTCCTCCCAGGATCTTGGACACACACACACACATACACACATATGCCCAGTGTGAGTTTCAAGCCACCACGTCTGGAACTCAAACCATGGTTAGCCATGTGGTAGTTCAGTGACATACTGCTACATCGCTGGATGGTCACTATAGGGTTTGTTTTTAACTCTATTAGACAAAAGAATTTTATCTGACTTTAGGGTCCCCCATAAAACACCAAAAATAATGTGTGAAAATGCACATTGTGTATCCTTCTAAGAAGAGGCAGCTTAGATGCAATCAGATTCTAGAGGGGATCTTTGAGTTGCCAAAAGTTTAAGAACCACTGTTGTGGGCAATGAGGCATCACTACAAACACAAGAGTTAGAGGTGGTGTTATCCTCTACTAACAATTATTAAACACCCTCAGATGTGGAGTCATTTATTCCCCAAACTTATACTGTCAGTCCTAGTGTCAAGAGCCATTTGGTGTGTGAAGATACATGTGATATTATTTTATTCTAATCCTAGAACAGAAGGGAATACCAGGAGAGGGTTAAATAAATGCTATGGCAGTTCAGAGACCAACATCAAGAACTTTTCCCATGGCCTTTGTCAAGCAGTTGTGTTTCAGTAAATAGATGATTCCTCCTTTAGAAATGAACCTTGGATAAGCCACTTAGTCTCTCAGAATCTCAATGTCTTTGTTTTGTAAATGGATATAAGAATCTTGCCAGACCAACTCAGTTTTGTTACCAAGTTCTAAAAAGAGAGAAAATACCCATTACATATTAGGTTGTCAGAAAAGTCATGACTTACTTTTTGGGTTTTCTATACATAAATAAATAAATAAATAAATTTGTCATGACTTTTCCAAAAACCCAATACTTTAGAGCCTAAAAACCTATAGGCAAGAAACACAAGTGTTCTCTCTCTCGCCTTCTGACCCGCAGATCTCCAGCACCATTCCAAACATTGTGAAGCCCAGTCTGCAAGATCCCCCAGGTGATTAGTATACTAATTAAATTAAAGTTTGACATTGCTCATCCAGGTCATTCTTAGTGTAATTGTAATCTGACAGAAAAGGAAGTCCATTTTAGTGTACAAGTGAGCGTGGAAGGCCACATATTAGATCTTGTACATGAACAACTGTTTGTCCATTTTGTCCCCTTACCCTAACATGGCTGTCTGCATCTGTAAATTGGCTTGTTGCTCCCATGAGAAAATAGTTTGTGCTAGCCAAACAGAAAATTGCAACCAGGGACATCTTATACCTGCTATTGTCATTGTTAACTAGCCCAAACTCTTTTGTTTAACAATGTAACTGTGTGTATGGAAACCCCACTCCCCTCAGAAATAATTAACCTGTTTGACTCAGCTTCTGTAACTGCTTACGTAGAAACCCCTGGTAACTGATCCCCTATAAAAAGACTACTCAAACTTCAGTCGGGGCTGCGGTTCTGACTCTCGGCTCCTGAGCCTCAGGCTGTAGTCACTGGCCAGCTAATAAAGATTCCTTTTAACCTTAATCTGGTTTTGGTGGTCATTCACTTGATTGTCCTCTACGACATGAGGACAAAGGAGCAAAGACAGTCTCCTGAGTTGTCAGGTGTACTGTGGAAATTTCTGCCACTCAGATGGACCCAGGCCTCCTCAGATATCAGCTGCCAGGAACACAGGATGTGAAGCCAGGTTGGGACACTGATCCTTGAAGTGGTCTTTGTGCACAGAAACCTTGATCTTGCCAGATGCTGCTGCTTCTCTACCATAGACATATGGGCTCCTGTTTCTCAGGTCAGAGTGACTCCAGCACGCTCAGATGGGATTAGCAAACATCTGGGAAACATGGCCTGCAAGGTTCTGCTGGTTTGAGGAGCCAGGAACACAAGAGGGTTCTTGGAGTGTCTGAGTACAAGCTAACCCATCGAGGCACCAATGAAGTGGGAGCTTCCTAGCTGTCAGCAGCCTCGTTGCTGGACTCCAAGGGACCACCAACAACAACTGGACAACAGAGCTGAGAGTCTAAGGCAGCAAGGTCTGAGGCTCCACCACAGAACTTCAGATCTGAGGGGTGGCAAGAGTAGCTGGGCTGAAAACATTCCCCTGCTTTGGTTAGTTTTAGAAGCCCACGTTAAACAAAGCTGACCTTGTTTCTTTATAGGAGCGCAATTTAAGTATGCATGGTGAATGTCCAAAAGGAACATATTCTAGGCCTTATGTCCTGAGCACGTTTGATCTCACAGAAGCCTTCTTATCCCACATTAAGAAAAAGTCTTCAGAGCAGACTCGTAACACTGACAAAGATGGAGGTAAGAGAGAGATCTTTGAAGAAGGAATGTCCACGAATGTCCATGAATGTCTACAGCAGGAGTTCTGAGGGCTTTCTTGCTCAGGGTGATCAGGCAACCAAAGCATATGTTGAGCAGCCATGATGGCACAGCGGTAACACAGTGCTCCCCAGTGCTGGGCCCACAGGGGAAGGTCCTGGCTTCACATCCGGAGGTTCCACTGTACAACCAGGGCATACACACACGCCTGTGATCCCGGCTGGCTGAGGCTGGGGGTGGATCACAGTGTCAAAACCCTGCTGGGATTACCTCTCTCTCTCTCTCTCCCCCTTTGCCTCTCTTCCATCTCTCTCTGTCATGGAAGAAAGAAACTAGAAATACAGGCATATATGGCTAACCCCATAGCATAATAGTTAAATGTTGTGAATTTGGAGCCAGACCCCACCTGGCAGATCATAGGTCAAGTCCCAGTCCTAGTGGCTTGAAAAACAAACTGGGTTCGTGTGTGTGTGGGTGCCTCAAAATCCTGACGGGATGGAGAAATGGAGGAAAAGAATTGCACTATGGCCACAGCTCTATTGGAGATGATTTCTGTCTTTCTTTCTGTCTCCCCTCTGGCCAGTACACATGCTCTCTGGCAATAAAAAGAAAAAAATAAATAAATAAGCTTTTAGATGTTTTCATCCAAAATGCAAAATGCACCAAGAAGTTAGCTAAGATAATAACCACCGTCTGCATTTCCTGCACAGTGGCTAAGAGCCAGTCTTTATACATTTCATCTCATTTAGTCCTCTGAACTCCTATTTAAGGAAGCTACTACTATGTTCTTCCCATTTTCAGATGATGAAACTAAGGTTTAAAAAATAAAACTAAGTGGCTGTGGGCCAGCAGGCAGTGTGGTGGTTAAAGAGATTCCCACATGGTCTGCTGCAGTTCAAATCCCAGACTGGGAGGCTAAAAAATCACACCAGGCATGTGTACATGCATGTGCACTCAAAATCCCAAGAGGAAAACAGAAGAGAAGGGATTATGGCCTGGCCATCACCCCCTTGGGAGATAATGTTTTACTTTCCCTCTCTCTGTCTCTTTCTGTTAAATAATGCAACCTATGGCAAAAACCTTAAATAAATAAATAAAATCAGTGGCCTTAATTCTTAAAATTAGTTAGTGGTAGCTAGTTAGTGGTAAAGCTGAATTCTAACCTAGATTTATCTGCTCTCACATGCCTGCTATAATGTTATGAGAACTCTGTCCTTGGCCCCCAGAAAAATATTTTCCCCAGGAATCGCTCATCACTTAGACTTGTGGGCTCACCATGGGGCAGAGACTCATTCCTGCTGACTCTGGACAGGACAATGTAGATCGAAGCCCCGCAGGTTCCAGCTCTCCTTGGTTTTATGTTTTAGGTTTATCACCTTCACCTTGTCACCATGTTTTCATATACTGGTTTAGTCAGACTCACCATATGGTGAATTTAAAGACTAAGAAATTCAGGCACAGGCACAAAGCACGTGTTGATTTGCTGACATTAATCTCCTCCCCTCACCTCTGAAATTAGCAATTAGTTGGGTAAAAAATAACTAAGTTCTGGGCCTCACACACTCATCTGTCAAGGCAGTATTTTCATATTTACGAACTTCAAAGAGGAAAACAACTTGTCACTCCCAAGCAATAAACATGGCATTTTGCAAACGAATTGCTATCTCCCTTTGTGCAAACACTCCCAAAGACTTGTTTCAAAGAAGCAGGCTGGCGCTCTTTGTCATGAATGATTCTGTGGCTTCTGAGGGAGTTTTTTTTCTTCTGGGCATAAAACTCACCCTTCCAATGTTGCCATAATTTCTGGTAGAAGAAAGAAGAATGGATAAAATCAGGATCTTTTACATGCAAAAAGCATGGGGGAACGGAAGATGCAGGGCAGTGTGTTCTGGCTGAGAACAGGAAATGGGGTCTCCTGCCCCTGTGTGGTTGTTACCTGCAAGGTGGGTGATGACTCCCCAGGCCAATCCCCATTTCCTCACCTGTAAAATGAGGGGTCGCACCACTCCAGCTTGTAGATGAACCTGGGCTGGAGGATCCTGGATTCTATGAGTGATGAACCCAAGGACAGCATTTATATGCCAGCCTTGGTGCGGATTCCTAGAAAATGTGGAACCTGCCTGATGGCATCCCAGGGGAGCACCACCGTTTTGATCAAAGAATCGCAAAACAAGTAGTTCTAACCCAAACCATTTCAGACAGATGGAAATCCTGTCTCTGTTTCAAGTTCTTTTAAAAGGAATCCCAAACATAGCATAGTAGTCAGTTTTAAGTGTCTAAAATGCATTCATGGTCCTAAGTTCTTCTTCTCTGGCCTAAGTTTTTTCTACTGAAGTAAAAATTAAGACCAGCTTTCTATTATATTCTAGGTCACGGACTTATTTCTATTTGCTGGTAGTCATTAAGTTACCTTCCAATCTGTTTCTTTCTGATTTTACTGTTATTAATTCTAAGTCATTAATTATTTTGAACATATGCAAAATATCTGAGTCCATTCAGAGTACTATAACAAAATACCATAAACTGAATAGCACATAAACAACTGAATATCCTATCATGAACTAAGTAGCCTATAAACAAACACACTGATCTCTCACAGTTCAGGAGGCAGGACAGTCCTAGATCAAGATGCCAGATTTGGGGACCAACAGTTAGCGTAAGGGCTATGTCTCTGGACTCCCATGTAGTCGACCACAGTTCGAGTCCCAGACCCAGTGGCTTAAACTCACGCCAGGCATGTGTGCGTGCGTGCCCAAGATCCCTAGAGGAGAATGGAGGAGAAGGGACTGTGGTGTGGCCATCCCCCCTGAGGGGTGATTTCACGCTGTCTGTCTCTCTGTCTCTCTCTGTCTTCCTGGCGAGCACACGTGCCATATAGCAAAAGCCTCTCCAAAAAAAGAAAAAAAAAAAAAAAAAAGATGCCAGATTTGGTGTTTTGTGAGGGCTCTTTTTCTGGCACATAGACAGCACCTTCTAGCTGTGTCCTCACATGGTACAAAGAGCAAGGGAACTCTCTAGGGCCATTTTTATAAGGGCACAAATCCCATCCATGAGAACTCTGCTCTATGACCTCAAACCTCCCAACAACCCTCTCTCCGAATACCAACATCCTGGTAATTAGACTGCAACATACAAATTGGAGAAACATACACCTTCAGCTTACACCAAACAAGTATTGAAAATAACATAACAGAATCCTATAAATCCACCTTCCAGATTTAATATTGTCCCATTTTGTCATTTTTTGGTAAAGCAAAAGCAGCAGTTGTTCTTAAAAGATAAAAAATACTACAATTGACCTGATCAATACTCACTGTACTCATGCTGAGGAAAACTATCTGACACATTGTACAGATATATAATAATTAAATGAAAAATTTTAAAATGTGAAAGAAAGAAAAGAAAGAAAGAAAAACTACAAATCTGTTTAGTCACTTCCTGGATCCCAGTTCACTGTTTTTCTCCTCTGCATATACAATCACTATTAGAAATCATTGCATGTGCTTTTTATTTTTTTGGAGAGGTTTTCACTATAGGGCGCGTGCGCTCACCAGACAGACAGAGACAGAGAGACAGAAAGTGAAAAAGCACCCCCCAGGGGGGATGGTCACGCCGCAATCCCTTCTCCTCCATTCTTCTCTCGAGATCTTGGGCACACACGCACACGCGCCCGGCGTGAGTTTTAAGCCACCGGGTCCGGGACACAAACCGCGGTCGACTACGTGGGAGTCCAGCAACATAGCCATTACGCTAACTGCTGGTTCCCTCATTGCATGTGCTTCTCAGGCAGTATTTTGGTTTTTTTTATTTATTTATTTATTTATTTATTTATTTATTTATTTATTTATTTTATTTAGCTTTATTTATTATCTATTTTAACTTGACCAGAGAGGGACAGAGTGGGAGAGAAAGAAAGTGAGAAAGCAAGCCACCACATCTAGGACTCAAACCACAGTCGGCCATGTGGGATTCCAGCGTCCTAAACCACCATGCCCCCTGCTGCCTCCTCAGGCAGTATTTTGTACTTTCATGACATATATATATATACATACATACATATAGCAATATGAAGCACTTTTTATGAATTTTAAATGTATATGTATGTTAGCATATTGAATGTATCATTTTAAAAAAATACCTTTTTTCCCGATAAATTTTTAAAATTATTTATTTAATTTTATTTATTCACTCATTTATTTTAATTTGACCAGATAGAGAAAGAGAGAGAGAGAGAGTGAGAAAGCAAGCCACCAGGTCCAGGACTTAAACCGTGTTCGGCCATACAGGAGTGTCCAGTGCCTTAACCACCACACCAACTGCTGGTCCCTCAATGAATGTTTTTAAGGCTCATCTATCTATCATTTATCTAATCTGCCAAGTGAATATATCACAGATAGTTAATTAAGTTGGTTCCAAGTTTTTTGCTATTCTAGACAATGCCAACTATGAACATACTTGTTAATATCTCTCTGTATACATATGGGAAACTTTCCCTAGGGAATATACTTAGAATTACCTCTACTAAATTAAAGTTTACCAGCAGTTTACCAGCAGTGTATAATATCCTCATTTTCCACATCTTTATTTGTAACACTTGGTTGTATCAGAGTTTTCCATTTTCACCATATGGATGAATGTGAAATGGCATTTATTGTTTTCATTCATCCTAAAGAGTGTGAGCATCTTTTTCATATTTTTTGTGTGTGTGTGACTTGCTTAATAAAACTCCTCACCTATTTTATGTATTGGGTTACCTTTTTCTCCTTTACTGATCTGCAGGAAGTTTTTGTATGTTCCAGATATTAATCTTTAATACGTGTATGCTGAAAACTTCTCCCATCTTGTAGCTTGTTTTTTCATTTTGTTTGTGGTTTCTTTTGTCACACAGAAGTTTGTCATTTGAATGTAGGAAGATTTTCAATAATTTGCCTTTTCTGGATTTTTTTTCAAGTAGTACTTGCCTTTCCTGGGGCTATAAGTATATTCTCCTAGCCAATCCCATATAGACTACATGGTCACAGTGTCTATCATCTCTCTACCTCAGTTCTTTCAAGAGTATCATGAAGATTATTTGTGACTATCACAAAATTAATACATGATTACTACACAAGATTTTGGAAAAACAGAAAGAATGCACATCAGTATACTTAGCCACTTAAAAAAATTATTTTTCAGGAAAATGGCTACCAGGGAAATCTCATTTATAGTACCCGCTACATCACAGAAATTAGTAAGTTATAGGGTAGACAGGGGTGAGCTTTGTAGAAAGATAGCTCTGGGCCCAGCCACAGTGGCTCAAGCAAAAGGGTACTACAGTGTGATGGTTGAGCCGTATGGGAGGCCCAGGGTACATTCTTAGCCCAACCTAAACGTACCTGTGTTCCTAGTTAGCTAGGAAGCACAAGTAGAAAGGATCACCATATGATGAGACCTGTCAAACGTATCTTTCTCTCTCTCTTTCCCTGTGCGCTCTCTTTCCTCATAAAGAGAAAAGGAAGGCAAGGAAGAAAGAGAGGGAGGGCTGTAAGAAGGGAGAGAAGGGAAAGAAAAATTTGGATTTGAATCCACACCTCTACAAACTTCCAGCTGATTTATCTTACACACAATATTTATTTCTTCTGAACTTTCGTTTCCTCATCCATAAGATAAGGGCAGTATCTACTGCATTGGGAGTTGTAGATCCCAATAATATCAAAATTCCATATCAGGCCTAGAGCTGGCAAAATGTTTCTTAAAGAGTCCTGTGTGCCCTGTGTTTTACAATTTACCCAGGGGGCAAAGGTTCTTGGAGAAAAGCAAGAACAGCGTCTCGGCATGCTTTTTGGCTCAAGCCCAAGTGATGGGCAGGATCCTGGCCAAGATGGATTCCAGAGAGTCAGTGAAGCTGCTGCCACACCATGGCAGCAACCATTCTACAGTCTGTTCCAATAGTCACTAGACTCCTTCCATTTAGAAAATTGCACTATACAGACAGTGCCTAAAAGGGCATGGAAACTAGTTAGAGAACAAAGCCACCAGCTGATCTCATCCTCAGAACTCTCTGCTCAAAGGAGTTCATTAGCAAAGGAGAAAACAATTGACTTTTTTGGTACTATATAATTCCACTGTCATTTTGCCAGGTATTGGATTTCACCACCCTCTGCCATGGTGTCATGTCATGAAAGAACTTATTGTTACACACACAAAGCAAGAACGAGCTCATAACTTTGCAAAAAGTGTAGTTCCACATTCTTTGTCTCATTGCAATTGAAATCTTCAGGTCAATAGGCAATTACATTCACGAAATACGTTGTGCTTCGAATGAACATTGCTCATGTTGAGAGGGCCCTCGCCTGAAGAGAGACTATTTTTAGGAAGGTTGGCACAGAAAATTAATGTCTTCAACCAAGCATAGACTGCCAAATAACTAACTCCATGAAATTCTTTCTTACCAAGAGGAAATAAAAAAATAAAACAAAAGAGTAAAATCTTTCTTTCACCATTTTGGGAATTATTTTCCTATGTTTTATTCTCTTCAGCTTTCAGAATCACCTTCACAGAATTGTGAGAATAGTTTCCCAGTAGGATTAGAGTATTTGAAAGACAAGCTGGAGGTCATATTATTAGAACCTGTTACCTATCCACCCTTGGAAGAATCTTGGAGTCTCTTTTTTACCTCCGTGAGCTCTGGTCTACAAAGGTCAGAAGGCCATTACATAAGTTGCCACAGCCTTCCATCCCAGGGTCTCCAGGGCCTCCAGACCTTCCCACTGAAACAGGGTCATCTACCATTTGGTGTTTTCTTGGAAAAGAAGTGGATCATTAAAGCATCCTTTATTTGCAAAATTATTCCATGTGAAAACAATCTCTTGAAGTTGTAGAATAAATAATTTATTAGGAAAAAATACACCCAATCTTCAAACTTTTAAACTGTGAAAGTGGTTTATATTTTATTTCTATTGAGAAAGCAGCAAATAATTTTAAATATTTATTCTGATTTTCTTCAGGAAAACCAGACATTTGGAAAGAGTCAATGATTTTTGCTTTTCAAGGCATTTTGACTTGATTGCCTTACTCAACACTAGAAAACAAAGATAAGAAACTAGTCTTTTTTATTTTTCCAAGAAAGATTTTTGCTGTAGGGCTTGTGTGCTTACTGTATAAAAGACAGAGACAGAGACAGAAAGTGAGAAATCACTCGCCCCCCCCCCCCCCAAGAGGGGGATGGCTGCGCCACAATCCCTTCTCTTCCATTCTCCTTTTGGGATCTTGGGCATGCACACACACGTGCCCAGTGTGAGTTTAAGCCACCAGGTCTGGGACTTGAACTGCAGTCGATTATGTCGGAGTCCAGCAACGTGACCATTACAACATCTGCTGGTCCCCGCCCAGTATGAGTTTTAAGCAACCAGGTCCGGGACTCAAACTGCAGTCGACGACATGGGAGTTCAGCAACATAACCATTATGCCATCTGTTGGTCCCACCATTAATATTTTTAAATCTTTCCTGACATCTAATAGAAGGTTTTGAAAGAACAAGCAATTTCTTCTTTTTTAGTGTCTAGGGTATATGTAAGTGCACCAGTGAGAGACAAAGAGACAGAGAGGGAGAAAGCACCCTCCAATGGGGTAAGGGCATGCCGCAAGCCCTACTCTATTTCTCCATCCCTTTTCTTCCGTATCTCCATTCTGTAGAGATTTGGGACACACATGCACACGTTTTTAAAACTGCTGGGGCCAGGATTAAACCTCAGTCGACCAAGTGGAATCCATCTTCCTAAACCACTAGGCAATGGGGCCAATCCAAGAACATGTGATTTCTAGGAAAATATGATACTAGTGGGTAGTTATTTCCTGAAGAGACATTATAGCCCTTCTATTCAGAGAGTTGCCTGGAAGCTGGTCCCAAAGATCTAGCAAGAGTTCCAGAGAGGTGAAGGCAGTGGGAACTCTGATCTCAAGAGCATGGAGTCAAGGATGAGGGGCGACCTGCCAGTGTGCATGGAATTTTTTCTTCTTATTTTTTTTTTTAGCTCCTCAAAGGTGTCCCTTTCCGGCCTTGAATGAAGAGAAGACGCTTGTTTGGTGTATCCTAGTTGAAAAGCCTGATTAGTGACAGCCAGAGCTGAGAGAGGCTTTCCATGGGAAGTCCTCTTTGCCTCCCCACCAGAAATCAGTGTGGTTCCTACCACAGCCAAGTGTCCCTGCAGGACCCCACTGGGAAATCACTACAGCTTTATGAGGTTAGCTGCAGTTTTTGTGTAAACAACATAACATTTTATGGTGAGAAACCTGGCCCTTTGCTTTTTATGTAAGCGCATTGATTAAAGCTTTTTTAATGTTTGAAATGTAAAGAAGTGTGAAAAACTAATGTTGTTTCAGAAATGGTCCAAGGAAAAAGATAATGCAATAGCTACAAGTTTAATGACCTTTCTCATAAAATTATGTCAGGGATTTGTGATAAACATGGCAATAAAAAGAGCTGGGGTGCCTCTAGTGCTCCCAGCTGTAGATTAGATGTTTTCTAATGGATATTGCTACTGCCGTCTATATTCAGTATGTATTCCACGGCTGATTTATTTCCAAAATGAATATCAATACATTCACATGTTGGATTCTTTAATTAAAATACTTTGAAATGACAAGATTTCTTTTCTTCTGTTATTTTGTTGTTATTGTTGTTGTTGTTGTTAGAAAGGGTGATGTTACCAGAGACCAGCAGATGGTGTAATGGTTATGTCGCTGGACTCCACAACTCCACATGGTTGACTGCAGTTTGAGTTCCAGACCCACCAACTTAAAACTCACACCAGGTGCATGTGCGCGCATGCCCAAGATCCAGAGAGAAGAATGGAGGAAAAGGGGTTGCAGCATGGTCATCTTTCCGGGGGGGTGGGGGGTGATTTCTCAGTTTTTGTCTCTCTGACAAGCACACATGCCCTACTGCAAAAATATCTCTCTTTAAAAAAAAAAAAAAAAAAAAAAAAAAAAGTGACGTTATCAAAGTTACCTTTTGTAAAAGAAAATGTAAAAGGCCAGTCAGAGTAAGTGAAGTGGTTAAGGCAATAGCTGGATCCCACATGGCTGACTGTGTGGTTCAAGTCCTGGACCTGGAGGCTTGAGAAACAAACTGGATATATGCGCATCCAAGCCCTCCCGAAACATATCCTGAGATGAAGGAGGAAGGATCACAAAGTGGCCATTGCCCCTGAGGGGTGCTTTCTCACGTTCTCTCTCTCTGTGTCTCTGTCCAGCAAGTACATATGCCCTAGAATAAACTAAAGAATTAAGTAAACACAATTTAAATGACAACCAAATTCAAATAGTAGACACATGCCATCCATTTGTCAAAACCTATGGACTGAGTAACACCAAGGGTGAACTTCGATGTGAGCTATGAGCTTGGAGTGATAATGAGGGAGAGTTATCGATTGTAGCAACGTACCACCGTGATGCCCTGACTTAATAATGAAGGAGGCTGTGTGTGGGGAAGGTAAGAGGAGGAGGGATATGGGAACTTCCTGTACATTCTGCTTAATTTGGCTATGAGTCTAAACCTCATTTTTTAAAAAGTTCATTGCAATATGTAATGCATATGTGTTAGTACTGGGGCTTAATTTGTCTGACTCTCTGTGTTAAGCCTCTTTCTGTTTCAGTCCTTCCTGACATGTTGGAAATCTTTCTAAAAATCTTCGTTCTGGTGCTGGATGGTGGCTCCTGTGCTTGCTCGGGTACAGGTGGGTTCATGTTCCCCAAAGTCTCACAGACAGGACTAGACACACAAAAGAAGACTGGCCTCCCTCCTGAGCTTTCCCAACACATCCCCTGGAAATTGCTTTCTGTACCACGTCTCTGGCACAAATATGCCCTGCTATGTTTTGTCTTTTTCTTATAAGAGTCAAGGTTGGGCGGGCGGGGGGGGGGGGGGGGGGGGGGGGGGGGGGGGGAGGGGGGAGGGGGATAACACTGACCGGATTCCTGAACCTCAGGTGATCAAGACCAGCCCCTACCAAGGGTTGATGTCCATATGAGAACATGTGACCATTATCAAACTGAACAGCTTCTGTCCTCATGAGAGGACACAGTCCTTGGATCTAAGCAATGGCTGGGATTCCCAGAACGCTTAGTCGAAGGTGCAGGAGCATGTCAGGGCAGGATGCAGTTGTCTGAGGCACTCTGGGCCGCACTGCTCAGCCGCCCAAATGATGTGCCAAGAGGCTGGTACCTGGCAGGGCAGGACTTTCCTACAAAGAAAATTCCTATTTCTTCCAAAATGGGCAGAGCATGTAGAAAGGTTCCAGGCATCAGATATGTCAGGATGGGTCCCCAAAGGACCCTGCTGTGGTCACACAAAACCCCAGCACACACCGGCACACATCCTCTTTCCCCAAGGAGAGCTCAGACTTCCACCCATGGTTCACAGACATGTTCTGATCCGTGCCTGTGGATGACAAGGTCAGCAGCTGTCACCGTGACAACACTACCTGATGACAGTGCGTCATGTGTCCCTCTGCAATTCTCAAGGATACAAATGCACCGAGAACAGAGACCTGAGCCTGGTCAGCTTACAAGCTCTCTGCACATTGTCCACATTGAAAGCAGCAGAAAAAAAGCAAGCCAATCTGCCAAGGGCAGTCTCTACGCTCTGCCGGAACCCACAGCTGCCACCCGTCTGCCCATTGCTCTGCCTGTGACCTCAGGGCTGACCTGACCACACTTATTAAAGGAGCGAGGTCATTTACCCTGATCTTGCCCCATGTTGACCTGTTAGGGGCTGAAACTGCAGAATTACATGTGGCATTTTACGAGATGATCAAGTGTCAAGGAGCACTGCACTGAAAGCTGCCATGTGGGTCCTGACACAGGCCACAGAGGAGGGGCTTCCTGGTGAAACTGCTGCTGCTGCCTGGGGTGCCCTTATTCTGGGCCAAAAGTAAAACTGTGTTTCTGCCTTGGTTTCCCCAGAATTTTACCCCCCAGCAGAATAATCCAGGGTCTGTGTGTGTCCTTCAGTTATTTTCCATTTAAAAAAAAAAATCACTTCCCTAGAAAAATACAAATTGAAGTTAAATTATATTTTCAAAAGAAAAACAGAGAGGGGGAGAGAAAGAGATGGAGAGATAAACTGAGATGCAGAGAGAGAGAGAAATATTCCCTCCTGTATCTCGAGAGTAAGATCTGGGACTTCCAAAAAGGTATGACTCCTAGAAACTGATTAATTTTTAGATCTTAAAAAGCCACGCGGTCTCTTTAAAGAGCAATGAAAGCCTGATTCAAGTTGTTAAATTTTATGTTGTGTGTAATGTTGTAATTGATGTCAAACCTTTCACATTTTCTTACCACTGACATTGGACAGTCTACTCCACTCAAGGGCTCAGTTACCAGAGTTGAGATTAAGTAACCTAACCAGGAAATAAGGGCAGAATGGAATTTTATTACATGGAATCGAGAAGTTCACATGCAAAATAATTAAGTCTGAGCCAAATATAGCCATTCTCTCTCCCATCAGTTTATTTTGGTGGATAATTGGCTGTATTCGGTTTTTCACTGAGCTGCATATAAAACTTTATTGCCCTTGTAAAGCGCATGCTGTGAATTCTGATGCTTCTGTGTGTTTGGGGGAACATAATTGTTCCCTTTGCAGAATAGCACTGCTTACCTAGGTCCTGAAACCAAACTAGGCTTCCAGGACGCCCGCTGCTGAAAGCCTCCAGTGCCGGGATGGAAGGAGCTCAGATCTAAGCCAGGAAGAGAGCCATGTAGCCACTGGAAAAATTGCCTCCTGGTCCCAGCAGCACCTGACATGCAAAGACAAAGACCCTAGCCCTGCTGACATGGACTCTGCAAGGTTAAGGTTTTTGTGTTCAACCTTACAATAAATAAGTCTGCACTGAGTGTGGCTGGCCAGGTCTCAGCACTTGCAACTCTTCGATTCTGTGTGAGTAGGTGGGGTCTTTTCAGAGGTGGTCTCATTCCTGCCCTCCATCTTTTGGGCAAGTAGGGGCTGTTTGCATCTTGCAGAGGGCCCACTTTTCTGCACATTCAATACTGTAGGAACAATATGGGATTGACCTAATTAGGATCGTTTTCTAGGAGAAACAAGTGGCTACATACGGCTTCAATTAGGTTCCAAAAGCTTTCCTATTCTTTTGAAACCAACAATATGCCTGAACCCCCATCTCTGTTTCTACAAGCAGGTTCCTGACATATCCTCCAGGTAACCCACCGGCCATGCTTCTCTGCCTGTACCAGTCAGAACTCATTATACACTGTCTCATCCTTCCGGTTTTTCTCCATGTGGATCTCTGACGTGGGCAGGCCCCATACACAGTGGTTAGGCATAATGGTTAGTGCAGAAGAAGCCAGATCCCACGCTGCAGATCAGAGGTTAAGTCCTGGCTCCAAGGGTATAAAACACATGTGGATGCATAAGTGCAGGCCCAGGACCCTGATGGGATAGAGAACTGGTGGAAAAATGTGTTCTTTCTCTCTCACATGTGCGTGCTCCCTCATGCACATGCACCTTCTGGCATTAAAAACAAACAAAAATAACCAAATCACATGGGGAAAACAATTTCTTCTTTCCATACATACTCCTCAAGTCTTTATTCCAAGGGAAGTATTTTTGTAGGTACTGAGGACATGATGATAAGTCAGATGGCATTCCAGACAACTTACAGTGCAATGCAGCATTTCACATCCTGGTTTTGCAGACCTCCAAGGAATCTCTGAACTCCCCATAACTATCCACAAAATTGTATATGTGTGTCCTTCTAAGCCAAGGGCCTGGGGGCTCTCACTAAGGTCTCAGAGGACACATTGGCCCTTGCAAAATAAATAAATTAATAAAGTTAGAAAACACAGGTCTGGCAGGGTTTAAATAATTACCATATCTCCTCTAGAACTCTTCTAGGAGAAATGTGTGCCTAGCCCAGTTCCAAGCACCCTGACCAACACTGCTTGAAGTTGCACCAGGTCAATGGAAGCTGAGAAAAGATGAGGATGACTATTTATTCCAGGGATGGTCTGGGAAGGGGAAGGTTAGTAACTGTTTTAAAAGGAGGTCACACTGAAAGGAGTTTTTGAGAGAGGAGTGAGAACGTTCCAGGAGTAGAAGTGTTCTTGGCAGAGGCAAGACTGCGAGGGTCAGAGAGGAGACAGGAAGGGGTGCTTTGGGTCCAGAAAAGGCCAAAGTTCAGAGGCAAGAGATAAAATTGCAAGGGCAGGTAGGCCCTAGATCACCACAGGACACAGAGCTTCTGGGAAAGAAAGAAGCCACGCTTGGTCTGGCAGGTAACCATCCTAAGGAAGTTATTAACCAGTAATCAGAATTCATCCCCTTTCCTTAAGTTATATTTTTTTAAATTCATAATAGAGTACATGAGAGAGAGGCAGCCTTGATAGGATCGCTTTTTATTTTTCTTCTTTTATTTTACTATTATTTTTTATATTCAATCACGGTATATCATTACATCATTCAAAATGAATTTTCCTAACATGAATACACTGTATATTAGTTCAACAAAGAAATTACTATACATATCATCATCAACAGATAATCTACCAGTTTGTGTCCCTTAAATCTCATCACACTTCTATCCCCTTCTCCCAGCCCTCCAGTTCACAGGATCCTGTGCACACATGTGCACACCTGGTGTGTTCTGGTTGATTGGGCTGGGGGACCTGAATTCTTGGTA
The DNA here is from genome assembly GCA_026018925.1 of Tupaia tana. Taxonomy (NCBI): domain Eukaryota; kingdom Metazoa; phylum Chordata; class Mammalia; order Scandentia; family Tupaiidae; genus Tupaia; species Tupaia tana. The sequence continues at coordinate 213,686,838 of JAKSZU010000003.1, read as the reverse complement.
CCTTATGTGCTTCCAGCACTGCAGTTCGATATGATACCAGCTGCAGCATGGACGCTAGGCCAGAAATCTTCCCTTAGGAGGATGATAACTTGTGGCAGGCAGAGTGCTAAGTCCAGGTAAAGCTGCCTGCATCACCCTGGCACCCAGTGGAACAGAACTCCCAGGAAGGCATATGTATACTCTCAGCTTTCCCTGGGAACTGCCCAGTTTTCACACTGTGTATCCTGCCTCCCAGGAGACCCCTCAGTCCCAGGGAAGCCAGTGGTTACCCCCTGTACCTTCAGGTACACTGTCAGCAACGTTTGAGGGGTCAGGCAGAGGGCATCCCAGCACTGGAAGCCCAGAGTTCTAGAAACACGCATTTCAACCTTTGAGAAGCGGATTGGTGGGAAGTCTTCTCTGGGGACCTGGACTTGGGGTCGGAGCTCTGAGAAAGTATTTCTCTGAGAGCATCACAAGACCCTTTCCATGCATGTCATCAAGACTGACAGGTCCTGAGAACTGCAGACAAGGGGCACTGCCTATGTTCCTCCCAGGGCAGCATGGTAGGCAGCAGAGAGAGGTCAGAGGCCGCTCTGGTGATAGCCAGTTCTTTCAGCCAAAGTAGGGAAATAGCCAAAACCAGAGTTCGCCTCTTGAGAGGCCCCTTCAAAAGCCACTGCTTTATCTAAGACTGTGAGAGTAGAGAAAGCAGCTTGCTCAGAAAATCTTGGCCTGAAGGTCTGGATGTGGGATTCTGGGCATCCTTAAGGGACATCCCCACAGACAAGAAGTGCCTCTAGCCCCATACCTAACTCACCATCTCATCACTGCCTGTGGATGCCACGGAAAGAAAACCAATACTAAATGCATGAGGTTGTTTCTGTTTTTTGGGGGTTCTTTGTTTTTGTTTTTTTGGTTTTTTTTTTTTTTTTCCTTGCTTTATAAACCAAAATGTCAGCAGCTTAGCACTGGATCCCAGGAAGACTTCAATCACATTCCAGGACATTCTTCTCGAAGGTTCAGGGATGGAATTTGTGGAGGAATCTGTTTTTCCCTTTCCCCTTGTTTAAAGGATCTAAAGAGTTATTAAAAACAAAAGACGAAGGAGTTTCAAAAGAACACTGATGATGTCCCTTTAAAAACACACCCAAGCGAAAGATGAATGCTACAACGACAAGATACTGTGCTGATTAATTATTAAGAACACATTTTGTGCGGTTTGACAGCTATGCCAAAGCGGTCTGCTCCATAGTGATTAAACCTCAATAAATGTGGTTCTAATAATGAGCTGGTATTGAATTATCAGACAATGGCAACCTTAGTAAATCTTAATTAGTTTTGTCTTTTGAGACCCTCATTTAAATTCTGAATAATACAGATGCCGTTCCTGAGCCAAGCAAGCGACCCTCCCACTCGGCGTGGCTCATGACCCCCCTGAGCTGAGCAAGCAACCCACCCACTCGGCATGGCTCATGACTGGCATAGCTCATGACCCCCTAGCCCCACCAACACTCTGAGTTCCAAGCCAGAATTGCTGGCTTGGAAGGCCACGAGGGAGGAACCACACATAGACTTGGGGGGCCCACTGTGTTTCTGGGAAATTTGTGTTCCAACAGAGAGAGCCTGCTTTCTTTAAACTGAGAGGGGAGACCGAACAGCCAGACATTCAGGTGAAAAGCATTTCTGAAAGGTGGAAGGAACTCTGTGGACAAACACTAGGTGGGAAAGGGGGCAGTGGACTCCTTGGGATTTTAAAGGGAGGAAGGGGAACCAGGCGAGGCCTCTGAGCAGATGGATGACTGGGCGGTGGGGCCAACCACTGGGTCTGACTGAGGCCTTTCAGGGTAAACAAACTGGCCAGGGCACACGGCCTTGCATCAAAAGGCCCTCAATTTCTGGTTTTATTGCCCAGAGTTACAAGATGATAGTATCTCAAAAGAAGGTGACAGCGAGTTAACAGATCTGTCCCTGAGGGTGCCTGGCCCAGACCTGGAGACTCCCTTCTCCAAACAGAAATGCAGGCACAATCAGGCACTTTTGAAATGAGACATTTCTCTGCTTTGGGAGCCCAGTGGAAGGCCAGTTAATGCACACACATCCCCATGCACATTTTGGTACTAATTAACTCCTAATTTGGGAAGGGAGAAAAGGGTGTCTCTCTCAAGAATTTCCCCCTCCGGAGATGGCATCTCTAAGCAGGAGCATTTGGCAGTAAAACACAACAAATGTCAGAGCAGAGTGGCTGCAGGGCTCGGGATTTACCGTTCAGTTCCGGAATGTGTTAGAGCCATGGCCAGAGACTCCGATTTCAGATTGGGATAGATCTGGGTAATTAGGCAAAGTAAGTGAGCCCTGTCCCGGGAGGCAAGAGGCTTGGGGCCCATCCCTGCTGTCAACTTGTCGTGTGACCTTGGGCAAGTTCCTTCTCCTCCCTGGGTCTCAACCCAACATTTACCTAAGTGAAAGTGTGGAAAACATGACCTTTAAGGATCCTTAAAGCCCCCAATCTCTATAATTATAAGATTATAAAAGTTAGCAGACATTTACCCCAATGCACATGCACACGCACACACACACACACACACACACACACACTCCAAAATCGATGGAACCCAGAAGTTGAGTGGTGAGGGACGAGCATCAGAGAGTGGGTGACGTGGGCATCAGAGCCAGGCAATGGCACAGCTGTCACACAACTGGACCCACATGGGTAAGGTCTTGGGTTCCCATCCCAGGACTTCCTAGAACACACACCAGCCTGTGATTGAGGCCAGCTGAGACTGGTAGACTGTGGTATGGGGACCCTGGCAGGGAGCCTCTCTCTTTCTCCTTCTCTCTGTATTTTCTCTCTCTGCCTCTCCATCTTATACGAGAAATAAACACACTTTAAAATATTTTTAAAACATCATGGCGAAGCAACCTTGCTCTCGCCCTCGCTCCAGGTGGCACCATCATGAACTTGTTCTTTCTCGGTGCAACTCTCTTCAGTCTGGTGGGACCACTGTCCATGCAGAACAGCCTGGTGCTCCTCGCCACTCCTCCACCCACACAAAGATCACTCTCTCAGGGCATCTCATCTTTGGAGGAAGGACCCAGAACCCTTCTGTATGGCTTCTCTGCCCTGCACGGTGAGTGTGAATTCCAGTGTGAGTGGCAGGTCTTACAGCATCTGGAAGACGCCCTAAGTCTTGCTGCCTCGCTTAAAGTAACCACAGCAATGCATCAGCACTCTGGCATCCTGGCACAGCCAGCTAGTGTTTGTTTAGAACCACTTTGGGACTGCACTAGCCCTGAGAAAGGCCCAGGCCTGTACATCTCCTCCGGCAGCTGCCGCGGACTCAGAGGACGAGCTGCACTTCCACTAGGAGCCGGTACCTGCGAACTTGAAGTTGCCGAACTTGAAGAAAATATGACACATCTTTCCTACCTGTATAATTCAGATCTTTCTACTCCTTCCTTCCTCTCTTTGTTATGAAGAGTAACACTTGTCTTTCCTATCACAGTTCTTGTTCCCCGAGAGTTACTACTATTCAAATATCGATGCCTTTCATTTCTCCTCGGCAGCACTTCTCAACCATAATGTATTTATCATGATTATTATTTAATATCTCTTCCCCCCACAGCAGCAAGAAGCAGCTTGTCCTGGTTAATTCTCTCCTCCATATCTAACACAATTCCTGTGACACAATGACCCTTCGAGAACACACGGGAATGAATTGTTCCGTTATGGGATCCGGGCTGTGTGTGGTAAAGGCGCTTGGAAAAGTTGCCCTGTATGGAGAGATCAAAGGAACCATCTTGGGAGGTAAACTTGAAAAACAAACGGAAGAAACATTTAACAGACCAAAGAATGTGAAGTTCTCTGTTGAAAATAAACAAAAGAAAATGCATTCTGTGATTTTTGCTTTATAAAAAATTTTTAAATTATAAAAAAAGAACTGGTGACATTTGGAGGGGCAAATATCTTGGGCATCCCATGACTCCCTCCCCAATGCCTTTCTCCTGAGAGGTGCCAGTAATGGTCGCTCGGCCCTTGGAGGAGTCAGCAGAAAGATGCCACCTACAGGCGAGAGCAGAGAAAGCACCTAAACCAGCTTGAGAAAAGTTGAGTCCTTCCTTGAAGTGAAATAGTCCTGGCTGTCAGATCTGCAGGGAGCCCTGGTTTCCAATTTCCACTCCAATCCTCCATGCACAGCTCCTTTTATCTCTCCTGGCCACACCCACTTATTCCTTGTTGAGCAGCTTTTTCCCCCAAAACCTCTAAATAAAACTCGCAGTTTTTGCCAAAAGTTTTCTCCATCAAGAGTCAACGACATGAGTGCTACAAATGGATCACGAACAGATCAAATATCACACATTTGTTTTCGAATTCTGAAAATATTTTCCAAATCATGCCTCTGTGTGCGTGCGTGTGTGTGTACACGCATGTGTCTCTCTCTCTCCTTTTCAGACATGTCATCAACCTCCTGACGATTTTGGCAAGGCCAGTGCTGGCTGCCCTGGCTCTGGCGGAAGGCTGGGCAAGTGTGGCTGGAGGTGGGAGCTCAGGGCTGCTGCTACAGACCCCAGTCAGAAGCCTGATGACACACATGGTATGTCACTGTCTGAGGAAGGGGCGTGTGGGTCATATGGAGAGTGGCAGGAGAACTCATGTGTGAGGCGGGTGCTGGGTGGGCGCTCAGGTGTAGTGTGGTGGGTATGACGTGTGTAAGGACACATGTCATGAAGGATTGGTGGGGTCCTGAGGCTTCATGTGAGGTCTGTGGGATACAGAAGACTCAAAAGAGTGTGCCAGTGTCTACGTGGGAGTGTGTCTGTAACCATGGGGTGTATATTAGGAGTGATGCAGTAGTGTATGTATGGTGCACTGAGTGGCATAGGGAGAGGGTAAGGAGGGTACAGGAAAGGTATGCATCAAAATGACATCTTGGGACCCAGCCTCAGTGGCATGAGCTGCTGAGAGGCTATGCCCCACAGGCTGGGACACATGAGAGGCCAGGCTTTAATTCCCATCCAACCTACACGTGCATGTTGGTGATCCCAGCTGGATACTAAGCAGAAGGATTGGGACACATGGAGAGTCTGTCTTTAAAAATATTGAGTTGTTGGAAAAGTCATGAAATATTTCTTAATGTTTTCATAAGCAAAAATGCTCATGGCTTTTCCAGTGATCCAATATATCCATGTATCTATATCTTTCTTTCTATCAGTCAATCAATCAATCATACTTTGCTACCAGAAAGGAACTCTGGTGGTCATGCCTTGGCTCCAAGACCAAGGGTAAAAGGCTCATACCAGGGAGAGCAAGGACCCCTACCACTGGCAGAGTAACCTCCAGGCCAAACCTGGGGTCCAGCCTTGAGTCTCCAGAACTGGGCCCCCAAGTGAGAAAGCTCAGGGTCCATCATCAGGTGCTTGTGCCCAAAGAGAATGAAGCAAAACAATAAGGTCAAGTCATTTTGCTTCTTGAAAGCAGCAACTATCTGTGGTCAAGGGCCTGGGGAAGGTGCTGAAACCCAGGTGAGACCTGCGGTGGGACCAAGTGCAGCTCCAGTCTCTTGGGCCAAATTATCACTCATAAGACCTCAGCCCTAGAAAGACATAGTCTAATTACCCAGCCCAAGGCCCAGAGAAGATGCATCATGGCAGGCTGCCCAGACCCTAGGCAAGTCAGTGCTTCTGTATGGGCTGGCCGAGGGGAGGTGCCAGTCAGGCAGGGCCAGCTTCAATCATGTCACTTTCTTCGTTCCTATATGACTCTTTCAATCACTCCCATCAGCTTTAATATTCAAACCCTATAGCCTGAGTCCAAGGCCCTCAGGGACTTTGGTTTCATTCCCCTGCTAGCCTGGATCTCTACATTCTTTTCTCCATTTCAGCCAACCTGAGGCAAAGCAGTAATCAGATGTTCAAGCCTCATAATTAGTTCAGAGGATCCTCATGGGGAAGTTGGGCACCGAGGAGCCTCAGGAAAACGAGCCCAGAGGAAGTGGCTAAAACTAAACTTAGATGGGCAGGACACAGAGACTCATAGAGGACTTGGGTAGTGATACCCAACCTTCAATCTCAGGTCCAATATTTCCAAATGTTCAGGAAAGTTCTCTGTGATTGGCTTTGAGAAGGAGGAATCCTCGTGCCTTTCTTTCATAATTTAAAACTCCAAGAGAGAATGCTTCAGACGGCTTCCTAACCAAGATGACTCCAAACAGGGAATGATGTGGAGGAAAGGCACTCAGAATAGTTACCGTTGAGAGTCAACAACCCAAGATGTTTACTGCAGGCAAATAGCTATGGGGGCTAAGAGAGAGAGTGCAGCCCAGCAAGGGATGAATGGAAGGCCATAGTTCTGCAAGAGGTGACAGTGAAATACAAGGGAATTACCCCCAAGGACAGAACTGAGTCCTCTGGCATCTACAACCTACCCTCTCACCCTCCTCAAACCCACCATTCTTATATGTTCCTTGTTCTTCTGGTGATGTTAAGGCCCATCCCGGAGGCAAAATTAAAAAAAAAACAAAACTTCTTTTGTCCTCCCTTTCTCTTTCTCTGAAAGTGGACACTTGGTCTCTTCCCTAAATATGAGTTAGCCCACTTTTTAGCAGACAATTAGAGTTGCTCCATCTCTGAAATACATGTGGGGATACCCAGCCATAGAATTTACCCAAATCCCAAGAGACAGGCACAGGGAGTCAAAATATTCCCATCCAAAGATATGAGCCCTCCCAGATGTCTTAGAAACAATTGTAGCAGTTTCCTAACCAACCCCCATGCCATTATTATGGTCCACAACCCCTTCATCCTCCACAGTAAAAGCCCAAGTGATCATCTTGGGTGTGTAATCTTTATACAGGGTATTCCCCTGGATAAAACCCTCTGATGGCTCCCTCAGTTCCAACTCTTTTCCAACCCCCACAGCTCTACATTTTTGCTTGCAATCCTAGTCTTAATATACAGGCAAAATCCATGTCCTGAAGAGCTCTGACGCTTTCTCAATTATGTTGGGCTTTTCCTTGTTTCTGAACAACTTGCACATGGAGTTCCTCTGCACATGGAGTTCCTCTGTACATAACGCTTTTCCCTGCCCTGTTCATCTAGTAACTATCATGTTCCTTTCTCCCAAAGTTTGCACAACTATCATTTCCTTTGAGGATAATCCCTCCCCCCATCTTGTCCTGAATGTCCTCAAAGACATCACTCAACCTAGAGACTTCTTAAATAGAGGATGTATCTTTCCTCCTACACCTAAAGGGTCTGGAAGAGAGGTAGGTGTCCTTTTTGTTTCCCATTGCTTCTTCCAAGCGATCTCTTCTTCCTCCTTCACAACTTTTTCTTCTTTGAAGTGCAAGTCACCAGACTTTACCACCCACTATTCACCTTGTCATTTACAGTCCTCCCTGTCATTCCCCCTCATTCATTGATGATTTTAGCACTTGGCTCACTGTCTTCCTCCCCAGCACCACTACTGCTGTTCTTGGCAACTTTAACATCCATGTAGATGGCCCATCTTAACGCCCTGGCCTCTCCATTTCTTTTTTTTTTTAATTTCATTTATTTATTATTATTATTATTGAAATTTGACCAGAGAGAAATGGGGGGCGGGGGAGAGAGGGAGAGAGAAAAAGTGAGAAAGCAAGCCACCAGTTCCAGGACTCAAACCATGGTCAGCTATGTGGGAGTCCAGTACCTTATGCCACTATGCCACCTGCTGGTCCCTCGTGGCTAATTTTTAAGTTAAAATTAATATATTAATTTACGTAGAAGTCATAATTTTATAGAAACAAAGGACTTGACAAGGTTTCAAAACAATCTTGAAAATTACTTTCTTGTCATGCGGAGTATGTTTGCATGTGTAACTCTTGTTTGGAGATGCCTAAAGCATAAGAGAATCATGATTTCCAGAAAATATGCCTCTCCATTCCTTGATCCAATCAAATTTAGTGATCTTTTCCTCCATTTTGCTACAGCCACTAACTCCCATGGCTACACTTTATATCTTCCAACTAGTTATTTCAATCAATATCTTTGAAGTGTAAAGCAGCTCCAATCTTGGACCACCTCTCTCCTTAATCTAGAGCACCCATTCAGCAATGCTTATCTCAGTGAAATGCTCAATCCTTCCCCATTACCTGTCTCACCACCACAACCTGTTACCCCCCAAAATACATACACATTTTCTCTCTTCTCTATCCAGTTTAAGTTCCTCAATCAGCACTGTATCTACCCTCTGCACATGTGCACTCCTCTGTCCCTTTTTCTCCATATATCACACTAGCCTACAGAGACCTGATCACGGAGAAACCCAGCCATCTGCTTACTCTGAGTCTGTAACCATCCATGCCACTGCTGGGAAATTCATGCCATAAACATGCTGGTTGGACTTGCTTTAGTGGTGTAAGCACCAATCTCTGTACTTTGAGTAATTCTACTTTCTTGCCTGGTCAATTCACTTCCCAACTTTCCAAGACAACTATGTCAGATCATCACTATTCCCCTGAGGTCTCTAAAACCTTCTCACTTTCAACAAATGCCTCCACTCACTCTCTTTTTTTCAGGGATATGGAGAAAATACGGTGTTTCTCCTCTAAGCAAAGCAAACCATCCACTTTCCTTCAGAATATGTCTCCTCCTCTCAGCATCTCAGAACTTTCTAGAGTTATCCTCTTACCTCCTGTTGTATCGTTGACTCGCTCCCACTGGACTTATATCGTTGTTACTCACCTGAAATGGTTCTTCTCAAAGTTACTAATGACTTATGTCTTGCTGGGACATAAATCTTAGTCTAAGTCACTGATATCTCTTAACTGGCCTAGTATACATGATAAGTTTCTTCTAGCTGGTTTTCTGCTTCCTCCCTTTACCATACATAATCTACCTTTTTTATAAGAACAGAGTGACCTTTTATACATTTTCATATTAATAAACTTAAATTTTTATAGAGGTTTTTGCCTTAGGGCATGTGCACTCGCCAGAGAGAGACAGAGACAGTGAGAGGGAAAGCAAGAAACCACACCCCAGGAGGGATGGTCATGCCATACTCCCTTCTCCTCCATTCTCCTGCTGGAATCTTGGGCAACCACCGGGTGTAGGACTCAAACAGCAGTTAGCCACGTGGGAGTCCAGTGACAAAACTGCTATGCCATCTACTGGCCCTGACTTTATTTTTTAAATGCACTTAGGTTCATAATAGAACTGAGCAGAAAGCACAGAGTATCTATGGATCCCTTGCCCCATACATGCATAGCATCTCCCATATCAACATCCCCCACCAGGTGGGACATTGTTACAACTGATGACCTTGCATTAACACATCATTATCACCTACGGTCTCTAGGTTATATTAGGGTTCACACTCTTCGAACACACCAGACTTATTTCTGTCTTAGAGTTTTGCACTCGCCATTTCTTTTTGGTTTTTCTTAATTTTTTAAAATTTTATGATTTCATATTTACACTCAGTCATTGCATGTCTCTACAGTTCACAATAAGATTTTTCAAAGTATGAAAGCAGTCATTCCATTTGCTTATGTCATTGTTCTGACAGATCTGTGCTTGACTGCTTTATTCTTCTGAATCAGGTCTTGACTTAAATGTTAACCTCTAAGAAAGAACATTAACACCAGGAACTGATGAATGGATGGATAAATGAGCGGAGGGTGGATCCTAAGAAAAGTAAAAGAAAACTTGGTTGCTGTGTGATAGAAGGCTGACGTACCACTGGAAGAAGCCATACGCAGGAGGAGGGCCAGTCTATGACATGGTGGTTCAGGGAGTTAGACCCCACATGGCCAACCACTCAGTTTGAGTCCCAGACCCAGAGGCTTGAGAAATATTCCAGGCATGTGTGAGTGCATGCCCAAAATCCCAAAATGAAGGAGAGATGGAGGAGAAGGAATTGCAGTGTGACCATTCTCCATGTGGGGGTGTGGGGAAGGGGAAGAATGTTCTTTTTCACTGTCCCTCCCTACCCTTTCTCTCTCTCTTCCTATCTCTCTCTAGCAAGCACATATGCCCTCTAGCAAATGTTTTTAATAAATAAATAAGTAAAAATTAAAAGAGGAGGAAGAGCCAGGAATTAGAGGAATTAGGGGAAACAGCTGTTCTGTGTTCCTGTCAGAGAAAGAAGGCTAAAGAAGAGGGACTGCTGGGAGAAACTGTGCCAAGCTAAGGGAGTTGACAACTTCCAGTCAACTAAGTTTCACAGGGGTGGTGGAAGGTCCAACGGCTAAGACCGCACTCACAGGAACATCTTGTGGGTCAGACCTTAACCACACACCAGGACATGGAATGAGGATCTGGCGTATATACCTTGCTCATGTCCTAGAGACTTAGACTAGAGGCAGTCTGCCTAGACAGGAAGAGGCAGGCTCTGCTGCCTTGTGGCTCCAGCAGCCTCTCTAGTCCACATCCATAGCTGGGCCCCATTAGCTCAGAAACCCAGGAAGAGGATAGAGCTCGGCAGCACACATCACCAGGAGCCTCACAGATCTGCTGTGGTCTGGAGAGAGTCCAAGCCTGTGCCATTTTATTTTTTATGGGCACATCATTTCTTTTTTGATGTTATGAAACTCAAAGCATACTATTTTAATGTTTATGACCAAAGATAATTGGCAACTTTACATCTCCTCTGTAATGACTTTTTTCTTAAACCATGTCTGATGAAGACATTGTTTAGGTCATGGTGTCTCAAACTGTGGGTCATAAACCATTAATTTGTCATGAAATCAATTTAGACGGCTCACAACCAGCACATTTTTAACAAAAGAGAATAGAGTAGATGAGAAGAGAAAATATCAAAGTATATCACACATAGCAAGAGCAAGTTTTATTTTGGAAAACATTGTGTTCTAATTTCATATAAAACATGTATACACACACATACACGCACACACACATATGTGTATAATGAGATGTAGTAAAAAATATAGAGTCACAGCCAACAAAGCAGAAGCTATTGCTCTAGGTTTCTCTTGGCTTTAAAATGAGCTTATAAATACATTATATAGCTAATGTATAAAATACACATTCTAAAATAAGTCCAAAATTAAGATAGAATTCATTCATGTCAATGTAGCTCTGCCAAAGATAATAACCTTCCAATATAATACATAACAGGTATGGCAATCTGGAACATTCTATTTCAAGGATATTTTTAAAGTTGTTTATTAACTGTACAAAAATTTTTTGATATGTAAAGTAAATGTTTGTGGAAAAATGCAAAAATAAATAAATCAAGGGAAGGGGGAAAAAAGGATAAGATACTGACATTCTGTCAACCCACAGATTGAAAGGACCAGGTTCTAATTTCTTCTCTTTTCCTCTGTGGCATGATGGCTTCAAAAAACTCCCCCTCCTGAGGCCAGCAAGTGGCATGGTGGTTAAGGCATTGGATTACCACATGGCCAACCATAGTTCAAGTCCTGGACCCAGTGACTTGAAAATCACACCTGGCATGTGTGCATGCATGCCCAAAATCCTGAGAGAATTAAAGAGAAAAGATTTTAGCATGGCCACCCTCCCTTGTGTGTGTGTGTGTGGGGAGGGGGAAGGGTGATTTCTCACTTTTCCTTTCTCTCTCTATGGTGAGCATACACACACTATGGCGAGAAGCTGAAAAAAGAAAAAGAACAAATCCTCCCTCCCCTTTATGAGCCTCCAATTCCTTATTTACAAAATGAGAGACTTGGGTTCATTTGCTCCTGAGAAGCCCTCCATGAAAACTGTGATTCTGAGGTTATAAGAGACTAAGTGAAATGATGAGGAATGTCAAAACCAAATCCACCTGATTTCATATCCCAGCTTTGTCACTTAGGATCCCACAACTTGCAAGATAGAACACGGTGAGCCTTCAGAAAGCATCAGGCCCTGGCTCTAAGCAGAATCAGGTCAGTGGTGTGTAGTGTTAATTGAGGGCATTCATGACATGGGAGGAGCTGAAGCTGTGAAAGACCATGTGGTCTTGTTGCCATGAGGATGTCGTTCCCCTCTGTCATTGCAGTTAACTGCTAGTTTCCTCCATCATAAATTGGGGATTATGGCATGTCCCATAAAGGGCAGTGGTCAAGATTAGAGATATTCTTCTAAAGCTCCTTGCATAGCACAGAAACTCCACAAAACATGGTCATTGTCATGTCTTTCTCTGTCTCTGCCACTGTCTGCACATCTGTACCCACTGCCCGGCACTGCTACCTTTGCTGTCTCTCTCACCTCACTCTCTCCTCCCCTTTCCCTGTTCCCAGCTGACTTTCCTCACAAAGGCCCAATGGCAGGATTTCCAGGACTATGGGCCCTTTCTGTCTCAGAAGCATGCCTTCCTGGTCAGCAGGCTGCGGCTGCCAACAGCTCAGCACTTCTCTCTTTCCCCACCCCATTATCTATTCTCTTCTTGGCTCAATCTTATTTCACAGGTTCTGCAAACCTGTGGGTGCCAAGGTCAAGGTCAAACTCTAGGTAAGTCCTAAGTTCACCAAAGAAAGTAATTTTTCACCCCATCAACCAACTGCTCCTCTAAATTTTCCTTTCTGTTTACAAACACTGAGTCAGAATGTAGCCTAGAATTTACCCTATCTGTCCTCCTAAAAATAGCTGTAAATATTAGGAACAGAAGTACCAAACACATATGAAATCAGCTACATAAATTGGGATATATAGCCCAAGACTGCATTTTTATCTGTAGCAGTATAAAATCATAGAATTTTCCTCAAAATTAAAAAACGAGAAATGCAAAGCCATGCACTCAAGTCACCCAATGATAAAGGACATGGTCACCATGCATGTAAAATCAAGAACACACATACATTTTAATCTCTGATTATGCCAATCACATAACTGACCCCACGTATTCTGCCCATCACTGGCCTGTGACATTCATCTCAGAAGAGAACTCAGGGCCAGCAGATGATGTAATGGTTATGTCACTGGACTCCCATGGTTCAACCGTGGTTCAAGTCCTGGACCCAGTGGCCTAAAACTCACGCCAAATGCATGTGATTGCTTGCCCAAAATCTCAAGAAAATAGAAGAGAAAGAATTGCAGCATAGCCATCCCCCCAGGGGGTGATTTCTCACTTTCTGTTTCTCTGTCTCTGTCTCTCTGGTGAGCACAAGTGCCCTATAGCAAAAATCTATTAAAAAAAAAAAACATGAGAGAGAGAACTCCACAAGGTGTGAATAGGCCTAGTAAATTTGGATACATCCAAACCTGGCTTTGGTCCCATGCCAATCTTGTCCAGGTTATCTAAGTTCTTCCAGAAACTCTTAGCCAGCTCTTCCAGGTGAGGTGGCAAAAGAAACCAAAGATCTCATGGAAACAAGACTACATGGTCCTTCACAACTTGAGTTCCTCCCGTGTCAGTGAATTCCCTCAATTAACACTATGCATCACTGGTCTGATTCTGCCTAGAGCCAGGTAGGGCCTGTTGCTCTCTAAGGGCTCACTTGGTTTTATCTTGCAGGATGTGAGATCCTAAGGCCAGAATTTAGGAAAAGGGATTGATTATATTAGTGTAGGCTCTTTCCTATCCAAGAGAGCCCTCCATTTCCTTCTGGGATGACATGACCCCCATTCAAGGCTCTCTTCCTTAGGCCGAACTCTGCCTGCTCAAGGCCCATCACTGCACTGAATGTTCCATAAAGGACAAGAGACCCAGGGACTGCAGGGAAGATCATCACTGGGCATAGCATGGGTCTCTGTCTGGCAAAGTGATCTGTCTTAGAGAGAGGCAGCAGAGCAGGGAAGAGGGAGATGCAAGCTCAAGGAGAAAGCAGTAGGAATGAGACTGAGAAAGGAAGATTGGCCAAGAAGGTAATTACCTGTGGCTCTCCAGGAAATCACCCACTGGTGGGAAAGTATCTAAGATATTGAGATGAATCAAAGTTGCATGTGGGTAAAAAAGGAAACTTCCTCTAGGCTTAGCTTTTGGTGGTGCCAGTGGGGAGACAGAGAATCCTGATATGGGCATTTTCAGCTAAGCAGAATGACCTGTTTTCTCTAGGAACTGCATCAACCATGTAGGCAGGCACCATCTTCCCCAAGTGCCCCTTTCACATAGCCTCCTGCCCATCTCTGGAAGCCACACTGGAAGGCGGGGCAAATAGCTTTGCTGCATTAGCCATGGTCCCTCAGCAGAGCCCGGGAGGGCACAGCCCACGGCACTGCTATGGAAGAACAGATACACAGACAGCAGGTGAGGCTATGCCAGACCTGAGGCCTGGGCAGGGTGTTTGGTGGATGGGTGGGGGGCTGGAGACAGCCTGGGACACAGGGCACAGACTAGTTCGCCTCCATATTGTACCTCTCTGTGACCCTGTCTCAGATAGTCTCTTCTCCAATGGCAATAACAAGGAGGGAAAGAGAGACCTAGGATATAGCAAAGAAAGACGGTATCCACAGCCGCTGAACTCCAGGCCAAACTCAAAATCTCAGGAGGGAGCTCAGAGGCAGAGCTGTGACCAGCACTCAGGTCACCTGCCCTCTTCCATTCTGAGTGATCAGTCAGTCTCTGTAGCCCAGTGGACTGAAAGAGACTACACCGTACTATCCACCTATCAAGTTCTGCCCACTTGGGAGCCACACAGAGGAGGTCATACAAGGGACCCTCAGATACTAAAGACTCTTTCCTCCCATCTAAGTTCCCCAAGTTGTACCCTCCTGAAATTCTTCACCTAGTCCTTGTGTGCCGTGGCTCAGGGAGATTCACTGTCCTGCTGGCCACACAACTGAAGAGTTCTAGAGGGCCACGGTCCTTACTTCCAACCTTCACCCTCTCTCAGGTACGAGGCTTGCTATTGTCCTCTACTCGAAACAGGCAAAGTGCTTGGTCCACTGAATTCAGTTGGGAAATGGCAAGACAGGTAGACATTTTGGTGATTTCATTTATTTTTTTTTTGGGGGGGGGGAAAGTTTAATACTTAGAACTCATTAAATAACCACATACTATATAGCACAGCACAGTTGCAAAGAACTGGAAGAGAAAAACCAAGTTAGCGTCATAGCCTGTCACGAGAAAAGACACAGCAGAAGAGTCCCAAAAAATCATGTTCGAACAAAGGGGTGTGAAAGCCAAACAAACGTTTTCGGCAGTTTCATTCTCACTCACACCCAAGCACTCTTGCTGATGGATGGGGGTTACAACAACTCCCCTGGCTGGGGTCAGCGTTCATTTAAACAGCCACTGCCGCCAAAGCTGTCTCCCTACAGTGAAAAAGATGAATGGCCATCTATCCCTACTCACAGATGACATCACCAGGGGACTATCGGAGTCACGCAGGGGCACAAGCCTTGTATCCAGAAAGGACACACCACAGCAAGGATCCTTCTCTGGGATCAGGTCCCCTGTGGTATGCAGCCAAGAGTGAAGGAGCCTCATGTGCATTCTGGTAGACACAAAATGTGGTAGAAAAGAAAAGCAGGAGCTGCCCCTGGGGCTGCAGCTTGCTCACTTTCCTGAGGCAGACTCTGGACGAAGTTGGGAAGCCGCCAGCTTGCAAGTCTACAAGGCATGGTAGAATGAATAGGTACCTGGAAAGCACAATTCCAATCAAAACAACAGGACACAACACTCACTCCACCTAGGCAGTTATAACAACAACTCTGTTCCTCTGCTCCTCTGTTCATCTGAAAGGGCCACCATTGTAAGAACACAGGAGCAGCTCCTGGAGCACCACCAGACCCTTCATCCATAAGTGGGGAATGACTCCTCCATGCAGATAGCTGCAGCAACACTTTCTCTGCAAAGACAGATACAAGAGGTAGAAAACTGGAGCTTAGGTCTGACCTGAGAACAGTCTGATTCCCAGGCCCGCGTCTGGGAATTTTCTTTTTCCAAATATGAAGGAAACAAAAATAGGTAGGCAGGAAGGCCAAAGAATGTTTGTGAAAGCCCAAGTCTGGTTTTGAAATGCCTGCTCCCACCATTTCAAGGCTAAGAATGATGGAAGAAGTCGAGAATCCTGGCATGGTCCCAGGGTGTGAGTGCACTTGGAGCCGAGAGTGCATGGATGTCCATGTCCACACCAAACTCTCTGGAGCTAGTCAAAATGAATGAGCAGCTGATTAAGAAACACGGCTGCTGACAAGCAGGAACTGCCCTATAAAATGTCTGAAGGTGTCAGCAATGGAAATGCACTCTATGGCCACTCAAAAGAGCTGAGCTGCCCACACACTGCTGAGCTCCAAAAGCTGCCCAGGCCCAGGGCAGGCAGCTTGCATCCAGCTGGCCTTGACATAAGACCACTGGGAAATTTGACAAAATACACAGAAAAACAAATCATGTTCAGCTTATCACATTAACTAACTACCTTAAACATTTGGGCTTTTCTCTGACACTTTGTTATGAGCTCAATTGTATCCTCCAAAATTCACCGATTGAAGTCCTAACCCCAAGAACCACAGAATGGGATTGTAGTTGGAGATAGAGGTAATTAAGTTAAGATGAGATAATTAGGCTGGGACCTAGTCCAATGTGACTGATGTCCTTATAAGAAGACATAACGACAAGAAGTCTGCCTACTCCTATATCTTTAAGAGTTTCCCCTATAAACATTCAATCACTATTTATCATTGTGCTTGGAAAAAGACTTTATCCAACATGAAATACTTCTCAGACCAGTCCAGTTGAGAATACTATACAAGTCATCATCAACAGGTAATAAACCATTTCTGTGTCCCACTAATGTCATGCCTATTTGTTCTCTTGCTATCCTTCTCTGTATTCTTCTCTTCTCCTGTCCCGTTCCACACTGTCTTCATCATCGCTAACTGTTTTCACTGCTTTTATGCCCTCCAATATATATATATATATATTTTTTTTTTGGAGAGGTTTTCCGCTATAGGGCGCGTGCGCTCGCCAGACAGACAGAGACAGAGAGACAGAAAGCGAGAAATCACCCCCCAGGGGGGATGGTCACGCCGCAATCCCTTCTCCTCCATTCTCCTCTCAGGATCTTGGGCACGCACGCACACGCGCCCGGCGTGAGTTGTAAGCCACCGGGTCCGAGATGCGAACCGCGGTCGACTACGTGGGAGTCCAGCGACATAGCCATTACGCTAACTGCTGGTTCCCTGCCCTCCAATATTTTATGCCCTCAATATCTCTACCATAAAGTGCAGATAGTCAGTACATATTAAGTGGATACATATAATGCCTTTCTTTCATATCCTGGCTTGCTTCACTCAGCAAAAGATCCTCCATATTTGACCACTTTCTATCAAATGCCAGGGTCTTGCTGTTTTTCACGGCTGAATAGTATTCCATAAAGTATACGTCCCACACTTTTTCCATCCATTCATCTGTACATGGACATTTGGGTTAGTTCCATGTCTTAGCAATCGTGAACAATGCTGCAATAAACATCGATGTGCAAGTGCTTTTCCGAATGAGCACTCTCCTGTCCTTTGGGTAGATACCCCAAAGTGCGATTGCTGGATCAAATAGTACTTCTACTTGTAGATCTTTGAGGAACCTCCATATTGTTTTCCACAGTGGCTGAACCAGTTTATATTCCCACCAACAGTACAGGAGAGTTCCCCTTTCACTGTATCCCCACTGACCCTTGTCACTTTTTATATTTTTAGTCTTCACCATTCTGACAGAGGTTAGGTGGTACCTCATTGTGGTTTTAATCTGCATCTCCCTTATGATGAGGGATGTTGAGCATTTCCTCATATGTCTTTTGGCTATTCATATGTCTTCCTTAGAGAGATTTTTGTTCAACTCATTTTCCCATCTTTTAATTGGGTTAATCACTTTTTTTTCACGTAAGGTGCTTGAATTCCCTGTGTATTCTGGTTATCAGTCCCTTGTCTGAGGAATATTTTACAAAATTATTCTCCCATTCTGAGGGTTGTCAATTCACACTTGTTCAGAAGTGAAGTCATCTGGACCTGGGCTTTTCTTTGCTGGAAGGTTATATATTACTGATTCAATCTCATGGCTTGTTATGGGTCTATTCAGGTTTTCTATGTCTTTCTGATTCAATCTTGATAGATTATATGTATACAGGAATTTGTTCATCTCCTCCATGTTCTCTTGTTTTTTGGCATATAGTCACTCATAGTATCTTCTAATGATGTTTTGTGTTTCTATTGTGTCTATTGTAATGTCACCTGTTTCATCACATATTTGATTTCTTTCTTCTTTATCAGTCTAGCTAATGGTGCATCAATCTTCGTAATCTTTTCAAAGAACCAGCTTTTGCTTTAATTTATTATCTGTATAGCTTGTTTATTTTCTATATCATTTATTTCTGCTCGAATCATTATTATTTCTTTTTGCCTGGCATTTTTGGGTTTTGTTGTTGTTGTTTTTCCAATTCCCTGAGACATGATGTTAGGTTGTCAATTTGCTATCTTTCCATCTTTTTCTTATGTGCACTAATTACTATGAATTTCCCTCTTATGACTGTTTTGGCCATGTCCCGTAGATTATAGAAACTCATATACTCATTATCATTTGTTTCCATATTTTTTTTAATTTCAGACTTAATGTTTTCAGTAGTTAAGAAGTCATTCAGAAGTAGGTTGTTCAGTTTCCATGTGTTTATGTATTTTCTAGGGTATTTCTTGAAATTAATATCAAGTTTAATTCCATCATGATTAGAGAAGATGCTAGATGTGGTTTTTATGCCTTTGAATCTGTAAAGGCTTGATTTGTGTCCTATCATATGGTAAATCTTTGAAAAGGTCCCATGCTGGGGTGAGAAAAATGTATATTTTGTGGTCTTAGGATGGAAAGTTCTCTAGATAACTGTCAAGCCTATTCAATTTATAGTATCATTTAGGTCCTGTATCTCTATTTTTTGTCTAGAAGATCTAAAGGAGATAATACGGTGTTGAGATCCCCAACAATTATAGTGTTGCACCCGACCTCTCCTTTTAACTCCAGCAGTCTTCCTTTCACATATTTAGATGTTTCTGAGTTGGATGCATAGATATTTATAAGTGTTATGTCTCTTGCTGAGTTAACCCATTTACTATTATATAATGCCCTTCTTTGTCTCTTCTTACAGTCTTTTTCTTGAAGCCTATTTTGTCTGAAATAAGTATCACAACTCCAGCCCTTTTTTGATTTCCATTTGTATGAATTATCTTTTTCCAGCCCTTCACTTTTAGTCTATGTATGTCTTTATCCATGAGGTGTATTTCTCATAGGCAGCAGATGAAGGGTTTCTGGTTTTTTTATCCATTCAGCCAATCCATGTCTCTTGTTTGAAGTATTTAATCCATTAACATTTGATGTTCTTATCGATATTTCCAGACCTGTCCCTATAGTTAAGTGTCCCTATCGTTGGTTGTTTTTTGTTCTCTTATAACTGCCTTTCTGACTTTTTCTTTTTTCTAATATAACACTCCCTTCAGAACCTGTTGAAGAGCTGGTCTGGAGTTGGTAAATTCTTTCAGGTTTTGTTTATCCAAGAATGTTTTTATCTTTTTTTCCCATATGAAGGATAATCTTGCTGTGTATAATATTCTTGGTTGAAATTGTTTTTCATTTAATACTTTGACTATATTTCCCCATTCTTTCCTTGCCTGCATTGTTTCTGGTGAGAGGTTCAATGTTAGCCTAATGGAATGAACTTTGTAAGTAACTTGATGTTTCCCTTTTGCCAATTTTAGTATCTTGTCTTTGTGGTTTTGGCCAATCTTGCTATGATGTGCCTTGGAGAGGGTTTTCTTGGGTTGATGTTCTATTTGAGGTCCTATGTATTTCTTGGGTCTGGATATTTTAATGCCTTTCTAGGTGTGGAAATTTTTTTCCAGGATTTTATGAAGTAAATTATCAATGCTCTTATTATTTTCTTCCTCTTCTGGGATACCAATTATCCAGATGTTGGGGTGCTTGATGGTATCCAATATTTCTCAGATATTACCCTCATTTTTTTGGTTGTTTTCTCAATCATTTCAGTACTTTTTTCTAGGTCAGAGGTTTTGTCTTCTACCTTTGAGATTCAATCTTCTGCATGATCTAATCTACTTTTTTAATACTTTTGAGGGAGGTTTTAATTTCCTGTATCACATTCTTCATCCCTAACAGTTCCATTTAATTCTTTCTAAGGGTGTTTGTTTCTTCTTTCAAATCATGAAAGGACTTCCTCATCTCCTGGAGCTCATTGTCTCTTTTCTCTTGCATCTCAATTAGTTTGATCACTACAAATATTCTGAAATGCTTATCCAGCATGTCCATGACTTCCATTGTGTTGTATATGGGTGATTTGAAATTGATTATCTCCCTTGGGGGAAAGACATTTTGTTGGTTGCTCATATTTCCTGTGCCTCTGTGATTGTTCCTAGTAATCTGGTGATCTATATGTTCCTTCCCAAATTATTCAAGGAATCTCTGAGCATTCAAAGGTGTGCAGAAGTATAAAATTGGTGATCTCTCTTCTGCTCTGCCTCCCTGTTGCTCATCAGTACCCTGCATTGTTGTCATTGGTCCTCAATGACCCAAAGTCCTCCCTGTCTCTAAAGAACAGGTGCGCCTCCAACTGAGCTGCTGAGCTTCACCTCAGGAGCAAAGAAAAGATCATGTGGCACGTGCTATCCAAAACACCAAAGTCCTGAGGGTTCAAAGATGAGTGGAGGGGGTGGCAAATGTGCCATAGTCCCGGTCATTAGGCCCTGCAGCTTCAGGCATCCTGGCATCCAGCATGGCGGCAAGGCCAGGTCTCTGGATAGGGCAGGGAGAGGTGCAAGTTCATCTTAAAGTCCCAAGACACAAACCTGAAGTTCAAAGTGGGGGGTGAGGATGAACCACAGGTTCCAGCCATTAGGCCTGCAGACACAGGCAGCCTGGTGTTCAGCAAGGCCGCTTGCTTGAACCAATCTCCAGATCCAAGGCATGAGATTTGAATGTGCGTACCCAAGTGATTCTATTACAGTTCCTGATTACAGGAAGTATCCCTGTTGAGAGTGATCCTAGAAGGGCATTGGGTTGGGATGTTCTCAAAGATTCCTCCAAACCCTGAAAGTCTACAGTTCTTTAAGATCTATGGACCCTCAATAATGCACACAGCACTTTAGCACCATGCTTCCAGAACATTCCCCAGAGGCAAGGTCAGGGTATGCACATCAGATCTTCAATGAGCTCAACCTCTTTTTTCACAAACATAGGGACCTGGCTAAAGAGAGCAGCTAAGAGTGACCTGGCTAAGGAAAGCAGCTGAGGCCTCTTGGGGCAGGACCAAATGCTTATTGTGTTTACTCTCACTTGCTCAGATCCAGAGAGGAAAGCAGAGAGAGCCTGGGCTGTCTGGCAGTCCCACCCCCATGTCCCAGATGAGGCAGAACAAACAGTTCTGCCATTATGACCCTGCCAAGGGGCTGATGACAAAGAGCAGTCTGATGGCTCAGAGCCTGGTAGGTTTCTGGTCCCAGCTAGGATCACTCAGACCCCTATGTAAGCCTAGCAAAGAAAGAAGGGTGAGAGAGAAGGAGAGGCAAAGGGAGGGATGGAGGGAAGGAGGAAGGAAGGAAGGAAGGAAGGAAGGAAGGAAGGAAGGAAAGAAGGAAGGAAAGAAGAAAGGAAGGAAGAAGAAGGAGAGAGATCTGTTGACCAGTGGTTCACAGGCTCAATCCTCAGCCAGCTGAGCCACCCAACCAATGCTGTCCTGGGCATTTGTGCTGTAAGGTGCACTTACCCCTTAGTGCAACCCCTTGTTACTTCTGGTTTCCTCCAAATATGGGGCCCTTCATTCTTCCCAGTCCTCTGTAATGCTTTATGCAGGAAAAAAAGAAAGAAAGAGAGAGAGACAGACAGACAGAGAGACAGAGAGAGAGAAAGAAGAAAAAGAGAGAAAAAAAGAAAAAAGAAAGAAAGAAAAGAAAAAGTCTGCCTGAACAGTATCTCTTAGTCAGAGGAACACCACCAGACAGCCCAGCTGTAACATGTGCAGGGCAAAATTTTCTGACCCTACCAAGGCATGTTAGAGGTTATCCTGCTGCACTCACAGAGTCCGTAGGGTAATGCTTATGGTATTGTTTGAAAATCTGTTTATTCACCCTTCTGCACAACTTGAATACAAGAACCTTGAAGGAAGAAACTGTGTCTTCTCTATCACTACATTCCTAAGTGCTTTGCACAGTATAAAAACCAGTTTGAATTTGTTGAATAAATAGATAAAAGCAAAGAATTTTTTAATGTTATTTTTATTAAGATTTTTTATTTCATTTTCTTTTATACATTCAATCACGTTATTTAGCTTATAAAGTGAATATTCCAACATGTGAACATTTCTCCCTAGTCCAGTTGATAAAACTATAAAATTATCTTCAACAGATACCACATTTCTTTGTCCTATTAATGCTTTGCCTCTCTATTTTTCTTATAAATGTCCCTCCTCAGACTCTACTCTTTCAAACACATTATATCTGGTATTCATATCCATTTACTGTGTTTCTATATCCTTTAGTTAATCAGTTTCAGTCATAGAGTGTGGACACTCAGTATATATTAAGTGGGGACATACAATGTCTCTCCTTCATAGCCTGGCTTGCTTCACTCAGCAGTAAATCTTCCATATTCTTCCATTTTCTGTCAAAAGCTAGAATCTTGTTGTTTTTTATGTCTGAATAGTATTCCATAGAGTATATGTGCCATAGTTTTTCAATCCATTCATCTGTTTGTGGGCATTTGGGTTGGTTCCATGTCTTAGCAATTGTGAATAGTGCCACAATAAATATCAATGTGCAAGCACTTTTCCAATAAAGAATTCTTCTGTCCTTTGGGTAGATACCAAGGTGTGGGATTGCCGGATCACATGGTAGTTCTATTTGTATATTTTTGAGGAATCTCCACATTGTTCTCCACAGTGGCTGGACCAAATTACATTCCCACCAGCGGTGTAAGGGAGTTCCCCTTTCACCACACTCCCACCAGCACTTTTTATTTTTTGTTTTTTTTTTAATCTTAGTTATTCTGACTGGGGTTAGGTGGTATCTCATTGTTGTTTTGATCTGCATTTCCTGTACAATGAGAGTTGTTGAGCATTTTTTCATATGCCTCTTGGCTATTTGTATGTCATCCTTAGAGAGTGGTTTTTTTCCACTCATCCTCCCATCTTTTAATAGGGTTGATCACCTTTTTTTTGGAACAGCTGCTTGAGTTCCTTGTGTATTCTGGCTGTCAGCCCCTTATCTAATGCATAGTTTATAAAAATATTTTCCCATTCTGAGGGCTGTCGATTTACACTAATTACTGTGTCTTTTGCCATGCAGAAACTTCTTAGTCTAATGTAATTCACTTGTCTATTTTGGGAATTATTGACTGTGCTTTGAGGGTCTTATTTAAGAAGTCTTTGCCTACCCCAGTGTCTCCAAGAGTTTCTCCTGTGTTTTCAAGGAGCAGTTTTATTTTATTTTTTTTATTCTTTCATTTATTTTTATTTTTTTATTTTTCTCCTGAAACTTTTTTTTTAATTACTTAACATTCATTCCCTGAGCATCATGACAACATACTAAATGTGGTTTCCCATCTAGAATAAACTGTACAGTGGCTTAATCATGCATGTTATCATCAATAATATTCCATTTCTACTCTCATATATATACATATGTATATATATGTTTTTTACCCCATGCTTGACCCTTGAAGTCTTATGTTTATATCTTTGATCCACCTTGACTTGATTTTTGTTAAAGGTGAGAGGTAGAGATTCAGTGGAAATTCAGCACCATTTACTGAAGAGGCTTTCCTTTTACCACTGGATTGACTGGTACTCCTTGTCAAAAATCAGTTGACTGTATGTTTAGGGCAAAGAATTTATTTTTATGTTTTTGCCATATGGTGCATGTGCTCATCAGAGAGAGACAGTGAGAGGGAAAGTGAGAAATCACCCTCCCCCCCCCCCCCCCCCCGAGGAGGAATGACCATGCCACAATCTCATCTCCATTCTCCTCCATTCTCCTCCTGGTATTTTGAATATGCACGCACATGTGCCCAGCATGATTCTTCAAGCCTCCAGGTCCAGGACTTGAACAGTGATTAGCTATGTAAGAGTCCAGAGCCTTAACCACCACACCACCCACTAGCCCACAGAGAAGAAAATTTTAAGGGATATTGGATATGTCTCTATTCAAGCCAAAATCATACCCTCATTAAACCCCACCTCAGGGCATTCACTTGGAAACCTCTGGGAAAGCCAGGATCATCCCAAGGCATAAGAATAACAGAACAGGATGTATCCAAAGCTCTAAGTGAAGCTCTGGCTCAGAGAAAGGAAAGAGAGAGAGCTAAGTACCACTAGAGTCTCCTGCCCAATGAGTATATGTTAACTGATAGTAGACACCTAGAAAGAGAGAAAGTCAAGTAGCTCAGGAGATAGAGGGAAGACAAGACCCCAAGAGTTTAACACCTCCAGATTCTGGACCCAGCCTTCTTACCCTTACATGAAGCACCAGGATCACAAATCACTCCTAGTCATTAATGCATGTGAGTGTCCACAGCTAACCCAGCTAGGACCACAGCCCTGGGAGATAAGAAAATAGGAGATGGGAGCTTGTCCTGCCCTATCCTGTCAGGGAGCTCCCAATCTAAACTCTACTGGACTCAAGTGAGGCTCCTAGGAAAAGTGCCTGGTGTGGACCATGGTCAGTAGGTAGGATTTGGAGTAAGGAGATATCAGGTAGGGCTGGAAACCTGACAGGAGCAGTCTGTTCAGGGCTGGGCAAACAGAAGGGGCTGGAGATGGTGCCAGTGGCTGGCAAGGCTGACATGTTCTGGAGGACTTTCTCTATCAGTAGAGTGAGTAGAATCCTGCTTTAATCCTAAGAGCTCATCAGATGCTGGAGTACATGCCCACCAACCACTCCTTGGAGAATGTGAGGTGAATGTTCTCCCCAACAGATGGCTCCAAAGCAAAGGTGGCCTGAAGAGGGACTCCAGCAAGCAATATGGCCAGGCCCAGCCCCTGAAGCACTCAGCCTAGGGAAAAGCCCAGGGTAAGGGCCACCCAAACACTATGAGGTCTTGGCGCTACTGCAGCAAGAGCCCCTCTAACTGCCTTCCTTGAAGCTTCTCAACAACTTTTTTCTTGATAGGGGATCTGCGTGACCCACCTCCAGGGATGCCACTCCCAGGAGCTATGGCTTAAACAGGTGTTTGACTAACTCTAGAACCCACATTTTTTTTTTTTTTTTTTTTGGAGAGGTTTTTGCTATAGAGCACGTGCGCTCGCCAGACAGAGAGAGACATAGAGACAGAAAGTGAGAAATCACCCCCCAGGGTGGATGGTCACACCGCAATCCCTTCTCCTCCATTCTCCTCTCGGGATCTTGGGCACGCACGCACACGCGTCCGGCGTGAGTTTTAAGCCACCGGGTCCGGGACGTGAACCGCGGTCGACTATGTGGGAGTCCAGCAACATAGCCATTACACTAACTGCTGGTTCCCTAGAACCCACATTCTTGTCTATTATGCCAAAATGACATATCATAGATGACTAGATCTCTGAATGTTCTCTGAAAAACCTGTCAGTTAGTCAGCAGCTCTATTGAGCCCTAACTATGCTCAGTCCTGTGCAGCATAAAGAAAATGCCTGGCCCCTGCCTAGAGGAGAGACACAAAACTAACAAAAACAGGTACCAGGATGACCAAGCGTGGCCCTTCCTTGCCTTCAGAGTTCTACAAAGAACTAGCAACTAGAGAATTGCAAGAGTGACAGAAATGTATAAGAGAAGGTTTGAGGAAGGAAGACGCCCAGCCCAGCCTTGGCATTTATAGAAGTATTCCTGGAGAAAAGGACTTCTTCATGGGTACCTGGGAGGTGAGCAGGCATTCATTAGAGGAAGAGGAGTGGATTGGTATAGGTTCATGTGTGTTTCCCAGTGGGAGGTAGTGGAGAATAGGGAGGAAAGAACCAAAAAGACAGCAGAGGGAGTATCATTTCTGACAGGAGAAAGAGCATCAGCAAAGGCACAGAGGCAAGAGAGGGTGTAATGCATTCACTGAGGCATTAGCTGTTCTAGAAGGCCACAAGTGAGGTATGCAGCTGGAATATATCGGCAGTCTTGCCTGGCCTACTGAGGCACATATCCTGAGGGCAGTGGAGGACAATGCTGCAGATCAGCTCTAGGTCAAATGAGACTGATGCTGACTGCACTATGAGAGACCACCAGAACAGGGCAATCAGGAAGGCTGACTCAAGCACCAGGGAAATGTGTGATTATCAGCAAAATGTCTCCCACAATGAGACCTGATAGATGTCGCATTAAGGTTCCCACAGCTGAAATCTTTCAAGGCTAGCTCTGGACTTAATCAGAAGCTGATATGGGAAACTGAGAACTGGTGACTGTTCCCACATCTCCACTCTCCAAAGGGAAAGTTTTAAGGCATACTGCATTTTTCTGACAATGCTGTTGGTAACACTGCTAGCCAAAATGAATGTTCTTCCACCTTAAACATTCGACCATCAACCTTAAACATCAGCCTTAAGCATTATATTCTCACGTTGACTTCCTTAATTAACACTACTCATAGGGAAGCCTCCTGATAACCCAAATTGTTCAGATAAATTTTAGAGTTTAAGTAGCCACAAAAAACAGGCTCATCTCAAGATCATAGACAAATACAGATCTCCTTGGATCTCCATATCAACAGTTCTCATGATTTGTTATAGCATAACAAAACCACCCCAAACTTTATGGTATAAACAAGAATCATTATTGTTATTGTTATTATTACTTCTTCTAGTCTTGGGGTTTACTGAGCTCAGCTAGATAATTCTCTTAAGGATCTCATGAAGCTGAAATCAGACCTGAAGATCAAAGATTGCTTGCTCATGTATCTGGCAATAGATGCTTTGGGCAAAACCTACATAAGGCCTCCTCTCCCTGTGGCTGGGGCTTCCCCACAGCATGTGTCCTGAAAGAGAGAGCAAGCTAGTCCAAAGTGGTGTCAACTTTTACAACCTAGTTTTGGAAGTCTATAGAGTCATTTCACCACAACTCTGTGGTGAAGACCCACCCAAGCTCAAGATGAGCAGACACAGATTCTACCTTTTACCAGTGGGCTGGCTAGTTCACTGAAAAAAAAAAAAAAAAAAAAAAAAAAAAAAAAAAAAACCAGGTGGGATGGGAGATATTTCCATAGCATTGTTTGAAAATGCACCCTGCCACAATAGTCCACATCTTTAATATGCTAGTGCTTTCACACTCTCCCCCAAAACCCTCACAATGACACCAGCTTGATATCCAAAAGCTTTGCCTCTATATCAATTCTAGATGCCAGGTAAGGCCCACAGATATGATTCTTTTCCACAGTACTTGAATAGGAAGACATGTAAACCAGAACAGCACATTATCTGTCCCCTACACACCCAACATAAAATGGAGGAATAGACACAAGATGACTGTGATAAGACGCTCCTATTTAAAAATAGGAGGAAAGGACAGGAGGTACTCAGCCATTTCAGGATGATCACAATTTCTCAACATTTTCTTCCCTACATGCAATTAATCTAAAAGGCAAAATTTTGCCTTTACTATTTAAACTTTTTTTAAAATGTATGTATTTATTTCTTCCATGAGTAAGAGTGACAGAGAGAAGCAGCACCTGCAACAAGGTCTTGACACCGTGATACACCTCCCAGCCTCAGTCAGTTTCACATCATGGGTACACAAGTATTCAGCAGTCTCAGGGAGGTCACCAAATAAGAACCTGAAACCTTCCCATGTGGGTCAGTTTAACAGAGAGCCACATTTTACTGCTGTGCCAATTCTGGGTCCTGTGTTTATTCTTATACACTTCCACGTTCTCACGCTAATCTGAAGTTGGTACCGTTGGCTCTGGACAGTGGTAAATGGGAAAAGCGATGAGTCCAGAGTGAGGGAGAATGGAATACTATCATGGATCCAATAGAGGGTTCTCTACTATATACAGTCATGGAACTCAACAAACTGAGGTGATCACCACCATGCCCTCCATGACCAGCATCCTAGAAACCAGGGCTGGCCTAGTGATGGCAAACGAGCTGCACAGCAGACTTAAGTCTCTATATAAGCTGGGACTTAAGAGTCTTCCTTGATCTGGTTGGTCCCAAGCAGGAGCCACTGAGTCTACGGGTGTCAGCAGCCATTTCCCTTGCCAGAGAACAGAGCTGTCTGCAGAATAAAGCCAGCAGCAGTTGCAAAGGAAGAGCAAAGCCAAGGATTTGGGTGAGTACCTTGATGACATCACTTGCTCTAAACATCTGTCTTAGGACTTTCTTTATTTTTTTTCAATTTTTTTTAATTTTTAAGTAATTAACTAATTTACATTCATTCACTGAGCAGCATCACAGCATACCAAATGTGATTTTCCATCCAGAATATACTGCATAGTGACTTAATCATACACGTTATTGTCAATAATTTTCCATTTCTAGTTTTATATATATTTCCCCTATTTCTCTCCCTCTGCTATTTCCCACCCTTCTCCCACACTCTCTCAAGTGTCTACAGTTGTTTTCCATTCCTTTTTCCCACATTTCATTGATTTGCAAAATTTCTTAAATAATCTACTTTCAATAGCAAGTTCAGCTGGTACATACATATCTGTGAATACATGTCTGACTTAAGGCGTGAAACTCTGAATAGAATGAATATACTATAAGGTAGCATCTAGCTGATGCTATATAGTTTACTGCAGTCATTAAATAGGTATTTTTTAACTTTTTTTTAATTTCAAGAACAGCAGTTTTAGCTTTAGTAAATCAAATAAATGCTAAGGAACATTGCTTAAAACTTAAAACAGGTTAGGATTCTGTTCAAATAGTAGGTACATGAACCTATTGGCAGCTCAAGACAGGAAGAAAAACAGGGATGCAAAGCATTAATGGCACAAAGAAATGTGGTATTATCTGTTGTAGTTTTATCAACTGTATTAGGGAGAAATGTTCACCTGTTGAGATATCCATTTTGTAAGACAAATAATAATGTGATTGAATGTATAAGAGAAAATGAAGAGAAAAGAATAAGATTTAATTCCAATTAAAAAACAAACAAAAAAAACTGGTAAATGATTAAGTGAGAATAAAGATAATGTGTCTGTTCTTGGAGGTTTAAAAAAAAAATAGAAAGCACTCAATAATAAATTTCCTACTTTGCTTAAGCTATTTGAGGTGGGCCTTTATCACTTGCACCTGAAAGTATACTAATACTCTGCCATTTTTCTCCCTCAGTTCTTCACTTTCATCTAAGATCTAGCTTCCCACGTACCCTCTCCACCCTACTTTAAAAAGGAAGACACCCTGAGGACTGGATGGTAGTGCAAAGATAATACAATGCTTTGCAAGACTGACACACATGGGATTCTGGGTTTACATCCAGAGATTTCCCTGAACGTGCTGTGTGCTGAATGGAAAACCTCCTGAAGTCCATAATTCGTCCTCTTATCCTGGGCTGTTTGCATATATTAGGTCATCAGAAAAGTCATGATGCATTTTTGCATAGATAGAGAAGGCTACTCCTTTCTTCCTGGGCCCTCGGGTCCCTCCAAATCTGGAGACAATTAGAAAGTAACGGCATTCACACATAATAACTGTCTCTACCGAGTCTCAAGCCTATCCTGTGCCCACCCCCCACCGAGTTGACCATGACAGTGAACCTCCATTAGGTATGCACATCCTGCAGGGGGGAATGCCAGGATGGTCTCATGAGACAGCTGCAGACCCCCCGGACACTGCCCTAGCAGGGACCTGCTCCTCCTCCAGGGCCCTGCCTGTCAGCGGGCTTTATATGACTTGGAAGCTGCTGGTATAAGTATGTTAGCAGGAATTATCTTTGATCACTGCAAAGTCCTAATTGTAAAGATTAGATCAACCTTGACCTGCAGTGTCTCCTCCCCCAAGATAACTGGAATTGTATTTGAGAGTGACTAGCCATGCTAAGCACCTCCCCACATTTATGTTCACATGGATTATATGCATTCTAGGCCTGTGTAGAACACAAGGATTCAGATAACAATGATCTGAAAAGGGAAGACTTTAAGCACAACATGCTGGGGAGAAAAAGGAAAGTAAAAAATGCAGAATACAGTCAAAATGCCTGAGTCAACAGTGGCTACCATCTATTGAAAGAAGCAGCCTATTGAGAAACATGATTCTGACATCCACCAAGATCCATGGCTCTCCCATCCTGCACTTGAAGCCATAGCCACCTACCTACAAGGCATGTTTCAGGTGAAGAAGATGATGCCTTTCTATTCTCTGTCATTCTTTTGCATGGACACTCTAAGGGGCCTGATTAACAAAACTCACCAATAATCAGAGGGCCTCTCTCCTCCTTCAACCTAGGCTCAGAAAACTCAGATTACAGATCCAAGATCTAGAGATCTCCCAATCAAAAACTGTCACTCCCAAGGCTGGGGCAATCTGGGTAAAGGATGTGGAGTTCTCACCTCCCACACAGCCAGGTCCCAGTGGCCATTTGGCTGTGCTTCCAATGCCCAATCATGTCATGGACAGCTGACAACAGGACTGCCAGGGCATCAAGGCTGAAGGAGGTATCCAAAACACAGCTCTCCAGCTTCTCAGGCATAACTGAACTAGGCCTTCACAAAGAGGGAAGAGGAGTGTATTACTAAGCCCTGACATGTCAAGAGCTCCCTGGCCCCTCTCTTCCTCCCAGGCCTCACCATCTCCTTCGGCACAACATGTCAGAGCTAAATGGATCTATTTATTGTCACCCAAGTTTTTTGCTTGGTGGTACCCAGTCAAGCTGACTTAAATCAGCAGTGACAAGTGGCCACACTCAGTATACAGACAACAACCGCACTGGCATTTGACATCACCACTTTCTCCTTTTCTCACACTCTCCCACACACAAACATTTTCTGTGCCCTAAAGCCCTCTCTGAGGCCAGAGGCCTAGTTGAAGATACTTAGATGAGTCATGGGGTGAACTCAAAGTTTCTGGTTCTTTAAGGACTTCAGTTTCCTGTGTTATAAAATGATAAAGCTGGGGGGCCGGCAAGTGGCATGGTGGTTAAAGGCGCTGGACTCCCACATGGCCAACCACGGTTCAAGTCTCGGACCTGGTGGCTTGCTTTCTCACTTCCTCTCTCTCTCTCTCTCTCTCTCTCTCTCTCTCTCTGTCTCTGATCAAACTGGAAAATAATAATGATAATAATAATAAATAAAGTTAAATAAAATAATTCTTTAAAAAAAAATGATAAAGCTGGAAAATGATGATAAGAACAGCTACAACTAGTTGATGATAGAGATAATGCAGCTTTGCTTTGAGAGCAAGAAAGGACTTTGAACCACAGGAAAGAACTGAAGGCAG
This sequence comes from Tupaia tana, assembly GCA_026018925.1. Classification (NCBI taxonomy): domain Eukaryota; kingdom Metazoa; phylum Chordata; class Mammalia; order Scandentia; family Tupaiidae; genus Tupaia; species Tupaia tana. Next base: position 213,655,606 of record JAKSZU010000003.1, on the reverse strand, counting down.
TCAGAGGCCTAAATCTCAATTGCTGCTCAGAGGTTGCTGCAAGAGAGAAGGGCTGAGAAAGGAAGGGCTCTCCCTTTGGCCTTGACTTCCAGCAGATACAGCACATGGAACTGAAATAAAGGTCCAAGATTGAAGCCAGCAATGCTGATGTGGGGGATTCCCACACCAAGGAATGACATAACGCAGTGGTGTAAGGGATCAAGACATTGGAGCTCCAAGGGACTGTCTCTTCACCTTGGAAATCAGTGAGGTCAACGTTAGCAGGGCAGGAGACTTAGACTTTTGATGGTCAGAAGTGTCAAGTGCACAGCTGCCAATAGAGAAAGCAAACCAAAACATTACCTCAGGTGGAAGAGGATAGGTGGAACAGTAGCTGCAGTAGAGATGCTAGGTTACACCTCCAGTGTTTCTGCTGACTGAAATAGGAAAAGCATTGGAAGGGACTGACTTTAAATGAAGATAAAATTGCTGACATAGAAAAATCCACCATGAAGACTGAGAAAATTGCCAAAAAAAAAAAAAAAATGAGAGTAATATACGAGAAATGCTAGATACCATCAAATGTCCAAACATCCATATAATTAGTATCCCAGAAGGAGAAAAGACTCATAAGGGCATTGATAATCTATTCCATGAAATCCTGCAAGAAAACTTTCCAAACCTAGAGAGGCACCCAAAGATCCAGTCCTAAGAAATACAAAGGACCCCAAATAGAATCAACCCAAGAAGATCATCTCCAAGACACATATAGCCAGATTGATCAAAACCACAGACAAAGACAGAATATTAAGACTGGCAAGAGAAAAAAATAGCAAGTTCCCTACAAAGGACATCCCATCAGGCTAACAGCAGACTTCTCATCAGAAACAAGGTGAGCGAGCAAAGAATGGGAAAATATATTCAAAAGGGAAAAGCAATTTCAACCAAGAATACTGTACCTGGCAAGATTATCCTTCATATGGGAAGGAAAGACAAGAACATTCTCAGATAAACAAAACCTAAAAGAATTTACCAACACCAGACCAGATCTCCAAGAAGTTCTCAAGGGAGTGCTATACCAGGGAAATAAAATACAGACACACAGAAATAAGAGTTCAAAAACTAAGAAAATGTCCAGCTTAATCAAAGGGACAAGCCTGGAGTTGAAAATTATATCCCAGAATTTAATCAGGAAGATCGAATCACAACAGAAGATAGATTAAGTACATGAGACTGAACTGGTGAAACAGCACTTTATGACTTTTGATTAAAGCATTGCTGATTTTCTTCTAGGCTTTGTTTCCTGGTTTTAAGGATTTTTGTCCTGTTGTGAGCTGTTGATAGGTTCATGTACCTACTATTTGAACAGAATCCTAACCTGTTTCCTGGCTTTAAGATTTAAGGAAAGTTCTTTAGCATTTCTTTGACTTATTAAAGTTAAAACTGCTTTTCTTGAAGTTACCAGCTAAACTTGCTATTGAAAGTAGTTAGATTATTTAAGAAATTTCGTGATCAATAAAATGTGAGGGGAAAAGGAATGGAAAACAACTGTAGACACCAGAGATAGTGTGGGAGGAGGTTGAGCAATGGCAGAGGGTCAGAAATAGGAGTAAAATATATACACACACACGCACACATATATATATATGAAACTAGAAATGGAAAATTATTGATGATAACATGCCTGACTAAGCTCCTATGCAGTATATTCTGGATGAGAAATCACATTTTGTATGCTGTGATGATGCTCAGGGAATGAATGTAAATTAATTAATTCTAAAAAATGTTTCAGAAAAAAACAGCTCATGGAAATATGTGTAATGGGAAAACTATGTATGAATTTCAAAAAGTTTTTGTACCAAAATAAATTCATACTTTGATTGTAAAAAAAGAAATAAAATCTTCTCTTCTAGCATTTCAAAATGTACAATAAATTGTTGCTGCTTGTAGTCATCATAAAAAAATAAGAAGGATAAAGACTGTGTTATGTTTCAGGTTACAACTAGAAATTAGGACAGAGATTACGGGGTTGGGGAGCACACACCTGGGAGATGTTTGCAAGGAAAGAATGCAGAAAAAAGGATTGTTGAAGATGAAGCAGAACAAAAACATAGCATTTGGAGCATACTGAATAATGTGTGCAATTAAGAGTTGAAAGTTGAAAGAAGGCAGAGTAGCCAGGTAAGAGTCAAAGAAGGGACACTCAGAAAAGTGTAAAGAGGCAGGGAAGCACTGAGGTGGAGTGTTTATGGGTGCTGTTCATCAGAAAGGCCTGTATGGCCTTCCAGGAGCATGGCAAGACAAGGATTCCTGACTCTCATTGGCAGTTAATGGAAATATGACTTGTCCTGGACAAAGAGGTGGCAAGAACTGGACTGCAGAGCATTAAGGAATGAAGAACCAAAGGCAGAAAATGAAGATGTCTCTTTTATATACTTTGGGAAATGTCAGAAAAGAAGTGAGGTAACATGAGGGCCAGCAGTGAGGCAAAATAAATTAAGTTTTTATTCCTATGAGAAGTCAGTGAGGAAATAAATGGATAATATGACTACTGACTGCCCAAGCTCATGAATTCTCTGTCTGGCTGGGGAAGCAAGAGAAGAGAAAAAACTAGATCTCCTGCTCCTGGCAAGGCTTTCTGTTCTTTACCCACACTCATTTTAGGAGCTGACTAATGGGTTTGGGGACCCAGTGGAAACTGGCAAAGGATGGGGAAATGCAGCATTAGAGGGAAGCTCTTGGAAAGATACTAGTAACAGGGGACTAGAAAAGAGAGAAGAGATGGGTGGAAAATGATTGATCTAGAGAAGTTCAGGAGTTTCTAATGACTAACTTTCATGAACATGGGCGTCCATGTCTACACAATAGAGCAAACTCTTACAGCACAGGGTCATGGAGAAAATCAGAGAACACATGTGCCTAGCCACTTGCTACAAAATGTAAGGTTCCATGCACCTGTGATAAGGTATTGTTTGGTCACTACTGTTTGCAATACCTTCACATAGAAAATCTATTGCCTCTGGTTGCTGCCAGTAAGGTTGCCCTCCTGAATCAGCCAGCATGGTTTGCCAGTGAGACCAATTCAGGTCTACTCTGTTGTGTGCAAAGTCCTTTCACACTCCAGTCTAGGCAGAGTTGGAATACTTGGGCAGCCTCACTGAGTGATCCTAGCTTAGTTACCTCTCCTTTCTAGGTCCCAACTTCTGGTGCATCAAGTGAGGGAAATAAGACTTGACAGTCTCTGAGAAACCTCCCAGCTCTGACATTTTAAGATGCAGGGATCCAATTAGTGCTCCAACTAGCTGTACTTCTCATATAAATAACACATAAAACCACTTATGATTAATTAAACCTGAAACAGTTACTATAGTACTAATTAGATGAACAGACACCAAAAAATAACAAAAGAACTAATAACTGTCAAATGATGTTCTGGACCTTTAATCCCTGTACTCAGTTTTCAGTCTAGCTGTACACATACTTTGGCCACATTAAAGCCCTTTACTGCCAGTGATGGCTCCAGCTGAGCCAGCTAGTCGGCAATGTGCCCTCTCCCTAGCCAGCTCAGAACACCCCTGCCCTGTGCCTGCCTCCTCTAGCTGGGCTGGAGGGCTCCAGCTGTCCAATGCCTTCAAAAGGTTGTGCACACATGTCTACAGACTGTCTGCATCCACAGCCTACCTCATGGTGAAGAGTGCACCTCTGAAAATCGGCACATGAGCCCATGCTCATTAAGACTTTATCATTGTCACCAAAGATAAATGTTAAGATCCATGGAGAGGTATTCTAACCTCTGACCTGCTTTAGCCCTGCCCATCAATGCCTTCCGTGGAAAGTCAAACCTGAGATGTCCCAAGGAGGCTGATACCCAGGAAACTTCCCCCAGCCTCCCCCATCTATGTATGAATCAATCAATCAATCTCTCTCTCTCTCTCTCTCTCTCTCTCTCTCTCTCTTCTGCTCTTTCTCTTTCTCCCTGTCTCTCTCTCACACTCTCTCTCTCTCTCTCATACACACACACACACACACACACACACACACACACACACTCACTAATTTCAGCAACAGCCTCAAGGATATGTTGGCTATTGTTCTTGGAGTTGATCCCCTAAACTAAGTGTGATTATGCCTCTTCTCCCAGAGGATGAAATGAGGTCAGAAAAGCTTAAATGCCCATGTCATTATGGCGGAGCCGATTTCAATTGAAAGCAGTGCCTAAGTCCTACTGCCTATCATGGTCCAGCTCAGCTCTACCACCCAGGGAGGAAAGAACATGTCTGTTCTTAGGCAACTACATTTAGTCCTCTCCTCTCCACATCCACGTTGAGTTTGTCATGGTCTTCTTCAAAAAAATTAAGTGTAGCCCCTTACCCCTACCCCACACACCTTTCTAGGTGGCAGTTGTAATACGGTGGGCCTCACTTAATCCTATGGTGGGACGAGCAAGGCCTAGGGAGAGAAAAGTGTTCTTGAATTCTTTGGCTCTAGGAGGTCACTTTGCCTGTCCTAAGAGTGCTCTTCACTAGCTCCCCTGGTGTGGGGACCATATCATCCCACTTGCATTTGCCTGAGGAGGTACAGGGGACAGACAAATGGGAAGTCTCTCCAGACCAGGTCATGTCAGCTTGCTACTTAGTGCTCCAATCCAACCATGTGAGAACATTTCACAGTCTGAACTGAGGAGTGCATCATGAAGTCAGCCTTGCACAGGGTCCTGCTGCACCCCATAGTGTCCTCCCTTCCCCTGGCCAGGTCCCTTTTGCTCCATTACTTTGGATGTCCTAGCAGCAGCTGTGCAGAAGCCATGGGTTCAGGGCCAGGAAGCCTGGGTTCTTGCCTTGGTTCCCTCATATCCACACAAAGTTGATCAAGTCTGTTTATTTCTCTGAAGATCAGTTTCCCTTCCTATATGAGCTGTTTGACCTAGTCAGGTGTCCTAGCTTCTCTACCAGGATACTTCTCTATATAAACTTGATCTAAGGGCCAAATTTTACAGGCACAGGGAAAACATTGCAAAATCAGAGGATCTTCAAGATCATAGAGCCTTAGTCTTTGTCACTGTCCTGAGTCTCAGTCTGTTTTTGCATTCCTAATAGGAATATCTGAGCCTAAATACTCTATAAATAAACCTAGATATGCTATAAATAAATCATCTACTTGATTCTATAAAGAAGATAGAGGTTTATTTATAGACTCATAGTCCTGGTGGCTGGATAGTCCAAAGGCCTAGACCTACAGCATTGCCAACAGAAGCACTGCGGATGGAATGACAAGTGCGTGCAGAGTGAGCAGTGAGCTCTCTCTCTTATAGGAACAAGTTCTCACAAAAACCAACCTCTTCTTATAAGATCTAAAATTCACTGTATCTGTGAGTCATCATTAATCTTTTCACAAGAGTATTGCTTCCATGATGAAATCACCATCAAATAAGCATTGCCCAGTAGGTTTACCACCTCCCAACAGCAAATTCCAAAACTTGAAACTTTGGGGGATAAGCTATGATCCAAACAATTAATTTTACACCCTGCCTCCCTATAGGAGCCCTAGAAGTTCCACTGTAGGAGAATCAAGTCCCACGGTAGGCTACTTGCCACACCACAATCCCTTCTCCTCCATTCTCCTCTTGGGATTTTGGGTATGCATGCACATGAGCTTGGCATCAGTTTTACGTCACAAGGTCTGCCTACAGTCAACTATGTGGGAATCCAGCAATGTAACCATTAGGCTATCTGTCAGTCCCCAAAACCTATTTCTTCAAGCCAGAGTTTTCACTACTTAATTTTGCCCTTCTTTTCCCTAGTTTTGTGTGTTAAATTGTGCCTCCCCTCAAATTCACATGTTGAAATCCTAACATGTGACTAATTTCTGGTGCCCAACTTGGGATGGCACCTGAAATAAGCTTAATATTATCTAGAGCCATTGAAGGGAGTATAAAAAAGGAGAAAAATAAAAAATAAAATAAAAGGGGGAAGGAAAAGAGTTATTATGGTCCAGACCTGCTCTCAACCACAAAACCTCTTATTGAAACAAATGCTACCTTCAAAACTAAGATATCTTGATTCAAGTTTTTGTTACAATTTTGACATTTGCTAGTACATAGAGACTTCAAAAAGTTAATGGAAAAATGAAATTAAAGTATAAGTTTATTGAAGGATTAGGACCACTAAAGACCTTTTGCCCAGACTTCATCTTCCTGCCCCCCAGATCTAGCCAGGAGCCAGGACAAGCCAATCAGCAGCCACGATATCTGAGTTCTAAGCAGCCCCATTCAGGGAATAGGACCACTGAAGACCTTCTGCCCAGACATCACTATCCTGTCCCCCAGATATAGCTGGGAGCCAGGTTAGAGCACCTCATTTATTCTCTCTGTCTCTCTCCATCTCTCTCTCTATTTTATTTATTTTTTAATCTTTAAACATCTTTTTCTCTTTTTTTGGACAGGTTTTTGCTATAGGGCGCGTGCACTCGCCAGGAAGACAAAGTGAGACAGAGAGACAGAAAGCGAGAAATCACCCCCCAGGGGGGATGACCATGCCGCAATCCCTTCTCCTACATTCTCCTCTCAGGATCTTGGGCACGCAAGCACACGCGCCCGGCGTGAGTTTAAGCCACCGGGTCCGGGACTCGAACCGCAGTCGACTACATGGGAGTACAGAGACATAGCCATTATGCTAACTGTTGGTCCCTAATCTTTAAACTTCTTAGCTCTCTGCCACTCTTTTGTCTTGCTAAGTCTTACCTTTTCCTCTGCCCCCATAAGACAAACCAATCAGCAGCCATTTTTTGCTTAAAGTTTTTTTTCTTTTTTTATTGTTTTCGTCTTGTTCTCTCTCTCTCTCTCTCTCTCTCTCTCTCTTCTCTTCTCTTCTCTTCTCTTCTCTTCTCTTCTCTTCATTTACCTTTTCTTTTTACCTTTCTCACTTTTCTGCTCAGCCTCCATACACTGATTTTCTAGATAGATATAGGTGCTCAGTAGCCAAATATCTGAATACTTTTAGGGTCAGATTAATTTCAATTTCCATTGAATCTGCTGCACAAAGGTAGAAAAACGGTACCACTTAGAGATTTCAGGTTACCTCCTCCTGCATGGTTCTGAATGCTTCATTTAACTCCAAAAACTGTGTGTGGGGGGGGGAGGGGGGAGTATAATCCATCAGATGACCAGAAACCACCACCAAGGCACAAGAAATATGAGAAATCAAGAAAATATCTCTCCTCTAAGGGAAAAGAGTATCTCCTCTTCCTCCACAGACAATACAAGGGAACTTATGGACATGTTAGATAAATAATTTAAAATATTCATATAGTGATAAAGCTAACAGAGATACAAGAGAAGAGAGAGAATGAACTCCAGAAGACGCAGGAGAAAAGAGAGAAGTTCCAGGAAGTGAGGAAGTTCTTGCACAATCTGAAAAGGAGATATACATCATAAAAAAGAGTCCATCACAATTGTTAGAGATGAAGTTTCTAAGACAGAAAATCAAAACCTCCCTTGAAGATATTAGAAAGCAGATTAGAGAGACCAGCAGTTAGCGTAATGGCTATGTCGCTGAACTCCCATGTAGTTGACCACAGTTCAAGTCCCGGACCCAGTGGCTTAAACTCATGCCAGGCACATGTGCGTGCGTGCTCAAGATCCTGAGAGGAGAATGGAGGAGAAGGGATAGTGGCGTGGCCATGCCCCCTGGGGGGTGATTTCTCGCTTTCTATCTCTCTGGCTCTCTCTGTCTTACTGGTGAGCACACACACCCTTAGCAAAAACCTCTCAAAAAAAAAAAAAAAAAAAAAAAAAAAAAGAGCAGATTAGATCATGCAGAAGATAGAGCTTATGACTTAGAAAAATTCACTAAAAAGACTGAGAAAATAACCCCCCAAAAATGAGAATAACATACGAGTAATACTAGATTCCATTAATTGTCCAAACATCATGGTCGTCGGTACCCCAGAAAGTGAAGAAACTAATAAGAGCATTGATAATCTATTTCATGAAATCCTGGAAGAAAACTTTCCAAACCTAGAGAGGCACTCAAATGTCCAGACCCAAGAAATGCAAAGGACTCCACATAGAATCAACCCAAGAAGATCTTCTCCAAGGCACATCATAGCCTGACTGACCAAAACCACAGATAGAGACAAGATACTAAATTAGGCAGGAGAGAAATGTCAAGTTACTTTCAAAGGATATCCCATCGGGCTAATGTTGGCCCTCTCATCTGAAACAATGCAAGTAAGGAAACAATGGAAAAATATATTCAAAGCATTAAGTGAAAAACAATTTCAACCAAGAATACTATAACCAGAAAGATTATCTTTCATATGGGAAAAAAAGCCAAAAATATTCTCAGATAAACAATTTACCAACACCAGACCAAGAACTGCTGGAGGAGTGCTATTCCAGGAAAACTAAAGTTAGACACACAGAAATAAGTATACAAAAACAACCAAGAAAATGGTCAGCCTTATGGTAGAGACAAGCCCAGAGTTGAATGTAAACTACCAGAGTTTAAATGGAAAGACCAAACCACAGTAACACTGCAAATTCAATAGAAGAAAGCTTAATTTCATGAGACTGAACTAGTGAAATAGAATTTTTTTACTTTAGACTAAAGCATTACTGACTTTATTCAATGCTTTTATTTCCATATTTAAGGGGTTTTGTCTTCTATTGAACTGTTGATAGGTTCATCTATCTACCATTTGAACTGAATCCTAACCTTTTTCCTGGCTTTAAGTTTTAAGCAAATTTCTCTTAACATTTTTTGATTTTGATCTATTAAAACTAAAACTGTTTTTCTTGAAATTAAAAAATGCATTAATAAGTTTTTTTAAGTTTATTTTGGTGTGAGAAATTTTTGAAATTCATATTTCTTGTAATATGTGTTTTCTATGAATTATATGAGGCCTTCTCATGTATTTGTTGAGTGAGTAAAATTCAGAAATCCTACATGAAGTCAATGTTCTGGAAGGTTAGGAATAGAGGAGATCCTTTTGGACCAGTTAATCAGAGTCAGCTTTCTAGAGAAGATAAAACTTGAGCTAGCCATTGAAGAATAAGTGGAGCATGGAGATAAAAAATCATTCCATGGGGAACCCCATGCTCAGGTTTCATTTCAGGTTTCTACTGAATCACTGAAGTTGATCTGGGACTTTGTACTCAGTATCAAGCATTGAGAATTCTCTGTCCAGAGAAGAGGGGGGTGGAAAATAAAACATGCTTCTTGCTACAAGGAGTTTATAATCAGAGTGAGAACAAGTGAAACTTACTGATCATGGCTAGATTCTTTCAACAGTGGCTTGGGGTCTCAATATGATTACTGGAATATTTGAAATTCTTCACCACCTCCTAGAATTCTTGAACATTTAGGGAAGCTTTTATGAATGAATAGGAAATAAACCCCTCTAGACTTACCTTACGAGTAAAGACCAGGCACCAAAAGTAGACAGGCAGATGGAGTGGTGATCTTTGGGCCTAGAGAGCTAACCCACATGTCTCCTAATAAGACATCGTGGCAGTGTAGTAGCATTAGCCAGTTGCCTGAACTCGACCCTCTTGATCGTGTTTTCTGTGGGTTTCCAACAATCAGGGCTACTGATATGGTGGTCAGATCCCTGGGCCCACAGATCACCTCTCCTTCCACCAGTTCCTAAGTAAAAATTTCATTTCAACAAGTGTTTGACAGTCTGTCCAGTTCTAAATACTTTCCTCTTCCATTTCTCCAAGTTGAGAAGACAGTAACCAATACTTAAGTGATGTTGATCCATTGGCAGAGATGGGAAAATTTAACCATAGACTAGTTTGTCTTCCTAACTTTATTGATTTGTCCTGATGATCAAAATACTTGCCTCCTTTGTGCATAAACTTCTATAAAGGATTGAAATAATTTAAAAGTTCTCAATTAATGTATCTTCTTAGTGGCAGACAACAGTTGATTTTATAAATATATTATCATTCTGCTCTGTTGTGAAACAAACAGATTCCTGTTACAATGTTTATTTTTGTATTATTCTAATTTATTTTATACATTTATTTTTTTAATCATTGTGTATCACCTCAGCTTATAAAATGAATTACCCTACATGAATACACTTCACACCAGTTCAGTTGAAGATATTATACACATTACCATCAATAGACAATCCTTCATTTCTGTGTCCCCTGAATGTCTTCCCTCTCTATTTTTCTCCTTGATTCCTTTCCTCTCACTTTTCCTATCTCCCATTCTCTTCCCACAGTCTCCAGTATCTCTACCATTCTCCATGCTTCTATATCCTCCAATATTTCAGTTTCCGCCATAGAATGCAGACAATTGATATATATTAAATGGAGATATATAATGTCTCTCCTTCATAGCCTGACTCATTTCACTCAGCAGTAAATCTTCCATATTCATCCAGTTTTGATCAGATGCCAGGGCCTTGTTATTTTCTATGGCCAAGTAGTATTCCATAGAGTTTATGTGCTATACTTTTTCAATGCATTCACCTGTTTGTAGACATTTGGTTGGTTCCATGTCCTAGAAATTGTGAATAATGCCACAATAAACATAGATTTGCAAGCACTTTTCCAACTGAGCAATTTCCTATACCGAGGAGTGGAATTGCTAGATCATATGATAGTTCTATTTGTACATCTTTGAGGAACCTCCATATTTTTCTCCATAGTGGCTCTACTAATTTACATTCCCACCAATAGTGTTGCCATTTTTCCCTGTTGCTCTCAGTAATCTGTTACTGTCTTTTGAAATTTTTAGTTTGCTTCATCTGCTCCAAAGAAAATCAAGTAATCTTGGTTTAGGTCCATTCCATGGACAGAGTACTCAAAGAGCAACAGCCATGCTCATTGCTATGAACGTCTTGATGAAACAGACAATGTTCTAGGTAGATAAAAGTACCAAGATTGACTCAGAGACTGCTATCTGAACAGACCATTAACCATGAAATAAATTGAGAAAAAGTGCAGAAGAATGATTGCTACAAAAGGCAAGTTTTATGCATGAGTTCTTTCAGATGGTTTTATAGCAGAGAGAAAAATGGAAAGCCTCTCAGTTCCTTTTATAAGGTTAACTTAATTTTATGACAAAACTTGACAGAGACAATACTCAAACATATATACATGTATGTTAGATTCTGCATATGTCATATTCACACATGCAAACACATGTCAATCTTAATTATGAGTATTGATGCAAAAATCCTATAAGAAAATCTAATAAACCAAATGCAGAAGGTATTAAAAGAATTATTCAATATGATTAACACTGTATTTATCTCTGGACTGCAACAACAACTTACGAAGTGGAAGCACACAATAGTTCACACCAATATGTCATAGAAAATTCTCAGGGTAGATTTTTTTTTAATGTAATATTTTTGCAAATTAAAAAAGAAAAAAACTAGAAGATAGGAATTTATGCCTGCAATCGACATATATGACATGATGAACCTATCCATAGGTACATATCTATTAAAATAAGAAACAAAGCCAGTGTATAAAACTGGAATAATACAGAGATTAGCACTGCCCCTGCACAAGGATGACATGCAAATTTGTGAAGGGTTCCACATATTTATAGAAATAGAGAGAATAATGACTACCAGACACTGGAAAGGAAGTTGGGGTGAGCAGAGAGACGTTAAAAATCAACAAAAACAAAATTGTAGACAGATAAGGGAAATAATTTCTAATGTCATAAACATAATAAGAACATAGTGAACAACAACCTACCACAAATCTCAGGATTATAAAAGGAAGATATGGAATGTTCTCAACACAAAGTAATTGACAAGTCTTTGAGATGATGGGTATACTAATTACCCTGACTTAATCATTCAACATTGTAATCTGTGTGAAAAAAATCACATTCTTCCCCACATATATGTATAATTATGTATCAATTTAAAAAATGAAACACAAAAAAGTTAGGCTTCATTCACTATCATGATTATGTATTTCCTATTTCTAGAAATATGATGTTTCTATTCGGAAGAATCATACTTTTTAAAAAACAAGAGACCAAAATATTTTTTCAGAAAATACCATTTTCTATATTTAAAAAAACTAAGCAAAAAATTTCTATAACTAATAAGAATTTAGTAAGGTGAGTAATTAATTATACATTAAAAATGCATAAAGCGGGGACCAGCAGGTGGCATGGTGATTAAGGCGATGGACACTCCCACATGGCCGACCGCGGTTCGAGTCCCAGACCTGGTGACTTGCTTTCTCACTTTCCCATTCTCTCTCTCTCTCTCTCTCTCTCTCTCTGTCTCTCTAGTCAAATTAAAATAAATGAACGAATAAATAAAAAATTAAATAAATAATTCCTAAGAAATGTTTTAAAAAATGCATAAATCTAGGGACCAGCAGTTTGTATAATGGCTACGTCGCTGGACTCCCATGTAGTCGATGGTGGTTCGAGTCCTGGACCGGTGGCTTAAACTCACGCCGGGTGCATGTGCATGCATGCCCAGGATCCTGAGAGGAGAATGGAAGAGAAGAGATTGTGGCATGGCCATCCCCCTGCGGGGGTGATTTCTTGCTTTCTGTCTCTCTGTCTCTCTCTGTCTTTCTGGCGAGCACATATGCCCTATAGCAAATAGCAAAAACCTCTCCAAAAAAAGAAAAAAAAAATCATAAATCTATAGATTATCCATATGCCAAAAATAACTAGAGAATACAATGGGGAAAAGATTCTATTTAAATTAGCAGTAAAATGATAATAATAAAAACCTAATTATAATCTTAATTTAGAAAACATGCAAGTTCTATTTTAAAATTCTTAAAAACCTTACTATGAAGCATAAAGGCAGACTGGAAGAAATGCCATGTTCCTTAGTGAGAAAATTCATTTTTTTCTAATTATTTTCAAGATATTTTTTTAGAGGAGAGCTATATATAGCATAGGGGGAAGGGCAAGACTGGCAAAACATGCCCTGACAGGTATTGTGCATCCCACGATGGAAGCATTTGGGATCACGAGGTCACACAGTCCCCACTCAGTCCCCAACCCAGTCTACATGTAAAGATCTAATGTCCCAGAGAGAGGGAAATTCACAAACCTTAGAAACATGATAGAACATGAAAGTAAAAATACTTGAAATCAGGTTTTGAAATTGTGAAACACAAGTTCTTTTTGTGCAGTAACTATTCAGAATCCATTTATCGCTCATTAAGGAAGAAAATTAACCAATAAGACTACAAGTGTCACCTCATGGAGGGAGCAACCAATATGGTGTCCAAGTCATCTTCATCACAACCCTTCCCCCAAGTAAACCCCGTAGTATCCGACATGTTGGCCACCTGATGAAAGCAGTTCGGATCCACAGTGAGAGTTGTGAGATGACTCCTTCAGACAGAACACATAGCTCCAAATACAAGGAGATAGTTTATGAATTCATTTTTTGATAAGGTAACATCATACCTCAGTGAGTAGAGGGAGGATCAATTCACTATGGCTAGAACCAGAGGTTTACTTTTAAGATGGAGAATACATTCTCAATTCCGTTTTACTTAAAAATAATTCCAGATGAACAAAATTGCATCTTGAATTAAGTGTGAAAAACTGATTTGAGGGACCAGCAGTTAGCGTAATGGCTATGTCACTGGACTCCCACATAGTCGACCGCGGTTTGCATCCCGGACCCAGTGGCTTAAAACTCATGCCAGGCGCGTGTGCATGCATGTCCAAGAGGAGAAAGGAGGAGAAGGGATTGAGGCGTGGCCATCCCCCCGGGGGGTGATTTCTCACTTTCTGTCTCTCTGTCTCTCTCTGTCTGGCAAGTGCACGTGCCCTATAGCAAAAACCTCTAAAAAAAAAACTGATTTGAATATAGAAAAATAGCAGGAAGCCCACAAACTCCATGACAATGAAGATTTTTTGTCTGTCTAGTGCCATTTCTCCAGCATCTGGAATAGCACCTACTGCTTAGTAAGTGCTCAATAAATTTACTGAAAGAATGAATGAATGAATAAAGAAATATCTTTTTCTTTTCTTCCACATGGTCACTGGGGAGAACCTGCCGCTGTGCTGACCGTGCTCTGCCGGACACGGTGTCCATGACGCTATAATTTTAGAAACCTCTGTATTTGTCCAGGATTAAGAAAATGAATTCATTTTCGGTTTATAAATTTGTCCATTATATTGAAGTCTTTAATCCACTTTGAGTTAAATGTAACTGGTAAGAGATGATCTAGTTTGAGAACGGGCCTTCTTCAAGAGACAGACAGCTCCATGGCTCCTGCGATCTAGCCATTTTGGGAGAAAGTAAGATGTCCCACTGATAACTGGGCCTCCAGCATACAAAACTCATGTGGTAGGAAGATCCCTTTCAAGTCTCCTGTCTCTATCTGTATTTGCCTCTCTCTACCTCTGTCTCTGTCCTCTCTCTCTCTCTTTTTAAATTTTTGCTTTTTAGAATTTTTTTAAGGTGAGGCATTTTACAGGGCCCTTTGGCCCCTCCTACCTAGCCCTTTATCTTGTTAATAATTCCCTCTCCCCCTCCCAACCCAGGAGAGGCAGAAGGGAACAGAACGGGCCTTCTTCAAGAGACAGACAGCTCCATGGCTCCTGCTATCTAGGGGTTTTCTAATTTTTTTATTTTTATTGAAATTATTTGAATATTAATTTTTTTTAGATTTATTTAAGTGTTTTTCTCTTCTTTTTCTCTGTTTCTTGTCTTTTTTTTTTTTTTTTTTTTTTTTTTTTTTTTTTTTTTTTGCTGTTGTTGGTATTGTTTCTCTCTCTCTGTTTCCTTTTCTGCACACTCCTCGATCCTCAAATTGAACTTCCAAGTTTGGGAAGAAACTGACCATCCACCAGATGACTAGAAATTGCTGCAGGACCACAAGAAATATGGGGAAGCAGGAAGATACCTCTCCCACAAGGGAAAAGGATAGCTCCTCTTCATCCACATACAGTTCAATGGAAATCATGGAAATGTCTGATAAGGAATTCAGAACATTCATAATGGCAAAGCTAACAGAGATGGAAGAGAAGAGAGACAAGGAACTGCTGAAGACAAAGGAGAAAGGAGTTGAAGAGTTCCAGGAGGTGAGGAAATTCATGCAAGGTCTAAAAGAGGAATTTCACACTTTACAAAAGAATCAGATGGAACTGTTAGAGATGAAGGCTATAATACAAGAAGTCAAAATCTCCCTAGAAAGTATTAAAAGCAGACTAGATCATACAGAAAATAGAATCTTAAATGTAGAAGAGAAAATGGCTGGCCTAGAAAAATCCACCATGAAGACTGAGAAAATGGCCCCAAAATTTGAGAATAATATGCGAGAAGTACTAGATACAATAAAACGTCCAAACATCCAGATAATAGGCATCCCAGAGTGTGAAGAGACTCATAAGAGCATTGATAATCTATTCCATGAAATCCTGCAAGAAAACTTTCCAAACCTGGAGAGGCACTCAAAGATTCAGTCCCAAGAATACAGAGAACCCCAAATAGAATCAACCCAAGAAGATCTTCTCCAAGACACATTATAGCCAGATTGACCAAAACCACAGACAAAGACAAGATACTAAGACTGGCAAGAGAAAAAAGGCAAGTTACCTACAAAGGGTATCCCATCAGACTAACAGCAGACCTCTCATCGGAAACAATGTGAGCAAGGAGAGGATGGGAAAATATATTCAAAGTATTAAGGGAAAAGCAATTTCAACTGAGAATTCTGTAACCAGCAAGGTTATTGTTCATTTGGGAAGAAAAGACATGAACTTTCCTAGATAAACAAAACCTGAAAGAATTTACCAGCACCAGACCAGATCTCCAAGAAGTTCTTAAGGGAGTGCTATGTCAGTAAAATTAAATGCAGACACACAGAAATAAGAGTCCAAAAACTAAGAAAATGGGCAACTTAATTGTAGGGACAAAGTCTGGAGTTGAGTATTATATCCCAGAGTTCAATCTGGAAGATCGTACCTCAACAGAAACAGAAGAAAGATTAAGTACATAAGTCTGAACTGATGAAACAGCACTCTGTAACTTGACTAAGATATTGCTGCTTTTCTTCTAAGCTTTGTTATCTGGTTTTAAGGATTTATCCTGTCTTGAGCTGTCAATAGATTCATGTACCTATTATTTGAACAGAATAATAACCTGTTTCTAGGCCTCAAGTTTCAAGAAAATATCCTTACCAGTTCAAAACTGCCTTTCTTGAAACCACCAGCTGAACTTGCTATTGAAAGTAGTTAGATTACTTACAATATTGTGTGGTCAACAAAATGTTGGGGGAAAAGAAATTGAAGACAACTGTAGACAGCAGAGATAGTGTAATAAGAGAGTGGAATAGGACAGAGGGTCAGACATGGGGTAAAAAACACATATATATGAAAGTAGTAATGGAATTTTATGGATGATAACATGCATGATTAAGCCACTATGCAGTTTACTCTAGAGGGGAAACCACATTTAGTATGTTGTGATGATGCTCAGGGAATGAATGCAAATTAAAAAAAAAAATTTTCAGAAAAAAAAATACTAAAACTGTTACCAAAATTTAAAGAAAAAACTGTGTATTTGATGACCACAGTAAGCTATATAGCCCCAGCTAGGTACTATTTTATAGTATGTTCATTCTACTCACTGAGGTTTATGCCTAAAGTCAAACATGGGTTCTTGTGTATGTGTATATCAGCTGTGCTTGCTATTGTAAATATTTAGACAAATTAAGTTCATTAGCAAATCAATTAAATGGGGGGGGAAGGCATAGAAAGCAATCATGGATACCAGAGACAATGGGAGGAGGGTTGGACAGGGCAGAGGGTTAGGGATAGAGAATCAAGGATGGAAAGAAAAAAAAAAAAAAAGCAAAGTATACAAGACATAAGAAATGGAAAATTGTTTGTTGATAACACGTATGTTGATGTGTTTGAGCCAACAGACAGTGTATTTTGGATGGAAAATTCATTTTGTATACTGTAAAAATAAATAAATAAATAAATAAGAAATGCTCAAAAATACACATTTGTTAAATACACAAATAAATGAAAAAAATAAAAAAAGAAATATCTTTTTCATTATAAATTTCTGAAATGTCCTTCGTCACATTCCCACTATGTTTTTTTAGTTACTATAATTGTCTTTAAATATTTATTTAATTTTAATTATGATTATTGTTATTATTATTATTTAGCTTGCTATAGGGCACATGCGCTCACCCTAGAGAGACAGAGAGAAAATGAGAAAGCAAGCTGCCAGGTCCAAGACTCAAACCACAGTTGGCCATTTAAGAGTCCAGCCTCTATAATTATTTTCTTTTTAAATTTCCTTACTTACTAAAGAAAATAACTCTGTTTATTTTATTTATTGCAAATAATTTCAAATTTTAGTTTGTGTGTGTGTTTAAGTTATTTACATACCAAAAAAAAAGGTATTTCTATAAGGTCAGCCAATTCAGTCAATTCTCTTTTTTTTTTTAAATGATGTTAAAGATTTATTCAAAAATGTCAACATTATAATACACCAGAAATTACATTTTGTAACTATTTAAAATTAGAATAAAACTTTTGTCAACTTAAAAACATGTGAATCAGCACCTACTTTTTAAAAATTGTTTTAAAACACCCAAGCAGGGACCAGCAGTTGGTGTAATGGCTATGTTGCTGGACTCCAATGTAGCTGACCACGGTTCAAGTCCCAGACCCAATGGCTTAAACTCACGCTGGGCATGTGTGCGTGCATGCCCAAGATCCTAGATCCTGAGAAGAGAATAGAGGAAAAGGGATTGCGGCGTGGCCATCCGCCCTGGGGGGTGATTTCTCACTTTCTGTCTCTCTGTCTTTCTGGCAAGCACATACGTCCTACAGCAAAAACCTCTCAAAAAAAAAAAAAAAAGCACATAAGCAAAAAAGATGTGAAGATAACCTCTCTAGGGCAGAGATTCTGTGGCTCTGATGGTATTTAAGAATCACCTAGGAAACTTGTAAAAGCTGCAGATTTTAAGGCTCATCCCTACTCTGTAGATCTGGAAAATGTGTGGTTTTGTTGTTATTGTTTTTTTCTTTTTTCTTTTATAATTTTTTACAACCTACTCTCTCCCCTACTTCCAGAACAATTCTATAAGGCAAAGTTCTATCTGTCTCACTCATGTTGAAAAGCTCATCAGTGATTAGCCATTTTCCCAAAGAGGGGGAAAAACTCCAAAAGCCTTGTGAACTGACCCATACTTCTATCTCCAGCAAACCTCTTACCACACCCTTCTTTATGTTCTACTCAAATCATGTTCTACTTAGCATTCAAAAATTCTGCTTTTCTCTATCAAATCAGATCTGCCTCTTACTGACAACCCTGGGATAGGTAAAGTCTTATGAAGGTGTCATATATATGTTATTCTTTTGTTTGTTCATTTAATTTATTTATTATTTATTTATTTACATTTAATCATTGTACATCTTTACAGAATATGATAAGGGTTGTCAAAGCATAAATGCATTGTATGTCCAGCAACTCAAAGTTATTACCATACATAATAACTTTTCATTCTGTGTCTGTTAAATATGTTTTTTCCTGAGCCTCTCCTTCCCACCCCCAACTGTCGGTCTCCTTCTATATCCACACTTGCTATCTCTGCTATTACATCTTTCAATCTTTCCGTTTCTGCCATAAAGAGCAGCTACTCAGTATATGAGTGAGGACATACAATGTCTGTCTTCATACTCTAACTTGCTTCATTTAGCATTAAATCTTCTATATTCATCCACTTTGTATCAAATGACAGAATCTCATTGTTTTTTTATGGCCAAATGGTATTCCATAGTGTATATGTGCCACATTCTTTCAAATCAGTCATCCATTCTTCGGCACTTAGTTTGATTCCATGTCTTAGCAATTGTGGCTAATGCTACAGTAAACATGAATATGCAAGTGTCATTCTGACTGTTTTCCTACCTTTAGGATTAAATACCAAGGAGTGTATGTAAGTTCTAATTATAGGCTTTTGAGGAACCTCCGTATTGTTCTCCACAGTGGCTATAGAAATTTACATTCCCACTAACAGTGTAGGAGTGTTATCCTTTCACCACAGCCTCACCAGTAGCTGTCATTCTTTATTTTTTTGATCATAACCATTCTACCTGCTGATAAATGGTATCTCATTATAGTTTTGACTTGCTTTTCATTTATCATAAGAGATGCTGAATTATTTATGGTTTTTTTATTAATTATTTTTTCACATGCTTTTTGTCCATTCGTATATCTTCCTTGAAAAGTTGTTTGTTCATCTTGTTTGCCCACTTTTTAATTGGGTCATTTCTGGTTTTTGTGGGTAAGCTGTTTGAGTTCCATCTGTATCCTATTTTTTTATAAGAAAATTAGGGTTTAGAATGGTTAAACAACTTTCCTAGGGTCATACAGCTTTTAAGTGGCAGAACAGGGATTTAAACCTAGGTCTTTCCAACTCTAAAAGGTATGACCCTTCTACTACCTAAGATGACTAACCATCCCACTTGGCCCAGAACTGTCTCAGTTTTAACACTGAAAGTCCCATGTCCCAGGACACGTCTCAGTGTCCAGCAAACCTGGTTAATTGGCTATCCTTTGCTGCTGCCACCTTTTGCTGTTAATACCAGCATATCTTTAACATATAATCTCTTTCTCTGCCTCCTCCAGGAACCCTCCCAAGACTACCATACACTGGAGAAGTATATTTCTTCTGTTCTGCCACATTCTTAGGCCTAACTCCATCCTAACAAAGTAACCTTATTTCAGAATGTCCTGCTTACTTATTCATATCTCTTGCTAGATGATGAACTTCTCCATGTGGGACTAAAACCTTTATTTCTATGGCTCCAGGGCTTGAAGAGGAGTAAAAGCTTAATTAATGTTTGCTCATTGACTGGGAAAATCTGATAAGGGCTGTTCTGTGGGTAACCTGGAAGCCATGATCTCCCAGAAATACTTTTTGAAGAAAAAGGTTCAGCAGTGGATTATTAGGGAGTCTTACAGTTGGCAACCATGACCCAAATGGTTGCTCTATTTGGAACTCAGAGCCCTCATAAGGTCTATACATAAAAATATGATCCAAACCCCTCTACTCTTGGTTCTCAAGCCCACTGACATCGCTAATGCTCTCCTTACAATTGCTGGGAATGTTAACTGTGGGGTCCATTTACAAAGCTGTTCTAGAGAAAAGGAAGGAGATAAGCAGAATTCATCACTTTCCAAATGTTTTTTGCTACGAAGCCTTGAAATAATGAGTTTGCACTCAGCAACCACAGGAGGCAACTTTATCTCCATCCCATACCTACAAAAACCTGTTCCACTCTAACACACCTCTGTGAAAAGAGAAGAGCCTCCTGATAGTCTGCAGAGAACAAGAATTAAGCTCAGCTGCACTGCCCTGGTGACCAGGTAACATGAACCTTAAGAAGAGACAAAAGAAGAGCAAACTCCATTGTTGGAAGGGAGAAAGAGTTCAGATCCTAGCTGGTTCTGATTTATCCAAACATGTCCCACTGCTCTGACAAACAATAGTTGGAATCAAAACCACCTGACACGTGTCAAAACACCAGCATCACTGCCTACCGGCAACACGTGAGGGACTGATATTTGATCCAGCCACCGTCTACCCACCCTGCCTTTGCCCCCTGATGAAAGCAGTATGTTCTAAGCCCTTTCCCACTCCCCTACAGTGACATTCTGATGGGGTTGGAGAAGCATTAGCAAATAATTAATTTTAGCTGTAGGGAGAAAGAAAAAGTCAGAAATGAGAAGAGAAGAGGTAATGGAAGAAGAGGAAACTGATACCCAAAAAGACTCAAGAATGAGGCCTGCAGCTTGGTGGGCTAACCAGACATTCATGTCCATAGTGATCAACGGAGAAATCATTCTGTCTCTCAACACACATAGCACTTAAGAGATCACAAAGCACTCACAAGCATTCATTAGCTTGTGTTGCATTCTGTAGTCAACTTTTGGAGTAGAAAGGGCAGTGATGGTCACTCTCATGCTGTAGATGGCAAATCCAGGGTACAAAAAGGTTAAGCAACTTACAAAGTCCAGCACTGATAAAATGCTTACACTTAAATCCAATTCTTTCTCCTGAGTTTACTCCTTAACAAACCCTCTTGCAGCACTTCTGTGTGCTAGGCATTGTTCTAAAATCCTCTCATTGACTCCATCTAACGGCCCTGGGCTCCCTCCCTCATTGCTCCACCTCCGTGTCCTATAGCTCCTACACTGCCATATGTCCTGGAGACATCTTTGAGACAAGTGAACTTAATTTACTGCAGCGCCCAGTAGGAAATCAGACCAAAATCAGAGGGAGACTTCAAATGTCCTAATTGGGCTTCTGGAGTTCATTACACCAACTTGAGTGAATATTATACACCTGCTGTGCACCAAGCCTAGAACTGGGGCTCAGACTCCACTCCAAACCCCAGACATTGGCCAGTTCAAGTCCATGTACCTCTGACTCCCAGCAAACCAGTGGGCTGGGCTGAGACTTCCCAGAAGAAAGTGTGCGAAAGTTCCAGCAGCAGGGAGAGCTTCAGGGGAAGGGAGAAATTCTGAGGTCAAAAATAAGTAGGGTCATGGGACCAGCAATTAGTGTAATGGTTATGTCGCTGGACTCCCATGTAGTCGACCGCGGTTCGCATCCCGGACCCGGTGGCTTAAAACTCACAGCAGGCGCATGTGCATGCGTGCCCAAGATCCTGAGAGGAGAATGGAGGAGAAGGGATTGCGGCATGACCATCCCCCCGGGGGGTGATTTCTTGCTTTCTGTCTCTCTGTCTCTCTCTGTTTGTCTGGCGAGCGCACGTGCCCTATAGCAAAAACCGCTCCAAAAAAAATAAATAAGTAGGGTCAGAGGACTATATCCAGTGCTTTAGGTGGCAAAAAATATAGGTACCCACTAGCCAAGGAGGTAGTTCAGATAATTATGATTGCATTTTTTGTTCCTACCACAAGATACAAATATCTATTCAGCAAGACAACAGACTCTTACATTGGGAAGAATCTGTTCTCACTGAATCTGACATGTTTATAACACTTTTAAAATACATGATAACTTTTTGGCTTTTTTAAGAAAGTGTGAAGTACTTGAATCTATGGATGAGATGTGGGCTGTTTCATGAGGGCAGAGTGAAGAAACTTCTACACCACTTAAGGGGGACCAGATCCCTCTTATGGCCAGACACTGCCTATCCCTTTGCCCCCCTTTAAGGCTTCCTTCACAAAGCCAACACACTAAGCCAGGCAAAACCAGAGCCTAGAAGAAGCCAATCCACGGCAGCTGCAGGGTCCTATGTCATGTGGTGGAAAACCACCCTCCGACGTGGCCTTGGGGTTCAATTCACCATGGAAACAACACCAAGCAAGCCTTGTGTTCTCCCCAACTTCCTTGTTTCAAAGATATACAAGTCCACCTTCATCCAGAGAAGTGCTCTGCCCAAGTCTAAGGATTTGGTCATTTCTAGGTTCTAGAAACTCCCAGGCTTCATTTCCTTTCCAGGGTGCCCTGAAAGCTGCCTCCCTCAGGAGGGGAGGGATGGCACCCTTTCTGCGGACTCTCAGACTGCCTATTCCTGGAGTCTGAAGAATATTCTGTTCTTCTGGCTCTGATCTAATCCTTTTCCCATTTCTCTAGCTGTTGGGGGTGGTGTAATGATTTCTCCCTCCCCCCAGCAGCCAGGACCTAAGGAAACAATGGATCGAATTTCTTTCCATGCTCTCCAGATTTGGAGAGCCCAATGTTTAAAACAAGTAACACCCTTATGCAGAGAAATTACTCATTTGCAAGTTAACAAACTCCCATTTCCACAAGTGGGCATTTTCGTGGCTTGTAGATGATGCACAGGCTTGCAAAAGGACCCTTAGAGTCCTCACCTCCACTGCCACCATCAAGAAAGGGTAGAAGGTGAGTTTTGTGGGTCCCAAAGACTGCCCTGGATTGCTTATGAGAGGATTTCTGGAGACTGGGGAATGGGTTCCTAGAAATGGAAGGCTACGCCACATGGGGAGAAGGCGGCAGGAGGCAGAGGATGATTATCTGGGGTCTGGGCAGACTCTGACGCTGAAGGAAGAGGAGGGGAAGGTTGGTGTCTGTGCAGCAGGAGCCTCTTACACACTTCCTGCCAGAACATTGCTTCATGATGTGCTTTGGCGGGTACTAGAGAGGCTCCTGCAAGAATTCCACCAGGCCCACTTGCTGCAACAATGGAGAACTCTCCAAAGAGGACAGTGGCT
Organism: Tupaia tana; assembly: GCA_026018925.1. NCBI lineage: Eukaryota > Metazoa > Chordata > Mammalia > Scandentia > Tupaiidae > Tupaia > Tupaia tana. The sequence goes on along the minus strand of JAKSZU010000003.1, from coordinate 213,632,428 downwards.
TCCACACTGCCTGGAAAGACAAGCACTACAACACACTCTTCCCAAAGACAATAAGTGGCTTGTGAAGGTGCATTTCACAATTAGAAAAAGAAAACTCCTTGACACAAAAGAAAATCCAGAACAGAGGATGGGGATTACTCTTTACCCATGGGCTGCCTGCCAAGTGAGACCAGCTAGGTAAGGTAATCTCGGGGTGGGGGGCTGGAATGACTAAAAAGCAGGGAGAAGAGGGAGTCTTTGGGGCTCACTGGCCCAGAAACAGTCTCAAGTATTTTGTAGGCAATGTATAGAATCAGTCTAATTGGCTCTCATCTAGAGAAGATAGAATCTGAAGGGCTTCTCAGAAACTCAAATGCCTCTTGTCCTTACGCCCACCACCACTTCTACATGAAATATGCCCCTATTAGAAGCATAGTTCTTTAAGATATAACAAATCTGGATCAAAGCTCAACCACACTACCCCAAGTTGGCACCCAGCGACATTATTTCCAAATTCCCAGCCTTGAGAACCTTAGAATTAAGATAAAAAGCCACTGGGACCAGCAGTTGGTATAATGGCTATGTCACTGGACTCCCATTTAGTCAACCACAGTTTGAGTCCCAGACCTGGTGGCTTAAACTCACACTGGGCATATGTGCATGCACGCCCAAGATCCCGAGAGAAGAATGGAGGAGAAGGGATTGCGGCGTGGCCATCCCCACTGGGGGGATGATTTCTCACTTTCTGTCTCTATGTCTCTCTCTGTCCTGGCAAGTGCACAAGCCCTATATCAAAAACCTCTCAAAAAAAAAAAAGAGATAAAAGTCACTGATGATACCATTATGCATTATGTGTTCCTATGTATTTATTTAGCAAATAATTTCTTTTTGGTGTTTAAGTGACTTAAAGGCTCTATGAGAGCTTGACAGAGGCAGTGATCTCTCTGAAAAAGCACAGAGAGAACAAACTGGACTCCAGACCGGGGTAACTTCTGCTCTCCTCCTTGCCACTGACTCTGCTTTCCTGCAGATGGGATCAATGAAGATGAGGTTATTAGGGCGAACCCCTGGTCCAACATGACTGGTGTTCTTGTAGGAAGGAGGAATTTGGACACAAAGACACATGCATGGAGAGAAGGCCACATGAGGATGAAGGCAGAGCAAGGTGGTAAGCAGAAGCCAAGAACTCCGAGCTTAGCAACTCACCGTATTTTCTTCCCCTACACTGTCTTTCTGGGTAATTTCAAATAGGCCCCTGGAGCTTTAGAAACCACACATAGGCCAACATATATGAAGGGTCTTCACAAAGTTTGTAGAAAAATCCCATTAATATATGAATTTATTTTGGCACCTGCTGCCCATTGCTGATCACTGAAGTAAGGTGCAAAGGGTGGCAGGGAGCAGTGTGTTAGGAGCAGCTCGGAGCTGGACACAGCAAGTGCCCACTCCCTGGCAAGTCCCAAAGCCACTTCTCCAACGAGATAAACTGCTGGAGTTGGGCCTTCAGTGCCAGGTTCTCCTTCACACTCTCTGGTCCCCTAACTCCTAACTCCAGTTTCCAGCTCCAGACAAGCCCCTGACCTGGAGGACCAGCACAAGGACCAGCACACTTGCTAAGAAGCAGCAGGAGGGATGAGAAGAACAGATGTCACACCGAGAACAAGGCTCAGTAAGGTAGAGGCAGGCGTCAGCTAGTCCAGCATGCTGCCCCAGCCCACCGTCTCATCATCCCTGCTCCAGCCAAGCCTCTGGTGCTTCCGCATCCACACACAGCACCAAGCCGAGCTCTCCTGGCAGGGAAACTCTCCCAGCTACATGTTCTCCAGCAATTACCACTCACCTGACTTCTCCATAAGAGGCCGCCACACGCTCTAGTGGGCAGGAAGCATCTTACCCAGAAAATGCAGAGAGACTTCTGGGGCCTACTGGGGGTCTGCTGGAACCTGTTCAATAGGAAATCTTGGCACCTGAGTCTCTACCGGGCACACTTGGGATGCACGAATCGGGGCCAGATGTGTGAAATTATCCTTGAAATGTGAGCAAGATTACATTCTGGGCCAGGAGGGAGGGCATAGGCACTCAGGGGTGAAAATGCCTGGGTGGTGGTGCTGGAGCTTAGCCTGGGACAGACCATCCGAACGTGGCGACAGAGCTCCCAGCTGTGCCAGGTTTGGAGCATTATCCTGGGGCTTTTGGCTGGAGAGACAGAGGTGCTGATTACTGCGGAAGCCAGAACCTGAGACAGGGATTGGATCATCTCAGGATCTCAGCCCCCAGGTCTGAGCTGTACCCCATGCTCAGCCTACAGTAAGCTTTGAACCTTAAAACCTGATAGAACTTTCCAAATTGCCTCCAAGGATATCATTTCAGGCTAGTATCATGTCCAAACTAAGCCTTTTCACCACTAATGAACTTGGAGTTAATTGTAGGCAGTTCTGTGCAAAGGGAGGGGGACATGACAGGTCTCTGAATGGTAAGAAGAAAATCTGATGTAGGCCCACGAGAACGGACCTGGGCCTGAAACATGACAATCCAGGTAAGCCAGTTAGGAGCAGGTGACCCAAAGGTCAAACATCCAGGTGCCCAGCCAGAAGGTGGACAAGCACTCAGAAACAGAGGATGGCACAGGACAGGTAGAACAAAAGCTACCAGCTGCAAGGAAGACTCTGGGTTCTGAGCCAGAGCCAGCTGAACAAGCTGCCCTTCCTCTGGAACCTAGTCCTTCGCTTTGCCTCCTCCCAAGGCATTTGGGCCGCTAGTTCACTCACATTTCTGCAGACAGAGCCTTGAGCATCTGTGCGCATGAATGTGTGCATGTGTGTGTGTGTGGGGGGGGTGTTCCTGGGAGTACCAAACACAAGTAGAATCAGTACTCAGGAAGAGGGTGCTGAGCGAATGAGTACGTGACGCTGAAGATGACCAGAACATCAGAGTTGGGTCCTGAAACACATCAAGCAGGAATACATGTTCTTCAAGGTCTTCACTTGGCAGACCAGCAGTTAGCATAATGGCTATGTCGCTAGACTCCCATGTAGTTGACCGCGGTTCATGTCCCGGACCCGGTAGCTTAAAACACGACGGGCGTGTGTGCGTGCATGCCCAAAATCCCGAGAGGAGAAGGGATTGCAGCATGGCCATCCCCATTGGGGGGTGATTTCTTGCTTTCTGTCTCTTTATCTCTCTCTCTGTCTGTCTGGCGAGCGCACGCACCCTATAGCAAAAAACCTCTCCGAAAAAAAAAAATGGTATTCACTTCCCCCTATCCCATCCCAGTGAGGGATCACAGGACTCACAGGGCCCCTGCAGCCTCCAGCTCTGCACAGTTCCCCTCTGACCAAGCAGACAATGGACAGCTACCTCAGGCACTGATTTCCTGACATGAAAGTAGGCCACAAGAGCACGTCCTGATACGTAACCTTCCTCATCGATCTCATCCTTTCTTGCAGCTTTAAATGCTCTCTAAGAGTTGATGACTGCCAAGCAGCTGACACTTAGCATGCCCTCACTCAAATTCAGAGCCTATACCCAGCTCTGCCTCCATCTGGATGTCTAACAGGCATCTCAACATGCCCCGAACCAAGCTCCTGACATCTGCAGAACTTGTGTTACTTAACCTTCCCCTTCTCAGTAGACAGCAACTCTACGTGCTAGTTTCTAAGCCCTGACAGGTGAGGTGTACCCCTGCACACCTCATCCCACGACCTCTCTGAATACACCTCTTGCTCATTCTTCTCTAGGTACATCTACTTCCTTGCCATTCCTTGAACACACCAGGCACGTCCTGGCCAGGGCCTTTGTATCCGCTCTTCTCTCTTTCTGGAATACTCTTTTCTCAGAGATCTCCCAGGCTCCCTCCTTCCCTTCCTTTGGGTCTTTATGCAAATGTCAACTTCTCAGGAGGCTGTTTTTGGACATCTTATTTAAACCAAACCCCACACACACCCCACACCTTCCCTTGCACCTTGTTTCACTTTTCAGCACATCCCTTATCAACACTGAGCAGACTGCACCTTTTGCTTACGTACCCTGTTTATTCCCCTCACTAAAATGCAGACCCTGTGGAGAACAGGAAGCTTTGTCATTTGCTTACTAGCAATTAATTTCTCTTAGTCTATTTGGGTTACTGTAACAAAAATACCATAGACTGGGGGGCTTATTAACAAAAGAAACTTATTTCTCATGATTCTGGAAGTTGGAAGCCCAAGACCAAGGCACCAGTGGATTTGCTGTTTGGTGAGGGCCTGCTTCCTAGACAGCTGTCTCCCTGCTCTAACCTCACATGGTGGGAGGGGTGAAGGTTATGTTGGGGTCACCATTCTAAGGGTACTAATCACGTTCATGAGGGCTCCACCCTTATGACCTATTCCTTCCTAAAGGTCCCACCTCCTAATAACATAACTTTAAGGGTGGGGATTTCAATATATGAACTTGAGCGAGGAGACACAAATATTCAGATCACAGCAGCCTTTAGTAAACGTGTGTTTAACAAAGGACCAGGTGGACAAATGAACAAGTTACATCCAGCATGTATGAGGTGGGGCTCTGCCCTCTGCTCCTCAGATCAACACCAGTCTCTAACCTGTACGGCCCACACCCACCTTCCTCCAGATGTGGAGACAGGGAGAGCTCTGGGCTGAAGTGAGCCTTCCTTCCTCAGGCTGATGCTTGGCTGGGTGCCTGATCCAAGTTCTGAGTGTCACACGCACGGGCAATTAAAGTCTTGGGAAAAAAAAACTCTTCACCAGGCCTCCTTCCTAATCTTGGAGACATTCTGAACGCTCGACTAGAAATGCTGAACATTGAAGGCCCTGATTGGGGTTTTAAAAACAAAGCAATGATGACAATATGTGACCTCCATGGCCCTCCCCCACTAAGCTCTGCATGAGCTGCCTTTAACTCCCCCAAGCCTCAAGAGAGCAGGTCCCCCTCAACATGCACTCTGCTCTGTGGGGGAGACAGAAGTCGCTATTTTCCTAAAGCTCAGGGGAATGTTTAGTTTTAAGTCATCTTATTCTTCGAGGCAGGAGGCACGAGGACACCTCAAAGCTGAAGAAAAGATTCAGGATGTGATAGAGACATAGAGACAGAGCAGAATTCTAATAAATGTTGAACCAAAGTCCAAACTGTTCCATCTTATTCAGTGCTGATAATTTACTTTTTCTGTGCCTTCCCTGTTGCCATAATAACCTCTCAACAAACAAGAGATCAAAAGGAACCAATGGACTCAGGCCCTGGGGCTGAACTTTCAGGCCCACGATAGCTGGCTCATCTGCCCATCCAGGCTCTTCCTCACCCTGGTGCCTGGTGCCTGGTGCTGCCCTAAATGAAGAACTCAGGCAGTGCTTCCTACCTCTGTGCCCTTCTGCAGCCCTCTCAGCTTATAGTGAAGCAGCTGTGGTCAACACAGGAACGGAAACGCAAGCTGCCCTGGGTTTCTTCTGCATCCAGCTCTATCCCAAAACTGAGAGTGCCCAACATTAGACCAAGCTGGCCTGGCCAGCATCAGGACACATTTGATAAATGAGCCATAACAGCACTTAAGGTACTCCTTGAATTTGCCAGGTGTTTGACATGTATTATCCTGTTTAATCATCGCAGCCACCCTATAGATAGTATCATTATTCTCCTTTCACATATGTGGAAACAGAAGCCCAGAGAGGCCAAGTAAGAGCCCAAGTAATAGCCCAATAGCTCATGGGTAGGGCTGGGATTTGAACACAAACTATCCAAATCTAGAACCTGAGCATATAAGCACCATTCATTGTGTAACCTGTGGCTGGAGCGAGGAGTTGGCTGGCTCACCAATGGCCAAAGACATTAGCTTCCTACACAGATGTGTCCTGCTGAGAGGCTTTCTGGGCTCCAGCCACATGGGCCTCCTGGTTTTCAACACTCTCGGGCCTGTGCACCATCTCTAACTGGCATGCTCAGACCTCAGTTCTTCACTCACCTTCATTCTCAGGTCCAGTGGTCCATCCTCAGAAAGGCGTGTCTGATCATCTTCTAGAAGTTTCCACTGCACCTGCTCACCCTGCACCTGCACCTGTCTTTATTATCTCCTCATTGCTGTTGTTGTTGTTTTCATTGCGCTTTCCTTATCTGAAATGATCCTGTTACTAAGCCCCTTGAAGGGCAGGTAGCTAAACTCTCTGCTTAACCCACCATAATATCCCAAACAATACCTGCCTCATACTTAATGTTATTAGTTGTGAAAATTAATGATTGAGCACAGAAAATGAAAGCCCCAAGAGCAGACTCTGGCCTTCTAGACACAGGTGGAGAAGTGGGCAGAAATCATGACACAGAATTGGGGCTTCAGCAATGCACATAGAACAGCGAGGCCCTTTGCACCAGTGCCCAGTGCCTGAGCCTCCCAAGCCCAAGTCACAGGTCTTTGTAAGGGACTATTCAGTGGTCCCTTACACCCACATCGTCTAAGTCACTAGTCATAGCTACACGTGGCCAGGGAGCACTTGAATCATGGCTACTGCAACCAAGAAGCTAACTTTTTACTTTATTTCACTTGAATGAGTTTGAAATTAAAAATTCCTACTCAAGTCAGTTACTGGAAAACTTAAGTATGTTGGAACACTCTGAATATGTGAATCTGCTTTTTCAACACTCAATTTTAAAACTCTAAATATGATCAAGTATTGCCAATAAAAATTTAGCATCTGAATTGAAATGTGCTCTCAGTATAAAGCACACACGGGATTTTGAAGACTGAGTACAGAAGAAGGTAAAATATTTCATTGATGTTTTTGTATGGATTACATGTCAACATGATAATAGTTTGACTGTTTTGGTTAAATAAAATGAATTATTAATTTCCCCTGCTTCTTTTGACTTTTTAATGTGGTTACTAGAAAATTTTAGATTACACGTGTGGCTCATACTATGCTTCTATTGGGTAAGGCTTCTAGCCAATGGAATTCACCTTCTGCCTGAAAAATAGGCCCAGTTTGAGTTTCAGTAGAAGAAAACTAGAATTGCTAGAGAAAAGATCCCTTCATTTGTCAGTGTGTCCCTGGGACAGTGGAGGAAAAAGTCAGGGATCCTGAGGACAACAGGACTTCCTTAGCCAAAGAACCACACCAAGGAAACCACACAGCCCACCAAACTGACCACACACTGAAGTTCAAAGTCCCACAGGATCAGATCAAAGGCCATGTCCCCCTCCCACTTGTTCAAATCAAACAGCATCATTTCTCTTCCTCAGAAGAAATATTGGGCTCTCAGAAAAGTCATGACGTATTTTTCTATGCAAAAATACATCATGACTTTTCCAGTAACCCAATATCTTTACCCATTATAATATTGCATGCTGTGTTTTTATGTTAAAAATCTAGCTGTATAAAAATGAGTTTCCTTTCACAGTCAGGAGGTCTATGGGTGAAGGTGGACAGTTTCCCCAAAAGCATCATCTGAAAGTAGTGGGAAAGTGTCATAGCCATTTGTTGTTGCCAGAGAAGCCACAGTTCCTGTCCCACTGACTCCTGCCCACAAGCTAGAGCCCAGGTCCTTGGTGTGGGAGCTGGTAACAAGCTCCTTCCAGCAGCAGCTGATGACCAATAGTCCTCCCACTCAGGACCCATTAGAAAGCCACCACCAGCCCATTAGGAGTATCTGATACTTTTATTAGGTGAAGAAATATTCATTACTATACAAGCTTCCTGAAGTTCCTATTTACATGAAGCTCTTATTGTACAATGAATCTCCTAAAAATAACAAGTCACAGGGACCAGCAGTTAGCGTAATGGCTATGTCGCTGGACTCCCACGTAGTCGACCGCGGTTCGAGTCCCGGACCCGGTGGCTTAAACTCACGCCGGGCGCGTGTGCGTGCGTGCCCAAGATTCCGAGAGGAGAATGGAGGAGAAGGGATTGCGGCGTGGCCATCCCCTCTGGGGGGTGATTTCTCGCTTTCTATCTCTCTATCTCTCTCTGTCTGTCTGGCGAGCGCACGCGCCCTATAGCAAAAACCTCTCAAAAAATAAATAAATAAATAACAAGTCACATAGTGGAAAAGTAAATAAACAAAACCTGAAAGTGAATCTGTTATTGAAAGGGTTAGAAGAGAGGCTTGGGAGGCAGAAAGAGTCCAGAGTTGGGGAAATCTTTTATGGTATCTCTCAGACAATAAATTTTGCTAAGAAAAGCCCCTGGTAAGCATACCATAGTCCCTTGTTTTAGAATTACTGACATTTTAAAGAGAGTTAAGCCTCCACACAGTAGGGAAAGAATGAGCAGACTTCAATGAGAATCTCTCTTTATGAATGAATGAACTTGGTTCAGCTGCAGCTGGAAATTTTCCACTCCCACACACCCCAACAAAGGTCATGGCTGAATGAAATCTCCATCAGCTAGGCAAGTTTGCTTTCCAGGAGTTAATAGGCCCGAGTACCCACAAAGGCTCCGGGATGTTCAACAGAATAGGGACGGCCACCCCACCAGCAGGTGGCATGGTGGTTAAGGCACTGGACTTCCACATGGCTGAATGTGGTTCAAGTCCCTGACCTGGTGGCTTGCTTTCTCAGTCTCTCTTTTTCTCTGTCTCTCTCTGGTTAGTATGTGTGTCCTATAGCACATTAAAAAAACAATTATAATAGTAAGTTTTCAAAAATTAAGTACATTTTTAAAAAGAGAGTAGAGACAGCCCTTCCTGTGGAGAAAGGACATCCTGGGAAAGGCACCTGACCCAAGTCAGGGAAAGAACGGCACCCCAACTCTGAAACTGAGAATCTAGAAAGCCTGCCCAGGAATCAGTCTTTGGAAATGAGGCCACTGTCACTTGGGCTGGGGTAGCCTGGTCTTGGCGCTGCTTTTTGTAAAATAACACCCAGAGTAGGCAGAATAGCTCCCAACAATGTCCCTGTCCTAATGCCTAGAACCTATCTGACATTATATCCCAGGAAGAAATGAAAGTTACAGATGAATTATGGGTATTAATAAACTGACCTTAAATTAGAGAGAATATGCTAGATTACCTGGTTGAGCTTCAAAGAACTACAGGGTTTATAAGCATGGAGGAAGGAGGCAGAAATCAGTGCTAAGGTGAGGTGACTGAGAAAGACTTGGAAGATGAAAGAAGGGACCGTGAGCCGAGGCATCCGGGCAGTCTCTAGAAGCTGGAAAAGGCAAAGAGTTGGATCTTTCTCTGGAACCTCTAGAAAAAATGCAATCCTGCTTACACCTTGATTTTAGCTCGATGACACCCACTTTGGATTTCTGACCTCCAGAACTGTAGGACAATAAATCATAGAGCTTTTAATCACTGCTTGAAGTAATTTGTTATAGCAGCAATAGGGAACTGATATAGATCCCCACCTTCCTCTTTGGACAGATTATGAAAGATGAGGAAGAGTTCCTCTGTATGAATGACATGAAGCCTACTTAAAAATTTTCTTCAGGGCTGCCTCCATGACCTAGTGATTAAGGAAGCTAATTCCCACATGGTGGACCACATGGTTCAAATCCCAGCCCCAGTACTTTAAACACACTGGGAAATGTGTGTGCATGCCCAAAATCCTGATAGGATAGAGAAATGAAGAAGAAAGGATTGCAATGTCACCATGCCCATGAGAGGGTGCTTTCTCCCTCTGTTCTCTCTCCATAGCTCTGTCTCCCTCTCTGACAAACAAGCATGTCCTCTAGCAAAATTAAAAATAAATCGTTTCATTTTGTGTTGAATGCATTTATTAATTTGAGGATATTACAAAAAGTTAATGGGAAACAGAATTAAAGTACAAACTCATTTTGGTATAAAAATGCTTGAAATCCATGCATAATTTTTTTCATAATATACATTTTCCATTAGCTTTTTGAAGATACTTCATATTTTTAAGGACCTCTCCTCACCCTCAGCCTAGAGTCTTGTTCCAGGAAGCCAGTAACCCAGCTGCCATAGCCTGCTTGGTCACTGAATATTCCATTCGATGGTCACAACCTTCTCCTATGGCTATCTTTCCCAATTTACCTCCCAGTTGTGAAGCCAAGAGAGATGAAAGCATTTAGATCAAAGAGAAAAAAACATACCAATTGTATTTACTGTATAGCAGATGGTATAGCCAAGAGCCAGTTTTCTCAAAGAGGTACTTTAGAGCATTCATTCCTGTCCATGGTTCTACAGATGAGGCTGTAAGGTTCAGCATGGCACTGCTTCTTCCAGAATAGACAGCCAGTCAGGGACAGGGCTGGCTTATACATAGGGCTCCTAATGCTTACACCAGGGCTTCGCATTCAAACCAACCTTCTGGACCCTCCCTAGACCCACAGGATGGAGACACTCAGGTAGACATGCTCACGACAGTAAGCTGCCCTTGCCCTGTGAGTTCCTCCTCACCTCCTGTGCCTGCACCTGCTACCTTTGCCCCAGGGTTCCCTCCACTAAGGGCCTTTCAGCCCTCAGTCCACAGTTCAGGGGCCTGTCTTGGCTTAAACAGGCAGCACAAAAGGCTTAGGACACATTAGCTCCAAGCACGGAAATGCTGTTGTAACCACAACCTTGAGGAGAGCTCAGGTTTCCAGCATCCTGCCTCCCGTCTCTCCCCTCCCAAGGAGGTTAACCCAAGCCCGTAAATCTTCAGCCACGCCCATGTCCTGACCATCTTTAGGTCGCTGTGCTGGAGCTCCAGCCATACCCAGCATCAGTGAATTTCCTTTAACTAACACCACATCAGCAGCAGCATTGGGAGGCCCACGGCAACCGCAACCGCTGCAGATGGGAGATTCTGCAGCCTGAGCTCCCAGCACAGCTCGTTCTTTCCTGAACTGAACCACCTTAGGGCAACTAGGGCAGTAATGCTTTAAACCACCCAAACTTGCTTAAGGCCAAGACTCTGCTCCCTTACCTTCATCCTGCCTTCCCCTCAGCCACCTTACAGCCACTCAGTGCCTGCCCACTTTGTTTGGCAGAGCTGAACATTTGACCTGGGCCCTTGTCACCCAGTGTTCCTTAGACAGAAATATTCAAGCTATTTGCATTTGGCCTTCCCTCCGCCTCACTCCCCACCAAGGCTGCTCCCCCTTACTCTTAATTATACAGTAATGAACAACTGTGCTAACTGAAATTGGGGCGGCTACTTGCCTCTAAAAGTCAATAATTAGCCCCACGGGAACAACAAATACTTGCGGAGCTCTCCCACCGCCTCTTGGCAGCCGCTGGAAGCAGGCCGCCTCTCCAAGCTCAGCTCTTCAGGTCCAATCTGGAAGGCATATGTTCTCCTTCAATCACTCACTCCTGCAAACGTGGGGCAGGCCGTGGGGATGGGGGAGGTGCACTACCCTTTTCTTAAAGCCTCCATTAGCCTGGGAGTCCTCATTATAAAGGGATGTTGTATTTGCAGGTAACCAACAGCCCCTGTGCATCTGGGAACACTTTGAGTGATTGCTGGAGAGAGAAGAAATTTGGGTCATAACTAATGATCAACATCCCCTTTTAATCAAATGAAGCCGTTATAATGTGTCTTTCCTCCAGGGGAACAAGGCCCTTTCACCTCCGGGAGGTCTGCGGTAGCATTAACCTCTTCGGGGAAGCCATCTATCGGGCCCTGCCTTGCCCAGCAGGCGGGAAGGAGAGCTGTCAGATACACAGCACTTCACGAGTCTCAGGCTGTGTACCGAGTGGCCTCATCAGCGTTCTCATGTTTAGTCCTAGGTTACGTCAGCTCGGTGCTTCTCAGACTAGCACATGCATCGGAATCACCTGGAGTGCCAGTTACAGCTCACCTTGCTGGGCCCCAGGTTTTAAATTCAGGAAAATCAAGGTCAGTAGACTCCATAGATGGAGTCTAATGTTCACAAGTCTAACAGGTTCTCATGTGTTGCCAACCCTGCCAGCTTGGAGACCACACCCACAGAACTAGGGTTAAGGACAGAACTATCTCTACGTATTGTCCGCTAGGTCTGACCCCATCGTGGAATTCGACCTTCAGAAAAACCTTACAAAGTATGTATTGCACCCATTTTACAGATGAGGAAATTGCAGATCAAAGAATGGCAAGCACTGACGTAAGACCCCACAATCCCACCGCTGGTGTGGAAGAACTATGACTTAGAAGCAAGTCGATTTGGGAACCAGGAGGGTGGCATAATGGCTATGTCACTGGACTCCCATGTAGTCAACCGTGGTTCGAGTCCTGGATCCAGTGGTTTAAACTCATGCTGGGCGCATGTGCGTGCATGCCCAAAATCTCAAGAAAAGAATGGAGGAGAAGGGATTGCAGCATGGCCATCCCCCCAGGGGGTGATTTCTTGCTTACTGTCTCTCTGTCTCTCTCTGTCTTTCTGGCGAGTGCATGCACCCTGTAGCAAAAACTTCTCACAAAAAAATAAAAATAAAAAAGAAGAAGCTAGTCAATCTGATGTCAAAGTCCTCGATCCTGCTACAACACTAAGGGAGAGTCAGATAAGAACTGTAAGGTAAGGTTTCAGAAAAGGTGAGCTCATCTCTGCCAGGGCATTGGGAGATGGTCCTTGCATGCTGTCACCACAAAACCTAGCTTAGGTGCCTTTTCCTAAGTCTGTGCCTGGCCTGGCCTGCTCGCTATCTGCACCTAAATTGCCGTAGCTCTGAATGCGCTAGGAAACACCACTTGATCTTTCCTCTGAATCACGCCCTATCCTCTCCCGTCTTCATATTCCACCCTCCTCTGGTGCTGCCTCCACTCCCCATTCAGTTCAGGAAGTGGCTCCTCCAAGATGACCCCTGAGGACTTCCCAGCACTCTCATCCCGGGTCTCTAAGAGGCAGCTCCGGACTCCCCAGCATGGCCAATCCCAGTGCTGTCTGTCCGAAGCACACACTACTTTTCAGCAGTGGTTTCTGAAAGAGTGCTCATCCTCACAGTTCTAGGCCCAAATTCCCAAACAAGCCCTGAGGTGCATCAGAAAACCACTTCTGAGCCTTTCCCCCCCAGTGAGAACATAAGAGAGCCAGCTGAGAACGGATACCATGGCACAGCAGGAGGAAAATGAAGAGCTCTCAGGTGGGGCGTCTGATGTGTGCCTGCCCCTGTTCTAAGTGCTTTATGTGTGGTGACTCATGACAAGCTTGTAAGGTAGGGAAACTAACGCCATTGACAAATGAGGAAACTGAGGCACAGGAAGAGTAAGTGATTTGCCTGGTGTTGCACACTTAGCAACTGACAGAGCCAGAAGGGGAACTAAGCCAGATCTGCTCCAGAGCCCACGTTTGCAACCACGGCACACTGCCCAAGGCGTTAATTCCCTGATCCTCCCCTGCCATCCACGGGAAGTGGCAGTAGCAGAAGCAGTTGTTGTAGAAGTAGTAGTAGTATTTGTAGCTGTTTTAGTAGTTGCCATGGTTGCACTTGCTGTCATAGCAATTGTAGTAGTTGTAGCAGCTGGAGTGGCAGTGGTCACTGTGATAGCTGAAGTTATAGCAGGAGTTGTGGTTATCATGGTAGTTGTAGTAATACTCAAAATTATAGTAGTAGTTGCAGTGATAGCACTGTAGTAGTTACAGCCACAGCAGCAGTTACAGTATTTACTACTGTTGCTGTTGTCATGGTTGTAGTAATTGGGTTATAGTGTTTATAAAACAGTAGTTGTATTGGTAGTAATTGCAGAAGCAGTAGTAGCCATGGTAGTAGCTAGCAGTATACCATTATTATTAGTATCAAAATTATTACAGTTAAAACAATCACAGTAAAACAACTCCCATTTGTGGAGTGCCTCTGGATAGCATGACAGGACTGCAAATTCCAGAGCCAGACTGGGCTCAGATTCTGATTTCTCTATATAAAAGATAGTATGACTTGGAGCAAATCACTCACCCTCTCATTTTCAACTTCTTAGTCTTTCTTTTTTCAAAGTGTATCTATTTATTTCTCTTTATGAGAGGCAGGTAGAGATGTAATCTTGGCAGGGTTTTATCATACCATGACCCCCTCCAACCTCTGAGCCAGCCAGGATCACGGGCATGTGCAGGTGCACCTGGCATGTTCAGGTCGACCTGGGTCCCCTGTAGCTCCAGTGTCGTGCAGCAGAGCCTTACAACCTGCACCTAGGTAGCTGGGCCATCCTCAGCTTTCCTAGTTTTTAAAAAGGGCTAAAAATATTTCTTGCATCATGCATTTTTTATGAGGATTAGATGAGAAAATTCACGTATAATGGTTAGCACTGTACCTGGGTTACAGCCAGTTCTCCATAACTGGCATTAAGTAGAAGGAGGACAGTGGCAGGGCAGCTACAACAGGGCTTCCAATTCTGAGGACTTGCAGTCTACTGAGGGTGCCAGACAGGGACAGGGTGTGTTCACATGAGACAGGGTCAGAGGACCTGAAAAGGACGAGGTTCCTCTGGGTAAAGGATCTGAGAAGGCTTTGCGAATAGGTAGGATTGGAACAGAACCTTCCAGCAGGGTGTGACATCTTGGTGAACAGTTACCAGAGGGTCAAGACATGGTAGGCAAGGGGTATGTCACCAGACTGGCCTGCCCTTTCCCACTTTCATAGCTTGTCCTCAGGGCTGCCCACCCACCAGCCTTTCTCCCCATTGTCTGGACCCAGTGACTCAACCCCGCCACCTCCCTCAGTGCTGACATGGCTTCTGCCCTCCTTGCGCCATTGTTTCCTCTGCCTCGTCTCTGCAAATGTTCTTCCTAGGCCTTCCTTTATAAAGAACCTGAAGTTCCCCCTGCAATTCCTGGTGTTCTTCAATGGTTTTGCTGGAAAACAGAGGTGGGGCTGTCAGATCAGCTGAGTAAGGAGACAGTTAAGCCCCTTTAGCATGTGTCCTGCCACGCTTGACGTCAACCTCTTCCCTACTCCCAGGACTACGGCGACTCTGAGGTCACTACAGCCATCCAGAAAAGAAAGGTGAAATCATTCATTCATCTCTATTGACACAAGGCCTGAGAGGCACTGGCTTAGCTTCAAGAGGATGACTGTGATGTGACAGGCCCCTAGACATGTCCTCCGGGACTCATCAGCATTCTTTCTACCTAGCCCTCCCTGTTCTCAGGGATCTTGATGAGCATCTCTTAATTCCATCCTGAGAGATACAGGATAAGTTCTCATTCTCCAAGACTTTGAAACCTATGGATGCAGATGCGGCAAATCCTCAAATAAGAATGATTACTTGAATATAACATGTGCCGTAAGTTTGGGAAGAAACTAACAAGCTAACAGTTTCAGTGCACTCACCAAGTACCAAATGTTAGACTAAAACTTTTCATTTAAATTATCTCATGGAGGTCAGCAGATGCCATAGTGGCTATTTCATTAGATTCCCAATGGCCAACCACAGCTCAAGTCCCAGACCCAGTGGCTTGAAAATCATGCCAGGCACATGTGCATGTGTGCCCAAGATCCCAGGAGGAGAATGGAGAAGAAAGGATTGTAGCAATGGCCATCCCTCTGGGGGAGGGGGGAATATCTCGCTTTCTCTCTCGTTGTCTCTGTCTCTCTCTTTCTCTCCACCAAGTGCATGCACCCTATGGTGAGATTTGAAATAATTAAGTAAATGAATAAGTAAATGATCTTTTAAAATAAATAAGTAAATGATCTCATAAACCCACACAACAAACTTGTGAGATAGGTGTGTGTATTCCAATCTTATCATTGAGGAAACAGAATCAGAAAGGTTAAGCAAGTTGTCTGAAGCCCCACAGCTAGCATGTGACAGATGTGAGCTTTAAACCCAGGGCCATCCTAATAGACTGGTTGTTCTCTGTAATGTCAGTAAAATTCAGAATGGGAAAGAGGAAGCAGCCAGGGATGAGATGATCAGAGAAGGCCTTTTTTTTTTTTTTTTTTTTTCTTTTTGGAGAGGTTTTCGCTATAGGGCGCGTGCGCTCACCAGACAGACAGAGAGAGACATAGAGACAGAAAGCGAGAAATCACCCCCCAGGGGGGATAGTCACGCCGCAATCCCTTCTCCTCCATTCTTCTCTCGGGATCTTGGGCACGCACGCACACGCGCCCGGCGTGAGTTTTAAGCTACCAGGTCCGGGACGTGAACCGTGGTCGACTACGTGGGCATCCAGCGACAAAGCCATTACGCTAACTGCTGGTTCCCAGATAAGGCCTTTTTAAAGTGATGAGACCTGTTCTGGACTGAGGAAGTGGGTTGGATGAGAATGGGTGGAGATGAAGGATGAAGAGGAAGAACTTTCAGGAAAACAGGAAGAGCATAAACAGAGGTGGAGGGCTGAGAAGCATCAAGTGTATCACAGGCCATCAGAAGGCCATTGGGGTTGCAGGAGGCTTCTCAGCTGGACAATAGGGTTATACGGGCCCACTGGGGCTGAGAAACAGGACCTGACTGGTTAAGAAGATTGTCTTTTCTTCTGGACGCAGTAGGGAGCTGCTGAAGCCTTTGGACCAGGACAACATGATGGAAGTGGCCCCTTAGGAAAATCACCTTGGCTGGGCTTTGCCGGCTGAGTTGGTGAGCAAAGCCTATGGGGAAAAATGCCATTTAAGGAGACTGTTACAATCACCCCAAAGCACGGCAGATTTTAAAAACAGATTTCAATATTATAAACAGACAGCGGCTTTGATGCTTTTTTAAAATCTAAACTGCATTTCTTTAAGACATGATTTTTCCAAATGTCAGGATAAACAATCCATGTTAACCTCCAACTGTGAAACAATGATATGGACAGCAAAGCGTCTTACTCCTGCCTAAACTGCAATAAAATGCAGCTCTTGGTTCAAGAAGCCAGGGCAAGGAGTGACTTCTGAACCAGCCTTCTACTTAGCAATGCAGCTTTCTGCTCAAGAAATGCACAGTCTTCCTTCACTGGATCTATTTTAATAGCATAATGAGGGCCATGCAACCCGGCCCTCCAACCCTTCCTGAGAGCGCACCCCTAAACGTCTCAAGATGTCCAAAGAACATCAAAGGAAAGGAGAATTATTCTTTGGATATACCATAGGATACAAATCCTGATATCCTACTGCTGGAAACAAAAACCCAGGACAGCTCCCGCAGTGCCAGTAAAAAATATGGACTCAGAAGATTAACTGGCTCCAATGCTAGAGTGCTTTAGCCAACCATAACCTGGCATTTACCTTGAAGAAAGAAAAAGATGCCTTTATGAATACTGCTTGCCGTATTTCCCAGGACTTGCTCTGGCCTTCCTCTGCTCAGAGCCTCATACTGAAATTTGCTGGCTATTCTTAAAAGTAAATCCAACCTGAAGTGTCTAAAGAAGGTTCCCCTCAGAAAATGAAGAACCTACTTTCTGCCAAAACGTTTAACTCCTTGTTACGTCCATGCGTCTTGCCAGACCAGACCCCATAACTGCTCAGAGTGCTTCCTGGCCTATGAGTTCGCCCATCCCCATGCTATCCTCATGAGGCAGAGGAAGAAGAGAGATGGCAGATATTATGTTACAGCTGCAGCATCTGAGTCCCATATGCCATCGAGACGTTCATAGAAGCAGCCAGAAGAATAATATCCCTTGGCATGAGCTGGAAGGAGGCCAGGCAGCTTTGACTTCAGCTGTAAGGTAGCTCTGGCTGTCACTCACTAACATAGAAACCAAAGTTTGAACAATGCTGTGTGCTCCGTCATTCCTACTGCGCTGACAGAGCAAGCTCAGTTGAGTTTGGGGACTTCATTGATCCCCCCCAGCACTGAGATTCCACAGCCTGGATAATGTACGTGGCCTCA
This sequence comes from Tupaia tana, assembly GCA_026018925.1. NCBI lineage: Eukaryota > Metazoa > Chordata > Mammalia > Scandentia > Tupaiidae > Tupaia > Tupaia tana. The sequence goes on along the minus strand of JAKSZU010000003.1, from coordinate 213,614,808 downwards.
CTGGTCAGAAAATCTCTCTGAAGAGCCCCTGTGTATCAAGTTCCCAAGAACACATATCACGGACCACAGATGGTCCCAAGCCAAAAAGAAGAATCATTCTCTTTTTAAGAATAAACACTTTCAGGGACCAGCAGATGGCATAATGGTTACATCACTGGACTCTCATATGGTCAACTGCAGTTCAAATCCTGGACCCGGTAGCTTCAAACTCACACCAGGCATGTGTGTATGTACATGCCCAAAATCCTGAAAGGACAATGGAGGAGAAGGGTTTACAGCATGGTCACACACCCCCGGGGGGTGATTTATCGCTTTCTGTCTTCCCAGCAAATACACGTAACCTATAGCAAAAATCTCTTTTTAAATGCATACATAACAAACGCTTTTAAAGGGGGACAAAATAAGTGAATCAAGTAATACAGAACCTCTTTTAATGTGAACCTCCTTTTTTCAAACACCCAAATTCTGAAGTGCTATTTTGGGACTCCAAACCTCAATACACACATGTACACTCGCCTCAACCCCTGCTCCTTGCAGCGGGTCAGCAAACAGGCCAAGGTGCCCAACGGCAATAATGCCACCACTCTTATTGTCTGCATGACATCCAGTTGTACTTTTCAGTGGGCCTGCTCTGAGCACAAAGGCAGGAGCTGTCTTATCCACCTGCACATCTCTCATGAAAGGAAGACACAAGAAGATGCTCCCTAAATCCTTGCCAAATAGATTGATGGATCGATGGATCAATCGATCAATCAAGGTGTGGTTGAATGAGTCCAAGAGTAAATTCCCATACCAAAACTCTGATGACTAGAAAGTTGACCCCATGGGGCCTACTCAGAGCTATTTATCCTGTCTCAATCAAAAGTCTATTCCCAGAATGTAGCAGGGACCCTATAACTTCACCATGGCAGCAGGTCTGGAAGAGAAGCAGTCAGTGCTCCCTCCGTCACCCCAGCTCAAGTCTGGCTGTGTTCTCAGAACAAGCATGATCTTTCTGTTTGGAAGTCACAGTCTCCTTAAGGCTATCTTTTGGAACCTTTTTTACCCTCTTTACATCAGGATCCTGGACTTGGTTTCTCACTGGGGATCAGTTCTTATAACAGTGGACACCAAACAGGAGTCTTTAACTGGCTCCATCCCCTACAACTCTGCCCTCACCCCCCTACAATTTCAAGAACATGGAAATCTGGTTATGAAGGTAGTATTTGTTTTCCAAAATCTGGGCTGAAAATTTTCCTATAAAAGTGGCTTGTGAAAATAGATTTTCCCTCAAGAGTTACCATGTGATCCCTGTGATTGATGCAAATGTAGAAGACAGCCCTCATGATTTTCTTGTAGAGAAAGAGGACACTGGCCTTTTTCTCATACCAGCTCAACCTGTCAAGTACAAGGACAGGGAAAGAGTCATCGTTCTCCCCAAACTTCCCCAAGTCTCTGGAGAGACACAGAACTATGCCAAAAACTCAGTTCCCAATCTGGGCCTGAACAAATCCAAGTCATGAGAACCTTACAGACTTTCCAGTCCACACTCCTTTGTACGAGGGGAGCTGAGGTGCTGAGAGCACCAACCCTCCTGCTTCTCATCCCAGGCTCTTTGTTCCTAGCAAACTGCTAGGCCTGGATGGGACTCACAGTGTCTGAATCGCCGATGGTCGGGGGCTAAAGCTAGGAGACTTCTGAATCTTCAGAAGGCCACCATTACCAAGCACAGGCTTCCTACTGAGGCCACTGAGTGGAGGAAATAATAATGGAGATTGAAAGGCGTTCTGTATTTGACCTTCCGCAACCCCACCGTTTTTCAGTAGAACCCGATAGGGATCAGTCACATCTGCTCTCAATAGCTAATGTAAAAAATGACCTGCGGTCTTAAGGTCTGAAAAACATAAACTTGTGTTAAAAGACTGACAAAAAAAATGCATGCACTCAATAGCATGATGTCATCCCACTGCACACACATTGCAATAACAATCGTCCATCAGAGTCCAGACCCTAGACCTGAGCTCTCCCCTCCTGGGAATCATAAGCGGCTCTGGTCCCCCCACATGTCAGCCATGAGGCTGGTCACATAGCAGTGCCAGGAGCCTGCTGGCCTGTGTAATCAGGGCTGGGCTGCTAGGCTTGACTAGGCCCTGAGCTACAGTGAGTATCAACTTACTTCACTCCCCACTTCAAACATTCTGGTGAGCCGCAGGAAGGCTGATGGGAAGCACATTCTGGGAATTCTAGAACAAACTCAGGGGCCTGGAGAGTACCCCAGGCTGACCAGAGGTCGGTGGGCCTTTAGAAGTTAGGAAGCTCCTCATTAGCCACGTGGCTAAGGCCCTCCAGGCCAGCACCTTGTGCAGAAGCCAGCGTGTTCTTTAGGCTGACCCAAGGTGCCAACTACCCTGTAGAGGTTTCATCCTCATTTTCCCCTGCGTGCCCCCACCTCCAGCCCATCGCTCTCATCTCAACTGATGGAAACTCAGGAAGGGAAGTTTAGAGTATCCCGTATAACTCTCTAGATCAACTCAGTGATCTTCATCTTTTAAAGCCCCACACTTGTCATCAGCAAGCAATGCCCACCAAAAACACCACCCTGAGTCAGGTTCTGGGCTTGGGGTCCATTATAAATTGAAGTAGGAGAGGTATTGGCCCTCTAGAACTCACAGTATAAACAGGGAGGAAAAATTTACCCAAACTACAGATGTCTGGGGCTCATATGAAATGCTGTAGGGAGCCGAAAAGGAAGAATGGAGAGCAACGAATAGAGAGAAAATTTACAAATTTCAGCCCCTACAAACCCAACTGCTAGATCAGTTTACAAAGCTAGACAAAACTTCACTGCTTTAATTCAATTCTAAGTCATAGCTCAATGGGGGCAAAGGTCATATATCTTCATTTGAATTCCTTAAGATGAAGACAAAAGGAACCAGCATTCATTAAGCATCTACTATGTGTCACATACTAGGCTGGGCACTTTCATATCTATCTCCTACTTCAATGTTCCTACCTGGGCAACCCAGGCAGTGGGGTGAGACACGGATGCCTTCAGACTCATGAGGCTGCTTTTGGTAGTTACATTGGTTTCTATTCTGCCTAGAACACTCCTACACTTCTCTAGAGGAGCAGAATTCAGCCTCACTCTAAAAGGCAGAAGGGCAAATCCTGCACTAGTATTCCAACTCGTGGAGTTCATTTGGCAGCACTATTGGCTCAACTCGGAATGATGTGTTGGCCTGAGAGCTTGCCTGCTGAAATGAAATTTCAGCAGCCTGTTGGTTTGTTGGTTCATTTGCCTCTGGAGTGTAGTTCAAGATATTGGTTCATTAAATATGGGAGGGGTGCCAAAGAGGTTAAATCACAGCCCCTATCTTCAAATGGCTTATGTGATTAGGAGAGAAATGAACGAGAAACCAACAAGTGTCCCATGGTATAGGTGCTAAGAAAGACATCTAAACAGAGAATGATAGGGATGTATAGACACAAATAACCAATTCCATTTGGAGACAACAGAATCTTTCACAGCGGAAGTACCCCTTGAATTATCTTTAAAGTTTCCATTGACCACTAAGTGCCCAAGGAAATCAGGGCTGAAACAGATGTGGCCTCTGTGCCCACAAACCCCCTGTCACTGAAGAGGCAACAATAACCCATCCCAGAAAAGTAAGAAGTCAACAGGAGAAAACAAATGAAAGGCTTTGTTGAAGGTCAAATCAGAGAGAGGGCCCAAGATTGTCACATCATAAGGCTCCAATGTGAGTGCTGAATTGAATTAAATTGGACAGAGGTGGTTAGAAAAGCATTTTAGATGTGACATGGGCTAGGCCTCCATGAGTGAGCTTTGAATGATAAGTAGGATGGAGAAAGAGGAAACCCAACAAGAGATCATGAGTTGAATGTTGACCTGTGGATGATTCAAACCAGCTTCCAGAGCATGGGCCACGGAGCCGTGGTGGAGACCCAACCTCTATTCTCAGCTCCCAGGCCCAAATGACCCAGGCCAGAACCTCAGGGCTTGCCCCTATGTCTTGAGCCTCCCCAGTGGCAAGTAGCCTCCAGCGACAGACAGGAGCTGAGCTCTACTCATGCCCCCAAGCAGAGCTCAGGGACCATGCAGACTTCCCCAAATTTGGATTAAAAAAACAGCTCCTCAGGGCCTCCTCCACAGGACACATAGCTTCCCTCTAAGTCAGCAGGAACCCATCACTAAGGCTATGAGAAAATAAACAAAGGGAATCTGATTTCAAGGGACGCCCGGCTCCAAGGAGAAGAACAGCATGCTCAGACGGTCCTTCCCCTCCAAGACATGCTGAGTTGTGGGGACTCTCACTGCTACGGTTCCAGCAGATCAGGAGCACTTGCTGCCAATGACGAAGCAATGGAGTCATGCTCAGGGCTCCCTGGGGACACTCCAGCACAAGCAGCTAAAGATGTGTCAGTGGAAACCCGAGAGAGATGCCAGAGGATCCAGCCTTGTCATGACTCAAGAGTTCAAGCCAATAGACAATGTCTCCAGTCTCTCCAGATCCTGTCCTCCCACCCCCATCCCAGTCTCTAACCACCTCATCAGAGTCAGCTGACACCTGGATACCAACTGCCCTGCTTGTGAAATGCCTGTGCTATATTTAAACAAGCCAGTTTCCCTTTACCATGTTTTGGTAAGGTCTTCATTATAGGCAGGAACTCCCAGCCTTCTATCAGGACAGAACCAAGGTGAGTCTCAAAGAAGGTACTCTGCAATAAGGTTGTGTAGTCTGCATCAGAAACAAAGCACAGATTTGAAAATAAAAAATACAGAAAGCATCAAAGTCACTGGAGAAGCAGGTTACTTAACCTGAGAAGTTTGTTGGCAAAGCTCTTGGCTGGGCTCAGAATGATCTATTGGCCTGAAGGTTTCCCTATTGAGGCAGAACTTCAGCAACCTGGTGGTTTTGCTGTATATTGGAGTATGCTTTGCACTGTCAGTTCATTAAATGTGGGGATGCCAAGGTCACTAAAACACAGACCCTGTCCTCAAACGGCTTGTAAGTTATTAGAGAGAGGCTCTGCTGGTTTAACAACTTCAAGTCTACAGAGGGAGATTAGCAAGGGCTGATCTCTGTTAACCTCTAATCCCACAAAGGACTCACAAATAGGAACAGATCAAAGAGCATTGCATAAGCTCAGAAATGCAAAAGGATGAAAGATCCCCTGGCTCTAAGAGAGTGGGGAGTAGTAAGTGGAGAGAGTTCAGGTCTTGAACCAGGGAATGCAAGTTACGCCCCCAGCTCTGCAATGACTACTATAGAACATGGGAACAAGTCCCTTCTCTATGGGCCCAGTTTCCATGTCTGTATAGTGATAAGCTTGGCCTGGGTGATTTATACGGGCCTGCTAAGTGCTGATCGATGGGTCTACACTTGAAAGGCTGATGAGTCTGCCATCACATGGAAAAAGCCTCCTGCCCTCAGCCCTGTCTATTGTGCCATCAAGTATCATAACAGCTGGAGTCAGTCTCCTACACACACAGGTTTTAGAGACATAGACAGATACAGATATAGATGTAGAAGTAGACTAGACTTAGATTAATGTTTCTATTTAGCTATGTATTTTAAAGAGATCTGTTATAAACACAGATTAGATACAGACATATGTGTACAGATACACATGTGTACACGTGGGTGGGTGTGTGTCTCCCACTGAGACATTTCCCCTAGCTGGGAACATAGGTACAGTGCTGCTGATTTTATTTGGGTTAATTTGCTACATTTGACACACCAAAATCTTCTCCATTCATCAAAGCCTCTGACTAGAACTTCCTCCAAGGAGCTTTCCTTGGCCTCAGAGAAGAATATCTTGCCACTCTAAATTCCTACAAATTTCCATTTGAGCTACATACGGTCCCATTAACACAACTACTTTCTTGGGTATCATTCCACAAAGCAGAGAAATTACCTTACCTCCAGAGGCCACCAAGGACACCTGTGCCTTAGGCTCTTTGTTGAAGATGTCAATGGTCAACCTGCTTCTTGCAGGGAAAGGGTATTTGTCCAATGCCTGTCTACAAGATTCATCCATCAAAGACTGAACTTTGACCCACACATCTTACCCTATACAAAAATTACCTCAAGGGTTTTTTTTTTAACAAATGTAAATGAAAAAGCAAAAATCACCAAGAAAAAATGAAAATAAAAGAAAATATACTTAGAATCAGAGGATAGGCAAAGATTTCCAAGACAGAGCACAAAAAGCACTAATATTAAAAAGAAGATAAATTGGACTTCTGCTCTTTAAAAGACACATAAAAATGAAAAGCCACAAGGAAATGTTCATAATGCATATATCAAGAAAAAGAACTAGAATCTGGGCTATATTTTCAATTCCCATAATTTTTAAGAGAGATTTTTCCAGTATGGTGTGTACACTTACCAGACAGACAGAGAGGCAGAAAGAAAGAAATTATCCTCCAGGGGAATGGCCATGCTGCAATTCCTTCTCCTCCATTCTTCTCTCAGGTTCTTGAGCACACACTTATATATACCCAGCATGAGTTTTATGCTTCCAGGTCTAGGACTCAAACCACAGTGGACTACTTGGGAGTCCAGTGATGTAATCATTACACCATCTGTTGGTCTCCCCCATAATCAATTTTTTAACAGACAGTCTTAAAATCAGAAAATACTTCACAAATTAAAAGTATATTCTATGGAATACTACTCAGCCATTTAAAAAATAAAAGGCAAGAAGACCCTGGCATTTGATAGAAAGTGGACAAATATGGAAGACTTACTGCTGAGTGAAGCAAGTCAGACTATGAAAGAGAGACATTGTATGTCTCCACTTAGTATATACCTACTGTCCATACCCCATTGCAGAAACTGAAAGATTAGAGGATATGGCAGCTTGGGGAAATAATTATGGATTCTGGAGACAGTGTAAGAAGAGGGTGGGAGAAGAGGGAGAGGGTGAGGAAGGGAATCAAGGAGAAAAGTAGAAAAGCAAGACATTTATGGGACACAGAAATGGATGATTATCTGTTGATAATGTATATAGTATCTTCAACAGGACTGGTGTGGCGTGTGTTCATGTTGGGTAAATTCATGTCACAATCTATAGCAAAATATATAGTGATTTAATATATAAAAGAAACTAAAATATTTTTAAAAATCCAAATGACCAATAATCATAAATAGATGTTCCATATCATTAGTAATCAGGAAAATGGAAATTAAAAACCACAATGAGTTACTACTACACACTCACTAGAGTGGTTCCAATTTACCAAATATAAAATATTAGAAAGGCTTCAGAATAACTGGATTTCTCATACTTTTCTGGTAGAAGTGTAAGATGGTACAGCTACTTTGGAAAACCACTGGCAACTTATAAAGTTAAACATACACTTCCTTTATGATTCAACCATATCACTCCTATGCAACTACCAAAAGAAAATTAAACATGTGTCCACAGAAATATTTACATGTGAATATTCCCAGCAACACTATTTGTCAAAGCTCTAATCTGGAAACAACCCAAAATTCCATTAAAGGGGGAAAAGAATGGATAAACAAACTGTGGTAGATTCCTACAATGGAACAGTATGCAACAATGAAAAGGGATGGATTACTGATTAGCACAGTCACACGCATAGACACAGAAACACTACACTCAGGTAACAGATCCATTTTCTATGAATTTCAAAAATGAGAAAAATAGGGACCAGCAAATGCATAAAGGTTATGTCGCTGGACTCCCATCTAGTCGACCACGGTTCAAGTCCTAGACCTGGTGGCTTAAAACTCATGGCGGGTACATGTATACTCATGCCCAAAATCCCGACAGGAGATTGGAGGAGAAGGGACTGTGGCATGGCCATGCCCCCTGGGAGTGATTTATCACTTTCTCTCTCTTTGTTTCTCTGGAGAGCACATGCACCCTATAGCAAAATCTCTCAAAAAAATTGTAAAAATGAATCTATGAAAATGATGTTTAGAGAGAGATTTTTATTTTCTGTGGCAGAGTAGGAATTAGAGGAAAGGGGCATGGGGAATTTACTCAGGTAATGAAAATGCTTTACATTATGATTGGGATATTGGGCTCTTACATTTGGTAAACTCGTTGAACTAAACACCTAAGTACTGTGCATTTTCTTGTTTTTAGAGAGATCTTTATTATAGGGTGCATGCACTCGCCAAAGAGACAGAGAGAGACAGAAAGTGAGAAATCGCCACCCCCCCATAGGGGATGGCTATGCTGCAACCCCTTTCCCTCCACTCTCCTCTCAAGATTTTGGGCATGCACACACACATGCCCAGAATGAGTTTTAAGCTGCCAGGCCCGAGACTCACCGCAGTCAACTATGTGGGAGTCCCTCAGTGTAACCATTATGCCATCTGCTGGACTCAAGTTCTGTGCATTTCATAGTATGAAATTATACCTCAATTATTTATAAAAGAATAATTGAAAATAAAGGAATTCACTCAAAATTATTAGCAAAGTGCTTCCTATATACCTGACTTTGGACTAGCGGCTAGAATATCGCCATGAGTAGGAGGCCTTTTCTATCTCAAGAAGAATGGTGGGAAAAGCAACCCTTTGATAGATGCCACATGCCCAGCATTCTAGTGATTGATGCCTCTTCTAGGCCTTGCCAATCACCCTTTTAAGTGTATACATATGCACGTGTGCACACCCACATATACACACAGAAACAGGGAACTCCTCTCCTGCTGCCCCGAGTCTCTGATGGATGGCAGTGCATAACCATGTGGGTCACAAGGAACCACTCAGAAATGCTCTACCTGCCCAGAGCAGCCTGGACAAGGATCTTCCAGCATTAATCACCTAGCCTAGAAGGAACCAAATCCTAGTATCACTCCTAGAGTCCTCAGTCAGATTCTCTCCTACTCTTGTCTTTCTTCCTAGGGAAGGCACCAGCTCTTCTCTGGGGCTTTAGGTCTTGTCTGAAGAGCCTGAGAGTCCCCGGGAAGAGAGGAGGAAGGGCTCTTGACCTGCTGGCTCCCAGCTCCCCCACCTACCCCTCCAGGGAGAAGAGAAATCCAAACAAAAGCCCATTCTCACAGGCAGCCCTTCCAAGAAAAACCAAGTTCTAGAGATGCCGAGTCTGGTGTGAATAAGGAAAAAATGCAGAAATCTAAAAGGCAAGGTCCAAAAAACATTTCTCCTGCTGAGTATGCTATGAAAAGAAAGGGCACAAGGAGGTGGGCGGGAAGGAACCCAGGGCACCCATGGCCAGTGGGGGGCTGACCTCCAGCCACCACCAATTTTCCTGGACAGAATGATTTCCAGTGACCAGGGCAGTGCTTCATTATTTTAAAAATGCTAAATCCTACACAAAGGAATCTCTTACTTCTGAGCTCTGGTTCCTCGTATGTCCAATGAGAATAATAGTCTCCATCCTGCCTACTTCACAGGAGTCATATGGGGGCCCACAGGGAAAGAATGCAGATGTGAAAGGACTTTGTGAACTTTGAGACACCACACATCTTAGCCATGGCCAGTGTGGAATACATCTTGTGGTCTCTTAGGATATTTGTACTTTATACAGAGAAGCTCCTGGGTTAGAATTCTGGCTCCCCACAAATTGTTTGAACTCTGAGCCAGCTTCTATAAAATGGGAATATTAAGATCTCCCTCAAAGTTTTGCCACGAAGATTAGAAAAGTGCATGTAAAGCCTTTCGAAGAATATCTAATACATAGAAAACATGCAGTAAATGGGAGCTGTTAGCCAACTGATTTTTGACAAAGGATACCAGTTAATCCACTGGGAAAAGGAAAGCCTTTTTAGTAAATGGTGCTAGAAAAACCTGGGTATCCACCTGCAGAAAGATGAAACTGAACCCCCATCTTTCACCATTAACAAAAGTCAACTCAAAATGGATCAAAGATCTGAACCTAAGACCTCAAACTATAAAACTACTGGTGGAAAATGCTGGGGAAACTCTGGGAGACATTGGAGTAGGCAAAGACTTCTTAAATAAGACTCCAGCGCACAGGCAACAATCCCTAAAATAGACAAGTGGGACTATATCAGACTAAGAAATTTCTACACAGCAAGGGACACAGTAACAAGCGTGAATCAACAACTCACAGAATGGGAGAATATTTTTGTAAAATATGCCTCAGACAAGGGATTGATGACCAGAATACACAGGGAACTCAAGGGCCTTACACACACACACACACACACACACACACAAATGATTAACCCAATTAAAAGATGGGAAAATGAGCTGAACAAAAATCTCTCTAAGGAAGACATACAAACAGCCAAAAAGCATATGAGGAAATACTCAATATCTCTCATTCTAAGGGAGATGCAGATAAAAACCACAATGAGATACCACCTAACCCCAGTCAGAATGTCAAAGATTAAAAATATAAAAAGTGATAAGTATTGGCAGGGATGTGGTGGAAAGGGAACTCTCCTACACTGTTGGTGGGAATGTAAACTGGTTCAGCCACTTTGGAGAACAATATGGAGGTTCCTCAAAGATCTACAAATAGAACTACCATTTGATCCAGTAATCCCACTTCTAGGTATTCACCCAAAGGACAGGAGAACGCTCAGTCGGAAAAGCACTTGCACATCAATGTTTATTGCAGCTTTATTTACGATCACTAAGACACGGAACCAACCCAAATGCCCAGAAACAGATGAATAGATGGAAAAAGTGTGGCACATATACTCTATGGAGTACTACTCAGCCATAAAAAAACAATAAGACCTTGGAATTTGATAGAAAGTGGTCAGATATGGAGGATCTATTGCTGAGTGAAGTAAGCCAGGATATGAAAGAAAGATATTCTATGTATCCACTTAGTGTATATCGACTCTCCACATTTTATTGAAGAGATCAAAATATTGGAGAGCATAAAAGCAGTGGAAATAGTAAGCAATGATGAGACAGTGTGGAAGGGGGCGGGAGAAGAGAAGAGTTTGGAGAAGGATAGCAAGAGGACAAATAAAGAGGCATGACATTAGTGGGATTCAGATATGGTTTATTACCTGTTGATGACGATATGTACAGTATTCTCAACTGGACTGGTCTGAGAAGCAGAAGGGAAGAAGCAGTATTACACTGAGACCTAAGTAGCCCTAGAGGTCACTTCTGGAACAGCAGCCCAAGACCTAGCCTGACTGTTTCTTGGACCAGAGTAGGGGCAGAAAACAGAAAGAATAAGGGAGAAGCATCAGGCTATCAATCAAAAGGAATGATCCCATCCTTATTTGCAAAATGAGGCCTTCAGAAAAGAGGCTTCAAGAATCCAGAAATATCTGTGCTCTGCACCCATCTCAACTGTGCTTCCCTAGATATACACTGCAGAGGAGGTCATAGCTGGCATCTAGAGCAGCTTTCTATTTAATGTACATCAAACATGGGCTGCACACCTACTGTGTGCAAGATGCTCAGGCAGGTGCAGGGGACACCACCATAGGCAGGACACAGTTCTCACCAAGAGATCATTGCCCAAGAGAGGAAGAGAGCCACAGATATAGACAGCTGTAGCACAGGGTGCTAGGGCTAGCAGGTGCCTATGGGAGCACAGAGTTAGGAACCTGGTTAATCTGGGGGGAATAGGAATGTTCCTAGGGAAAGGACAGTCTCCACTAAGTCCTAGGTGCTGAGAGGGCACATGCTCCATGGATGGGAGGGAGAGCATCTAGGCAGAAGAAACAGTGTGTGTCCCAACAGTGAGTCAGAGAAGTGCTCTTAGTTCAGAGAACTTTGGGGAGTCCAGTAGGCTAGGACACAGCAAGCGAATGGCAAGCCAGGAGATGACATTACAGGACTTAGACTCTCCTCAAAGTGGGAGGGCTTGGAAACAGTCATGCTGCCAGTGTGGCAATGAAGAGCCGCACAGGACTATTTAAATGAATTAAAATTAGATAAACTTACAATGCAGTTCTTGGTTGCAACAGCCACACTCCAAGGCCCAGGAGTCCCACGTGACTCATGGGTACCACAGAAGGTTCTATTGGAGGCCAGAGCAGAGGAGCAAATGATCCTAGCGTAGGACTAACATGGAAAATCAGATAGACAGAGCTGGGAGACATTTAAGTGTAGAAGAGACAAGCTTGATAACCACTTGGCTGAGGGAACAGGATGGGCAAAGAAGTTAGGGAATTTGAAGACAGTGGCCTGTTTCCTGGCACGGTCTGCTGGGAGGACAAGCAGTCACTCACAGACAGTGAAACAGGAAAGGGGCAAACCCGGGAGAGAACTGACACGCTTACTTTACACATGGGAAGTGTAGATACACAGACATTCCCCACAGGCCAACATTCTTTGGGTCTGCAGTATAGGCTATGACCTGGGGGTTCTCTGAGGTATAGATGTCTGGGCTAGAATTTGGAGCTGTGGGCTAGGGTATGGGGCTGAGGGCTGGGATACAGGGCTCTGGATGGGGTACAGGGCTGCCGGCTGGTGTTTGGGGCTGGGGCTAGGTGGGGTTCAGGGCGGTGGGCTGGCGCCTATGAGACTGAGCTAAGGGACCACAGGCAGGTGGAGAACTCGGGCTGGGGCTGAGAGTTCACAAGCTGTTCGGTACCCCTTGTGCTGTGTGGCTGTGAACAGAGAAGGCGGTTGTGCAGTTTGAGCACTGGCACCAAGACTTCTGGAGCTGGGGCTCTGGGCCAGGATGTGCTGAACTGCATTCTTGGCATGTGTGGCCAAGAGCGGGGCAAACGGCTGCAGCTGCGCAATGTTGTGGGGGGCCGAGGGCTGTGGCTCCAAGCTGTCATTTTGAGGTTCAGGGACTTCGGGGCTGTGAATGGAGGACCTTGAGCCATGAGGTGGGACACAGCCAACAGTTCTACAAGGACCTCCTTTGTGATTTGGTTCCTGGGTAAACCCATAGGAGACGTTCTTGTGGACGCAGCCTGGGAGAGAGTAGCACAGGCCGCATAGCCAGTAGAGGAACATGGAAGCCAGGGAGCACCAGGCAGGCTCCAGCGACCTCACTGTGGCGGCTCAGGCACTGGCCTGTGGGCCTGTCCCCACCCCACGGCTCTCAGTCCACAGGAGAGTGGCGGCACAAGGAATGTTGTTCTCCAAAGCCACTGGGACACTTCCTGTCAGTTCACATAATTGAGTATTACAGTATTTAAATTACAAATTGAAGATTATTTTTACAGGTGTCATTTTAAATATAACACAAAATTTCTTGACATTACATCAGCCCCACCACACAAACAGCTGCAGCAGGCCGCCTGCATGTGCAAGGCACATGACTGATGCTGGCGATGCTGCAGCATGCCCGGCACAAGTGCAAGGGGAAAGCGTGTGTGCACATGTGTGTGCTCATGCATGCCACTGAGTAAAATGGATGGGCGAGCCCAAGTGACTGTGATCAGGAGTGTGTGAGAGCTGATATGACACTAGCGTGAGGACATGTGTGAGCATGAGTGTAACTGAGGACGTGTAGCTTGTGCGTCATGAGTGTGTATGATGAGCATGTGGGTCTGTGGATATCTGTGTGAATGAAAGTTGAATGTGTGCACCCTTCTGGAGTCTCCAGCCCTCAGGTGACAATCCCTAGGTATGCAGAGCCCTGGCAGTCTCTGTCTCCTCCAGAGCTAATATGGGATTCAGGAGGTGGACAGGCTTCACTCCCAGTGGAGGGCCTGCTGTGGGAGCCCAAAGTAATGCTGCACTGCCCCCCAGTGGTCATTGCCCTGCCAGCCCCCAGTCAGCACCACAAGCCAACAGAAAAAGCTATTTGTACCCTTCCTATGACTGGCTCACTCCCCCAACCACAGCCGAGCTGCCTGAATGGTACAGGAAGAGCCCACCCCAAGACTCCCAGGCAAAGACTTGGGAGAATTTTTACCAAGGCTTAAATTCTCCAAGCAATACCCTCTAGCCTTTCCCATACAGGGTCAGGAACATCCTCTGCTTTCTTGCTCTGGTGACACTCCACCTCTAAGTACAGCCAGCAGTCAGCCTCTTCCAGGTAGTTTCCCCTGAGCCCATGAACAAGAGCCACTCCCTCCCTCTGAACCCTTCCTCAAGGCACAGCTGGCTCTCCAAGGGGCTTCTGGGCCCCTTAAGTCCCTGTGGGAGCCCCAGAGGACAAGGCAGGGCCTGGTATGACACTTGTCCTGGGTGTAGCTTGGAGCAAAACAAAGAGAAGCCATTTACATAAGTGTACTTTCGCTCTTTCACATAAAAAACAGCAAGGGTCTTTGGAGAGAGACACCAATAGCAACAGAAGAGTATATGAAGAAAGAAAAAAAAGTCTCTAATTTGCACTTAGCAAAGCCTGGATGTGGTCTACAGAGGCAGAGCAATGGGCTTGAGGAGCGAGTGGGCGGCTCAAATACAGCAACTGTTCTAATAGCTATCTTACAGTGGAAAAGAAGGGTATCTCAGCGAGACTTAAACCTAACAAAGGAAGAAGTCTCTGGGCTTCCCCTTTAGCCAAGTGTGATTCATGGTATCAGCAAGCACCCACTAGGCCATCTGACCATGGGTCAAGAGGCAGCATGAGTCTTCACGGCCACTGGCCTGGCCTCCACCAGGGCTCCTAAGTCCAGAAGGAATTGCCTCAGTCCATCTCCTGAGGAAAAGCTGGGTCAACCACCCACTGGGAGCAGAGGACTGCAGGAAGGCCAGCTGGGTCCTGACCCCTCTTCCACTCCCAGAATCACTGGCTATATTTGCACCATCAATGAGCTCAGTTCCCTCTGGACTCACCCCCGCCCCAAAAAAGCTGAGTGTGCCAGGGGCAGGTCTGGGGGAAAGATGACCAGGAATGGACCACCTCAATGACGCACACTAGAGGCAGCCTCCTTGCAAAATTGATTCCTCACCTGCATCTTCTCAACGTGCATCTCGCTTCTTTGAAGAACTGCAGCTTTCAAACAGTACGACATGGCTGGCAGCCTCACTCCTGCAGTGAGGCTGTAGGAAACGAGGCTGGACCACAGTGGGCAGCAGGGTGTGGTCATTAAATGCTCCAGGCTGCCAGCCCTGTGCGGAGGGTTGTGCAGACGACCTCACTTCACTTTTGCAACAAGCCTGAAGGGGGCGCCTAACAGGTCCAGAGGGCAAGGCTGTCCTCTCCCCTAGGGCTCTCAGACTTTCCTGCTCTTCATTCCAACTCTTCCATCTGCCCAGTCAGCATTTTTCAGGCTGTAGGCCACAGCTCACTGGCGGGTTAAGGAAATAAATGTCGTGGGTCACAACAAGCATTTTTAAATGGAAGAATGGACTGTAACATTCAGAGTATATCATATACAGAAGGGGTAAGCAGGGTTTCATTAGGTATTTATTTCAGTTATACAGGTGTGTATATGTGTGTGTGTGTATGTATATAAACAAATGTATACACACACATAGAGAATGCAATGGAGTATGATTTTAAGTATACTTCTTCTTATTATTATTATTTTTTTATTTTTACCTTCAATCACTGTGTATTATTACAGCATACCAAATGAATTTATTCCCATCAGGATTATACTGTGTATTGGTTCAGTCAAAGCCACCACCATACTTAATATTAAGTCACAGTCAAACATCCCTAAAAGCTGTTGTGTTGGACTCTCCATTCATCCCCTGAGACCTCCTATGGAAATTTCTACCCTATTCTCCTCCCTTCCATGCTACAGTGTCTTCTCACCAGCTACCAAGGTTCCCTGCTGCCCTGGCTTGCTGAGGGGGAGCCACAGGGTCCCATGGACACTGGAGAGCCTGTCATGGGGGCAGATTATCAGGCCAGGCTGATGGCAGAGCCTACGGCTGCCGTCACCATCTGCCTCCTGCTCCGGTAAGGTGCTTCTGTCTACCCTGCAGGACTGATGTTTCCCAAAAGAAACATAATGGCTTCTTCCTCTCTGCGCTGTCAGGTTAGTGCCTTTGTCTATAGAATTAGCACAGGTGCACCTGCAGGCTGGTGTCCTCATTAAACTATTTTCTGCATCTTGATCCCATAAGGATGGCTCCAGGGGACCTTTCAAATCAGCACTTCATTTGCAGTGGCCTCTCCAGATGAGAAGGGGTGATTCCAGTTTCATCGGCAGAGGCCAAGGGAGGCCTGGGTCTCTCTGCACTTTCTGCACCAACCTACTGCGACTGGACCAGTCCATACATACTTGGAGAAGCCAGGAAAGTGGCTCTACTTCTGGGTACCCCCCATTCCTGTCCTCTATGCAGCTGTCATCCCAGTTTTCCTTGAGCAGTCTCCCATGGCTTCCAGTCCAAGGAAGGAGAGGTTCTGAACACCTGCCAAGCACTGGCCAAGGTGTCAGGGAGACACATTGTGTCTTTGTTCAGCAATTTACTTGCCATCCTCTAGGAAAGATAGGATCCCTGGTGGGACAATGTGGAGGATCAGAAATTCAGAAGAGACTTGTGGGTAGGAGAACTGCGGAAGTGGAGGATTCCTAGAAATGAGGGCTGGAATAAGAGCTTAGAAAATGGCAGCTAGGATGCACAGTGCTCAGTAGTACAATGTGATGACCTGGGAGGCAGACCCACAGGGAAAGGTCACCAGTCACGTTCGGAGACCTCCCTGAACATGCTGGCCATGGGTGTGTTAGTGATCTAGGCTGGCAGAGATGGGGGTGTGTCATGGCATCAAGACTCTGTTGGAGGTTCTCTCTCTCTCTCTCTCTCTCTCTCTCTCTCTCTCTCTCTCTCTCTCAGTCATGTAATAAAGAAACAAAAAAGACAAGGCAAAGCAGGGTATGGCAGGGCAGAACAAGCAAAGAGATCACCAGAAGCCAAGGCCAGAACAGGTATTCCAAGCAGGGAGAATGGCATGAACGAGAAGGAGGGAGATGACTAATACAAGACACATTTGGGGGAAGCTGAGTGGATTAACCAAGTCAGAGTGGTCTGCTTATAGGGACTAAGCACGGGTGTTTCGAAATGAGCTTCCCAACCAGCTACAATAGATACAGGCATACCAGGACACAGATACCCTAAGCCCTGGCGCTGTTCTGGGGAGCCTCAGTCAGTACCTCCAATTGACGTAGGGAGGGCATGACACTGAGACCTTGGCCCATTCCCTACAGCTGCCCCAAATCAATCTCTCCCCCTCTCTCTCCTCCCTCTCATATACAAGAGATAGTTACTGAGCACCCGCTCTGCTGGATATTGCTCTGAATGGTGGGAATTCGGTGATGAATCAGACAATATCCCTATACTCCAGGGTCACGTGGTCTAGTAAAGAACAAGTAAGTACAAATGTCGCTGCAGGAGGACGCAGCTGCAGTGAGGACTGAAGCCTGTATAGCTCATGGCAAGATCCCAGAAGAGGCTCTACCCCCACCTGGGATCCAGGAAGCTTTCCAAGAAAAGCTTTGACTGAGCTGAGGCTTAGAGAGAGAGAGGGAGTCAACCAGGGAAAGAAGGGAGAAAAGGACATTCCAGCCCAGGGAATGGCATGAGCAAAGGCAAGGTGGCTGGGGACCCCAGGAGGTGTAGAAGGATTTATAACAGGTCAGAGCCTCCAGAGTAAAGCTGACAGGGGCTGACTTGCCCGACAGCAGGAATATGATGCTGAAGGGAGAGAGAAGAGAGCAAGAACAATGTAGGAGGAAGAGAAACACATACCTGGACCTAAGAATTCTTGATGGAGGAATGGGGGGAATGGCAATGCCTCCACCCAGGCTAAGATTGCTGCTGACTCCCGCTCCAGCTTCCCCAGACGATGCAGACCTCATGAAGGGTCCAGTCCAAAGCACGCCTGGTAGCCTTTCCAAAAAGCTTATTCTTAGCAAAGGTTTTCCTGTGACCTTTCTTGGAGAGGAAAGTACAAATACTCTTCATTGTAGCTGTTCCCTGGCCAGCTTTCCAAAGAACTACTCCCACCCTGGCCTTGCAAGGGGTGAATGCCCACGGGGCCAGGGTTAGGAGAAGTATTGAAGGAAGATTTCCAGGGAACAGAGAAGAGAGATCTGATTAAAGTCTATCAACTATGAGGTTGTCTTCAGGGCAATTAAATTTGGCAAGAACATTCCAGTTCATTCAGGCTGTTTCACAAACAGTCACATTTTAAAAATAGAGATAAAAATAATAGTATGGTAAAAGGTGATTCATTAAGACCACCAAAAAGCATTTATTTGATCTATTTGATTTGAAGTTTAGAAAAAAACATTATTTCATGCATGGAAAGGTGAAAGCAGATTTTTTTTATATCTTTGGTATTTAAACATCACAAAATCTAATATGTTTGGGATGATCCTATTTCTTGAAAGAGGGCATAAAATATGGACAAAATATTAATATTTTAAACATAGGATAAGAACAGCACATATAAAAAAACTTATCCTCTTCCCCTTGAAAGAAAAAAAGCAAAATATTTAAGGGACACAAAAATGGAATATTATCTGCTGATGATAATATGTATGGTAATAACTCTGACAGGACTAATATAGTGTATTTATTCTAGGAGAACTTATTTTGTATGCTGTAATGATATACAGTGATTAGATGTAAAAAAAATAATAATAATAATAATAATAAATAAAGGCAAAACTAATTCATCAGGGAAAGCAGAAGCCTCCCCAGTTTGTGGTCATAGGTCCCAGCTCCATTATCTTGCACACCTAGCAGAGCTAACAGAGGGATCAAACAAGGGACCGCCCCTTATCCAGACTCTATGACACTCTGCCCTGTGTGACTTCTCTTTCCCCATATCCATGTTCTGCTTTCCAGAGAGCCGGTGAATATTTTAA
Organism: Tupaia tana; assembly: GCA_026018925.1. Taxonomy (NCBI): domain Eukaryota; kingdom Metazoa; phylum Chordata; class Mammalia; order Scandentia; family Tupaiidae; genus Tupaia; species Tupaia tana. The sequence goes on along the minus strand of JAKSZU010000003.1, from coordinate 213,596,137 downwards.
GAGCAGGAACCATCTCTCATAAATGACTGTGGAGAAATGAATCAATATTGGATTTCCAGACACTCAGTCCTGACCTGGAAGCCAGGAGGGATGGATCACACAGGAGCACCGACAAGCCCTGATCTGCCAGGCCCTCCAGCCCAGTGCCAGTGTCCTGGTCCCTGGTAAGCCCAGCGTCATTTTCAGGTGGGTTGTGCTTGGAGAGAGGGTTGAACTGCAGTTCTGCACGTAGAGGAAGACTATCAGCAAGGAACCCTTGGATCTGAGACCTCACTTTTGTCCAGGATATTCATAAACGTTTAAACAGATCCTGCAAATTAGACCTGCTGTTTCATATTTCTCATAATTTTTTCTTCCTCAATTCATTCCACACCCTTTTTTGTTTGTTTGGTTTTTTTGTAGGTCAGTATGGGGATAGAGAATGGACACATACCTCCTTCATAGGTTAATGTCAGTGAAAAAGTAGACAAGGAATTGGAGTCTAAGTATCAGCTAGGGTCTCCCCCTGAATAAATCTAAGTAAAGTTGGTCTAAACCCCTGATCCACACCCTTCGGAAAGTCTAATTACCTCTGTAAAGTTCCTGTGTATTCCAAGGAGATCTCCCAGCCTCGTGTTAGTACATCTCTCTGTGACAGCCTTTTATCTCTGAATTCTTATTGTTTCCCTTGGCTGTTACAGCAGTTTGTTTATTTCTACCATGGAAGAGAACCAGACATGAACCTACCTCTTGTCCTGGGTTTATACCACACTCTCACAGAAGTCCTCAGTGTGGAAGACAGATTTTACTGGAGGTTTGGGGAGGTGATAGATATTAATGTCTTAAAAATGCCAACGTTAATTGGATATAAATTTCTGGTCTTTAAAATTCTTTGGCCAGTGCACAATGGGTCTTTATCATCTTCTCCTTGTCTGAGCCTCTTAATCTGCTCTCACTGATACCTTTAGTCTCACCTAGTGCTCAATACAACAGCTCAGAAATCCCTTTGGTTTCCTCATCTTCCATTAAACCAGGCCCTCAGAGCCTCACTTTCTAAATGAAAAGGCTTGTCAAAATATTTTCAGGAACAATCTAATTCCTTCTTTAAGAAAAATATTGTACTATGTGTGAAGGAGAAAAACTGTATCTTCCACTGCATAAATGGGTATTTTCTATTAGGTCATTGGGAAAATCATGAAATATTTTTCTATGCAAAAATACAGCATGACTTTCCCAACGACCCAATTTATGCTACAATCAGTACCATGATGCAAAAACATAGGAATGCAACAGGAAAGCACAGAAAAAGATAGACCTAGACTGAGGAAATTAGAAAAGACATCCTAAAGGAAGAGACATTATCACTATTGAAGCAGAGACCTGAAGAAGGGGTAGGGTTAGCCAAGAGAAGAAGGAAAGAAAATCCAAGCAAGGGGCAAGCATATGCTAAGCCCTAGAAGTAGGAAAGAGCATGGTGTGTTCAGGAAATTGCAAGAGGGTCCTGGTGGCTGGAAGGGACCATACAAATGGGCTTGAGCACAGTGAGAGAAAATTAGAGAAGAGGCCGGGCCAGACTAGACCTCATAGGTCAGGCAAAGAAGTTTGCACTTGATCAGGAGATAACAGGGAACCATTGGAGGGTTTAAGCAGGGGAGGAACATGGTCAGATTTGCACTTTAGAAAGATGACACTGTCTGAAGAATGAAAGGTCAATGATAAGAAGCAAGACTGTAGTCCGGTGTGGGCAAGATGATGGAAGCCTGGACAAGGAGGTTCCAGTGGAAGAAGAGATGGCTGCAACTTCAGGAGATATGAAATAGAAAGAGAATTTCCATTTCATGACAGAGAGATGCACAAGGGGAAAGATTCTTGGTGACTCCACGATCTCTGAATGAGGCAGTTAGGTGGCAGATGGTGTTGCTTGCTAAGATGAACACAAGAGGAAGAGCAGATGAGTTTGGGAAAGAGACACCATCTCTCTCCCTGGCCTACCTGTGGTGAAAGACAAGGGTGTTCCCACCCCATAGCCACCCCTCTGGCAAGTCCTATTTGCTACAGTCACCCCATGAACAATCATCTCTCAGAAGGGGACCCAAAGAGATCAAAACCGGAATAAGCAGCTATGTATTTTTCTCAAACATTGTGGGACACTGACAGAGGAATCTGATACCCATCATGTGGGCCCACCCAGTACCTGCACTGCTTGGCTACCCTCTCCTGCCCTGAACCTGTGCCCTCCCTCTGGTGGGAGTTCTATGTCAGATCACGGCGCCCCAGCCTGGCCTCCATTTGGGTCTGCTGTGTTCTAAATCCAACACTATGGCTGCCTCCCAGCCTGGAAGAAGGCGTCTTGGTTTTGTTCTTGTACACATACATAGCCATTCATCAAGCCCAAGAAAGCCAAACACAAAGGTAAAATCACTTAGCCAGGCTGCAATTAGCAGCTTAGCGGCTTGTTGCTCTTGTCTTGTGTCCCACTCAATGACCTCACAAAAGTGCAGAGCCCCAACCCCAGGCTGCTCCAGGAAAGGGCCCATCGATTTCCCTGGCAAAAAATCCCCCAGCCTGTCACCGTGAGTTTCCCTGTTGTAGAGCTAAACTACAATTGATGTTCTGTCTCTATCAATTTCTCAGGAATGCTGGGACATGAGCCCAGTATTAATGAAGACAGCAGAAAAGAAGGCATGAGCTTGGCCCCTCTCCAAAGCTGACGGAGAGCATGGATCCTGAGTCATTCCTGGAGACCCGGAGAGGCCCGAACAAGGCAAAACAACCAGGCCCTGGGGTCACACTCAGCCCTGGCAGGGCAGACAGATGAGACAAAGGCTTGGGAGAGGATTTCTGCTGGGAAAAAAATAACTTCAAGATCATCTTTTTATGATCAGATATCATTTTCACCATCTGAAGAAAGGCAATTTTACTTCAGGTCAAAAGGGCATACTTGTAGGTATATGTGTATGGTGACATATAACCTCTCTCACACACACACGCACTCACACATACAATAACTAATGTAATTGTGATGATCATGTCACGATAGGGCCGGGGGCAAGGCAGGAACTACTACTCCAGCAAGGAGCTGACGCCATAATCCCCAGGTGTTTACCGAATCCCTCAGCACCTCTCAGAATTGCCTGGCAAATCAGAAGCCCTCCCGGGGCAAGCAGGGGAAAGTTTGATTGATGTGGGAGGCCTCACTGGTATCAAATTAAAAGCCAATAAAATGCTTGTCTTCATCTCAGTTTGAAAAATGAATAGAAACTGACCGTTTGCCCCTGTTTCTCAGGCAGTGCCATTTGGGGGCTTCTGGTTTCAGAACCTTTTTCAATCACATATAATTCCTTAATCCTTCCAAACGGACCTCCTTAAAACTGGCTCATTAAGCTGGGACAATTCAGGTAAGCCATCAGTTTTATCAAGTCAATGTACTGTCCATGGGATATAAATCTGTGCAGAATTTTTAAAAACATGGCAAGCTCCACAGATGTGCAGAGTAACCCACTGGTAATGGTGGGACACCTAGAGCATTATAGATAAGCAGCCCTGACTCACAAATTATCATGAAAAAAATCAAAATCAATAATAAATAGAAGGTGCTGTCTACCAGTACTCAGTAACAGAGGCCTAATATCATTAAGGATATGGTCATTTTAACAGTGCTCCAAGGAGGCTGGAGAAATGGAGCCTATTTACGTGGCCCAGGGCCCTCAACCCACCCAGGAATGTATAAGCTGAGTGAGGAGCAGGAGGTGGGCTGCCTTCTTCCTTCTGCACCACCACACGGCGGGAGAGACAACCAACACGAGGCATGATCATTCAATGACTCTTATCTATTAAGGAATATTTGGGGGAATTTAATTTGTAACAGTTAAAATATTGTAATTGTGATGATGGAAGAGGAGGATAGAATGAAAAAAGAAAAAGAAAATCTAAAAAGAAAGTAAGGAAGAGGAGGATATGGGAGACAATATAAGGCTTCAAACACAGTAAATGCTCAATAAGTATTTGAGAAGGTAAGTTAAATGAACACATACATCTAAAAAGCACTATGCAAGGAAAATGTGCTGGACTTAGGAGGAAATTATTTTTTACTCCAAACTTTACCACTCACTAGATCTCATCAGACTTATAACCTTGGAAAATCGCTTCATTTCTGTCTCTTTTTTTTTTTTCGGTATAACAACAATATACCTTAGACTAGGTGACTTAAACAACAAAATTTCTTTCCTCACTCCCGGTTCTGGAGGCCCGACATCCTAGGTCAGGATGCCATCATGGTCAAATTCTGATGAGGGTTCTCTTCTTGGTGTTCTGCAGACTGCTGTCTTCTCACTGTGTGTTCGTGTGGTGAAGAACGGAGACAGATGAAGCGAGCTCTCTTCTGTCTCTTCCTCTTAGGGCACTCATCTCTTCAGATGAGGGCCCTGTTCTCATGACATGATTACCTCCCAAAAGCCCATATCCAAATCTCATCACACTGGGATTAAGCTTCAACATGAATTAGGTGAGGGGAGAAGGAAGGCATAATTAAATCCATAGACATTTCATTATGTTTCAGTTTTCTCATTTGCAAAATGAGGGTAATAATAATTCCTCCTCCTGCTCAATGTATTTTCTTCTGCTCAACACTTCAGTTTGTCTGGAAGCCACACATTCTAAGAGTCTGTCAACAACAAATTCTGAAGCTTCCTGATGGGTAGAACACATAAAAGCATGTGCCTTCCCTACCCATATGTGTTCAAGAGATACACCCCAGAAACGGGGCTGTTAAAACCCTGGTTCAAGCCAGCTGAGGAGCCATCTCTGATGCAAGGGTGCTCAAAGATGAGTAGTGAAGAATATATCCTAAGATGTTTTTAGCTTTGAAGAATTCCTAAAGATTATTTCATTTTTATTATTATTTACATTTAATCACTACATATCTTTACAGTGAACAGCATACTTTTCTCAGTACAAATACAGTGCATATCAATCAAGATAAAAAAATATATTCATAGTGTAATTGGTATTGTGATTCAGGAATTACAACTCTCCTATCTTTTCCACTTAATTTAAATATTCCTCAAAGATATTTAGTGGCATTAATTAGAACTAGTTAGAATTAAGATACTCATCATGTAAATGGTTTGCTACTGATTATTGCAATTAAATATACTGACTTTGAAATTTGATTCTTAAAAAAAGATTATTTCAAAGAGAAGATAGGGTGATGATGAATTAACTGTCAGACAATACTTATTTATGGAAATTTAGGAGAACATACCTGTCTTCCTGTTTCCAAGAAAAGGGACACACACACACACACACACACACACACATACACACCCCACACCTATGTTACAGAGATATGTAATGCCTGGACAGACCCAGGACTATTCTTTCTACAGCAGACTAGAAAGGGCTCAAGTGGAGAGTAGAGCCACGCAACAGCTTCCCATTCTGTCCCTGAGCTACGAAGGCAATGTGGCATCAAACACTTTGCATGAGGTTTCCATAAGTTAGAACTCTGTTCGCCTGGTGCACCGAATTTGGAGAATTCTGAGGTACCTTGGTTTGCCCAAGTTGCTGCTTAGAGATAAAGTTCAGGACTATGATTGCCTCTTCCAAATGGCTTTGCACAGGGGAGCACTGTAGAAGAAGACCACTCCAGCAGAGCCCAGACCTTGCTCTTTCTGTTCAAAGCACACTCCACCATTATGGGGACCATCAAGGGGACTTCAAAAAGTCCTTGGAAATGTGTAACTCAAGTATGAGTTTATATTGATGCAAAAAATTGAAATGCATGCCTTGCATTTTCTACAAACTACTTTTTAAATTTATTTATCATCATCATAATCTTGTTTATATTACATTGAATCACATATAACTTTACAATGTATTACATTTCTTTTTCCAGAGGGGGGAATGCCATGCATGTCAGTCAATGCAGAGAGGTTAAAATCCCCACTTCATCATTCAATATCTTTTCATTGTTTTTCCCGATCATTATTATTATTATTCCAATTATTTTTTTAACCAGTCAATCACTATTTCTTATTTTGCTTGTGAAAAGACTTTACCCAACATGAACTACTTCTCAGACCAATCCAGTTGAGAATACTATACACGTCATCAACAGGTAATAAACCATATCTGTGTCCCACTAATGTCATGCCTCTCTATTTGTTCTTTTGCTATCTTTATATTCTTCTCTTCTCCTCCTCCCCAATTCCACACTGTCTTATCCTCATTAAGAATTGTCACTGCTTTTATGTCTTCCAATATTTCGCTCTCTACCATGGAGTGCAGATAGTCAGTATGTATTAATCCACAAACTATTTAAAGACCCCCTCCTAGCAGGTGACCCTAGTCGCACAAGGCAGCACATCTAAGGGGCTCTGCCTACACTTTACAACCTGGAAGATCACACCCTCAACCAGGTAAGGAAGATCCTTGCTCTCACCAGAGACTCTTCCTTCTACCCAAGACACTAAGATACTGAATGCCACACATGCAAAATTGCACGCCCACACATATGCATACATTTGTGTGCACATTCCCTCTTGCAGCCACTGGAGAGAGTGAGGCTAGACATTCCTGGCAGGGAGAGAAGAACTGTGAGTCAAGCTTGAGAATGAAGGATTTTTTAATTAATTGAAAGGAATAAGCCAAATCGTAAAATAAAGTTTTAATAACCTAGTGCAACTGAAAAAATTATGGCATCTGGGCTAGATACTGTTAAGGAAGGAGATTCCAGATGGTTTCATTGGAAGTAATAATTAGAAAAAATATTTTAAAAACTATTATGAGAATAATCCTTATGAATGGAGACTCTTCAATAAGCCTGTGAATTGTACATGAAGCAATGAATAATGATGTCAAATGACCTTTGGAGGAGGCAAGGGGGAAGGCAACATAAACAGGGGCACAGGAGGACAGCATAGACTGGCACAGTCAGGAAAAGTACGCTTAGGTGCAGATGGAGCGGAGCCTCGGTTGGATGGACAGGGCTTGAGTAAGGAGAGAAAGAAGAGAGAAGGTGAATTGACATCTTTCTTAGTGAAGGGACTAGCAAAGACCAGACATTGTTGGTGTGAAATACTAGGGAATATACATTCCTAGAATGACCCAGAGGTGGACAAATATGAGGTGCTTGGTAACAGAGACCAAATATTCTGCATGGGGAAATTCAAGGAAGAAACAAGAAAAGATAGGTCCTCCTGTGAAAACGTATCAATGCCGAGCTAAGTGAAATGGATTCCATTAATCTTTTCTCTGAACACCAATAGCCAGCCTGGGCTTCCAGCACCTGAGGGTTTCTCTGCTTGCTAGGTCTGGCCATTGGCACTTGGGAATCTCCATGGTCCATCATGTATTAGGTCAAGGGATTCTGGAGGACACTGCTGGCCAGGAAAACTCAGAGACTGGCTTCAAGTCTCAACTCAGCTCCAAGCTCCTGAACTGCCAGAGCTCTAGGGAGGCAGCCCCTACCCCAGCTTGGTGGGGCAGAATCGGCTGTTGAAATTTTTGAGACAGTATGTTTTATCTGGCTTCTGGCCACCAGAAAAAAAAAAAAAAAAAAAAGTGCAACAAAGGCAAGGAAAAGATATGGATTATTGGCGTGGAAGGCCTAATGACAAACACATTTGCATGTGGTTCTACATAGAGAGCTGTCCTCTCTGTGGCCTTCTGGGTTTCCCCCATGCTCCAAAGGGCAAAACCAGGGGCTGGCTTCAGAGATAATATCTCTTCTTTTCCCAGGGCTCTTGGATTAATGTGGGAGGCCCCAGATCTCAGAGTTTGGGTCACTGCCCCACAATGCCTGATCAACCATCTGCTACGTATGGTTTCTCTGCCTCTGCAGAGGGCTGACCAGGCTCTTCTGGAGAACCATGGACCATACTTAATTCTGATATCGATAGCACAGCAGATTTATTCTTCATTAGTGCCACATTAGTCACTCCATATTGTCCCATTTGATAGTCACATATCCCTACAAAATAATGGACCTTATCCTCATTTTAAAGATGAAAAAACTGAGGCTTAAAGAACACACACTTTTTACTTCACCCCACTCCTCCTTGGGTGAAGGGAGAGCTACATAAATTGTTAAAGAAAATTAGAATCATGGATTTTTAGGGCTGGAAAAAACTTTCAAGAACATCTTTCCCAATCCTTTTACCATGTAGTTGGTGAAATTGAGGTCAAAAGAGGACAATTGACTTTCCGACGTTGCACAGACTGAGGACGAGAATGCCGTGTTGTGTGTTGTGCTCATCAGCCCCATCATAATTTGAAAGCATTGTAAAGGCAAGATGAAGAATAGGGGAAAGTGCTATTCATCAACAGAGGGCTGTTAATGGCTAATTGGAGGTTCCTAATCCTGCAAGCTCCCAAACTTTATAGTGGTTTCCACAAACAAGTAAGGATGCTACTACCTATGGGTAATGAGTGAGTAAACATTCTCATATAATGTCCACGCATCTGTCACATTGAGACCCAGATTTCGCCAACATCTCATCTAATGAAGACTTGACCTTTGCTTTCTTCACTCTGCATATTTCAATGCCAAGCACGCTGAGAGAACACACTGGCCATGTCAAGAAATGGAAGGATCTTGCTAAAGCTGGAATGTGAATTATAAACTATAAACAGAGTGTCAGCTTGGATAAACTCTTTTAACTTACCAGCAGACCTTATCCACAATGTCAATTAAGAGAAAAACAAAAGAAAGTCAAGAGAAACAGTGAGGGAAAAGGAGCAAAGTGGAGAGAAGAAAGACAGTTAATATAAATGACTTCAGAAGGGTTCACTTAGTGGTAACCTATAGTCTGGCCAGTGGCTCTTTATGTAGAAATTCAAAACCCACCCCATCCCATGACTGGTAAACCTGGAGGCAGGGCTTATTGAGAAAGTGGCCCAGCAACCATTTCCAAGGCTAGTGATGTCAAATCCATAGACCTCCATATCCTCTACCTAGCTCCTACCAGTCCACAGAAACCCAGACCCAAAAATCACCCAACTTCAGGCTGATCAAGTCCAAATCCTGAACCAGTGAGAACTGGACTGGGATATGTATGAGGCCCCTGTATCCTTATAAAAGGTAAGGTCATTTTGCCCAAAGCCCAGTATCCAGTGGGTCTGGGTGTGTTCCTGACTTCAAATATCCAAGAGGATGCAAAAAATGTGTGTAGTGCCAGACACATAGTAGGATATTGTACATAGTATTTATAGCTATTTACAATCTATGCCAGGCATGGCAGAGACCCATGTAATAAAATCCACTTCCTTTTCCTCTTGGTCACATAGACCATACACTCCAATTTCCTCTGCAGTTATGTGTAGCCATACTTCTGAGTTCTGGCCTATGGAATGTGGGCAGACATGCTGTGCCCCACATCTGGGCCTAGTCCATTAAAACCTCCCATGTGTAATACTCCTCTTCTTCCTCCATCTGTCAACCAGATACAGAAACCAAATAGAGCAATCTACAACCCTATGGTAAGGCAAAACCCAAGACAGAAGGAACCAATGTACCTAAATGAACATGTCTAATGCTACCTGGAGAGACACTAGGAACATCACACTATACTTTGTGTAAGTGAGAAGTAAGCTTTCTGCTACATGAAGCCACTGAGATTTGGGGACGTGTTTGTTACAACCACACCAGCACTAATATTATTACCCTAACTAGTACAGAACTTACCTTAGTTTCCTGACAACACTCCACAAGGATTGGCTTAGCCTGTTCTAATACCTATTTGATAATGCACTGATCCTCAGGCTCCTAGAAACTTCTCCATGAGGCCTAACCCTTTTCCCTATAGTCCAGACTACTGCTAGGAGCCCTCTTTCCATTGGGACAGACCTTATTGACACTATGTCTGTACCTCCTGCCATCCAGAAACCATCTGCCTGAGGACAGGCTGCCACATCCCTGCCCTACCCAAGGCCACACCTGCCAGGCTTAGCTGGCTCCTGAGAATGCCACTCAGCTGGGGTAGACATAAGAACAAGATCTGTGCTTTTGCTCCTAACAGGCAGAAAAAGTAATGAAGAGAACACTAGGTCCATAGTCAGTCAAAATCAAAAGGAAAAATGCAAAGACCACATGTTATAATTTTATAATGTGAAAGCACAGGTCATATCCAGGAGTAGAGCTGTGTACGTATTCATTACCCACTCATTCCTGTAAAAGTTAATAGAGCAACCTCTGCAAAGTGAGTACAGATCTCTAGTGGATATGATTCACTGGGTCAAAGATGGATTTGCCATGGTGGCTCCACACATTTTCGCTTCCTTTCCTTCACTGCCCAGCACAGTTGTTCTTAGATCACATGGTTACTATTTATAATTAGCCAGGGGCAGCAGGTGGCATGGTGGTTAAAATGCTGGACTTCCACATGGCCAACCCCAGTTTAACCCCATATCAAGTGGTTTAAAAATCATGCTAGATCCATGTACATGCATGCCCAAAATCCTAGGAGGAGATGGGATTGCAGTGTGCCATCCCCCGCCTCCCCTGCTTGGGGAGATGACTTCTCACTTTCCCTCCTACTGTTTCTCCTTCTCTAGTGAGCACACATGCCCTATGGAAAAAATCTTTTACATATATATATGTGTGTATGTACACACACACACACACACACACATATATATGGTTTATATGTATATACAATTATAAATTTTATATATATATATAATTATAAATATATATATATATATAAAATTTATAATTAGCCTTAGTTACCGCAGATGGTTATTAATCTGTGGACTAAGTTGAATCAGAGAAAATAGCAGATAAAAACCTTATTACATGTGAATTCTTCTTTGCCTACCCTCAATAACCAGGTAGTCTACTCCGTGACTTTTCCATACCCTCTTAATGCTATACATTTTGAATGGCTGCTGTCCATCCCTCTGGACAAAAGACACATCAGCTGGAATTTATTTGCTACTGAAGAAGAATGCTCTGTCTATTCGCTGCACATCACTCAGCCTCTCCTGGACTTTGCCAGTCAACATTCCCAGGTACAAGTGAAAGCTTTGGCTAATGTCATCTGACTCTTTTTCATCTCTCACCTTCTTATGGAATCATTGAGTCCAGTGCAATATTCCTTTCACTCGGGACATCAAACTGGGTCAATGTAGGGCAAAAGTTGCAATTATAACGTTTGCATTCAAAAAATCAACTTTAACTCACATCCCAGCAATCCCTGTGTAGTGACAGCAAGTCTCATCTCCTTCAAGTTGTCAGCTGGGGCCCATGGCTAAGTCAGCTAACCTATCTGACCCTGTTTTCATTTTATGTCATGTTGTGGCTTCATTTGTAATATGGGGACAAGAGTGTTTTTCCTGCATAATTAATAGTTGTTTTGTCATTAAGGAAGATAAAGTGAAACCATAAAACAGGCATACTGGGACAGGGTAGGGGTATCATTAAACTCCTCGCTAAACGTGGTGTGCCCATCACCCACATCATTACAGGTACTTCTATTGTTCATCTTTTCTTCAAAGCCCAACATGAACTAATTTCTCCTCTTCTGAGTAACTATCATTTAATGGTTTATTCACTCCTCTTTAGCTGTAAGCATTGCATAGTTTCGCACTTTACCTCTAAGGCATTTTTATGTACTAAAATTCTGTTGGCTAATAGAGTGCATGTTTGTTGGGGTGTGACGGTTGTATGTGTGTTGCACTGACTTGCCCTCCACACTAGATTAGCAAGGATTAGTATCTCATATTCATCAATATGTGGCCCATGACAGGGGTCCATAGAGAAAGGGCATCTAAATTGGCCTTTAGAGGGGGTGAAATTGGAAAACTTCATAAAGTGTGTGTTGCCCAAGTTAATTCTCAAAAGAAGAGTAGACATTAACCAAGCAAGGAAGCAGAAAGTGCAAAAATCAAGAAAACTGGAGCAACTCAGAGGATAACGATCAGTGGAAGTGGGCAGTGAGGGCCAGGGTTCAATAGGCTGGGCTGAAGTGTACGAGAGTAGATGGGCATGTGCAGGGGGGTGAGGGTTGCAGCGGCCCTTGACCAATAATGGAGGGAAGATTCTGGAGAAAACATGATTTTCAACATGGACTGCAGATTTTTTGCCACTTCTAAATCCCGTTATTCTGTTTCTCGTTATCCTCAAGAGGGTGACTCAGAAAGCCCCTCAACACCGCCCTAAGTGTCTAGCACCCAGCATCTGGCCCAGACACTGGAGTTAAACCAGCAGAGGCCTGGGGCCGAGGTGGGCTACCCGAGCTGTGTAGTGGGTGCCCCTCCTTGAGTGTGCTCTGTCTCCCTGCCAGCCACAGGACAGCCCTACAAGTTTTCAGTGCCTGCCTCCTTTGTGTTCCATATTCATGTTTTCTTGACACAAACCATACAAAGTTTCAGCACTTGGAGACTGCAAAGTAAACCATTTGTACATACCAGGTCTGGTAACACTTTAAATAATAGGCCAGTTAGTTAATGCTGCACTACAATAAAAATTCTTGTCCAAGTACACATTACGTCCTCATTAATGCCAAGTGAGTGCAGCGTGATTAATGTTATGACAATAAATAACTACGAGATCATGATGACCGCCAGGCTGCAGCATAGTGGGGCCCACAGCAGCCTAGCCGTCTGCCACCCTCTGAACACACTGGGATGCTGCCTACTCCTCCATTGGACACACGCCAGCCCCTCCAAGGTTAGTTCCAGCGAAGAGGGGGCTGTGCCAATGAGCTGAGCCTAGACAGCCCCCTGTCATGAGGCTGGTCTTCAGATAGCAATGAAGAGGGGATAAGGAGCTCATCAGTACATGTTCTCTTCTCCAAAGGAAAGAGACAATGTGTTGGAAGTTAGAAATAGGCTTTTATGGGGACCAGTGGATGGCATAATAGTTACATCGCTGGACTCCCATGTAGACTACTGTAGTTCAAGTTCCAGACCCAGAGGCTTAAAACTCACACTGGGCATGTGTGTGTACAATGCCCAAAATCTCGAGAGGAGAATGGAGGAGAAGGGATTGTGGAGTGGCCATCCCCCCTGAAGAATGATTTCTCGCTTTCTGTCTCTCAGTCTCTCTCTGTGTCTCTGGCAAGCACACACAGCCTATAGCAAAAAATCTCTCTAAAAGAAAGAGGAAGAAAGAAAGAAGAAAAAGAGAAAGAAAGAAGAAAGAGAGAAAAAAAAAAAGAAAGAGAGAGAGAGAGAGAGAGAGGGAGGGAGGGAAGGAGTGAAGGAACGAAGGAAGGAAGGGAGAAGGAGGGAGGGAGGGAGGGAGGGAGGGAGGGAGGGAGGGAAGGAATGAAGGAACGAAGGAAGGAAGGAAGGGAGAGGGAGGGAGGAAGGGAGGGAGGGAGGGAGGAAGGGAGGAAGGGAGGAAGGGAGGAAGGGAGGAAGGAAGGAAGGGAGGAAGGAAGGAAGGAAGGAAGGAAGGAAGGAAGGAAGGAAGGAAGAAGTGCTATGTCTATAGACAATATGGCCTTCATCAGCCTTCTGGAAAAGATCTGGGCAGGGAGAGCAGGGTTGGCTCTAGCTGTATCAGTGCCATGGGCTCAGGGCTGTGGGTAGCTCTCCCATGGGGGACAGTGAAGGGGTGCTCAGGAAGGGGGGTATTCAGTCATTACTACCTAGGTGTCCAAGAGGCCCAGGCAGAGACAAAGGAACCTGCCCTCAGGAAGTTTCCATCAAAACCAGAAATGGAAACCTGCACTGTAGTTGGTCAAAGAAAGAGGATGGCTGTGCCCTTGCTCAGCATCTCTTAGCCATGTGGGCGCTGGTCCTTGGGGTGAGAGATTAGGGGAGAGGAGACAGCTTGTTTAGAACCCTTTGAGGTTGGAGAAGCTAGAGTAGCAAATGAGGTGTTGACAAGAAGGGATAAGAAGCAGCTTAGAGAAAAAGGAAATTTATACATCACAGAAAATGGCTTCTTGGCCTTGGGAATATAAAGAAGGCTTAGAAACACAAAGAGCAGCTTCAGTTCCTCCCAGCTTAACACATAAAGCGCACATTTCACCCATTGCCCATATGGTATGGCCTATAAAAGGTCACAGGATACAGGCCCATGCCAGACCTGACTTAAGTGTTGGGTTTTGGCTTGCATTCTCCTTGGTTTTGCTGATGCAGGTCTAGCCTGGCCTGCTATGAGCTCCCTTAGCCTTTGGGGAGTCTGTGATAAGCATAGTACCTGGAATATAGTAGATACTCAGTATGTGGTGGAACTGGGCTCTGTGTGGGAGTTCAGAACTCCCCAGCCTTTCTCCCATTGCATGCACCACCACATAAAACATCTACTTTTACCCTCACCCAGTGTTTTCTCAAAGCATAGTCCCTCAGGAGTGGGCATCAGGCTGAGACTGTAGTCCCAGATGCATACAGAGGGGAGGAAAGGGGAGCTGTTACTCCAAGGTGGGAAAGACCAGCTCAGAGTTTCCACTTTGGCATCAGAAGTCAACTGTGTTGATTAATGGAGATGCTAGGTTGACCAAGAAATGAGGATGGGAGTGGCTAGAAATGGGTGTTGACTTTTCAAACAACCATAAATTCCATGAGGGTGACAAAAGGCCCTGCTCTGTAATTGTGTTCATTATTTACAATAAAACCTAATTAAAGTCATTATGCTTTTGTTCATTAAACAAATGTACTGGCACAGACACCAAGCCAGTATAAGGGTTGCTGGGATCACTCTGGAAATGGGAGGCCTCAGGCCCAGCCAGAGTCCAACCACAGTCACAGTCAAAAACGAAAAAGAAAAAATTAAAAAGATTTCTGTGGGAAGAAAGACTGGAGAAACAGAGGAGGCCAGAGATGGGGGACAAATAAAATATCACAAATCTCTGCAGCAGTACCTGCCTTCTCTGTCTGCCACATCCTATGTGGATGTTTGGATATTTGATGCTATCTAGTATTTCTCGTATATTATTCTTCTTTTCGGGGGGGGGGGGGGTTCTCAGTCTTCATGGTGGATTATTCTAGGCTAGCAATTTTCTCTTCTACATCTGATATTCTATTTTCTGTATGATCAAGTCTGCCTTTATTACTTTCAAGGGATGTTTTGACTTCCCATATTATAACCTTCATCTCTAACAGTACCATCTGATTCTTTTTTATAGTGGGAATTTCCTCTTTTAGATCTTGCAAGAATTTCCTCACCTCCTGGAGCTCATCACTCCTTTCCCCTGCCTCTTCAGCAATTCATTGTTTCTCTTCTCTTCCATCTCTGTGAGCTTTGTCACCATGAAAATTCTAAATTCTTTATCTGACATTTCCATGAATTTCATCATACTGTCTGAGGATGAAGAGGAGTTATTACTTTTCCTCAGAGGAGAGGTATTTTCTTGTTTTTCTATATTTCTTGTGACCCTGTGGTGATTTCTAGTCTTCTGATGGATGATGCATTTCTTCCTAATTCTTGAAGTTCAACCTGAGCGTTCAGAGGTGTGCAGGAGGAGGTGATCTACAATCTCTCTTCTGTTCCATCTTCACTCTTTTTGCATCAGAATCAGTGGGAACAGAAGAATATTCTGACCCTAATTGTATTCAAAAGTTTAGATCCTGTTCACTTGGACCTGTCTAGACACTTAGTGTGTAGGAGCTCAGAAGCCAATGAGTAAAGATAAAGTAACAGGAAAAGAATTAGAGAAAAGGAAAGAAGAAAATATAAAATAAAAAGAAGTAAGAAAGAAGATAATAATAAAACTTCGGATTTTAATTTTAAAAACCAAAAATTGAAAACTGCACAGCGAGCTTGCACACACGCAAATACAAAAGCAGTCTTTTACAGCCGAAATTCAGGATCCATGTGAGGATGGGCCTCGGTTTATGCCTTTCTAGAAATGAGTGAGGGAAACGTTTCAGCAGAAAATCATTTTATGTCTCTGAAAGCAATATTTCACAGCTGAAGTTCAGGAACCATGTGAGCTTATGTTTAAATGAATTTCACATTATGTTGTAATGATAGAACCTAATATCCTCCTTGCCCACCCTGATAAGATGTAGTATTGTGCACCTTACACATTAGATAGATTTGCTGCACCTTCAGGGGACAAACCATCACCCAAACCATAACAGTAGTTCATTAATTTATCAAGGGCTTTATCAAGTTCTAAATGAAAAGTGTTTCTTTCAACGTTGCTGAAGAAAGAGAAAGATTAGATCCAGAGATCCCAACATGCCCACATTTGCAGTTATCATTTTCCTGGTGAACCAGGAGAGAAACCAGCCCCTTACATAAGAGGAATGAAGTGGCTCCTCAGGTAGGGATGATACCCCTTAGCTTGCTCAGCTAATAGGTTTGATTTGGAATGTTAAGTACTACAACTGAACAATGGCATACTTGCCCTTTGCCTTTAACTGTAATTTTATCTCTCACTTGAGAGACAAGTTTTCCCATTCATTGAAGCATTCTCTGCAAGAGCCTCCCAAATTCCTTTTTCATTCTCCAGATAAAAGATATGCTTCCATATCACAGAGCAGAGCAAGTGCTAGGCTCAGTAGTCTACTCTTTAATATATCTAAAGGTCTATGTTTTGGCTGAGTCAGAGCTGATATGTACAGCTGTGTAGGCTCTACACTGAATAATTCCAGGAGGGGTTGTTCACTTGGAATACAATGAGTGATGTGTGTGTCTTCTCCCCACATTCTATCGCACACACACATTTCTGTACTCCTCTTCAAGAGTTTCAGTATCACAGGAAGTACAATAGTGTGCTTGAAGATACAGGACAGCTCTTTATCTGGCGGAACGGTTCATGCTCCAGCATTGCAGAGAATCCTCCAACTCTTCTGTCAGCAAGATTATAAATGATCACATGCCTTGAACCTCTAGTCAAAACTATAACAGTTAAATCCACAAGAGCATGCTGTAATCACCAAGAAGCTCTGGCCTAATCACCAAGCCCTTCATTGGAAGTCACAGATAAAAGTCATAGCCAGGCAGGGCAAAGGCCATCTCTCTCTCTCTCTCTCTCTCTCTCTCTCTCTCTCTCTCTCTCTCTCTCTGAGTGTGTGTGTGTGCCCATGCCTAGCCTTTTGTTCTGCTATTCTCCTGCCATTTTTTATCTCCTTTATCTCCTCTACATCCATGCAGGTCCTTGTGTCACTGTATTGTCTTGTGCTAATACATGTGCCTGTCTGCATTAAGCTGGCCTGGTGACTTCACTGAATCCAGATTAACATAATTATTAGACTGAATCCTCGTCTGTCATTTCTCTAGTTTAGTTTTGAAAGTTTAAATCACCTGTGCCTCACCTATTCAACCTGCTACATTGCATTTCTACTGTTCCAGCTATATGTTTGCATTTCTACTGTTCCAGATAGTAACTCCTACTATGCAAATCCATACAGAGAAAACAATAACTCTACAGGGGCAGCCTTCCTCTCATGCAAATTCTTTGAACTAATACTCCTGTAAAAAAGGCTTCTGGAATTCAAGTAGCCTGAAACACCCTCTGTCACTCTCCAGAATCCCATCCTTCCAGAGCTTTTTGCCTCCTCACATTCAGATAGCCCTCTTCATATTCAAAGATGCCCACTCAGAGCCCAATGCCGCCCACCAGGGGTGTTCTGTATGATCATGTCATTCACAAGATTGCATTATTAACTTCTCCCTTCCCTTGCAGGAAAGAAAATTGAATAAAATGCAAATGCCATCCATAAATGTCACTGAGTGTTCCACACTAAGCAACCCTCCCACTTCGAAGCCTGCTAAAATGGTGAGATCTAGAGGCTGCCTTGGAGAGCCAGGCAGGTAGCCCAAGGCATGTGTGCTGTTTAAAAATTCCCCTTGAGAAAATTCACTACAGGCCCTCTGAGTATCATCTGTATTCAACAGCCTCTGCTGAGGACCAACACCCTATCCCCAGCAGGCATGTTTTCCAGCCTGCCAGGCATTGGCAACCCTGGTTCCATGGCCAAGCTGAACCATGAACAGAAAAAAAAGGTCCCTCTGAAGATGATCTCTCTGGGAACCCAGGCTGCTTGGGTCCAAAGTAGAACAGTCTGGCTACATGATGTCCTCAGAGAAGAATGTAGGGCCCTGAGTATGCCAAGAATTGCCCTGTACTTACTGTGGGGGAACCCAAGTGTTCTCTAGAGCCAGCTTGCATGAGCCAACTCAGCTCTCCCTTCCTGGTATGGACCTTAGGGGAAGTTTCCATGTGCTATTTTCCCATCACAACCACTTGGTGTAGACACCTATCCCCCAGGCCTCCCAGGAAGAACCGAAGACTCTGTCTGCAAAGACGTTTGATACGTTTGAGTGTAGTGGATGAGTGGAGCCTGATACTACAGCCTATTCTCTGAGGAAAAGTACTTTGGAAATGAGGAAAGTGTTGGTTCAGGACTCAGATGCCCTACCACTTGTCAAAGGTCTGGTTCATGACCCTTTCCCCCCTAAGACCTATTTCTTCAGTTAAAAAAGGAAGGGATGGTCCAGATTGGTAGCTCTCAAACAGATTATGCATCAGAGTCAACTTGGGGCCTTTCTAAATGCCCAGCCCAGACTCGCACCCCTAGATAATATCAATTATCAGATTTTAGGTGGCCTATGGCTGGTAAGTTCAAAGAGTTTCCCAGACGATTCTGATAAGACCTAACACCCTGCAGCTTCTTGACAGAACTTAACACTCTACTCCAGGTGGAAATGTGGTCATAGCATGATGCTGTAGTTGTGTCTCCTTCTTGGCACCAGTCTGGCCGAGGTGCCCAAGACCAGATACACATCAGAGAGATAAAACCATACCCCTGAAACTAAGCATGAAGATCCCAGTCCATGCATCAGGGTCAGGGCCACTTATGCTCAGGGCAGTGCAGCTAGGCTGGAAACAAAGGTGTCCTTCACCTGTCCCCATGTCCATGGCTTCAAAGGTCCTCTACTCTCATCCCTGCCCTACCCACTAGACTGTCTGTTATTATGTCCCCTCTCCTGGTCACTCAGTAGGATAGGAGAGGCTGTGTCTCTTGCATGCTGATGGTGCCATTTTCCACCCAGTTGTCCAAATGAGCAATCTTGGTGTCTTTTTGGCTCCCATCCTAAGACCTTGTAGATTCTACCTCAGGCCTTTCTATATCAATGCCACTATCCTCTCCCTTGCCCTACAGACAGGTGTCCCTCACCACCCCCTCCCCAATCTACCCTCTGGGATAAAATTTTCAAACTGAGATTCTGACTTAGGGATCCCCTGCACTGGTATAAAAAACCCTGTGGAGAGGAAATGCATTTGTACCTTTTTAAAGTGGATCCACTACTTTGATGGAAATCTCAAAAAGGGCTTTGGCCCAACAAAAGCAAACAACACTCTTGACCATGCCATCAGAATGATTTTCTGCAGCACCACCCAGTGTTCTAGTCAAAGTGACCTTAAGGGAAGGAACTACATTTTAACCACCTCAGTTTTCTCATCATCTTGTTTGGTATCTGGCAAAGAGGAAAACGTTCCATACCTGTTCAATTGAATTATTAGCCACAGCCCAGCATGATTTCAACAGCTTGGGTGTGATGCCTTGAAGAACTCTCCCTCATGGGCTGGGAATCTAGAGAAAACTCTTGGCTGTCTCCTAGCAAGATAACAGGCTTCAGCTCTGAAGGAAACATTCCATGCACGTCGGCTTTGCCAACAAAAGGGAGCCAAGTAAAGGTGCCTCTAGCCCATGGAAGGGCCTGGAGGACACAGTGCCAGCAACAGCAGGTGATTCACCCTCAGGCATGACCGTGCACCTTGTCAGTGCCAGACCACCTGCCCACTGAACCAACTACAGTATCCCAGGCCTCCCAGGTGGTTGGTGGAGCCAGATTTCAAATTCCCAGCAGTGCCAAAGCTGTCTGCCAATCATTACTGCAGTCTTGGGCTCTCCTACAGATGCCGAGCAGTATGAGTCTTGTTCAGAGACGTTTACAGCTCAAGTTCCAGAGACAACTTGGAGAGCTCTCAGACTGTAATCTACTTAAGACAAAACTGCATGACATCTCCTTGGAATTCTGCAGCTTCCCAAAGGGCATTCCAACCTGTACTTTGGAATATTTTATTTTTCTGCATGTCGTCAGTCCAGGTAAGAAATTATAAAGATCGACCAGAAATGATCAAACATGCTAAAATATAATACATGTATTTGCAAAGGGGAAAGAAAGGATCATGAGATCCCATTCCTCAGGTTAATTCCAGTAGCACGAGCCAAGTTCAGAGAGATTTACAGAAGATTCAAATTTTGCTTCATCTATATGGTGTCTCCCCACAGATAGCACGTGTCAGGGCCAAGTTCTCAGCCCAAAGGATGGCTATTATCTTCAATGATCAGGATCCTTGAGCTCAGTCCTCCCTGGACACAGTGGTAAATAGCAGGAGTCCCATCTCAAGCCTGAGTGGAGATCTTGACATATTCAAGGCAGAATTCCCAGAAATCTAACTGCATAAAGAACTGAATTGCCCTTGTGGGGAGAATTCATCCTAAGACAAGACTCAACAATGGAGACTTGGATGCAAGGTTTCTATACCTTAGTGGAGGTGGGATACTCTGGATCTGAACCTCATCTCTCCCCTGGCTAGTCCTGTGGATTCATGTCTGCCATCTATAAATTCTTTAAGACAAGCTAGGAACTGGAAAGGGCACAGAGCAGCCTTCAGTTACAGGCTCTGATGGCCCCTGCTATGGCTGGCAAGGACCATGGCTCCTGCTGGGCTGGATCAGGCAGCAGAAGGCTGAAGTGACCCTCAAAAAATGACAGCAGAGTCAGAAGCCATGATCAGGCAGCCATGCCAGAACCCCAGGGAGAGAGGGAGAGTTAGTAAGAGGGACAGTAGTTCCTGGAAGTGGAGGTGAAAACTGGCTCCCAGATACCCTTCGGAGCACACAAGACATCCAAAGTTTGGTGCAAACTTTGCAAGGGAGAAAATACCCTACAAACAAATGTGATATTTGTAGGGTGGGAAAGAGTAAAATTCAGATCATTGCTGTGAATGTGAATTTATGTGTATGAACATGTTGGGAAACTAACAGAATTTTAAGTTAAAAGAAAAAGAAAAAAATGGATGCAGGGCTGATCCTTTGAAAGGCCCTGATCAACCTCCAATGGCCTTATTTTCCTAACCCAAAGATGGGAATTTCTGTTGGAATACAGGCCAAGCTCAGGCTGAGCCTCTTCATGGCCACGGGGAGTACTCTTCCCCAGGAGTTATTCAGATAACTCGGGGCTGAACTGTAGGTGAAGAAATTTGGGTGAGTGTACCTGGATGTTATTTCCATCCTGGGGTGTCAGAGGGGTTTCAAGGAGCCTGTGTGAGTCAAAGCCCCTTCCAGATGAGTAGGGGCAAGTCATTTCTGATCACTGTCTCCTGAACTATCATCCTCAAGCCTCAGCTTCTCCTTCCCTGCCCACAAAAGGAAGGAGAAAACAACTGCAGAATAGCTGAGCGCCAGTCACTCGCACAATCATTCACTGTTAGCAAACCTAATCTCCTGTGAGTCAGATTGAAGCCAAGTCCGGAGGGCCTGCTGCTGAATGAGACAGGCACAGGCCCTGACCTGGAGAGGTATACAGTCTAATGGGAAGACAGACTCCAATAAGGAACCACAAAAGAATTACAGAGCGTGATGAGAATTTTGAAGAAAATGCTCTGGATTAGGGGTCCTGGAAGGCCCTCGCAGAAATGCTACTTAACCTGAGATTAGAGAAGTAGGGTTGGGATGGGAGAAAGAGTGGTCCAGGCAAAGCCCTTGAAGCCAGGAGGAAACCAGGGCCAAATCATCATGCATGAAGGAAAGAGCTGCAGGGGAAGAGGTTGAAGAGCTGGAACCCAGTGCACAGTCGGGGCTGCAGCAGGGAATGCACATTTCATCCTGGTGCAGAGAAGCCAACAAAGAACTCTACACGAAGTTACACAAGTCTGTTATCTTTTTTATTTTACTTTGCCAGAAGGTAAGTGCACACCCCAGAGAGAAACAGGGGGCAGAGGGGAGGGAAAGAGCACCTTGATGGTAAAGCAGGCCAGCTGGACTGCAACCATTTTTAAATTAAGAAAGGACTCTAACAGGAACAACCTCACCAACTGCTGAGTCGTAGAGAGCTCCATTTGAAGAATGGTCAGATAAGGGGGACCAGCAGTTAGCGTAATGGCTATGTCACTGGACTCCCATATAGCCGACCATGTTTCGAGTCCCGGACCCGGTGGCTTAAGTCACACCGGGTGCATGTACATGCGTGCCCAAGATCTCAAGAGGAGAATGGAGGAGAAGGGATTGTGTCGTGGCCATCCCCCCCTGGAGGAGTGATTTCTCACTTTCTGTCTCTGTCTTTCTGGCGAGCACACGTGTCATATAGCAAACACCTCTCCAAAAAAAAAAAAAAAAAAGAGTGGTCAGATAAGAAACCAGGGATGGGTATTCAAAGGAATCAGGCTAGCTATTACTCAGGTGAAAGCAATTGATTTTGACTACAGAGGAGTGATCTGTATATGCTTGTATCTATAAATATTGAGAACATTTTGAGCTTTTCAAGACAGTCTGATGGTACTGGCTGACTGTCCCCCTGTAACCAGCTACAGAAATAAACTCCCTCTCCAGCCTCTGCCCCTTGTTTCACTGACTGTGAGAAGCAGCAGCTGGACTTAGCTAGCCGGAAACAAGGGGGTATGCTATAATCCCTTCTCCTCCATCTCTCCCTTTTGGGGATTTTGGACACACACACATGCCCAGGATGTTTCTCAAGCTGCTGGGCCCTGGATTCAAACCACTTAGTCAGCCATGTGAGATCCAGCAGCCCCAATCCCCACGATAGAGCTGACCAGCCAATTTACTTTTATAAGGATCAGTCTGGCTGCTTGGGAACAGTAAGTTGGATGAGGATCTAAAATGGAATCAGGAAATTGGTGAACTATGGAGAAGTTCAAGAGAGATGATGGTAACAAGACTAGAGTAAGGAAAGTATGAAAATTGAAGATGGAGCCAGCAGACCTGGTGATGAACAGGTGCAGAGCGAGCAAGCGGGAGGGGTAAGGGTGATGCCTCAGTTTCCTACTGGAGTTACTAGATAGCGGGGGTGGGGGAGCCTTATTAAACCTAAGACCAACATGGAGCAGGCCAGAGAGAGATTCTCAAGTTCTCTGGTTAGGAAGGTGAAGTTTGGGCACAGCTTCAAAATGAAGATGATAAGGAGGCAATTGTGTGAATTTCAAGTTCCAAAATCAGATAAGGGAGTGCTGAATGCTGGCATAGGGATAAAACACCATGTTCTGTGAGATGCACATGGGAAACTCCCAGGTTGACATCCAGAGGCCTCCCTGAGCATGTCAGGCATGTGCGCACCCATGATCTAGGGCTAGTTAAAGCTGGGGGTGGCTCTCTTTGTGGAAGAAGCAGATGCAGGTGGCGCGGAGCTCCGGCAGCCCGCTCTGCTCCTGACTCACCACTGTTCGCTCTCACCCAGGAACAAGTCGGTCAGGAAGCCACACTGCATTCATGGCTTTTAAAGATACTGGAAAAACACCCGTGGAGCCAGAGGTGGCCGTTCACTGAATTAGAATGACTTTAACCAGCCGCAACGTAAAGTCCCTGGAGAAAGTGTGTGCTGACTTAATCAGAGGTGCAAAGGAAAAGAATCTCAAGGTGAAAGGACCAGTTCGGATGCCTACTAAGACTTTGAGAATCACTACAAGAAAAATGCCTTGTGATGAAAGGTTCTAGGACTTGGGATGGTTTCCAGATGAGAAGCCACAAGCGACTCATTGATTTGCACAGTCCTTCTGAGATTGCTAAACAGATTACTTCCATCAGTGTCGAACCAGGAGTTGAGGTTGAAGTCACCATTGCAGATGCCTAAGTCAACTATTTTAATAAACTGATTATCATCTGTTAAAAAAAAAAAAAAAACTGGGGATGGATCATGGCATCAAGACCCTGTTGGGATGCTGTCTCTGTCTCTCTAAAGAAATAAATAAAATAATTTAAAATCAGATAAGAACTTGGAAGTCGCCAGCATGTGATTGGAAGCTGGGGCCGGGCAGCCTGGTCAGACCTTTAAGGCTGTTGGCCTAGTTCAGTCATCTGAGCCCACAGCCACCCCGGGAGGCAAGAAGACATAGTGCCACTGTCAGCCAATAGCCTTTCATCATATACTCCTCTCCTTCAGGGTCTCCATAAGTCTTGGTTACCTAGAAGATAAAGTCCAAATCTCATAGCCCTCAGGATCTGGCCTCCAAATTCTCTCTCTCTCTCTGAGGTCTAACATGTGCCTCTGCACCAGCAGACCAGCCTCTTTGGTGTTTCTAAACATCCCAGTCCTTTCCAGAGCCTTTTACCTTACTCCACACAGCCAAGCACTGCTAAGGGAAAAGGGGAAGGAAATGCTCACTATAGACATAAGACGGATGTGCTTCAATGTCGAAGAGGCCAGGACAAAGGACAGGTATCAGGCCCCAAGGCCAGCCAAAAGGATTCAATGCAGCATAATGACTCTCCTTACCCATCTGCAAAATGGAGTTAAATAAAGATCATTTCCTAGACAAAAAGCAGGTCACAAAAAGCCAGTTCCATTTTTAGGTTGTTCATGGTTTCTCTTTGCCAAGTTACCCTTATCTCTGAGCAAACAAAATTCATTTCCAAAATCAACTCTCTGTAAATTGCATTTTGGAGAACTGCTTATATAACTGAAGATATAATCAAAAGAAAAAAAAAAGAGAGAGAGAGAGAAGTGTGGGCAAAAGTGTATAGACAAGTTGATTCCATCCATAGATTGAAAGTTGACTTTTGACCTCATTTTAAAAGAAATAAATTGTCCCAGAAGGGTGCTTGAGATGCCCAGAGGCAAAGCAAGGATAAATCTGGTATTTCCATGCCAGGCTAAGGCGATGCCTGATGGCTCTGCAGAGAAGGTTCTGTTTTGGGTCTCCAGGCCTAGCTACTGGGGAGCCTGCCAGCCCAAGGCCTGCAGAGGAGCTGCCTTTCTATAGTAGCTTTTTGTCCTTGTGTCTGGTGCCACTGCCAGCTGGCACTGTCTTATGGGTTCCACTTTCCGGTGGGGATAGGATGGAGCAGAGGCCTTTCTACAGGATGACATATTTCTTGTCTACTCCCTCGGCTCCCCATACACCAATCTCTCCCTGGTTCCCAGGGCTCCAGCTGTATGAACCTTTCTCAGGTCCTTGAACCCACCATGTCCATTCTTCCCTGGGCACTTGGCTATTTCCAGTGCAGCAAACTTCCCTGCCCCCTTGTTCGGTTCTGTGATGACATGATATCCTGAGAGGCTGCATGGATCTGTAAGGCATCCTCTTCAGAGCTCTGCCACATGCACACTCACAATCTTTTGCTCATTCATTCAGGCTTGCAGCCATGCCAGGCCACTCGCTCCTCCGCTCCTGGAGGGAAGGCCTGCATCTGCCTTGCTGGCTGTGATCCCCCCAATGCCTAGTTGTGGTGCTCACTGCAGATTTCCTGAATAAATGCATGAAGGAGAGCGATCATGGCTCTCAGCTCTTCTGTTGCTCTAAGAGATATGGAGCAAAGGCCAAGACTTGGAGATCAGTCTAGTGAGCCTCAGAGACCATCGATAATCAGGAGGTAGAAGTACAAGTTCTCATAGAAGGAATGAGAGCCAGGGAAGTTAGTGTGTGATTTTTCAAACTTCTCATGCTGCAGATCCAAACTAGAGGTTTCTTTGTGATAGAGCATCTCAGAGGACAGTGAGCACACAGTGCCACAGAGCGAGCACAAGACTCCCATGGGACTATCACAGGCAGACTTCTCTTGAGGGTTACTTAAAACTTCACAAACTTATTTTGGACTCACATATCTGAATTCCCAACAGTGGGAATTTACTCACCTATGTGTACATTCATATAAACTTTTCTTAAAAAGTTTATAAAAAAAAAAAAATGAGGACCAGCAGTTGGCATAATGGCTATGTCGCTGAACTCCCATGTAGTCGACCGCGGTCCGAGTCCCTGACTCGGCAGCTTAAACTCTCACCAGGTACATGTGCATGCGTGTCCAAGATTCCAAGAGGAGAATGGGGAAGGGATGTGGTGTGGCCATGCCCCCTGGCAGGTGATTTCTCACTTTTTGTCTCTGTCTCTCTCTGTTTTTCTGCTGAGCCCATGCATCCTACAGCAAAAAAACTCTCAAAAAATTTATAGAAAAATGAAATTAAAATGCATGTTTATTTTGGTGAAAAAAATTTTAAATTATGATTATGGTTTATTCATTTTTGGAGAATTTTTTGGTTTTGTTTTTTGGGTTTTTTTGGTATAGGGCACATGCACTTGTCAAAGAGACAGAGAGAGACAAAGAGAAATCACCCTCCGTGGGGATGGTCATGCCGCAGTCCCTTCTCCTCCATTCTCCTCTCAGGATCTTGGGCATGCACGTATACGCGCCCGGCGTGAGTTTAAACCACCAGGTCTGGGACTCAAACCACAGTCAACTGCATGGGAGTCCAGCAACATAGCCATTAAACCAAATGCTGGTCCCAGTTTATTCATAATCTACATGTTTTTCATGATTTTCTTGAAGATCCCTTGTAAATCCAACATACATAATACCTTATATTAGGTCGTCAGAAAAGTCACAGTGTATTTTCCTATGCTTTTCTATGCGAAAATGCATCACGAATTTCCTGACAACCTAATAGATTGTATATGACACCTACAATCTACCTAACACAATCGTTAGTCTCATTATAATTACTATAAATATTTCCCATTTTCCTGTCCCACAAGTTCCTATTCCTCTTATTCTCCAAGTTCCATGGCAATATCGGTCTCTGTTCTCTTATTTTTTAATTACTCATTTTTTGTGTTTCTTCTACATTTTTCTTTTTTTTTTCTCCCTCAATTCCCTCCCTCTCACCCTCCACCATTTCCCACCCTCTTCTCACATTGTTTCTGGTATCTACAGTTGCAGATACCTGTTTTTATACCATCCAATATTTCAGTTTCTGTCATAGAGCGCCAACATTCGGTATATATTAAGTAGGGACATACAATGCCTCTTGTTTGTTCTTCTCTTACCTCCCCTTTGGGGTCAGACCCTTGTCTTCAGAGGAAGGCAGTGCTGGGAGGTAGAGGATTTGCCAAAACATCTGGTTCTGTGGCTGCCACGGGAGCTGAGCAAGTGCCTGCAGAAGGCTCAGCCTGGCTAACAGCAGCTCACTGCTCCAGTTGGTCCCCTGAGATGTCCCCTCAAGGTCAGGTGAAATAGCTCCTGCCCTTCACCTTCCTGACCTTCTGCTACCCTCACCTGCCTGCCTTCCCCGCCATCCTGCTGAGAAGGCTCTCTCCACCATACTCCCACTTTCCAGATGCTCTGCAGCTCTGCTCAGCTTTCTCCAGGAAGCCTTCTCTGACCTCTGCCCTCTGCACACACATACACACACACACACACACACACACACTACATGCATGCACACAGACTCAGATGAACACACAGCACATGCTCCATACACAACTGCACACAAATACAGACCACATACACACATACACACACACACACTGCATGCACACACAGATAAACACACAACCCATGCACCATACACAACTGTACACAAATACAGACCACACACAGAAACACAATGTACAACACATTCACATACTGCACGTGCACAGACTACAGATAAACACACAACACATGCACTATTACATCTGCATGCAACATATGCAACCATACATATACCACAAACATATAAGCACAATGCATATGATATACAGACCATACGCACAACACGCACTATACAAACTGCACATACATGTGCTAAAAATAAAGACACCCCATACATATCATATATATATATATCACCCACACATATCACACACATATACACAAACACACACACACACACACGCCATATACACACTACACACAAACACCTAGCCTATACATACTGCACGTAAACAAAACTATATATCACACTACACATACCACACATGATCACACATCTTACATGTGTATTGCACAAATACATGTAATACCCATCATATACACAGACATCATATAAACATATATAAATGACACACACTACACACAAGCACATACTACGCATACTACATGCACACCACATACATATTACACATACACTGCAAATACTACATACACACACACATACACACACATACACACACACACACACATGCCCATCCTACCACCCAGGACATATTGATTCCCTTTTCCTGGTCTCTCACAGCAATGATACTGACTCTAAATAAAATGACATATTCAAAGTGCCCAGAACTGTACCTGGTATGTGACAGCCCTTCTTCCCCCCAACCTGGGGACTAGACACACTTCTCTGTGACTGAGGGTGCCCAGCAAAGTAACAAGTGCCCGGGAGGCTCTAGGCAGAGGAAGAGTAAATGGCCACCTTGAGGGTAATTGGGAAATACCTAAGAAGGAGCTTCTGAACTCGTGACCCGCAGATGACACCACTTTCCCCCGCAGTGATGCTTCATACCTCAGAATGAGCTCAACTGCTCGATGGTCCTTTATCCAAGTAAGTAAGAGGCAGATCCATAACCAAAAGCAAACTCACCAAAAATCCCTGGACTGGGAATAGGAGACCAAATCACCGGAATCACCTTGGACAAATCACTTGAGCTATTCATGCCTCCATTGCCCCATCCGTAAAATGGGTCTCCGGGGCCCCCTACAGGAGAAACATGAGCACCCACTGAGCCATCAGCAACCAGGGCTTCCAAAGGTTAAAGTGCTAAGTAGAAATCTCCATGGTAGAGATTGCATCTTCCTTGACCCCTAAGAGATGACAATGTAGATGCCACTAACTACTAGATTTCCTTCTCCACCTAATTCCAGAGATATGGGTCCCCCAGTGCCATAAGGAGAAAGAAAGACAGGAAATTGTGTCTTCCCTAGGGGTGCTGGAAGAGGCCTACAGCCAATCTACTTTTACTATATGCCAAAATCAAAAGTACTAAGACCTAATCACTCCTATGCCAGTGTCAAAATCAGATGTTTTTTTTTTTTTTTTTTTTCTATAAGGCAAATGTGCTCCCTTGGAGAGAGATATAGAAACAGACAGGACCAGCCGTTGGCATAATGGCTATGTCACTGGACTCCCATGTAGTCAAGCGTGGTTCAAGTCCTGGATCCAGTGGCTTAAACTCATGTCAAGTGCATGTGCATGCATGCCCAAGGTCCAGAGAGGAGAATAGAGGAGAAGGGATTGTGGCATGGCCGTCCCTCCTGGGGAGTGATTTCTCACTTTCTATCTCTCTGTCTCTCTCTGTCTTTCTGGCAAGTGCATACGCCCTATAGCAAAAACCTCTCCAAAAAAAGAGAAAGATACAAAGAGAAGAAAAGTGAGCAATCAGTCCCCAGAGGGGATGGCCGAACTACAATCCCTTCTCCTCCATTCTCCTCTTGGGATTTTGGGCACATACACACACACACATCTGGAAAACCAGAAAACTTTAACACACACCAAAAAAAAAAATTAAAAAAAAGTTACTCCCATCATCCCTGGCCATAATGCTGCTCAGAGCCCAGGGTGTTTGCATGCCCAGGAATAAAAACCAAGGGTCTCCTGCCCTGTTAGGGTCTTCACAAACTCGGTCCCAGCTCCCAGAGCCACTGCAGGGACAGCACAGACTCCCCACTCAGGGGTACAGGCCGGAATGACATTTCACCATCAAAGTGCTTGAGATCACGACAACCCCTCAACGTGAGGCTGATTAAAGAGAGTTACGTGAATTGCCGAATTAAGCCATCCAAAATTGGATAAAGCGATTGTGAAATCTGTTTTGAGTCAACCTATACGTGTCTCATTGCAGGAAAATGTCTCTGTAAAAGTTCATGAAGAAAAAAACTGAGCAACTCATTGTTGGCTGACCTTCCTGGGGCTCCTAATATTCAGTTCCCCAAAAGGCATCTTAGCCATGTAATTTCCAATATGGGAACAATTTGAGTTGCAATTAGGCAAATCTCAGAAGGTTCTGCCACTGATTTGTTCGTTCTCTCAATATTATTCTATAGGACACACTAAAATACTGCTTCAGGTTCATGTAGAGGACAATTAGGAGTGCTGATGTCGGGTTACAGAGGCTGGATAAACACACGGCTGCTCCTCTGTAACCGTAATGGCACTGTTAGGCCCCTGGAGCTGGGCACATGGCCCTCCACCCTCCAATGGCTCTGCTGTGGGCAGGGGCAGTGACAACTTGGAGCTTGGGGCCATGGTCATGGCAAGTTCGGAGACCCTGGACAATGAATGGGAAGGTGGTTAGGACAGCTACCAGCTGGAATGCAGCCTCAGAGATTGTAGGGGAGAGAAAGCTAACAGACAAGTCTTGGTAGTAACATTAGATTTTGTTGAAAGCCACATTGTTCATGGAGTGCCTTCTCTGTGTTAGGTCCCAGCTAGGCCCCAAGGACACTGATCTCAAACGGACATAGTGCTTAAGCTCCAGGAGCCCAGTGGGAAGACACAGGAGCAAGCCCAATTATACAAGGTAATGAGTTCCAACCATGGTATTATTCCCCAAA
This sequence comes from Tupaia tana, assembly GCA_026018925.1. Classification (NCBI taxonomy): domain Eukaryota; kingdom Metazoa; phylum Chordata; class Mammalia; order Scandentia; family Tupaiidae; genus Tupaia; species Tupaia tana. Next base: position 213,565,711 of record JAKSZU010000003.1, on the reverse strand, counting down.
GTTCCAGGAAATCACAGAAAGGAAGAGATTGAGTCTGCCTGTAGAGCAAGAGTAAACTTCACAGAGAAGGACAAGTTTGAGGGGGTTTTGAAGCACAGGTAAGAGTTTGGCAAAGAGAGAAGGGAGAAATGGCAGTCCCAGAGAAGCATTCTCCTTGCTTCATTGGGATGAGTTGGATGTCTCTGAGCAGCGAGTATCTCTTGAGCATGGAAGCATGTTCATCTTTTTCAATAAGCGAAAACTGCCGGTCTTCAGTTTTAAATTAATATTTTCACCCTTGTTCCTGGTCTCAGGGAAAAGGAATTGTTCCAGCCTCTGGGGCACATCTAGCTTGCCCTAACTCCTGTTATAGTCCGCCCTTTGTCCCCAGGTGACTGGCTTGCTCCCAGGTAACAGGAACATCTGGATCTTCCCCTGTTCTGGATACAAACTGCAGAGATTGGCACACCCCTTTCCTGCCCAGACCAGAGCTCAGGCCTCACACCAGACCCCACTAGCACTCAAGCTCAGGGGAGGTCAAAGTCAGCCTGATGGGAGCCCCTGCAGAGCACGGCCTGGGTCCGGGTTACCTTTGTTTTCCCTTTGCCCCCAGGTCTGCTCAGGGCCCAGCTCTCAAGACTAGGTGACGAAGCAACTGAGTGAGCCCAGACAAAAGGCCTGGGCAGGGCCTGAACAGCTCCAGTAGCATTGAGTCTGCACCTCAGGTCACAAGATAGAAGAGCCAATAGTCACAGAACGAAAGGTAGAGGTGAGATGTGACGGTACGGAGGGAGATTTGGGAACCCCGTGGGATCTGGCAATCAGGAAGGACAATAGGTCACAAGTGAGCCAACTCAGTTTCCCAAAAGGAAAGAGAACAGAATGAACAAGGGAGACCTCAAGGACAGAATTGGGAACTCGGTGCCACTGGAGTGTGGGAGCCAGGGAATCCAGAGGAGGTCTCCAGCTACCGTCTACCTGCTGCCCTTCCCTGCCGCTCCGGGAGCCATGGGACGGAGTTCCGGCTCTGGAGAGCTCAGTGGGAGTCAATGCAATCTGGGTACGAGTTTCCCCTCCTGATGCGGGGGCTCCTTCCTCTGTGAGTTTCCTTTGGCTTCCTCTTACCTGTGGTGTGGACAAGTGCTCGGTGGGAGCTGCTGCTTTCTGACCATGAAGAAACCATGCGAATGAATGAAAACCACACTGGAGCACTGACAGTACTGCTGAACTGAGAAAAATGAGCCCTGGGTCATTAAAACAACCATGCCACTATTTTGTTTGGGTTTTTTTATGTGCAGTTAAACCTGATCCCTAACTGATACATCTGGTTCCAAGTAATTGCTCAGCAGGTAAGCCAGGTGCACCTGAGTCATCGGGGGCAGGGAAAATGTAGAGGAGCCCATAAATGAGATACCTCTGCTTCCAGCTGCAGGTGGTGTTCCAACCATCCTCCCAGAGCCCCTTGTCCTCCTTCTGCTCTTTTCACAGAGCAGAGACGCCACCACCCTTGGTACAGATTCTGCCCTTCAACCCCAGGCACACCTGTCAGGGTACCGCTCAGGCCAAGATCCTTTCTCCATGCTGTCTTGGAAAAGACAGAGCCAGAGCTGTAATTCACCAATGACCCCCTGAGCCTATCTCTTCCTGCCTCCCTGCCTCCTTCTCCTCCTCTGGCAAATGGGGCTAAACTTGCCCTGTAGGCCATAGATGGGATAGAACACTCCAGTGGGGAGTAATGCCACAGTTCTGATGTGCTTAATATTTTTTTTTTTCATTTCTGGCTGAATGAATAGTCTGCTGCTTCTTCGGATACTCCCAGCTCATAAAACTATTCTGCCAAGATGCAGTGGCGTCGCTTAGGGGCACAACTCCCCCGAGGCAGACACGTGGTTGTCTGTTGTCTCCTGAGCCACAGCCAGCCGCAGCCCAACCCTACCCAGACAGTGAGCAGATCTGGGCCTACTAACCCAACCGTGGGGTCTTGGCATTGGCTGGGGCTCAGGATACAAGCCCAGGCCTCTGTGCAGGTCTCACTGCCCTGAGCACCAGCCCTCCAGGGCCTCCATATGACAGGCTTCATGAAACAAAGACATAATCCTAGACAGGATACAAGACAGGTCGCAAGCCCCGCAGATGGCACTGGCTGTTTTCAAAGCCCATATTTGGCAGGACTGTACCTGGAAGACCTAAGGACTCCAAGAAAGACCCACTGAGGGACTGACTGCATGCAGGTGTCTTAGTGACCCACTGGCCCTCAGCAGAGTATCCAGCCTGTGTCTATGCTATACCTGGAGTTGGCTGTCCTGCCCCCAAGGAGACACGCCCAGTGGGTAGGCTAGTACATAAATGAATGGCCCCAGGAAGAGCCTGAAAGTCAGGCCCAACCAGGATTGAAGAAGGGGCCAGAGCGGGAAGACAGCGCTCCCTGAGAAGAATCAGGGAGGACCTCATGAAGAGGCCCCCAGCAGAGGTCATTCCTAAAAAGGCAACAGCATAAAGAAGCGGGGAGCCAGCGGCGTTGATGTGGAATGGCAGGCCCAACTCCAGATCACCTGATCCTGCAGGAACAATGGGGGAGGTGGGCTGGGTTCCCAGGGAAGGCTAGACATCAGCCTTCATCTGGAGGGGGTCAACCAGGATGTACTGCTCAAGGAGGGGCATGCCAAAGATGACTTTTGAGAAGACATCTCTGCTAGAGGACGAATGGAGAAGATGGGAGCTGGAGGCAGGGAGAGCTTGACAGTGGCCTGGTGGGATCTGAGCCACGATGGTGATAGCAGAAATGGACAGAAGAGAGATCTTGAGAAGGTAGAACTGATGAGCTAGAGCTACACTCTGGAAATGAGGAGCCATGAAGAGAAGAACACAGTCAAAGAGAACACCGGGCACTTGGCTTGAGTGCCGAGGAGCACAGCAATTCAGTGGAGAAAAATCAGGAAGAACAGGAAACATCAGACTGGGAAGAAGACAGCAAGGGACGCAGAGGGCATGGCCCTTCCCTTTCTTCTACACCACCACACACCCCTCTTCTTCAGGTTCCACGCAGAGCTAACCCCAACTCCCAACCATGACCTAGTGCTTAGTACAGTCTTTGCCAGGCAGGGGATTCAGGACTGCTTGGCCATTCAAAAGTGGAGACCCATGAAGCCACTGAACTGGACAACACAGACATGTGTTCTCTCTCACACCTATAACCCAGCTCCACCTCCACATGAAACAACGAAACCTTCCCTGGATGGCAAGGGCCACTCAACTCCATGGAGTCAACCTCTCCTTGTTTCATTGCATTGCTGGGGGAAGAGGGACTTATCTGGGACCAGCAGTTAGCATAATGGCTATGTCGTTGGACTTCCATGTAGTCAACCGCGGTTCCCGTCCCGGCCCTGGTGGCTTAAAACTCACGCCAGGCGCGTGTGCGTGCATGCCCAAGATCCTGAGAGGAGAATGGAGGAGAAGGGATTGCGGCATGGCCATCACCCCTGGGAGGTGATTTCTTGCTTTCTGTCTCTCTCTGTCTGGCAAGCACACATGCCCTATAGCAAAAACCTCTCCCAGAATAAAGACGGACTTATCTGAGAGTTTACTTACAAACATTTGCCATAAGGATTCTCTTTGGGTCAAGAACTCAGAGCCCATGCCATTATGATTCCAGCTCCTATTTTACTGATTAACACGCCCCAGGAGAGGGTAACGATGAGAGTGGGAGATGGCACCGATGAGAGTGGGAGATGGCAGAGTGTAAGAGATAGGGAATCAAGGATGGGGGAAAAAAAGCAAAACATACAGGAAACAAATGGAAAATTATTTGTTGATAATAACATGTATGTTGATGTGCTTGATTGAGACAATATACAGTATACTCTGGATGGAAAATCTCATTTTGTATGCTGTAATGACGTACAGAGAATGAACGTAAATAAATAAATTTAAATTTTTAAAAAAAAGTGAATACTACCACAGGCCCATTAATCACAGCTCCTTCTAAGCCAAATCAGCTCCAGGTAGAGCAGACAACTAGCTCAGTTTGCCTGGGCTTCCCCAGTTTTAGCACCAAAAGAACTACCTCCCAGGGAGTCCTCAGTCCCAAGGAAACCACGATAGTTGGTCACCTAGCTGCAGAAAGACTTCTTGATATCCAGACAGGGACAACACTTGCAGCTGCTCTGGAGACACAAGCCCACAGTCAGTGGAGGCACTGCCCCCGTGGCCCAATCTCCCCCTACACATAGGGCCTCTGTAGCCTCTTCAAGGCCTGCTTCACCTTATCCCCATCTTCCAAAACCTTCCAGAATGCTGGGCACCCAGCCTATGATCCACACCGAATTGCTGATTGTCTTAGAAAGTTGATCCCTGTGGGACACAGATAAGGTCTATGATCTGTTGACAAGGATGTGTGTGGTGGTCTCAACTGGGCTGGGCTGAGGTGTATACCGTGCTGAGTAAAGTCTCTTCACAATCTAAATGATATATAACGATTTAATGTATGAATAATAATAGTAATTATATAAAAATTTAAAGAAAATAATAAAATAAAATTTAAAGAAAAAGAAAGTCAATCCCTTGGGGGACCAGCACTTGGCATAATGGTTATGTCACTGGACTCCCATGTAGTCGACCGTGTTTCAAATCCTGGACCCGGTGGCTTAAACTCACGCTGGGCGCATGTATGTGCATGCTCAAGATCCTGAGAGGAGAATAGAGGAGAAGGGATTGCAGCGTGGCCATCCCCCCGGGGGTGATTTCTCTCTTTCTGTCTCTCTGTCTCTCTATTTCTGGCAAGTGTACATGCCCTATAGCAAAAACCTCTCAAAAACAAAAAAGAAAGTTGATCCCTCGGGTCTCTGATCTTTGCTCCTCTCACCTTAGGGAAAGGCTGAATGGATTCGTGTGAGTGTTTGATTCTAACAGAGTACTCACAAGAATTCCCAGAACAAACTGAGCCTCTGTTCCTGATTCATTGACACTCAGCCCACCCAAAACCAGGCTGGGAAACCAAGTAATCATGAAGTATGTGAGAATTATCTAGTGAGGGAACCAGCAGTTAGCGTAATGGCTATGTCGCTGGACTCCCACGTAGTTGACCACGGTTCACGTCCTGGACCAGTGGCTTAAAACTCACGCCGGGCACGTGTGCGTGCATGCCCAAGATCCCGAGAGGAGAATGGAGGAGAAGGGATTGGGCGTGACCATCCCCCCTGGGGGGTGATTTCTCGCTTTCTATCTCTCTGTCTCTCTCTGTCTGTCTGGCGAGCGCACGCGCCCTATAGCGAAAACCTCTCCAAAAAAAAAGAATTATCTAGTGAGACCGTGAACATCAGTGACCTAGGAAAATAAGAAGTTGAATCTTTCCAACGCAAATAATGGAATCCTGCTACAGAGACTTTTAAGGAAAAGGGAATTCTCTGAATCCTGTAGGAAGGTTGGAAGGTGAGAATAACACAAAGCATAGCAAGCTGCCGGAGCAGGGACACACCGACTCGCCACAGAACTCAGAGCAGTTACTTTGTATTTTTACATGAACTTTTTTTTTAATAATTCCAAGTTTACAGAGAGCCACCTGTCTCCCCATTTTAGCATTTTACGTTCCCCCATACATTTGTCAACACTAAGAAACCAAATCCTCTAAAAAAAAAAAAAAAAAAAAAAAAAAAAAAAAAAAAAAAAAACCTAAGAAACCAACACTGACTGGTTATCGTTAACTGAACTCCAGCGTTTCTTTCAATTTCACTGGTTTCTCTCACGTCCCTTTTCTTTTCCAGGATCTAATCCAGGGTACCACATTGCATCAAAGCCTGTGTCTCCTTAGGTGCCTCTGGACTGTGACAGTTTCTCAGACTTTCCTTGTTTTTCATTATCTGGGCCATTTTTGTTTTGTTTTGTTTTTTAGAGAGATTTTGTTTTGTTTTCTTTTCTTTTCTTTTCTTTGCTGTACGGTGCATGTGCTCGCCAGAAAAATAGACAGACAGAAAGCGAGAAATCACCTCCCAGGGATGGCCACATCACAATCTCTTCTCCTCTATTTTCCTCTTAGGATTTTGGACATGGGCACACATGTGCCTGGTGTGAGTTTTAAGTGCCTGGGTCTGGGACTCGAACCATGGTCAACTATGTGGGAGTCCAGCCACGCAACAATTATACCATCTGCTGGTCCCAATCTGGGCAGTTCTAATACGTCCTGGTCAGGTGTTTTGTAGAGCATCCCTCAGTTTGGTTTTATCTGATGTTTTTCTTATGATTAGACTGGAGTTCATGGGTTTGGGAGGAAAATACCACAGAAGTGAAGTGCCCTCCTCAGCACATCATATCGGGCTCCCTGCTGTCAGCATGGCTTCTCCCTTTTGATGGTAACTTGGTCACCCAGCCAAGGAGGAGTTAGCCAGTTTCTCCACTGTCAAGTAGAATGACATGTTTTAATCTCTCCCTTTCTGAGCCTTCTTGGATGAAATGCCAACGGCACATTTTATGTTCATCCAGCTCCCTGGGCCATGATTACTTGTCCAGAAGTAATCAGTGTTTGACAAATTCCCCCATGCCGGCCTAGAAATCTCAACTTTATGCATCACTTAAGGTGGTTCCACTCCCTGAGGAGTTGTGTGCCAACCGAGAGTAGCCCCTGGCCTAAGAGAAAACTATAGTTTTGGGTTAATGTGCTCAAAGAAAGCCTATTGTCATAAGGGGGGAAATGTGTCCATATTCAACAGCTGTGAAGTTGCTCAGAAAACTAGCATCTTCCCAATCCCCAGGAAATGTCTGCTGAATTGAACTGGGAGTATCCATTCCCCTCCACCCTCTTGCTGCCTGTCTTTCTTCTTTATTTACCTCTCTTTTTCTTCTTGTTCTCTGCCTTGCTTCTTCAAATGGCTATTCGAGTACCAAAGCCTAATTCTTCATTATTTGTTGTGTTGGTTAAACAGAGTTCTCTCTGTGTTTCTTCATTTGTAAAAAAGAAAGTTGGAATAGTCTCACATCTCTCTCCAAAAGAAGTGACCAGGGATTTAAGCATATGAGGAGTCTTCAAAGAGTTCATGTAAAATATATATTATGAAAAATAAAGATGGATCTTAAAATATTTTTGCACTAAAATAACTAATTCCATTGTTCTACAAACATTTTTTAAGTTTATCCGTTCATTTCTTCCATGAGAAAGACAGAGAGTCCAGGCGTCACTCTCAACAGGGTCTTCACAATGCGATCCGCCCCCAGACTCAGCCAGCCTGGATTAGGCTTATGTAGAAAGGTCCTAGGACACAAACCAGGAGTTTACCCGTGCGAGTCCAGTTATGTTACCACTGACCCACGGCCTGGCCCTCATAGACTTTCTGAAGTTCCTTTGTACACTTTCCAGAATGAGCAATGGGGACACATTTTCTAACATGTGGTCTGGCATCAAAGAAGAATATTTGCCACCAGGGTTGCTTGACCACCATGTTTAGACCTCAGACCCCAATAAGGAAAGTTGCATTAAAAGTGTCTTTTTACTACTTCTGGGTTAATCTAGGGAGAAAAATTTAAGTGTTGTCACATTCCACAGCGAGAGGGGATATCAAAGCTTGTCTAGCCCCACTATCTCGTTCTAGAAATAGGAAAAGTAAAACCTATTGATAAACACAGACTCATCCAAACACACTTAACAAGTGGGTGACTATGGAACAAGGGCCCAACAGTTTGACACCCCCACTCTAGTGACCTTTCCACTATACCATGGCCAACTATATCAAGGAGAAGATAGCTATCTTTCTCCAAAATGACTATTTATAACCAGGTCAGAACATAAAAATCCCACACAGGGAGGCACTTTTTCTATACAAATAGTGCTGTGAACAATTTCTAATTTAATCAAAATGCATCTCAGACTTTAACCAAACTAAACAAACCCAGGTTGGAAGCAGCACCACTTTAAACATCATACCCAGACCAGAGCTCCACCTCCCCTGCTCTTAGCCCAAGGCCAGATTGAAATGCTCATATAGAGCTGGAATCCATAAGATAAACCTTACACTTTGGGATATTGCTCAGTAGTATGGTTACTATTGATTTGGGAATGCAGATGGTGTGGTGCAAAGTTTTATAGGCCTGGGAATGTGGGGTTGGCAGCCACTGACTTAGCTTCATACCATGCAGTCTACCAAGGTGCTGAGATGGATAGCCGGGTCAGATTCACCATCATTGGCAGAGGAGGGGCGATCTCTCAGGGCCATGTATGGGCTCTGGAAGTCGTTCAGATAGCTGAAGCTGAGCGGTTCTCCTACCGGTCTCTGGATGGCCAACACCTCCATCTGTCCACTACTTCCTGCATTGGCTCAATTATTATGGAAGAATGAATTCCAGAAAAGACCCAGGGAAAAGTAGATAAATCCTGAGAATAAATCCAGCCAGTTGTGTGGATAGACTTCTACTCCAAGGTGTGGCTAACCTAGAGCAGAGCGTGGAGGCAGACTGAGGCTCTGACTCTGTGCCTCCCAGGTGGGAGGAGTCAGCAGCCACCACTGTGTTCTCCGCCCTTGCCACACATCATAGGAAACCACAAGATAGCAGTGTCATTGTGGAACAACTGAATACATTCCACCCAGAGTCCTGGTTTAGTTTGGTTGTCACTTCCTTTTGGGAGCTCGCCCAAAATCTCTCACTGAAGACCACAGTTCAGACACTATTATGGTAGATACTCCTCGACACAGGTGCACTCAACCAACCACACGGGCCTGACTCCTTGAGCTGAGTTGGCGGGCTCCAGTGCACTTTGTACTCCAAGTCCCAATAGACTGTGAAGTCACCCAGCAGCAGTGTCTATGGGATATCCAACACATTGTTATTTTAAAACCAAGACTCATATAGATCCCAAAGTTTCTCCATTGCTGTTACAAAGTTCATATATGTTCATTATATGAACAGTATAATCCCAACATAACCACCTTTCAGCCTTATGTTCTACTTGTTCCCCATCACATTCTCTGTGCTAGACCAGACTCTCCTCCTTGTCTTCTGCCTGAAATTTTCCTCCTCCATGAAAACTGTGCCCTCCTTGCTGAATGCTGAACTCCTACTCATCCTCCAAATCCATTAAAAACGTCCTCCAAAAACTTTTGTATCTCTTGACTGTCTTCTCTGCAAAGCTCTCAAAGAACGTCTTCTGCATCTATCTTACGGCTCCAATGCTCAATAAATATCAAATTGTATTAACATCAGAAATTTCCCTAATTAGGAATTAAGCTCCTGCTTCCAGCCATAGGGAAAGCAAAACAGAAAGATCTGAGTCCTCAGGACCCTAGGGATAAAAGACTTTCCTACTCTCTGCTATTCACAGTTACAATTCTGCTTCATTTTCAGTCTTAATAAAAAGCATTTGCAACGTTACTAATGTTCCTCCGGGCCTGTAAACATTTTTACTACAAACACATCAGCTGCAAAATGTTGGAGCCCTCTCAGAAAAAGAACAGAAAGCCAGATACGCTGCAAGCCAACAGCCAGAGGGTGGGAGTTCAGTCCCCACTTCAAGCAAGCTACCCAGCACCTGGGTGGGCACATGCAATTCAATACAGGCAGAATAAAACTCGTAAAATGAGAGGGGAAAGACAGGATGTTTTTGTTCTTTTCAAAAAAGGTCCCCAATGTTACATATAAAGCCCTATGAATATTTCACAGCTCAAATCAAAAGCGGAAAGCATCGTGATGTTTAGACCCTTTGGTGCTACCATGGCCAAAACAGTCCCCCTCAGCTCTGATTTTACATTCACTAGCAGGCAAAGCCAACTCAACCAGGTGAGATTTGGTGGCCTTCATCCCCTCTTAGCTGCCTAGGAGGGACAATTAAATTGAAAATATAATGCCCTTACATCAGAAGGAAATTTTTCCAAGCCACATATGAAAATCAGAACCCTGATTTCATAGTCACACCTCTGTACTCCACGGTGAAGGACTAAACAACTGTGAGGAGCAGAGAGGAATGATGTGCAAGTCATGAACTTGGGTTTCTGTCTCTTGGCAATCTTTTGCTGATTTGAAGAATGACTACCATTTGTGAAGGTATAAAAAACCTGGAGGGAGCTCAAAGGTGCCGAGCAGGAACAGAGCATGTATGCAGCAAAGCAGAGGAAGTAGTCAGACTTAAGAGTAATGAAGACATGTTTGGAATTCACACTTTTTTTTTTTCAGTTTTTGCTATAGGGTGCATGAACTCACCAGAGAGAGAGAAAGACAGATAGACAGACAGAGAGACAGAGAGAAATCATGCCCAGAGGGCATGGCCATGCCACAGTCCCTTCTCCTCCAGGCATGACTATCAAGCGGGACTAGGACTAGAACCGTGGAGTCAGCTATGTGGGATCTAGTGCCTTAACCGCCACACCACCCACACATTTTTATTTTACAGCAGGAACCCTTGATAAGCTAGAAGATGTACTGAAAGCTGAAAAAATCATTAGCTTCGGCAATAGAACTACAAATAGAAGACTCGGAGATCATGAATATGCTAATGGATTCCTCTGCTATGGCCTTGCGGTATTGAGGTTTTAGCCCTAACACGCACATCAGTCAGTGCCAAATCTAACCGCCTCTCAATCTCCAGCAGGAATCCCTGCTTTACCTGAAACAGGCAGTATAAATCACAGATGTTATGGGAGTGTCCGATATTTCTGAATAAGAAAAGTGTCTCCCTGCAGAGTTTTGATGATTTAGTACTTGGTTGAATATTCTCTCTAAAATAGAATAATAACCTGGAATTCAAAGGTCATGAGTACAATGGAGCTTTAAATATTTTCTAAATTAACACATTACAAAAGGATAAATCAGCCAGCAGACATTTATGGATCCATGGAGCATCGACGTGGGCCTTACGCTGGGAGGTAAGCTGGGGTGTATCCACTACACCTAAATGGAGTGACAGGAACATGTAGGAGGTGTTGGTAGAGATCTGTTGGATAAACTGGTTGGTTAATTAGCTAAACTTTATTAGTGGAGGAGAATATTATCTTAGGGAGTCCCTAGTTGCTCTAGGAAATCTGAGAGCAACACACGTCACTCTCTGAGCAGAAAGCCAGCAGAAACGAGACCTATCTGTTCCATATAGTCACCCTATTGACAGCAGCAACTGTGGACAGTCACCCCTCATTCATTCACTCAGCATTCAATTGAGTACATACCATGTTCCTAGCTACAGGGCAGGGCAGAGGTATAGAAATGGCTGCAACACCACTAACAGAAATGGCATCTTTAACCCAGCCACGCACAATGATCTAAGGGGCTCCAGCCCACATGAGGACCAGAGAAGCAGACAGAGACGCACAGGGCCCAGCCATCTTGTAGGAACTGGACATCCAGTCAAAGCACAACATGGGGATATGTGTCCCTTGATGCTGTCTCTTCTTTGTGTCCATGTGTTTTGCCTAGGGATATGCAAAAGCCTGAAGAGAGGTCACAGATGTCATTCAGGAATAGAGTATGTATGAAGCAAAGCAGAAGAAGGCATCTTGGAAAGGTGGCAAGGACCGGGCTATAAAGAACTTGGATACAGAAAGAAATAAAAAACAAGGTGAGTATTTTAAAGTTCCTAGGGACTTCAGGCTGAATGGTTAAGCAGACAGACTTAGAACCAAATTGACTTGGGTTAGAATCCAAGTTTTGCAGATTAGCAGTCATAGGGTATTGGGCAAATTAAGCTCATTGTATGTCAGTTTCCTTATCTTTAAAATATAAGCAATGATATGAATGCCAAATAGGGTTGTTACTGTCCTTTAGTAAACTCTCAGTAAACTGGATCTATTTTATTAATGGTAGCTTGGGATCAGGTAGTTGAAAGTGCCTACATACAACATTCTTACCCCTCCTCTACACACACATACCATCTGATTTCTACTTCCATTCATGGTGAACTCTGCCTGAATCGCAGACCTCCCTTGCCCCCTACCCCTCAATCCATCCCTCAATGCTAGATGCCATCTACTCCAGGAACTCTTCCTTGGTTAGCACATCAGGGTGTGGTCTTCTCCCACCTCTGAGAACCCATGATGCCACACTCATCTCTACTTCTCTGGCAGATTGCAAAGCAATTCTACCATGTACCATAGCAATCTGTGATTTCTTCAAATCTTCCCCATCATACTAGAAGCATGTGGAGGGCAGAGACAGCCTTTTATACCATGATGCCTCCCACCGTGACTCCTACAGAGCCAGCCTCAATGCATGTCTCTGTGACCCAATCCAAGTCAAGAAGAGTTTTATAGTCAAGGAAACTGGACTTGAGGTCTTTGAACCCATCAGGAGTAAAGGTGGACCTGCCTTTAGCCTCACACTCCACATGCCTAAGCTCGTTTCTTGAACTTCCATGGAATGCTTTGGGGACCAGAGAGGCACCATCTCATCATGGAATGAAGCAGAATAAGCTCTAGTCCTAGGCAGGGGAGGAGGCAGTGTGTAAACCTGTCAGCCTCACTGTGGTACGAGGACAGCAATGCCAAGGTCCCAGCCAGTAACAGCGTGTTGGCCTTGGCTCCTGCCTCTGGAAACAAGACCAAGGCTTCATTGCTGCCCTGATAGCGTCCCTCCTTGGTGGTCAGCACAGGCAAGCCTGGCTAAGCCTCCCACCTCAGGGACCAGTCAGCAGCTCTAGGCAGTGCACAGAGCCATCTATGCTGCACCCTTCCTCACCCATGCTTCCACCACAGCCCCTTTCCTCCTCACTGCTCCAAGCCACCTGCTCCATACCAGCCAGAATGAGGTTTCTGGAACATGAATCAAACTTCCTTACTTCCCTGGCTCCAAGCCCCTCCTGTACCACATCCCATGGGACTGTGTACAGAACTGAACAAAAACAAAGTGAGGATAGAGCATGGGGAGTAAGGGCCTCCATTTGTGGATGGGTGGAATCACTCTGTCTCCATGCACCGAGGAGCATGACACCCTGACACCCTGAGCCTATGACACGCTGAGCCCCATAATTTAATCCTCATAAAACCTTGAGAGGTACAAACTATCTTCCCCATTTTGCAGATGTGGAACAATGATATCAGAGAGGTCATCCTCAATATTCAAGCACACAGCCAGCAAGGGGTAAATTGTGACCTGGAACCAGATCTCCTAAGGGGTCTAAACTCCCTGCTCTGCCCACCTCCCAGGCCTTACTGGGAAAGATATCCTCTTGTCAAGACTTCCCAGACATCTTGTCAACCATAGAGGCACTCCCTCTCATTACTTCAATGTCTGGTTTCCTGCGTCCTGATTTTCTGCAGTCTGGATCTCTCTGAGACAGCTAGAAGCCTTCCAGTTCCAGGTACATTCACTGTGCACCCTTCAAATCTCTAAAAATAGAACATTCTCTTCTACCCCAGCTCTGCCAGACCAAACACCACCCAACTGATCACCAAAGAAGAAGAGTGAGAGAAAAACATCTGAGTAAGCTGTAGGAGTGTGTGGAGTCGTGAGTGGCTAGAGTCAGGCAGGGAAGCTGAGGGTTTGACCTAGAAGCAGGACCCTTTACCAAAAAAAAAAAAGGGGGGGGGGGTGGATCCTATCGGCAACTGCCTGAGTTGGCCACGGTTGACAACACTGACACTGGAATGCATTCTCTGACATCTCTGGGGAGGGTAGTAGACCAGCACAGCTGCAGTTCCACATGTGGGAGACCACACCTGGCTCCACAGAGCACTGGGCCCACTGGGCCTGCTGCCTGCCAGGCCTCACGGGCAGAACTGACTCACAGGGGGCGGAGTGAGGGGACAATCTGGCGCAGCTCTCAGCACTTCTGACTCACCGTCTCCTCCTGAACCACTGTACAACATTCCTTCTCCCAGAAACAACATCCATCTTTTTTTTTCTTTTAAACTGGCAGAAGAGCTTTTTCATGTTCTTGGGACTGTAAACTGAGCATCGAATTTTCCGCAACTTTTCCTAGTAAGTATGCTTTGTAGGAAAGTTAAAAACAAGTCCATTTTTGGTCCTGAACATTGTCATACTCAAGTCACTTTGTCTCTCCCAAGGTCATTTACCTGGGGGAGGTCCAAAACAAAGATGTTTCAGAGACATCATGGACCAGATAAGCATGAGGTTGGGTGACTGGATCTGCCCAAGGGAGAATTTAATATCCAATAGAGCTCCACTGTCAGGCACGGTGTAGGTACTGTGTTTGTATTTCTCTACTCTTACCATAAGTCTGCAAAGTTGAATAGCCATCCCTACTTTAGATTTGTAGAAATAGGCTCAGAGAGGTTAAGCAACTTGCCTAAAGTTAAATGTCAGAGTCATAAGTCAACCTCAGGTCTGTCTAACCTCAAAGCATATATCCCGTTGACTAAACCACACAGCTCCAACACCTCCTGACTGAGAGCAGCTCATTCTCCTGCAATTCATACCCATCCATGGGTTACTGAAGCCAGCCAAGGTATTTCATTGAATAGAGTCCCCTGGCTCCAGCTCTTTGGCTAAGCTGTCTTTTCTCATTAGCCCTGCTCCTCCCAACTCGTAGGGTCAAAGAAGTCCCCTGGCTACACCTCCTGGGGAAAGACAAAGAGAGGAAAAGAGTAGTTCCTATGGGCACTGCCCAATCAGTCAGGCAATATGTCCTTTTGGGAAATCATTGACCTCAACCAGCCTAGATAAGATTCCAAGTCTCACATCCTTACGTGAACCCACGTGGGAATAAAGTAAACTCTGTACATAAAGGTTTCTGCTGGGGCACGTATCATCTTTGGGAGTAAGCCTGCTCATCTGTAGGTGGCAGGCTGATGTGCAGGTGGCCAGGTGGCCAGGTGATACAGAGGCAAGCTGGCTAGTCTGTTGATCACAGCAGACACACTCTCCACTCCACTGCATGCTCAGGAGGCTAACCTGGGGCTGCATAAAGGGACTTCCTTACCCTCTGGCTTCCAGTTCAATTTGACCAGTGGAAGGTGCTAGGGCAGAGGGTGAGAAGTGAGTAAGATCAGGGTACTTACTGCTCCCTTCTCTCACCAGCTTCTACCAGAGTCCCAGCTCTTCCTAGGCAGCTCCTCCTGATCCCCATGGCTTTGACTGCAGGTTCAGCATCAGCTGCTGCTCACCCTCCCTATCCTTGCTCCTGCTGTTGCTTACCACCAGGTGCTTCATCATCCCTTGCTCAGGGCCCTTGTTCTTCTCACTTGAGAATACACCTTTCATTAATCTGTCCTTGTACCTCCAACTGCTCTTTCCAGAACCCCAATTCATTCAGAGTCATTTAGGACAGAGATTCTGCCTTGAGTATAAGAAGTGGGAGATAAGCAAAGTCTATTTCTGTGACTTCTCTTAGACTTGTAACACCATCAAAGTTTGGAAATTTTAGTTGCTGCTCTTTGTGCTGCTCTTTGCTAGGTTATCATAAACAGTTAAGAAGTGCCCACATCCTGTTAGCCACTCTTTCAATTCCTCAAGGACTAAAGAGAGAGACCTTGGCCTCAGAGCCTTCCCAGTGTACATGGGGTACTGGTGATTGTCAGAGTAGAGAGTCAGGCCAAGGCCTTGTGACATGCTTAGAATTCAGATGGAAATACAAAATAACCAGAAAGCTAAATTACAAATGATAGTCAGCAAAGACCCATGTGTAAGCTTTGCTAAAAGACAAACTGGGCTTCTGAAGGACAAAGGAAAACATGGTCAAAAATTAATTTCTGTGTTCAGATTTCTGCTATGGAAAAATAAGACATGAAAGGTAAGAAAACTAAAGTGACATATTTTGAAGTTATTTAAGTAGTAGACACTGTTGAGTACCCATATTCTATGAACTAGGGTGTATCTGCACCAACTATTCAGTTAATAGCTCCTAAAATGGATATATGAATGGATAGGCAGATGGATGAATGAACAGGAAAGAGAGACACAGTTGAATGGATGGATAATTCATAGACACAAGGAAGACAGAAAGGAATAGAGTGAATGAATTCATAGCTAAATGACAGAGATGAATTAAAAACAAACAGATGTTCCCAAAGCATTTGATATTCCCCACCATCAAGCCTCTTTCTAACTCAATGGATGAGCACTGCCTATTACCACAAAAACAAAAATAAAAACAAATTGTGAAATGCTCCACTGAATTTGAAGTCAAGTTAGAAATTCCCAGAGCCTTAAGGACACACAGGACTGACCCTTACACAGTCCTACAGATCACTGGAAAAAGGGCCAATGTGCCCATTCTTGCTTCTTCTTGGCCCTGCTCCCCTGGACAATGTGGGGATCACATGTGGGGATCCTTCAACAGTGCCCTGGGGAACATCCCAGACCATAAATTCCAAGGGATATTACAACTAATTGAAGGAAACTCTTGCAATTTTGTGAGCCACAAATGACTCCAAGGAAAGTCTGGGTCAGTTTTCAGACCTGGCAATACCTTCCTTCGTGGCAGAAGGACAGTGGCCATGAAAAGGCCAGTTTTTCCTTCCCCGTTTTCCCAGAGGAACAAGCCCTGAGCTGGGAAGGTTGTGTTTTCTCCACCTGTGGTTTTAAGTGCAAGCCAAGTCCATAAACCGAAATACAGCTTTGGTTCAGATGATTCTCCAGGAGGAAAACAGCAATTTTGCCTTCAAAGGGACAGACTCTGGAGCCAGGAAATAAGAGTTATGTTTCCGGGCTACACTGGAGGAAGGTTGGGCTGCAGGCTTCAAAGAGCCACATTTCCACCAAGCCTAAGGTGGCTGGGGAGGCCCAGGCTTTGGCCATGGGGGATACTTGCCATCCAAGTATCTACATACATGACACCAGCTCATTAACAGGCACAACAGATGCTACAAGGAAAGTCAAGTGTACTAGGACCCAGCTACCCACTGCATCTCCAAGAGTAGAAAAAGTGAGGCAAGGTACTCCATTTATGGGGTACGAATGGCCAGTCATAAAGTAAATGGTAGAGGATATGAAGAGGAAGGAAGGCTTCCCTTGAAATCATGAGATCTCACTTCATTCTGTGCTTGACCTCTAAGTCATTCTGTCATTCTTCCTTCCTGGGCCTCCTTTATTTATCCACAAAATGGACACAATTGTACATGCCCTATTTATCAGACAGCTCTAAAGTTTTTTTTAAAAAAGTGTAAGATTATCTCTAGAGTTCAGCAAAAGTCACTTTACAGCATGACCTGAAACAGGTGAGCTACCTCCAAGGGATTTTGCCATCACTGACATGCTTATATCTTTACTGGAATAGCCAGACTCCTCTCTTCCTACTCTAACAATGCCAACTACATCCCAGCCCAGCCTGAGTCCCCCTATTCCAGCTCTGAACCTGGGTCTTCAA
This sequence comes from Tupaia tana, assembly GCA_026018925.1. NCBI lineage: Eukaryota > Metazoa > Chordata > Mammalia > Scandentia > Tupaiidae > Tupaia > Tupaia tana. The sequence goes on along the minus strand of JAKSZU010000003.1, from coordinate 213,548,505 downwards.
GGCTATGAGCTGCCCCCGAGTCCCAATCTCTGAAGGTTGTGTATAGCTTCAACACAACTCCGACACTCAGCCATAACCAAAGCACTGCAATGTTTAACGCTGGTCCAGTCCAATTAATCATGCCTGTACCTTCCAAGGCACACTGCTTCATCGTACAAAGACATCTAATGGCTTTCAATACACAAGGGATTCCATGTGCTCCTCCACCCAGGAAAAATCTGCAGGATGCCAAAAGGTTTATTTTTCTAGGATTAGCACAATGACAGGGAATCAGCCATATATATTGTTGAACATGATGAGCCAAATATTTTTCTGTAATTTCTACAATAATATGAGGAAAGCTGAAAAAGAAAAGAGAAGAAAAAGCAGCTGGTGTTAGGCTGGTCAACGTAAGCTCCAGCCTCCAAAAATAACAGCCATTCCTATGAATTACCAGCAACACTATTTGCAAGACAGTTGCTTGCTACAAGAAATGGAACATATGAACAGGAGCTTCCTGAGGAAAAAGAGGCCCAGGGAGGACAGACTGACCTAAGACAGAGGACACCAGGGAGAGGATGAGCTCGTGAACACCAACCCCTGACGTGTGTCCTCCCTGGGATTCTCGCAGAGCTGGAGTCACAGGAGATGCAGCTCAGTCCATACTGATTCTGAGCATTTAGGACAGTGGATCAGGGAGCTCAAACTGGGAGGAGGGCATCTGGCTGTGGCTACAGATGTCCTACAGCAGTTTCAAACAACACACTGGGTCAATCTTTCTGGACATTGAAACCTGATGAAATGACAATGGAGGGGCAAACGTGAAACCAGAATCAAGACAAGGGTCAAAAAGGAAGTTCAGGAGGAAGGGCTGCTGCAGATGGGGAAGTCAGACATGGCCTGCCCTGTGTATATAGATAGCTGGCAAGGAGGTCATCTTCTAGACTCCCACTCCCATGATCTCTCAGCGATGACAACCCATGTGACTATGGTAGGTGAGGTACATTATAGGGAGGAGGAGAGAGAGCATCTGAAGCTGGGATCCTGAGAGCAGAGCTCACACCTCTGAGGCTGTGGGTCAGTCACATCCCCGCACTGGGTCAAGGTTGTCCTCAATTTCACAGGGTTGTTGTAGGAATGAAATGGAGGTGAGAATTAAAGAAATGCAATGGAAAGCTGTACGCTGGTGTCTAGGAAACAGCTGCCCTCCCCTCAAGCCCTACACTAGGAGAGGTTATGTGAGCCATGAGAAGAGATCTCTCACCGCCAGACCCAGCCAGAGGGGAACTCTAGGAGCTGCAGGCCAGGGCTGTCTCCAAGACGTCCTAGGAGGGAACTGTCTGCTTTTGGCCACGAAAGAGTTCCAGCTTACTAAACCCTAGGAGCAGAAGCTGTGTTTCTCCCAGACCACCAAGAAAAAGGTTTTCCCTGGGAACTGAAGCTCTGGCTGACACCGGCTTGGGTGGATCAAGGGATGACATTGGTTCGGAGCCGCAGAAGACAGAACCAGAACTGCTGATGGGTGCTTCCGGAGTTACACATCTGCTCAGCAGAAGGAAGAACTTGCTAACTGTTGAAGCAGCTGACAGAGCAGGCAGCTGCCTCTCCCAGCCCCTCACTGGGCACCTGGTCTTTCAACTGTATCCTTAAACGTATACTCTTTTCCCCCCCCTAGGGCCTTACTTTAGTCAAAAGGGATCTGAAAAAGGAAGAATATTGGGACCAGCAGTTAACGTAATGGCTATGTCACTGAACTCCCATGTAGTCGACAGCAGTTCGAGTCCCGGATCCGGTGGCTTAAATTCATGCCGGGCACATGTGCGTGCGTGTCCAAGATCCCAAGAGGAGAATAGAAGAGAAGGGATTGCAGCAAGGCCATCCCCCCTGGGGGCGTGATTTCTTGCTTTCTATCTCTCTGTCTCTCTCTTTCTGGTGAGCACACACACCCTATAGCAAAAACCTCTCCAAAAAAAAAAAAAAAAAAAAAAAAAAAAAGGAAGAAGGAAGAATCTTGAAGGAAAAGCGGGGGAGGGAGCAGGCAGAGGAATTGATCAGGGTCAAGTCCTGCACTCCCAGAGTCCTCAAGCTTACATAACAGTTGAGGACAGACACCAAACTGGGTTCAGAAAGAGCTTCGCAGACCAGAGCCTGGAGGGCCCCAGAGTCAGGGGCTAAGGAGATCAGGAGAAAAGACCAGGAACCTCGGTGCTCTGCAGGAGGAGAGTCCAGAAGACCAGTGCTGGCCCCAACCCACCCTTTCCTGGTTGTATGAAGCCAGGTGAGATGTCAGGTCAAAGGATGGCAAGCGTTCCAGGTACAAGGGACAGGCCTGGTACGTGGCTGAGTACTAGGATGCAGCCCAGCTCTGGAGAACTCCTGGTCTTGCGGTTCAAGGAGCAAGCGTAAGAAGTCCTGCCCCCTGCTGATGGGGGCAGTTTCCACTGGGGGCCAGGTTTGGGGAAGCATGAGACAAACACCAAATGTTTCACCACTGGAAATAAAACTGAAAACGGTCCTGGAACCCGCTTTGTCCAGAATTTCCAGGGGAGGTTCGGTGTGAGTGAGTCACCAAGAATGTAATGGCTGCTTCTCCAGGCCAGGCTATCTGAGCTCAAGGGGGACCTTACCCAGAACTCAGGGAAAAGAGGTCTGAAAGGGTTGCCTCCATCCTTTCCAAACCCACCAACTGCAGGCAGCTCTCAGGCTCCAGACTTCTCTCAGAGGCTGGGCGAGGACAGGAGGAAACTCAGAAAACAGAGAGGGCAATAAATCTCTGCCTGCCCACGACAGCACTCTGGCTCCTCCAGTGTTCTTTCCCTCTCTGAAGAAAAAAATTTAAAAAATTGAAAAAAGACATAACTAATAACAACCCTGAAGATCAGAAGAGCTATTAGGTAAGCTTGGTGCTGCTTCCCACTCTTTCTCCCCAATGCAATGTAGGCTTTTTGACAAGGCTTCCAGCCAGAGCCTCGTAATGGCCCCACCACACTCTCACAAGAGCCCTTCTCCTTCATGAAATAAGCCTGGACACAGCCAGTGGGCAGTTTCCGTCCCGTTCTGTCCCACACTCCACCACATATGTGTGTGCCCCTGGAAGAGAACACCCCACAGGAGAGGAGGTGGCCTGCTGTCTAAGAACCACTTCCCCTGAGCAGCCCAAGAAGCTGTTCCAGAAAGTGAGGATAACACTAACGGTGACCTACCACTGAACACCAACCACAGGTCATCATTTAAGCAAGATGGCAACAAGTCCCATTTCACAGATGAGAAAATAGGCACCGAGAGATTGCCCCAGCAGAGTGGCAGATAAATGCATCAAAATCTGAGTCTGCAGGCCACAAACCTGCCACTTCCTGACAGCCTCTCCTTATTCTCAACCCACAACTGGCCCTGGGGGAACAGGCGCTCCATGTGCACAGGCTGCGGAGATGAAGATTCCAGAAGCATGAAAGAACTGCAGCCATACTGCTTGGGGGGCAAAAACCACAAATGGGGCTAATTCAGGCCTGGTAGCCTTTGTAAAAATAATAGTTACCATAATAAATTATTACTACTATGAAGTCCTCCTTGTTGCTGCAAAAATGCTGGGATCCTTAATATTCCCAGATAGAGAGAATATTCTGCTTAATACTAAGGTCTCAAGTCAGGTCTAAGGAGCAGAAAGTTCTAGTGTGTCCAAGCTTCCAGGTAAGAAATGCTGAGAAAATGAAAAGCTGTCAGCCCCCAAACTACCTAAGTGGCAGCTCTACATCAGACTCTGCCTCCTGCTACCCACCCAACTCCAGTCAGAGTCCCTGCCTCAGGCTTTTCCAAGTCCTCTCACTGGTAGGGAGCAGGCAGTCACCCTCCCTCTGTGCTGAGAGCTCACTCAGGCCCCAGTATTCCTGCTCAGGGCAGGTGCTGGGTTGGGGTGACATGGCACATTGCAGGCAGCAGCCACAGAGCTTCCTCCGACCGGCTAAGAGCTCCGATGGAGGTCTGAGTCCCCACTATGTTATTTCGAGCCTCAGTTTCTTCTATAAGTTGAGAACAATATTAGTATCCATCTCAAGGGTCACCGTGAAGATTAAAATGGACAAAGGCTGTGAAACTCTTATGTGGGATCTGGTCCATGGAGGGCAATCTATAATATTACCTGTGAATATGAGGATGATTGAATCAAAAGACTCACTAGATCAGAAGGGTAAGGCTCGTTCACTCCAGACCACACCACTTCACTCTCAGGTCCCCAGGAGACACAGCTCCATGAAAGATGAATTTGTTCATGCAGGCCACCTCTAGCATATATAGGGTTTGGGACAGGGGACAATGGACAGCCCCTCAGCATACCCCTCCTCTTCCCATACCCCAATCCAGTGCAGTCCCACATCATGAGGGACCTGTGGGTAAGTCTCTGGACCCCTACAGCCACATGCTCAAGCCCAGTACACCCATAGCCACCACTCAGACCTCAGGCCTAGATGTGCCCACATGAGAGGCCCCATTTGGATCCAAGCAGGCCTAGGGCCAGTTGGTCAGAGAAGCACCAGGGGTGTGGTGGGGGAGCCTGGCATCACTGGGGAACGTCATTCAGCTGCTGTCCTCTAGGGAAGGACATGGCTAGAAGAAGACCAAGCAGGGACGCTAAAGCATGTGGCCAGGAAAGTTACGTTCACTCTTTTATGTGATACATTTTCTAGGGATCCTACACGCTGTGGGGATACCACAATGACTAAAAGCCCAGGCCTGCCTGTAAAGAAGTTGCAGTCCAGGGAAGTGACCAGCCTTCATTACTGCAGTGAGGCAAGCCCCTGGGAGAGGCTTGAACTTTGGCATCCACATGCACAGGTGGAGCAACCCCACAGAGTAGCCAAAGTCTGAGCAGGGGAGAAAGGTGAGCCCCCTGCACAGGGAAGGGTGGCAAGGGCATTCCAAAGAGAGGGAAGCAGGCACAGGAGTTGAGGTGACAAGAGTGTGGCCATAGGGACAGGCACAGCTTGAGGTAGCAGTGCACAGGAGAGGATGCAGAAAAGCAGAGAGGTCATGATGGAGAAAGGCCTTTATAGTAATGAGCACTAGGAGAGTGCCCAGACTCCGCGGCCCCAGTCGAGCTCTGCTGAGCTGCAGTGTAGCCTTCACTTGCCCACCTCCCCTCCAGGTCTCAGCTTCCCCATCTAAACTAATCTCCTGACCCCAGGCCCTAGCGAGGGCTGGCACACAGCCTGCTGAGCATCCCTTCTCGAAACTAAGGCACAACCAATTAGAACTCATTTCCAGATGGAGTTCTTCAGCAAGCCCCAATCCACAAATTAGAAACATGCAAAGCAGTTCCCAGCCTTCCTTACTGCACAACCAGAGCAAAAGCATTGTGTTGTCTCCTTCTAGGCTACTGGCCAAATGATACACTGAGGCCCAGCTCAGAGCTGCCTCCTCTGAGAAAGCTTTCTCGAACCACTTCAGCCACTGGGCCCCTCCTAGTTCTGGGCTCATTAGTGCTTAGTGCCCACCTTACCTGAGTCCTAAGCCACCTAGGGATGACAGCTGCATCTGACCCCTGTCAGTACAGATTCCCAGCCATTCAGCACAGTCGGTGCAGAATTGAACACACAGGAGACAGACGTTAACTAGGCACCTACTAAAGGGAGGCAGATGGTCAAGAAAGAAGTACAACATAAGGTTTCCAGGATCCGTGCTTGAAGAAGGAGAAGAAGCAGAGGGAGAAGGAGGAGAAGGAAAAAGAAGGAGCAGGAGGAGGAGGAAGAGGAAGAGAGAGAGAGGGAGAGGAAGAAGAAGCAGGAGAAAGAAGAGGAAGAAGAAAGAAGGAAGAAGGAAAATGGAAGAAAGAAGGAGGAGGAGGAGGAGAGACTTAGATTGTTCACATCTTTCCCTGCCTTGGTAATGTCCAGCCTGACTTCTTCAGTCCCTGAACCTGTAGACAACAGGATACCAAGTGGTATTTCTGGGAGGCTGGACAGAGTGGGTCACCACCGAGCCCTCCTAGCTTCCCTGTTTCTCACATCCTCTCTGAGTCAGACCTGGCACTGCCACACGGGCTGACCCATTCACAGTAGCTCACAACCAAGTGACAGCAGAGCTGGAAAGGCCTCAGGGGGCACCTAGTCCAGCCTCACTCATTTACAGATAGGAGGACACAGGTCCAGGTGGGAGGGCATTCCCCTAGTTTACTTACCCTAGTAGCACCTGCCCTGGCTCCACCCTGCACCCAGCTTAGTGCCAATGCAGCACCAAGAACATCCAGGGTAGCTTTAGGCACCTGCCTCTGCCAGGGTTACGTCATACACCATCTGTAGTCCAGACAGCACAGGGTCCTGCCAGCTGTGGTTAGCTGAGAGAAGCCAGGCCGATGGCCGCTTGTTGCAGCCCAGCTGGTCCCTGTTGGAGAGCTGACTGCCCTCCTTAGCCAGTGCCTGTTCCCTCCTGAAGCAGAGTCCCATATGACCAAGTTATTAGCTTAGTCCATCAACCAGCCCCTCAGAACTATTAGTTATTATCATTCAATAGCTCAATGAGTGACACTGTGAAAAAATTATTTCTCCAAAGCATGGAAATACCAGAACTGTAGATTTAGAAACCTAGAGTGTGCAAGGCAGAGTGTGACATGACCTTGTCAGGCTCACTTTCTTGCAGCTGATTTCCTCAATTGACTGAGAGACCTCAGGACTAGGTGGCTTACCTGTCACCTTTTTTCCTCAATCAATAAGCCCTGAGCCTATTCCTCCCACCAAGCCTCTGGCCCTGCACACTGATCTCCTCGACACACACACTGCTGAATTCAGAAGGATCTCCTCACTACGTGAAATCCCCAGGAGGACAGCACCCTAGGTCCTAACAGGGGAAGGAAGGGCAACCTACGCAGACAGACCAACCTGGCCAAAACAGGGAGGCAGGGAGATCCTGGGCGTGCTCGGGATGGCATGGGCCAGTGTGGAACTACAGAGGAGCAGGAGGAGATGAGATGGAAACAGGGCTTGAGGTCAGGTCACCAGGAGCACCTGACACCGGGCTGAGGAGCGCCCTTGCCTGAGGAAGCACAGGGTCACTTGTGGAAGAGAGTGGAAGGCCAACCTTTGTAAAACATGGAATATAGAAATCAAGATATATTCAGAGAAGGTAGAGACTACCCTAGGGCATCTTTTGGAGTCTTGGAGAAATGACAGCAGTTTTCCAGGCCTATGTGACCTCAGTTTTTGGAACCTATGTCAAGACTCACCCACTCTCTCATTTCACAGATCCTTGCTGGCTCACTGTCCCTCTTTTTTTTTTTTTTTTTTTTTTTTTTTTTTTTTGGAGAGGTTTTCGCTATAGGGCGCATGTGCTCGCCAGACAGACAGAGAGAGACATCGAGACAGAAAGCGAGAAATCACCCCCCAGGGGGGATGGTCACGCCTCAATCCCTTCTCCTCCATTCTCCTCTCAGGATCTTGGACACGCACGCACACGTGCCTGGCGTGAGTTTTAAGCCACCGGGTCCAAGACGCGAACCGTGGTCGACTACGTGGGAGTCCAGCGACATAGCCATTACACTAACTGCTGGTTCCCTCACTGTCCCTCTTATAGCACCTGCAGCACTTCATTGAGTTTAATAGTATTTCTATCCTCCCTCAAAACTAAAGTCTTTTGATTGGAAAGACCATCTCTGAGTTATCTCTGTGTGTCTAGAGTACAACAAAGTGGTTGGCATGATATGTTTGCTTAAAAGATGGAAGGATGGGGACCAGCAGATGGCAAATGATTGCATCACTGGACTCTCACATGGTAGACTGCAGTTTGAGTCCTGGACCCAGGGCTTAAAACTCATGCCAGGCACATGTGCACACATGCCCAAAATCCAGAGAGGAGTCTAGAGAAGAAAGGAATGCAGTATGGCTATCCCCCCGTTGGGGGGTGGGGAGTGATTTCTTGCTTTCTGTCTGGCAAGTACAAAAGTCCTATAGCAAAAATCTCTCTCTCAAAAAAAAGATGGAAAGACGGATGGATAGATGGAACGATGAATGGATGGAAGAAAGGAAGGACGGTTGAGTGGATGAACAGAGTCCTGAATGGAGGAGGGAGCATAAATAAATGGATGATAGACTACATTTCACAGCAGTTGTGGGGTTAATGAACATGTCCCAAAACTACTACATGCCAAAAAGCTAAAATGGATCAAAAGTATTTGATCTAATTAACTTGGCTTTTCCAGGTACGCTTGCCTCTGTCAATCCCACTGGTACTCAAAACCCTCGACAGGCTCCTCAGTAAAGTCGGGCTGGGGCATCAGGCCCAGTCTCCCAGAGACATCATGGGAGAGGAAGAGCGGCACCCGGATCCTGGCACCCAAACAACCGTTTGGTAATTGCATGTTTCCAGACAGACATAAATAGACAGATTAGCCTTTCTGCATTTTTCTCATAAAAATAACAACAGTTCCTAAGCACACTGGCATGAGCATGGACGTTAAGCATTGCAACCTGCTGTTCTTGGCAGCCAAGGGCTGGCCTTCCTTGCTGTTTCTCCCATTGCCTCCTCCTCTGGGCTCTTGGAGGGCTCCTCATGCCTGGCTCTGTCCACCCCTATCACCCCAGAGCAGGTTGGCAGCCAAGCCCTGAGCCTGGCTGAGGGCTTTTATGAGCATCATGTCCATAGCTGGCTGTTCTCCTGGCTGGCTCTTTATCTACTTTTAGTCATTATGTAACTAAAAATCTTGTGCACACGGTGAAGTGATTGCATGCCCCATTCTGTACAAGAGGAAATAGGGAGAATGTCTGCTTTATCTCTGCCCTAATCCAAAAGAAGAGCAGTCTCACTGGCGAATCCCTTGCTTTATACACACACCTAATGTAATCCCCCTCCCTCACTTTCTCCTCGCCCCACTGCTCTTCCTCCTCCTCTTCCTTCTTCTCCTTCTCCTCCCTGCCTTCTCTTCTTCTTCTGATCCTTCTCTCTCTCATGCTTTTCTACTTGTCCTTGGCCAAGGACCAAGACACCATTCTGCTGTCTTCTCTCTGCCGTCTACTCTTCCCATGTGATCTTGCCCCTTCTCAGGCTTCAGGGTTCAAAAATCAGAGCCTGAAATATTGATTGCCAGGAACTTATTTCTAAGTCAGTGAATTCTCTAAGCTGAAAGAAGTTCTAGCCTCCACTTCCTGGTAAATTCAGATTAGTCAGGTCTCTGGCCACAAGGTTAAGGGTCTAGAACTAGCATCAGATGGCCATGGCTCCCTCTGGAGGACAAAAAGTAACTAGAACTTCTTGCAGGACATAAACTGATGATTTTCTCTTTCATGTGATCCTATTTCTCCTTACAGCCTTGTTCTGTGTCCAGAAAGACACAGAACAAGATGTGGAAGCTTGTATCAGGCTACATGTCACTCACCCAGCCAGCTTTGTGGGGCATCTCTCAGGGATATCATACCAGCAAATGAAAAAGAAAAGGGATTTGAAGTCAGAAGCCTTAGGTTCATATCCTAGCTCTACCTCTTATCAGCTGGGAATGTTGGGCAAGTGTTGGGCAATTAATATTCCATTGTATAAATTTAGGCACATAAAGCTTTCCTGTTCTTTTTTGTTTGGCTGGGTTTTGCCATAGAGTACACGTGCTTGCCGGAAAGAGGCAGAGAGAAAGGGGGAAATCACCCTCTGTGGGGGGATGGTCAGGCCACAATACCTTCCCTCCAGTCTCTTCTGGAGATTTTGAGCATGGGTGCACATATCCCTGGCATGATTTTCAAGCCACCAGGTCCGGGATTCAAACCATGGTCAGCCATGTAGGAGTCCAACACCTTAATCACCATGCCACCTGCTGGTCCCACTTTCTTGTTCTTTGTAGAGCTACATAATATTCTATCGTATAAATGTAATACTATTTTTAAAATAAAGAAAGAAATAATCCTCAACTGGTTTATATTTAGGCTATTTAATTCATTGACTGTCACCATCAATGCTGCAGTGAATTACCTTATAAAAATGTAATTTAATATATGTGAAACTATCTCTGCAAGATAAATTTGTAAAACTAAAATAGCTGGGTCAAAGGATGTGTGCATTTTAATTTTGATAAACGTTGTCAAATTGCCCTCTGTAGAGGTCAAGCCCATTTACACTTCCACTAGAAAGGTATGTGGATACATTTCCCACACTCTGGAAAGCACAGTTTGTAAGAAAATATTTAATCATTGCCAAATGTTAGTGAAAAATAGTGTTTTGATATAATTCACATACTCTTGCTTTTAGTGGGTGAGAGAATCTTTCCATATTTTTGACCATGTGTATTTCCTTTCTATCTGTTCATAATACTTGGCCATTGATTTATTGAGCTATTGGGTTGTCAGTATGTTGAGAGCTTTTATCCTAAAGCTTCAGAAGGTCCTCAAACCCACAAAAATTGAGTACAAATGTTGTGTAAGTATGCATTCATTTTTCTTGAAAACACGTTCATTGCTTTGATCAGATTCTTAAAGGGGTCCATGACCTTTAGAAATTAACAAATGAGGACCAGCAGTTAGCATAATGGCTATGTCGCTGGACTCCCACGTAGTCGACCACGGTTCACATCCCGGACCCGGTGGCTTAAAACTCACGCCAGGTACGTGTGCGTGCGTGCCCAAGATTGAGAGGAGAACGGAGGATAAGGGATTGCGGCATGGCCATCGCCACTGGGGGGGGGTGATTTCTCGCTTTCTGTCTCTCTGTCTCTCTCTGTTTGTCTGGCGAGTGCACGTGCCCTATAGCAAAACCTCTGGAAAAAAAAAAAAAAAGAAAGAAAAAGAAAAAAGAAATTAACAAGTGGATGAAATGGCCACAAGGAAATATTCAACAGTTAACAATGATTCTTGTGATCTCTGAGTGTAACAAAGTTTAGGTCCTGTACCCAGTACTGGCACAAATCCTCCGAAGGGTCACAGGACGCTCTGCAGGATTAGCTTTGTAAACCCAAATGAGTTGTCCACACATGTTCCACCTGCAGTTAAGGTGTAAAATTCATAGGTGGGAGAGTGGTGTCATTACCATTTGTAAAACTGTAATTCCCACAACTCTAGAAATTGAGAGACGATGACTCTCCATGTGTAACACCCTAGTTCTAGTGTTCACCAGATCTAAAATTCTATTTCTATTACACAGATCAACTTTGGCTCTAAATTTTTCACCCCTGGGGACACCATGATAAATTAGGCAACATAGGTATCATGATGAATATAAGATTCTGGGGACCACTGTAGTCCTTTCATTCATTTCGGTGGCCACAGTCATCTGGTTTTTGGAGGTTAAATACTCTTTGGCATTTGCTGTATGGAATCCCATTATCTCCAGTGAAGTCAATAGAACCTTTGCAATGGAGTTCTCTGCCCCATCAGCCCCTGCCTGCAGAGAGCAACCCTTACAAAGTTTCTTAAGAATACCAGCATGTCTCTTACCAAGGTATTTCTCAACAACATTGCAAATTAAGGTTATGTCTCGGTGATTCCCCCCTATCAGGGGGGGATCAAGCAGGTCGCATGTGACAAATTCATTCTTACATTCCTATGTCTTTAAACCTTTAGATTCTTCTGTCTGCTGAATACCAAGGCAGTTCTGACATATCCATTTCACTTTAGGTCAGGCTACCATTGAGTCCAGGTCTAAGTCAAAAAAAGGGGGGGTGGGGAACTGCTGGAGCCATTCCAAGCTGCTCAACTAACAGATTAAATCAAGAACCTCTGGTAAGTACATATATCTTGATAAATTTGGCCCAATCCAGCATTACATAGCTTCCCCTCTAGTCTGTCATCATGTAATTCTTCTGGTATGTATGCTTTCTCCTCCTGGGTCATACTTTGTTCTCTTTCCTTTTGGGCAAGCTAGGATCTGACTTAGTTACAGATCTGGAGGCAATGAGTAGCTATGAGGGGAGGTGAAAATACATCTTCAGGAAATTCAGTATCTCCTTACAAGGTTCTCAATCAAGTGAAAATTAGTTCCCTCAGAGAGCAGTAGAGAAGGTTGCTTCTAATGACAAAGCAGGGACAGAGAGATTTGGGGAGAGGGGGCAAGCTACTCTGGTTCAGCTGAATCTACCCAAATGTTCCCATACCAATTCTACACGTCTTACTCGTCCTTAAACAATGTCCTCACTTTCACATGAGTCTTGGTACAGCTGTGAATTATATTATGCTATTATCCACAACTTCATGAGCAACCTTTATGACACAATTATCTACAAGGTAGTTAAAAGGCAACTCATTCAAGGCGGTTAAAGAAACACTCTGATTCTCTAACCATGACTTGTACCCTAAGATGATTTCTTCCTTTCTTTTCAGGGCAATCAGATATGACCAGCCTATCTCACACCCTTGCAATCCTCACATTCCATATGTTCACCATGACATTCTACAGAAGTAGCCAAGTGGGGTGGTGTCTGCCAACACCTTACAGTTTATAGGAACTTTATTCCAGGCAACTTCAAGCAACTTTTTAATACTTCTTTGCCACTGCAGACCATGAATTATCAGTATTCTATTTTCTATTACAGAAAGCCATCACTGCTAGCTCCAAACCTAACCTGTGTGATAATCAACTCATCTCCTTATCTTTGAAGGTCTGTTTTCTGGAAGTACTTGTAATGCTAAATGCTGAACTAGTCAGAAGACAGCAAAGGAAAAAGAAATCACTCCAAGTATATCAAGTAGGAGTTGTTTTATACAAAAATGTAGATATTTACAAAACTGTTAGGAGCCAGTCAGTGGCATGGTCATCAAGGTGACTTGACCCTACATGACCAACTGCACAGTTTGAGATCAGAATCTGGCAGCTTGAAAACCACGCCAGGCACGTGTGCATGCCTGAGTGCCCAAAATCCCTAGAAGAAAATAGAGGAGAGGAAATTGTGGCCATCCCCCCACCCCCCGCGAGGAGTGCTTTTTCACTTTCCCTCTCTTTCTCTGGCTCTGGCAAACACATGCACCCTATAGCAAAACCAAAAATAAATAAATAAATAATAATAATAAAATTTTAAAAATATATATTAAAAGGGTTGAAAGGAATAAGATCAGGGAAGAGCACCATCGACTCTTAGGAAAGCTTGAAGGATGATCACAGCAGGAAAATGTCCATAGATTGCTGTAAAATATCTCTTTTAGGCCAGCAAGTGGTATGGAGGTTAAGTTGACTGGAGCCCACATGGTTGACTGTGTAGTGTGAGTCTCGGACCCAGCAACTTGAAAATCCCACTGGGCATGTGGGCATATGTGCCCAAAATCCTGAGAGGAGAATGGAGGAGAAGGGATTGCCACCTGGCCATCCTCTCTAAGGGGTGATTTCTCACTTTCTCTATCTTCTCTGTGTGTCTGTCTCTAGTGAACACACACACCCTATAGTAAAACTAAAAATAAAAAAAATAAAAAATAAAAAAAAACCCACATGCAAGCAAATAACTCTCTCTCCTACCTAGGCTCAATGAAGAAAAAGATAACTAAACTTTCCATTTTATCTTATAATTTTTCTACTGGCAAATTAATAATAAAATAAATCTGGACAAAAATACTAAGTTACTTTAATATTGCATGCTTGACAGGATAGCATTGCATATTTTAGGGAAGCAAATGACCCCCCCCCCCGAGTCATCCTTGGCCTTGACACCTGTATGGGTCAGGTTCTCCAAAGAAACAGAATGTATATATACAGAGAGAGATTTCACTTTTTTAAACTGACACATGTAATGTGCAATGATTGAATCAGGGTAATTAGAATATCCACCATCTCAAATATCATCATACTTTGTGACACTAGGAATATTTAAAATTCTCTTTTAGCTAGTTTGAAACAGGTAATAAATTATTGTTAGTTAGTTACTCTAGTGTGCTACAGAACACTCGGACTTACTCATCTTATAACTGTAGAGACATTTGTTTTGAGGAATTCACTAAAGCGATTGTACAGGCTCTTAACAAGACCGAAATCTGCAGAGTATACAGGCAGCTGGAGCCCCAGGGATGAGTTGCAGTTCAAGTCCAAAGGCTGTCTGCTACAGAATTCTCTCACTTCAAGGTGAGCCTTTGCTCTATAGGTCTTTAACTGATTGTGTGAATCTCACCCACATCAGCAAAGTAATCTGCTTTACTCCAAGCCTGCTGATTTTAATCTTCATCTCATCTTTTAAAAAATACCTTCACATAAGCATCTAGAATAACGCCTGACCAAATATTTGGGCACTGTGGCCCAGCCAATTTGGCACACAAAATTAACTATCACAACATCTCCTCCAAGAAGCCCTTTGTAGGTGCCAACACTCTGAAGATCCTCAGACGATATCCTCCCTCCCTTGCAACATCTCCATGCCTCCTGGGTGTTAGGGTATTTGATAAACATGTCAATGGCACCTACTAGACTTCGCACACTTCAAAGACAGAATCAATTCTGATTTATCTTTGCAGCCCGCTGGTGGGCCAAAGCTGGCAGAGATGGCTCCATAAATGTGGAATGATAGAACGAACAATCTTGCAGGAGCTGAGAGGATTCACAGCTCAGTGACTGATCCTAGCTTCTCTTTCTTGACAGGGTCTTACTCCTGTCAAAACATCCTGTTTCTCTTAAAACATCTTGTCAATAAACATCTGAATTTACAAAGCAGAGTTTTAAGGCAGGCCTAGCATGATTCCTTCATGGGAAGATGAGGCACACATAAGACCATGGGAGGATTATAGCACTCCTACCTTACTTAATGTCAAATTGACCCTCCACATAGTGCCTTAAAAAACCTCTGAGGGTCTTTCTACTGATCATCTCTCTGTAACAGTAAGGGAAGCACCTGCAGTATTCTGGCTAAAACACACCTCATAGTCAGGGTCTGGACACCAGAGTGAGAGAGTCTTCTTGCTTCTTATTCTGGTCCAGGTTCTGAGGCTGAAAACTAATTTCTTCCTGCATATCAGATCTGAAAACCCTGCTAACTGACACGTCTGACTCCTGACCCTTCCCTTGTTGTCAGAGACAGCCCATGCACTGAGGGGCTCCCGCAGTTCCCAGCCTTGTCAGGTCATGACATGCTTCCCCAGACACAGTGAATGGTGCCAGCTGGTCCCTCTGCGAGCCCTGCCTCCACATGCCCCAATTCTCAGACAGACTTGGGGGGAGGGGTGAAGTGTGGGCATGAAATAGATAGCAATGTGGCTGTTAGCCAGGGGACCTCAGAGCCCAACCCACCCCTTCTGGAGGTGAAGACAGACCTGGCATTCATGTCAGGGGAGGACTGATTTCCCCCAGCAAAGTCCAGACCTCACGGGAACCTTAGAAGCCTCCAGGTTCAAGGGTTACTTGACAGGTGTTGGGTGTAGGACCAAAGATCCACAGGCCAGGAAGGAAGAAAGGAAAGGAAGTCTGGGTTAAAGGATAGTGTGAGGGGGAACACCATCTACCTACCACTCAGCTTTCCGGACACTTTGATAATGGAAGGGACAAGCACTATTCCTCGCAGTGCAGGTTTGGAAGTCAGATTGGCTGAGTCCCAGAAGGGTCCTTCTGCGTCAGATCCATGTCACAGTGGAGGAGAGAAGATGGAGGACAGGCCATCCTCTGGTGATTAAATGGTGCCTAGATTTCTCTCACACAGATCAGGGCTCTAACTCACCTGCAAACTGGATGCAAGTCTTTGGAGAACTGCTCCCTCTCATCCTTCACCTCATTGCCCTCAACAGCACAGATGAGCCCTAAGCCAGCACTCAAATTTCTCTATCAACAGCCCTTGGATTGACCAGAAAAGGTTCCCAAAGTGAAAATATTTCTTTTCACTGGCTGAAAGTTAACAAAAGAGGAAATTTTAGGATCCTGAAACCCAGATTGCTTCTCACGTGGGTCAGCTACTTTCCTCGATGGTGTTTGGTCCTACCTCTGCATTTTCTCTGACCCAGTGAAGAAGACCTACACATTTTCTTCCCCACCCACCCCATGAATGGGACCAGCTACCAGCTGAGTGCTTGGTGAAGCTCAGGAAAGGAGGAAAGAGAGCGTGCCATAGACAGATGGATGGAGGGCTCTTCATGAAAGGAGTTCTGACCTCTACAGACCCTGCCTTGTTCTGAACTGGGTTGCCCAACCTTTGCTTTGCAGAGAAATTACCAGTAAGCTTAGAGTGTCACAAACAACTCTGGAGAACTCCATTTCACTCCTTCGCCACTAGTCTCCAGGAAGCTGGCTCCCCTAGTGGCTCATTGTTTCTAGTTTTCTTGAAACAAAAATAGACCCTTGCAAACATTCCAATATTTGGGTCATCAGTTCACAGGCTCTGTCCAGCCCTGGCTGAGGTTCCTTCCCCTGAGCTCACTCAGAGCGCTGTGGCTGCCTCAGGCACAGCAGGTTTAATGGACATTGTGGCCTAGTCAACACATGTTCTTCCCTCAAGCTGTTTAGATGATCCTTGGATACGAAGCCATTCAGAGACAGTGATGCCAAGCAGACGCCTTAAACAATGGCCAAGATGTGATCCATGGGGCAATCCTCTCTCTCTCGAGGAATGATTCAATTACCACTCAGGGGAGTCACCACCCTTTCCTGAGCTCCTAGAGCATGCTGTGTGGACAAGCCCTTCCTCCACTAAACCCATTCTATGCTGTGACTATTTCTATTTCTTGGCCTTTGGCAGGGAAGCTTCTGCAGGATAGAAGACAGAGCTAATTCTAAGAACTTTGCAGCAAATACAACCAACCCCTTTCCTATATAGTTTTTTATTAAACGAGCCCTCATGATAATGAAGCATGTGTGCACACAAACATTTCTGTAAGAATTTTGTGAAGGATATGCCTGTATGGTGCAGATTTTCTAAAGCCCGTGTCCAATTAGACCACGTCACCCACAGCTACTTGTCCAAGCCACTTTGCTTTATCACTTCCCATTAATTTTTCCAGAATCCTACATTGCCATTAGGTCCTGTTGATAACTTTTTGTTTAAGAAACACTTTGGGCTGGCAGGTGGTATGGTGGTTAAGGATGCTGGACTCCCATGTGGCCGACCGTGGTTCGAGTCTCAGACCTGGTAGCTTGCTTTCTCACTTTCTCTCTCCCTCTCCCTTTCCCTCTCTCTCTCCTTCCCTCCCTCCCTCCCTCACTCTCTCTCACTCTGGTCAAATTTAAATAAATAAATAAATAAGTTAAGTAAAGTAATTCTTTAAAAAATGATTTATAAAAAAGAAACACTCATATTCACCTAAGGAAAGTTGTTCAGGATTTGACACAGTGTCATGTGTTGGGTCCCTGTTGGAAAGGTCGCTCTCTCTCTGTTCCTCTCTCTCTCTTGCTCATAGAGGAAATAAGGAAATAAACTTTAAAATAATAATAATAAAAGATCAGGGAAATACAAAACTTCATTAGCCTGAAAATGGGACACTAGAGTGCTCACAAATTCTGCTAATGGCAGACAAAATGGCAAGGGCAACTATACAATGTACCATTCGAATTGGGAATCTAAATGTAATAAAAGTCATATCACTTTTATAATATTTATGTATTGACTAACAAATTGATTTTATTTTATTGATGGGCTACAAAATTTTCCTACCCAAAAACTAATTTCAAAAATAAAATTATTTCGGGAACCAGCAGTTAGCGTAATGGCTATGTCGCTGGACTCCCACGTAGTCGACCGTGGTTCGAGTCCCGGACCCGGTGGCTTAAACTCATGCCGGGCGCGTGTGCGGGCGTGCCCAAGATCCCGAGAGGAGAATGGAGGAGAAGGGATTGCGGCGTGGCCATCCCCCCTGGGGGGTGATTTCCTGCTTTCTGTCTCTCTGTCTCTCTCTGTCTGTCTGGCGAGCGCACACGCCCTATAGCAAAAAAACCTCTCCAATAAATAAATAAATAAATAAATAAATAAATAAATAAATAAATAAATAAATAAATAAAATTATTTTGGGAACCAGCAGTTAGCGTAATGGCTATGTCGCTGGACTCCCACATAGTCGACCGCGGTTTGCATCCTGGACCCGGTGGCTTAAAACTCATGCCGGGCGCATGTGCGTGCATACCCAAGATCCCGAGAGGAGAATGGAGGAGAAGGGATTGCGGCGTGACCATCCCCCCTGGGGGGTGATTTCTCGCTTTCTGTCTCTATGTCTCTTTCTGTCTGTCTGGCGAGCGCATGCGCCCTATAGCAAAAACCTCTCCAAAAAATAAAAAATAAAATAAAAAAATAAAAATAAAATTATTTCCAAAATTATAATATATATTTGTGTACATAAAATTTTCAATTTTTATTTACAGCAATAATATGAACATTTAAATAAAGAGGTAAGTATTCATTCCTTGTGTAGTTTCACATATTTTAATTGGTTTCCTAAATGTATCACTCTAATATTTTATCATTGAAATTTTCTTTTCTTTTTTTTTAATTTTATACATTCAGTCACTATACATCACTATAGTTTGTAAAGTGAATTTACCCAACATAAATATGCTTCACACGAGTCCAGTTGAAGATACCATACATGCTATCATCAACAGATAATCACCCATTTCTGAGGAATGTAATTTTCTTAAAAACTGATCTTATCATTTCATAATTTTCTTTTTTATTTTGAGGGGTGCCTCAGGACACATGCACTCATTGGAGGGAGAGACAGAGACAGTGAGAGACAAAATGAGAAATCATCCCTGGGGGCGGAGATGATCATGCCACAATCCCTTTTTCTCCATTCTCTTCCCAGAATCTTGGGCACGCACACACACGTGCCCAGCATGAGTTTGTTTGTTTTTTTTCACTCACTCTTCCAAGCAGTTTATTTATATTAACTCATGTAATCCTCGCAAATTATCACCTCCACTTTGCAGACCGCAAAACAGAGGGACAGAGAGATTAATAAATGTGCCCAAGGACATCTAAGCAGAAGCAGTAGGATTCAAACCTAGTCTGATTCCAGAATTCAAGAACTTAACTTCTATATAACAATGCTTTTCAACCTTTCAAGAGTTTTGCCAGGGAGATAGGGACAGTATTGTCTTTTAGGAATTGTTTCAGGAGTGACATAGTAGTGTAAATCAGCATATTTGTGTGTGTGTGTGTGTGTGTGTGTGTGTGTTTTGCTTTCGGGTGCGTGCTCTCGCCAGACAGAGAGAGACAAGAGACAGAAAGCAATAAATCACCCCCCAGGGGGGATGGCCACACCACAATCCCTTCTCTTCCATTCTCTCGGGATCTTGGGCACGCACGCACACACGCCCGTTGTGAGTTTTAAGCCACCAGGTCCAGGATGCGAACCACGGTCGACTACATGGGAGTCCAGCGACATAGCCATTACGCTAACTGCTGGTCCCAATCAGCATATGTTTTAATCCACCAGGTCCAGAACTCAAACTGCAGTAAGCCATGTGGGAGCCCAGCGTTGTAACCACTACGCCATCTGCTGGCCCCTGGTGTTCAACCTCTTAACAAGGTAAAATTGTATTTGTTTCAACCATTTTACCTTTGACAGAATGAACTAACAAAACGTTATTTTGATTTGATAAATTGGATGAAAAATTGGAGCAGTATTTTAAAATTAACTTAATGGATAGTCTATTGTAAGCATCTATGACAGTGATGTAAGGCCCCATCTTCCAGGAGTTCTATTTGGAACTTCAGAATGAAGAAGGTCTCTATGCTGCAAATGGACCAGCACATCCACTGCTATCACCGGGCTTTCCATACATGTCCAGGAAAACTTGGAATTGAAAGTGAGTGAAATTAACACAGACCAGTCATTTAGTCTAAATGAGTCATTAAATAATATGTAAACACACCTTTTACAGCTATTCATTCTAATCATCTTTGGACACACGCTTAAAATAACCATGAATTTTTGAAATGCTAAAGTCTCTGCAATAGATTTGTGTTTCTGGTTTCCATGGCATCAGTGGTATTGTATGGTATCAACAAACACTTTTTCCAAGTTAACATTAATCATAACTTTCTTGAAAGACAAAAAAAATCAGTATTTATCTTTTGTATTACTCATGCACTTGGGGTTGTTAAACTCATTGTCACAAAGTATGATACATTTTTTTTAATTAGCAAACAATAAAGTAAAAATAAGTTAAAAATTGACACCAAAAATAAATGACAAAATCATTCTTAAACACATATCCATAGTTCTTTTTATTTAGTGTTCATCAACACTGCTCAGCCTCTATTTCCTACACATTTCACACATACCTAACAGAACTCTCCCCATTTTTCTAGTGGCCAGATGGCAAATGAATTTTTTATATTACCACTCAAGACCAGGAATCCAATTGTACTTTGTTGTACCAGCAAGTAAGAATATCCCATATACTGTCATAAAACATAGATGTTCTATATGTTCTATCTGGAAAGGAAACTGGGTAAATAAAATGGTAGTATAGCAAGAAGACTATATTTTATATGAACTTGAACATTATTAACTCTAAGTATAAATAAGCTAAAATTAAGCATGCTTGTCCATAGAACTACCAAAATAATAATGCAAAAGATAGAGCTAAAAACTCAATCAAAACCAAAAAAAATCAAAATGGAGCAAAAAAAATTCAATTAGCTCAAGCAAAGGAAAAAAAGGAGAAAGAGCAGGATATAAAACAGATGTGACAAATACAAAATAAACCACCAGAATGACTAAGATTAAATATAAAGAATGATAAGTGCTGGAGAAAAGGGAACCCTTCTACATTGTTGGTGGGAGGGTAAATTAGTACAGCCACTGTGGAGAACAGAATGGCGATTCCTCAAAGACCTACAAATAGAACTACCATATAATCCAGCAATTCCATTCCTGGGTATCTACCCAAAGGATAGGACGGCACTCAGTCAGAAAAACTCTTGCGCATCTATGTTTATTGCAGCATTACTCACAATAGCTAAGACATGGAACCAACCCAACCACCCCCACGAGTGGGGTCAGAAGATATAAGGTCAATACACATCAAACAACTAGAGAACAAAATTAAGGAAATTATTTATTTCATAATTATGTCCAAAACAAACAAAAAAAGTAAAATATTTAAGAACAAATTTGACAGCAGTATTGCTGAACATCTCAAAGACCATTTAAAAATATTACACTGTTTGGATAAATTAAAGAAAGCCAAAATAAATATTAAAAAAAAGAAAAACATAATATGGAGCCAGCCCATGGCCTGGCGGTTAAGGCAGCTGGATCCCACATGGCCAACTATCTAGTTTGAGTCCCAGACCTGCTAGCTTGAGAAACACAGGGGGCACGTGGGCGTCCATGTCCAAAATCCCAAAAGGAGGAAAAGATAGCAGAGAAGGGATTGTGGCATGACCAGGCCCCATAGACAATTCTCTCTCTTTCTCTCTCTCTCTCTCTCTCTCTCTCTCTCTCTCTCTCTCTCTCTACCTCTCTCCCTCCCCACCCCCATCTGACTTCCCCTCCTCTCTCTAGTGAGAACATGTGCCTTCTTGCAAAATGTCTTTAAAAAGACATAGTATGTGCTTGGTATATACTTTCTGAATCTAGTGAATGGACCTATACATTTCAGGTGTTGTTCTAGTCACTAGAGATAAACTGTTAAAGTATAGAACTGATGAAGTTAATGATCTAGTCAGAGAGACAGACAATTTAAAAAATAAACCCTCAATACATGAGATGCTCGTAATTTCTACGAAAAAAAATAAAACTTTATAAGGGAGTGAAGAATAATGTAGAAAAACTCTTGTATAGAATAGTGGAGATCTTTTGATAAGAAAACAAATTTGAGCAGAGGCCTGAAGACAATGAGAGAGTGCTCTGTTATATAAATTGGAGACGATAATTCAAAGCAAAAGGAATACCAAAGACCTGAAGCATGGTGTGCCCGTTTGAGAGAGCAGAGTAGCTCGTGTTGCCGGAGTATAGCCAAGCGAGCAAGAGGAAGAATAAATGATGACAGAGGGATGAGGCCTCAGGTTCCCCCATCATGCAGGGATTGAGAATTTTACTGCACACATTATATAAAGCCACAGAAGATGAATGTCAAGATCTGGCACATTTGAACAAAAACTCTGAACAAAATTTAGAGTGCCAAGAATAGAAATAGGGAAACAGAAGGCAATGATCCAGGGAGAATAAAGACATTAATTGGATGTCTTCTGGTGACACTTATACTGCTGGCACTCTTTGTGTTGGGTCTTCAAAAAGTTCATTAAAAATATATATTATGGGAGCAAGCAGTTGGCATGGTGGTTAAGGCACTGTACTCTCACATGGCTAACAGCAGTTCAAGTACTGGACCTGGTAACATGTGTGCACGCATGCCCGAAAATCCCAGGAAGAAAATGGAGGAGGGGGTCTGCAGTGTGGCCATACCCCTAGGGGGTGATTTCTCACTTTCCTCCTATATATAAATATATAACATGTTGAACAAATGGTGTATGGGGTTCAACATTTTTTACACCAAAATAAATTCATGCATAAATTCCTTTTTCCACCAACTTTTTTTTTTTGAGAGGTTTTCGCTATAGGGCGCGTGCGCTTGCCAGACAGACAGAGAGAGACAGAGAGACAGAAAGCGAGAAATCACCCCCCAGGGGGGATGGTCACACCACAATCCCTTCACCTCCATTCTCCTCTTGAGATCTTGGGCACACAAACACGCGCGCCCAGCGTGAGTTTTAAGCCACCGGGTCCGGGACGCAAACCGCGGTCGACTATGTGGGAGTCCAGCGACATAGCCATTACGCTAACTGCTGGTTCCCATCCACCAACTTTTTGAAAGCC
Source organism: Tupaia tana (assembly GCA_026018925.1). Lineage (NCBI taxonomy): Eukaryota > Metazoa > Chordata > Mammalia > Scandentia > Tupaiidae > Tupaia > Tupaia tana. The sequence goes on along the minus strand of JAKSZU010000003.1, from coordinate 213,525,853 downwards.
TCCTTATACTTTTCCCTTTCTTGGCCTCTTCCCATTGACCCTCAGAGCCCTCACTGCGCAAGCTGTGTGACCCTCACCCTTCCGAGCTTCCATCTTTTAAAAGGTGATGTATATACATTCAAAGACCTAATGTTTATATTGGAATTTAGCCCTCTGCGTTCTTGCATTTGTCTGAATAATCCTAAAGAACCGCCAAGCACACAACATAGGTTTGGCCTATGTTAGTTGGAAGACCCATGGCAGTGTCCCTCTAGCTGATAATGGAGTTGCTCAGTACCATCTCAAACAGGCAGAAAAGACAGGAATAGCTAGGCAGTCAGCTCCAAGTCTGGCCCCAGCCTAGCCATGACTGTGATAAATGGAGGTTGTCATCTATGAACAGGACCAGCCCTCTGCCGGCAAAGCCTAACCATTGCCAAACCTCGCAGACCTCCAAGCACACTATGGCTAGAGCCCACTTGAAGGGATGATTTCACCAGCAGAAGGTAGAGCCAAGAGTCAAAATATTTTGTCTTCTTCTATTTATTTTTAAATTGTGATTATGTGTTCCCTTTTCTTTTGGGGACATCAAACGTGTAGTAACACTGTGCAGGGATTTCTGGGGGCCTGGCCGTTGGCAGGAGCACAGAGGAGACATCAGGCAGGTGTTGGGAACAGTGTATCCATGGCATATGTTCAAAAGGCTGACCACACTTGGCTGGACTTGCTATCCAAAAAGTGTTTCTAGTCCCAAGAGCTTGATCATCTGGGAACAGGCATGAAGCACAGGGTTCCCCAACCCCGAGAGTAATGCTTCAGCTGCTGCCTCCTGGTGAGGGAGCTGGTGAAGATCAGGAAGTAAGGTCTTCATCTTCCTTAACCCTTCATGCTCTTCCAGACCTACCCTTCTTTACCTTGTTTATGCAAATCTGAGCTCTTTGGAGGCTCATATCTTCAAGGATTACTACTTACTACCACTTCCTATCAGTGCTATCAACCAACCTCCTGGACGTTGTCTTCATTCTCCAAAACTTCAGTATCTGACTAACAATTATCTCCACCAACCAAAGTCTCTAGGTCACTTCAGTATCTGTATAGATAACCTAGACAGCACCAAGCAGCTTCTACTTCCTTGACTTTTTAATCAACAATGTAGTATCACTAAATGAACATGTTCCCCCAGTTCTATGAATTCTTCCATCTCACATGCACCATCACCCCTCATTTCCTTGAACGTCTCCTTCTCTCCTTTCCTTCCTTATAGTTCTCACTTCCCTTCCCATCCACCTTACATTCCATGGTTTAGCACCTTTATCCCTCTCCCGTTAATATTCTCAGATCAAGCTCTTGTCCCATTGATAATTCACCACATTCACCTAACAAAATTGCAATCCGAAATCATTTTGACTGCCTAATTCCCTATGCCTAAATCTAAGTGGCTAAACCACACTGAAAAGCATAACTCAGCCCCAGATTAAGAGTCACTAGAAACGTCTTGTCACCAGCTTCTCTAACACTGCTCTCATTTTTCCAAGGGCTGATTCAGATGTTCACCAGTCAAGCTTCACGTTCTCACCTTTCACTCAGAGAGCCCTTGTCTCCTACATCAGAGAAAATACAGTTGCCATTAGACAAAAAGTTCACCAGCAGCTTATTACCAAACCTATCAACTGCTCCCTTCCCTTCTCCCACCCCTTAAAATGAAAGTAGACTTCTTTCTTTTTTCCCAAGGTTTATCCTTTAGTGTATTCTTCTTCCTATCCGCTTCCTCCTTCAGAGTTTTATTCTATTATCTACTGTCTCCAACTTCTCTGCCTTGCTATCAGCTCTTTGCCATCAGTACCTAAACATGTTCAAATGTGCTCCTACTTCAAACAAACAAAAACAAAAGAACCTTTCTCAACCCCACATATCACCCCAACCCTCTTTGATATGTTCATAGACAGATATTTTTAAGTTTTTTAATTCTAAGATAAAACACAGAAACAGAAAAACAATATATAAAGTTTAAAGGATTATTACAATGTGAATATCTTCGCTGAAGTGTTCAAGAAATGATTATTTTCCCTGCCATTCCAGAAATCCCACAAGTGCTCCATCCTAATCATAATTTCCCCTTCTCCAAAACAAACCACTACTCTGATTTTCATAGTAATCATTATGTTGTGTGTCTTTATAGTTGCACCACAAAAGGTGCATCTTTGAATACTAAAGTTTAGTCTTGCATATTGTTTGTCTTATACAACTTTTCAGTTTTTATTATCTACAAGCCCTCCCTGGATCCTTTTCTTTCCTTTTTCTTACAATGTATCAGTTAAAGAACCCTGGTCATTTGGCCTAGAGAGTTTCTCACAGTCTCTAGATTTTACTGATTGCACACTCACCATGCAGTTCAACACATTCTTCTGTTTTCCTTTAAATTGGCATTTGAGTTCAGAGGCTTGATCAGACTCAAATTTCACTCATTTAGGAAGACTATAGTGAGGTTTCTTTCATTAGAAAGTATTTAATGCCTGTTTATTTGTGTGCGTGTGTGTGAATGTGGTATTTGTAGTCAATGACATTCAATGCCTAGATCCTAATTCTACTGTTTCATTTTTTGATCGAATAACTTCTGTAAAAGATGCATCTCTATTATATAATTTGGTTATATGACATTAAATATAAAAAATACAGGATAAATGCTTGATTTTTTCCTTATCTTTTCTCAATAGTGATGATAAATTTATTCTGTCTTCCTCCAAAATAATCAAGTAGTTTTGGTTTTTAAAATATTTTTTAAGTATTATTGTGAATTCATAGATTACTCTCTTACCAGTGGGAGCTTCTTCAAATTGGCTCATGGCCCCTTTGATGCATTCCAGTAGTCTTCTAACCTTCCTTCCTAATTGGTATGACAAGATACTCCAGATTTATCTTGCAGTTCCTATTGCAAACCCAGAATAATGCATTTCTCCTAGGAGCCTTGTTTGCGTTTGTTTGGGTTTTCTTTTTTTTTGTCTTTTGTTTTTCAAATGGGAAATTATTTTTCAAGATCGTAATCTTGATGATAAAGACATTTGTGATTACTTACTTAAAATTCTTTAAAAGGTTACTTTCCCGCCTCCATTCCCTCCTTAGCCCATTCAACTTCTGTCTTCCTTGAAAATGTTTTCACCAATCACTAAATGAAAGTAGCACTTTTGAATCTCCACCCAAAACTGACATAACCGATCGTCCTTTCTTCTCAAACCATTCAGTAACTGTGACCCCCCATGGCACACCTCTACTCTTTTCCTTCTACCTTTTAAAGCACTTCTTCCCATCCTCCATTATGACTTGGTCCTCCTGTGCCCAGTTTCTAAATGCTGTGGACCTGAGAGAATTAAAACTTTCCTCTTCTCACTAGACCACTCTCTATGACCTATACCACCCACTCCATGTCTGAAATTAATTATATGTTAATTCTCAAATCAGTGTCTCCAGTCAAAATCACTCCTGAGAACGTGTGGCTCACTATCCAGTATTCTACTCAGATGTCCCACCTGAGATGTCCCATCATGTTCTCAGCCCTGGCAAACTCCTGATGAAATTATTTATATCTTGGCGATGGGTTTCTCCATCAACCTAGTTGCTCAAATCAGAATCCCGGCATTAAGCTTTGACTCATCTTTCTCTTTATCCCCCAATCCAGTCAAAAATGAAACTGGCTCCACCCATGTTGTTTCCTCCTATCTGGCATCTATCCATTTTCCCTACCCATACTACTCCTTATCTGCCTCTCACCTGGCCTCCCTGCCTCTAGTTAGGCCCCTTCTGTCCATTCCCCACCTGGCATCCAAAACAGTCTTTCTAAAGCACAAACTAGATCATGTCATTCTTCACATCATGGCCCAGCTCCATGGACTAGTGGTTAAAGGAGCTGTATCCCACACGGTCAATAACAGTTCAAATCTCTGTCCCAGTAACTTGGAAAACACACCACAGAACGCCTTCTCCCTCTCCCTTTCTCTCTCTCTCTCTCTCTCTCTCTCTCTCTCTCTCTCTCTCTCTCGGATGAGCACCCATGCCCTCTGGTGATTAAAAATAAAAATCTTCAGGGCTATCAGGTGGCATGGTGGTCAAGAAACTAGACTCGCACATAGCTGACCGCAATTTAAGTCCTGGACCTGGCAGCTTGCTTTCTCACTTTCCTGTTCTCTCTCTCCATCTCTCTCTGGTCAAATTTAAAAATAATAATAGCAAATAAAAATTAAATAAATAAATAAGTCTTCAAAGGAAAAAAATTAAAAAGTAAAAAGTAAATACCTTCACATTAGTCTTGGAATAAAGTTTAAAAATTTTCGGGGACCAGCAGTTAGCGTAATAGCTATGTCACTGGACTCCCATGTAGTCAACCGTGGTTTGAGTCCCGGACCCGGCAGCTTTAACTCATGCCAGGCACGTGTGCATGCGTGCCCAAGATCCCAAGAGGAGAATGGAGGAGAACAGATTGCGGCGTGGCCATCAACCACGGTTCGCGTCCCAGACCCGGTGGCTTAAAATTCACGCCGGGCGCGTGTGCGTGCGTGCCCAAGATCCCAAGAGGAGAATGGAGGAGAAGGGATTGCGGCGTGACCATCCCCCCTGGGGGGTGATTTCTCACTTTCTGTCTCTCTGTCTGTCTCTGTCTGCCTGGTGAGTGCATGTGCCCTATAGCAAAAAAAAAAAAAAAAAAAAAAAAAAAAAACTCTCCAAAAAAAGAAAAAAATAAGATTTTCTAAAGATGTTTTCCATAAGGCCAGCATGTTCTGGTTTTTGCTTGTTTCTCCATCTTCTTCTCTTAATCATCACTTTTCACTACTCACAACTCACTCCAAGTTCTGGTTGCAGTGAACTTTGCTCACTTTAAGTGACACCATTGTTTTCTCCAGGAAGTCTCCCCTAAGTCCCTGAGTTTGGTTTGATGCTTCTATCAACACTAATTACTCAGCTGTGTAATTCCCAGCTCACTTGTCTGCATTCCTGACTTCACACTAAAGTGCCATCTCTCTTATTAACAAGACTTAGGCCACAACTGTCTTCCCGACTGCCAGCTCAGAGACCCTTTCCTACGAATCCACCTTATGCACATTGGAAGGCCCAGTTTCTGCTCTTATGTGATCCTTTGCATTCATCAGTTTTCTCATAGTCACAGCTAAGCTGTCTACGCTGGAAAGAGCTCTAAAATTATCAAGACTGTCACTCCCATTTTACAGAGGAGGAAACTGAGCCCAAAGATGGGACCTTTCTGAAAACGCTTAGAGGCTTGGTGGTTAAGTCACTACAAAAAATCCAGGTCCATTCAAAGCAGCCCATGAGAGCTGCTCTAAGAGGCCCTGGATCTCCAAAACACCACTAGAGCACTTTTTCATGAAAAGAACCTGAAGCCACATTGTTGCAGGAATCTGGCAGAATTGCAGCTGTTAATCTTAACTGGGGGCTCCTTGGCTCAGTGTTGAGACTAAATCAAAAGGCATCTCCACTCCAGAAAATAGAACTGCCTAGCCTGCTCTCAGGGAGCACAACCATGAAGCAGCCCTTCCTACAGTGACCATGGGACTCTTTCAACCTGTCAAGTAGCACAGACACAAACACAGACTGAGTCATAGGAGAAAAGTGGGTCCCATTGTTGCCACTCATGCTGGACAGGCAAAAGGGAAGGTATAACACACAACTGAAGTGCAGGAGATCACAGTTTGGGGCCCTGACATAGCACAGTCCAGACCAGATTGTCCTGACAAATGCTAAACCTTGACTTCCCCTAAGTCAGGCCAGAAAAGTCGACAGATGACAAAGAACAGATTGTATCTTGTTCAGGGAATCTGTGGGTCATTACAGACCACACTTGGAGAAGCATTCTTGTTGTCCACAGAGACAAGCAGAACTCAGTGTCTTAGGTCAGATTCGCCAAAAATAGGCCGTGAGATGAGAGCTCGCATGCAAATGATTTATTAAAGAAATATTACCAGGAGAGCTTGCTAAGAACACGGCAGGAAAGAAGGGAACTAGAGTTTGATTTCGGGCAGAGACCCACAGAAGATCATTTTAATCTGGTCCTTCCAGAAAACACTGGAGTATAAGTTAGATCTCAGGACTGACAAACCTCCTGCAAAGGCTTTCATAACCCCTCCTTTGACAGTCACTGGTCCAGCGAGAGGTAGCTGCCCACTCATTTCTGAATCCTATGCAAAGAAAAGCCACTCTAATAGTCCAAGGGCACAGAGACAGTCCTGCGAGGAAGAACTGCCAGGTGCAGATGATGGGCATTAGAAGCAAGAGCATGCCAAAGATGGCGGTACCCAAACAGAGGGGGCACAGGGGCTGGGGAGTGCATGATGGTTGTACCAAACAACAGCGAAACATCACAGGGTTGCCTGCTAAAATTAAATGAAATCCAGAAGCTGCCCAGCTACATGAGTAGAAAGCTGATCATTCCTCTTGGAGTCTATTTGAATGAGCTGGTATACATGAGGCTGTTTAGGTGTAAAAGGATGCAAAGACTCCTAGAGAGACACTTTTGGGGTAAGGAGGGGAATGAGGACTATGGAGGAAGTTGTTGGGTGAGTATCTTCCCAGTCAGCTCAAGACATGAGGTATGGAATTCTGTCATATGATGCCAAGGTCCTGAGCAATGCGCTACTTCATCACTTTGCTAGAAGAGGGCAAATGAGAGAAAGGCTTATCAGTAACATTTTATTATTTCCCAGTCACATTTGGTGCTCTGGAAAAGACACTGAGGAGTACATTTAATAGTTACTCAGCATTTTTTTTATTGACTGGATGAATCAAAATGGCTTGAAGAATAAAAGGACAAAGCGGGGGCAGGAATAGGGACAGGGAAGGGGAAGGAGGAGGAGAAGGAGAATTTGTCCTAACTGACGATTCTAGGGTCAAGTCTAGATTCAGGCACAGCTGTCTCCAGGTATTTGAAAGCTGTGGGCTCATCAAATCTTGACCATACTTGTCTCTGTGCTACCCTCCTCAGGGACTCTCCGAAGTGGAATGCAGCCACCAGGGGCTCTCAGCTCACATTCTGCCAATTCAGCCTCCTAATGGCTCTTTCCTCCTGGCTCTGGTAGAAGTCTCAGGATTGATTATGATTCATGAACTTGTGTCACTTACTGTGGCCAGGGAGAAGAAATAAGCAGGTCGACCGGTTCCTGGCTTACCTATTCACTCCTAAGGCGCAGGGGTGGGTGGGAGGCAGCTGTCAGGTGTCAGTCCCACCTGAACTACATGGAATGTGCCATGGGGGAGGAGTGTGTCCCCAAAGGAAAGCTGAGGCTCTGTTACCTGAAGTAGGGAAATGAATACTGGACATGCACAAGTGACAGAGTCTGTCACATTCCTGTGTGATGCCAAGGCTGCTTCTACAGTGGAAATGATAGAAAGAAGGGTGGGCCCTCAACTTTCATGAGGGATGCATTCTCAGACATTTGTGAACTCCCAGAGTCAAGGATATACAGATCCTTTGTACTGGATCCTGGTTTTCTCCTAAATCACAGGTAAATGCTTTTCCAACTTTCATTAGTTTTCTCCCACTCAGTGACCCATTTTGAAGCAGTCAGAGAAGTTGTTGAAATGGTGTCAGGAAATGCCTGGTCTTGTCTTCACATAGAACACATGGTGAATTCATTTACACCGTGGGTGCAAGCCTCTGATGAATCCTACATTCCATTTTCGGATTTGTCCAAAACTTCTAAGAACACCCATTTTCTTAGCCCACTTCAGTTTCTCTCCATGTCTATCACCAGCAGTAGCTTTTGGCATTCTTTAGCAGTTTTTAATTTTTTTTACACAGGAACCAAATCTTTAATCCTCTCATAAGAGTTCCAGTGTTTATGAATAGAGAACATGAGAGCTGCCCTGAGCTGTGGACGCTGGACGACCTGCTGGATGCCAACGGTCTTCAGTAGAGACATCTGTGGTTTCTGCCACCTGGCATCTACTCACCCTCCTGATATAATTCTGTCCTCTTCTCTCCTCTGAGTTCCTGGATTTCAGTGCAGATTCACTTCATAATCAGAGCCAGAATCTATACTATAAGCCTAAACCAGTCAGACCATCCCAGTCCCCTGGTCACAGGGCTTCATTTGGGGATGGAGAGTGGACCCAATGAGAAGCAATGTGACAGTGGCTAAAGTTTCTAGCGAAAAGAATGTTGCTATTTACTGCTGGGCTAAACCTGAGAAAATACCAGGGTGAGAACTAAGACAGTCGTTTAGTACCCTAAGGGAGGGCTCCTGGCTTCAAGTGAAGTCAACCAAAGAGGCAGAGTTGAGAGACTTGCTGGATCCTGGTGGTACTCATTGAGGGGGGCTCTGTCTGAAGTTGAGCCTAAAATCAGCCCAACCTCTCCTTTTTCAGAGATGTTAGTTGGTAAGTGCCATTTTTGCTTAAGCTAGTTTGTGTTGGGATTTCGGCCCCTGGAGGACAAAAGTTCCCAAGTGGACACAGCCCAGTTGTCTCAATACCCTCTGACCTACCAGCCTATGGGTGGACACGTGGGCACATTAACAACATAAAATGGCGGCTCTTAGCTTCCAGCTATTGCACAGGCACTCGGCACCCCTCCAAGTCTCCCTCAGTTGTTTGTTGGAGAGGATCTCCTCAGCTAGTGTCACCCATGTGACTGGGAACAATTCTAATCATGTGTTTTTATAAGGCCCTCTTGTAAAATGGCTGTGACCAGAGGCGTGGGATAAATAAACTGACCTCATTATGATCAAAGGGTGGGAGGCAAGGGAGAGTAGTTGGCAGCTCCTCTCAGGGCCACTCAGTTAATAGGAAGGAGAGGCTATCCCTAACATCTGTCCCCAACATTTTCGGCACCAGGGTCTGGTTTCACAGAAAACTATTTTTCCACAGACCAGAGGTCGGGGATGAGGGTGTAGGGGCGATGATTCAAGCACATTACTTACACATGGTTGTACCTCTAGTACTGGCCCATGGTCTGGAGGTTGGGGACCCTTGCCCTAAAGACATGACCACCATCATCAGAAGAACAGGGATGGACAAGCTGGGCAGACAAAGCAACGGAACCTGCCCTGGGTAGGCAGAGCAAAACGACCCATTGTTGCCAACTGATAAGGAAAGGGGGGTCTGGGAAAGGGGAGAGAGGCACCAGGAGTTGCTGGGCGAGGAAGCTGTGGTTCAAACTTGGGCCAGCATGCTTCCCCTGCTCTCCTGCTTTCTCAGCTAGAGAGCTGGGTACAAATGACAAAGAACCAGGCATGTCTACAAGTCCACGCTGTCCAGTCTGCTGTCAAGTGTGAGTGCATTCCCAGACAGTGCAGCAAAAGCCAGCTTGCTTAGGAATCCCAATATGCCCTCAATGTGACCACCAGGCTCCAAGGCTCCCCATGATAGAAACTGCCATAGACTAGGGGCCTAGACCTTTGTAGCTTTCCCTCAGAAACAACCATTCTAAGGAGTCATTAATAAAATGTGGTCTTTTTGCCCCAGACTTGATCTGGCTACTTCTTAAATAACCCACACTTGCACCATCCCCTATGGCACTATGACCCTACAATTCTCTCACATCTTGATAAGCACACTCCCTGGTTCTTTAGATTTTCCCTGTCTTATCATCTGAGAATTCCCTTGCCCATTTCTAAAGCCTAAGGGGTTTCTTCTTTGTTCTCTAAGAATTTTCTTCTTCAAGCCAAATCCCAACCTAATGCTCTCATCTCAGCCCCCTCGATACAAGAGCCCCAGCTTGGCATCGGGAGACCCAGGGGTCGGAGCTGGCCCTGGTGCCACTTCCCTTGATAATGCTGAGACAGTCCCTCCACCTCTCGAGGCTCCCGTTTGCTCCTCCCAAGGCCATAGCACTCAAACACTAGGACTTCCCATGTCACCTGACCCACTACAAGCCCCAACGATGTTCCTCTTGTCCCCACACCTAGCCCCAATCCTCATGAACTTGAAATCTCCAGCCCTCACATCAGGACGGCCTTCTGTTCCCAGGTTAGACCTGAATGATGGAAAGAGACGTTCTTGCCCATGCAGGCAGGAGAATCCAGGACTGTTTCTGTTTTAAAACTAAACCAGATTGGGACCAGCAGATGGTATAATGGCTATGTCACTGGACTCCTACATAGTTGACCGCAGTTCAAGTCCTGGACCTAGCAGGTTAAAATTCATGCTGGACACATGTGCATGCATACACAAAATCCCAAGATGAGAATAGAGAAGGGATTGCTCATGGCCATTCCCCTGGGGGGTGGTTTCTCGCTTTCTCTGTCTCTCTGTCTCTCTGGCGAGTGCGTGTGCCCTATAATAAAATCTCTCTCTCTATTAAAAGAAAAAAAACTCTCTCAAAAATAAATGAATAAATAAAAATAAACCGTCTGACTCTTCTCAGATTTGGGTACTGAGGAGCAAAGACAAAACAGATATAAAAGAAGCTTCAGCTGATGGCCGAAAAATGTTTCCCACCCTCCAATTTCTTAAGCTGGAAATATCACAAGGGGAAACTTACCCCATGGTCTTGATTTACTAAAACTTCACTCATCAGGCTGGTACCCTTTCAGGAATATTGGACAGCAAATAGGCAAGAACATTCTCAAAGTCCCTTCCCCCTCGGTACCAAGACTGGCCAGGGGCCAGGAGAGAGGCCTGAAGCAGAAGCACTTGACAGCCCCCAGAGAGCTTCTACGGGTGACATCTCTGCAATGAACCAGAAGAAAGTTCTACGGTTCTACATGACAGAAATGAGGTGACACCTGACCCCTGGGGTCAAAGTTTAAACGGAAGCTTCAGATTGGGTCCAGGGGTGTTGGACACACATGTGAGCCCAAGGGTATGAACGACAGTGAAAACAGCACCACATACAACCCTGTGGGTATCACCTCCCCACATACAAGCACGCACACACTTGGGCAATGGTCTCTGCGTGCTGGAGAGGCACATCCCGACAGCTCATTTTCTGCCTGTAACTGAACACCTTCAATTTCTAAACTACTTGTGGACCAGATGTGGAACCTGCACATGAACTTTTGCTACATACACACAGGCACACAGGCCCGAGAAGTCCATCATCAACAGTCATTTTAGTTCTGCCAGGGATTCTGTCCCTCTTCCCACTCCCCACTCTGAATGCAGAATTAAAGCAAGTGCATTAACCATCCATACAACAGGTGTCTGTAAGAGTCTGCTCGCTGAGTCCCTGTGCATGTTGGGGTTTTGCAGCTGGCTCCTGTGTCCCAGAAAAGTGTCTGCAACAACAAGCATGTGCCCATGAAACAACTAAGCCCTCAGACACATAAAGAGGAAGCACTGTCCCCTGAGAGTTCCTGGCAGATCCCTCTGGAGCTGGCCACTGGAGATCAGGGAAAATTCTAGGGAACAAAAGAGAGGGTGGGGGTTTAATGGCTCATATGTGCTCCTCACTCAACAGGTGGTCTTTTTCTAAGCACTTTCTGAAAGACAGCAAAGACAAAAACACAGCCAAATCTAACAGCCATGGTCCTCATAAGAACATCCTTTCCCAAAAGCCAATCAGAGGTCATACTCCTGGCTTCTGAACTAAGTGCCGTCCAAGTGTGTCTTCTGTCTCAGCTGGCGGACCTGCACCCCAGATGCTCAGCCAGCAACTTTCACTCACAAGTTGTAAATTATTTCATTGATCCTGTTCTGGGGACTCAGCCTGGTTGGGCATAAGTTCCACCATTGACCATAGACTTAGTCTCAGTGTATACCCAACACTGCAAGCCCAGGAGACCCTCTGTGGGCACCAAAGGAACCCTGGATTAGGGAGCGGTCAACCACCAACAGGGAAGCCATGGTTCCTTTTCTGATTGAAAAACACACCACTGGTGACTAAAGGATATAGAAGCATAGTAAATGGTTGTGAATACCAGATACAGCGTGGGAAGAGGGTGGGTGAAGGAGTATAGTCTGAGGAAGGACATTAAGAAGAAAAATAGAGAGGCAAGGCATTTTTTTTAACTGGGCTAAGTAGCTTTATTAGAGAAAGCCAAGGCATTTATGGGACAAAGAAATGTGTTACTATCTGTTGAAGATAACTTTATAGAGCTGTCAACTGGACTGGTGAGAAATGTACACATGTTGGAATATTCACTTTGCAAGCTAAATAATGAGATTGAATGCATAAAAGAAATTGAAATTAAAAAATAATTTACAAAAAGAAGTAAATCCTGATTGTTCTAGAACATGCTACTGCTGTCCAGGAAGTTCTAGAATATGCTACTGCTGTAGCAATAAGGGCCTTCTATAGCCAAAAGGGCCTTCTGCTTCCCTAAACACCTCCCAATACATTCACTTTCAGGAAAACTCCAGGGTGAGGTTCATAGATGATAGCTATGGCAGGGGTGTAGTCCAGTACCCCCATTTTCTACATGGGAAACTGAGGCCCATACAGCAAAAGCAAGGGTAAGCCTGTCCAGTATGTGCAGAGCTGGACCATGAAGCCAAGTGAGACCAACAACTAAAAATACAGGCTTTAGAGACAGTCTAGAGTCCAACCCAAACTTCACTGTGGCCAAGGGTCATCACCAACCTCTCTAAAGACAAAGTGTCCTTACTGGTGAAATAAGAACACCACTGGGGCCAACAGGTGGCGTGGTGGTTGAAGGGCACTGGACTCCTATATGGCCAATCGCAGTTTGAGTCCTGGATCTGGCAGCTTGTTTTCTCACTTTCTCTCTCTCACTCTCGCTCTGTCCCGCTATGGTCAAATAACAAATAAATAAATAAATAAAGTTAAAATAAAAATAAATCTTTAAATAAAAATATATATATTAACACCATTAACCAATGGAACTAGGTGACACTTACATGAGACACTACATGAAAGAATTCAGCACACAGTAGGAGCCTAATAAATGCCTGCTGACCGCTGCCTTTTCTCATTCCCACCTTCTACCACTCTGAGCACAGCCTAGATGCTTCTCAACCATTCCACTAGATGATGCTTTGAAGTTCTGACTCAAACTGAAAGGCTGCAGCAGAGGGAGGGAGCAGGTAAGCTCAGGCCCATCTAGGACCTGACCAAGTGGCTCTCTTTGTTCTAGGGACTGGAGACACTCACAGCCTCCAGTTACAGTCTATAGCCAACCCTGCCCATCCCCTTGTACTTCTACCCTGTCCAAACAGCAGGGCCAAGAAGGGACACTCCTCCTCAGTGGTGACCTAAATGTCCTCCCTGAGAAAAGCAAGAAGGGATCCTACTTCATTGCATTGTGCAGGCATGCAGAGGGACCAGGCAGCACTCCTGCTGTCTACAGATATTGCAGGGCTCTTCTGGGCCAGAGGGAGCCCTCAGACTCTGTGGTCCCAGAAGCCAGCCCTGCCCTTAGGCATTGCGGGTTACTGGGAGGTTATAGGGCATCATGCTTCCACGTCTACACTCTTCTTTAAGTTATGAGATGCCTCCATAGGTGTCAGCTCAGAATGCAATGACCATCCCAAAGATGGCAACTCTGATAGGGATTCTAGTGGAGAACAACCAACTGCCAAGGTTCACACTAGGAGTTTGTCCAGGGGGAAGGGTGGGAGGAAGGAGATGGCTTTAAGGGCCCTCCCAGGCCCCAGGGTCTCTGAAACCACTAAAGGGTTACAGTCTAACTCTGTCAAAGGCTCGGGCACAGAATGGATAACCCCAACTTCACATACTAAGCTGGTTGCTTTTAAGGAATTTGAAAAGGACAACTTTCTTTTGGCCAGGTATGTCCAACAACTTAGCTGCAACTTCCCTGCCAGGAAAAGTTAAGCTGAAACACCAGGTTTCCCTCCCCAGTGCAGAATTGAGAATTCACTCACCATGAGAGCCTAGTGGAGTAAGATCCACAGCACTGACCCAGTGAGGAAACTAGGCCATGCCCGGGGGGCCACCTGCGGTTGGCGCCTGTAAGTGAAGCATTCTAGGCTGAGCCTCCTAGGACACACACATCTCTGTCCGCTCAGTCTCCGTGCCATTAAAAAAGCAGAGATTTCCCCAGGCTGATCCTCACCAGGCTCATTGGGCAGGAGGAAGGCAGCTTTTCTGAGACAAAGAAAGTCACTTTGCCCGGGAAATTGCCATGGCCAAAGTGGGCCATGTTTCTTCCCTGGATTCTAAGACCTCCTTGCCAGAGTTGGGGTGGTATATAAGAAGAGGGTGCAGGGTAAGAAGGGACACTGAGGGCCACTCCAGTCCAGGCTCCCACCTGGAACTTCACCCCTTGGCCTCTCCGTCACAGCATCATGGACCACTGAATGAATGCCACCAGCGACCAAGACTCCTGAATGATTACAAGTCAGGAGGAGGGGTCTCCGCTGTCATGAAGTCTGCCTTCCTCTTTTCCATACCATTCCTCTCTTAGTCTACACATATTTACTAAGTATCTACTATGAACTAAGTAGATACAGCCTTGTCTGATCAGTCTAGAAGAGTCTCCTGAATTTCCAACTGTCTGATACCACCTCCATCCCTCCACCTCCATCTCACCCCTCCTGCTACTCCTACTATGGAGTGGTTTGAGAGAACCCTACAGAAGAGGTGAAAAACCTTGACAGTGCATCCCAAAGTGTTCATCATGAGATTTTGAGAGCAGAGACCCTCCTAGGCTGCAAGACCCTCCCAGGTTAGTAGAGGAACAACTGGAAGTCACTAGGTGATCCCCCACCAAGGGCCAGAACAAGCCCATTTGGTGGACAAGGGATGGCTTGGAGAGTAGAAGTAGCCAAGTGATCAATACTATGAAGGGATTTGGAAACGTTCATGGAAAGGGGAAATGAAAGTATAAGTTTATTTTGGTGCAAAAAATGTTGAAATCTATGAATAGGTTTTTCATAATACATATTTTCTGTAAACTTTTTGAAGACTTCTCATATTGCTTCAACCCACGTGGGAGACAAAGGAAGCTCTTGTGAAGACCTAGCCCATTTCCTGCCTTCATTCTTGTGTCTTAGGGGCACTCTATAGTCATTTTGTCTTTATTTTGTTTGTAGAGATATGGATGGGGTAAGAACCCAAATTTCAGATATCGTCATGTTCTTACATGTGACCCACCTGGTGGTTTTCAAACTCTGGCATGCACAGAGTCCTTTAAGGAGTACTGGGAAAGACAGGACCCTGCCTCTGCTCTGTTGGATTGCATTGTAGCAAACCCGTAAGTGTCGCATGAGAGTTATTTTCATTTAATTCAACCCAACTTTAGGACCATTTTCATGTAAAGGGTGTTACACAGGAATACTAAAGTGAGAGGTGAGGGACAAGGTGAAAACTGAGGCAATTATTCCCTGATTTTGAACCTAAGAAATGCAAATAGGAGCTGGCCCCATGGCCTAGTGGATAAGGGAGCTGGATCCCACATATATATATGCCCACAGTTCAAATCCTGGCCATGGCAGCTTGAGAAACATGCTGGGCACAAGTGCATGTGTGCCCAAAATCTCAACAGGATGAAGAAATGGAGACAGAATTTTGATGTGACCTTGCCCCATTGAAGGCATTCTCTCTCTCTCTCTCTCTCTCTCTCTCTCTCTCTCTCTCTCTCTTTCTCATCTGTCTTCTTGTCTCTGGAAAGCACACACTCCCTCTGGCAATTTAAAAAAAAAAAAAAAAAAAAGAAATGCAAATAGGTGGGCTTTTTCCCTAGATGGAGACCATGCACAATCCCCCAGCATGGCCAGAGCATGGACCTGGACAGGCACCTGGGCTGGGTTATTTTCAGGGTGGATCGCCGGCGCCCATGTGATCAGAGCCCTGTGCCAGCCTCACAACCAGGCCCTGTCAACGCTTCACTTTCCTGAGCCCTTCCTTGAGCTGAGTGGAACTGAGCATAGTGCTTCTCCTAAGGGGAGTTACCTGGCACAGGTACCTCAGGTATGGACGCCTGCAGTGGACTCCAGAAAGCCTCTGGCAGGGCCCCAGGTGGGGCTGAGTCAGTCCGAGGCAGAGACGTGGTGTCAGTGTCTAGCCAGAGCTCAGATGGATCATGAATAATTTGCTGGAAGCAGCTGAAGGCCGCACATATTCTGCAGCCATCAAATGTGGACTGTACGCGGTTTTTAAGCTTTTTTTGTTTTCTCTTTTGCCAAAAAAGAAAAAGGAAAAAAAAAAAAAAGACCCAAGGTTTGGGCCATGAGAACAAGTTGCTTCCTTTGCTCTGCGGCTCTGCGTTCCCAGGGCCTGGGCTTTTATTGGTGTTTTGTCTGCGATGGGCTTTGGCCATGCACATGTGAACAAAATGAGGTAACTCGCAAATCCTCTGGCTGCACCGCGGCCGAGACCGATGCCTCAGAGTGTGACTGAAGCAGGCAGGCAGGAAGTGCCCCACACAAGTGGCCAGGTGGCCAGGACCAACGAGCTCCACAATCGGGGGTTCAGACCAGGCTGCTGGGACGGGAAGGCTCGGCCAAGTAGCACAGGTTCTCTGGAGCTAGAGGATGAAGGACTGCCTCACTGGTATCGTGGCACTGGGTATTGAGTGTCACAGTCTCGTGAGTTACTGTTGGGTCCCCATTCTGACTTTATAGCCTAAGGAGCTTCCCATTCCCAAATGGACCACATGGCTCTGGGCAAGGAGAAATGGCAAACAGGTGGCCGTAGCCTGCCTCTCCTTAGCTGGTTCTTATTCATCCCCACAGAAGAGAAGGAATAGAGAAGACGAGGAGGAGGACGGGGATGAGTGGGACAACCCAGCCTCCAGGAGGCAGAAGGGCAGATCTGATTTAGAACAATAAATGTGACGTTTCTCACACCCAAGCAGCATGCATCAAATTCATTCTGGTTACACTTGTTCCTAAGTTGTTCAAACTTCCGGTTTCCCTGTAATCCTTACCCACAGACAGAAGCACCTGCCTGTTACCGGCTCCTCTACTGTGCCTGATCTGCCGCAGCAGGTCCCTCCACACCCAGGGAAGTTCAGGCTTACTGACCTTCAGATCCTGTAGCAGGGGAGGGTAGAGTCTCTCCTGCCACAGAGAAAACCTGGGCCTGGCTGAGGGGTCTGCTCTGAGTAAGCCATCAATAAACACTGAAATACTCAGAACCAGCAGACGGTGTAATGGTTACATTGCTGGATTCCCATGTAGCCTACCATGGTTCAAGTCCCGGACCCAGTGACTTAAAACTCTTAAACTGGGCATGCATGTGCATACATGCCCAAAATCCCAAGAGGAGGATGAAGGAGAAGGGATTGCAGCATGGCCATCCCCTCTGGAGGGGTGATTTCTCACTTTCTGTCTCTCTGGAGAGCACATGCACCCTATAGCAAAAACCTCTCTCTCTCTCTCTCTCTCTATATATATATATGTATATATATCTATATTATATAGATATATATACACACACACACACATATATATATACACACATACACACACATATTTCAGTTTAGTATTCCAGTTTAGTATTTCAGTTTATATATATACACACACACACACACACACACACATATATATATATACACATACACATATTTCAGTTTAGTATTCCAGTTTAGTATTTCAGTTTATATATATATATATATGTATATATGTATATATATACACACACACACATATATATGTGTGTATGTGTGTGTGTGTGTGTGTGTGTGTGTGTATATATATATATCTATATATATAGATATAGATATAGATATATATATAAACTGAAATACTTCCAGGTAAAGCTTCAGCACAACTCCCTAGATGAAGACACGGCATTATTCCTTCTTTCAATTTCCTCGTCCACTTGACAAAATTTCTGGGGTCTCTATAGCAGACGTATCCAGTGCCCAGCACTACAGTGGTTCCCCTTACCCACAAAGGATACTTTCCGAGACCCCCAGCGGATACCCGAAACCAGAGTGTACCAAACCCTATATGTACTGGTTTTTTCGATATATACCTACCTATGACAAAGCTTAGCCTGTATATTTTCTGAAATTAAATCATCACACACAGTAACAACCACCACCAATAATAAAATAGAACAGTTATAATGCTACGCTGTAATGAAAGCTAAGTGAGTGCAGGTGACTCTCAAGCCGCATGGCTCTGTACTCACCCTGCTTCTGGGAAACACTGGACAATGGGCAGTTCGGATGGAGCTGGATGGCACAGGACGACTACTCAGAATGTCTTGCAATTTAAAACTTACCAAGTATTTCTTTCTGAAATTTTCCACTTAATATTTGCAGACTGCAGTTGATTGCAGGTAACTAAAACCATGGCAAGTGAAATGCAGACCAGGGGAGCAGCTGGATCTGGTTCTCGCCTTCTTCCTGGAAACAGAAGACCACACGGTCCAGGCCCCTGCAGTTGGGTGGGACGACAGAGCCCCTTCTGGCTGAGCACTATGAGCTGACCTGACACATGTCACCTCACCTTAAAGAGCAGGCGGTAGTCCCTGTTTCACGCCTTTCCCCTAGCACAACCATTGAGAGACCATGTGTCCAGATGATGTAGCTACAAGCTGACGGAGCCTCCACCAGCGGGGGACCTTGAGTGACTGTGTGAAACAGAACGCTCGTCCCCTGAGCTGTGATGGACAGGAAACATGAACGTGAAATAAATGTTGTATTAAACCACTGGGGTTTCTGTGTTAATTTGCTACCTAATCTACCCTGTCCTGACTACTGGAAGGGCCAACCCCGTAAAACCTGTCCCCAAAACCAAAATGAGCAGAATGTGGAGAGCCCGGGTGGAGAACACACGGAGAAAAGCCACAGAATGCAGGGCTGGAGGTTGCCAAGAGAAACCTTGCCAAGTCTCTGAAGGTCAGTCCGCCCCCACCCTGCCCAGGCTGGCAACGACCCCCTTAGCCTGAGCTGCCCTCCTCTCTGCCTCCTCTCCAAACCTCTCTAGTCCATCTGGGTACACGAGGCGGGGGTCAGGACCAACTACAAAATGGAAGGGGCCCACTGCGAGATGAAACGTGGGTCCTCTTGTTCGAAACCTATTAAGAATTTCAGGATGCAATTGTATGAGGTATGTCCCAGTAGGAATGCCCCTGTAGTCGGAGGCCACAAGACAAAGGCACAGGCAGCAGGGAGCAGGGAGCCTCTCCGGGGGTCTCTGTGCAACCGAGTCTGAATCCCAGCAACCCCGCTCCTGACACCCCCAGGAAAAACTCAACAAAGGAAAACTTCCCGAGGTCATCCCACCAGTGAGTGGGCCAAGGGGGTGGTGGGATGCTGAAGCCAGAAGCTCAGCCCTGTCTGGCCAGGGTTTTGGCGTGACCAGACAAGCATCCCAGCCCCATTGACAGAGTACACGAGGGATGAGTCATCTCTCTCTCACTTTGTTTTTTTGGGGGGTTTTTTGGTGATGATTGTGTTAATTTTGTTTTTGTTTTATTGGGGGTTTTATTTTTTTAATTTAATTTATACAGTAATTATTATACATCACTTTGCTTGTCCGTTGAATTTACCCAACAGGAATAACACTTCACGCCAGTCCAGTTGAAAATACAAAACACATTATCATCAACAGATAATAACCCCCTTTCTGTGTCCCATAAATATCCTGCCTCTCTGTTTTCCTCTTTTTATACGCGCAAGCTGAGGAAAGAGGCCAGGAGGGTAAGCTGTCCTGCAAGCCCAGGGCAGCATCGGGCAGCCTCAGAGGAGACACCAGGCCATCTCCGCAGCACAAGGCTCAGTTCTGGGGCAGGGAGGAGGTTTTCCAAGGATAGGGAGGTGACAGATGTTGCAGCACCCTACCTGGCAGGAGGGCCATGTCCCCGCTAAGGCAGGGTCTCCAGGAGGCCGCCCAGCTGCCCTAACACAAGCCTCTCCCTTGGTCTAAAGGGGCAGCGTGAAGTAGGGGAAACAGGTCCGGTCTCAGCCCCACTGCTGACCTTGAGGGGACCCTCAGAGAGGCCCCCTCTCTCAAAACCTGTTTTTTACATATTGAGATCCCAAGCTGGGTTGTGTGATCACAAAGGTATTACTGGTTCCAAACTTGTGATTCTTCACAAGGGGACATGTCAGCCTGAAGGGTTTGAATTTTAAGTCCTCTCTAGAACAGATGAAGACACAGATCTTTGGGGACTCCATGCAGCCACAGGTCACCCTGATGAGAGTGACATCACAGCCTGTGGCATGATCTCATGTCGGGAGGGCTGCTCCAGGTCAGGCTTTGCCCTGGAAGCGGCCAGCAGCCTGCTGTCCAGCTGGCACTTGTGAGATCTCGCACAAAGGCTGTGTGGAAATGGCCCATAAAATCACTCTCTCCTTCCCCACCCAGCTCTAATGGACCCCACAGAAGAATTTATAAAGCCCAAGTGGGGAAGACTTCATCCACCACCAACCAACCCAGGGCCCCAGGCAGGAACAGCAGAACTCTCCCTACAGAGGCTCTTCCAAGCTCCAATGTGGAGGGGCTGACCTCCTTCAGTGCTGGCCTTTCTGTGAAGGCCTTGGGGTCATAGCCTCAGAACAAGAACTTGGACAGAAGCACAGCACCCCCAAGCCATGTATCATTAATCACCACCCCAAATCTTAGAGACTGACATGTTCACACAGCAGTTTATCATTTTTTTCCTACTATCTATGCTATTACTGTAATTAAAGTGATGCCCATATAGAGTCTAAATATCAAGTCATGTGTGCCCAGCTACAGTGGTGTTGGTGGAAGGCACTACTGTGTAAGGCTAGGGCCACATGGGAGGCCTTGGTTTTGATCCCGAACTAACCTGAATAGGCTAAGTACAGCAGCACATGCCTGTAATCCTAGCTAACGGGGAGGCTAGTGTGAAATCTAAATGGTAAAATCCTGTCCAAAATACCTCTCTCTCTGTCATTCTCATAAAAAAAAATTAAAATTTTAAAATAGGGGTCAGTCAGTGGTATGCCCAAAATCGCAGGAAGAGAATGGAAAGGAGGGATTACAGTGTGCCATCCCGCCCACATAGAGGTTGACATCTCACTTTTCCCCTCTCTAGCTCTCTCTGTCTCTCTGGAGAACACATGTGCTTTATGACAAAAACCTTAGCAAATAAATAAATAATAAATTAGCATACAAGGTTACATAATGAAAAGTAAAAAAAATCCCCTCACTAATGTTAAAAGAATGATCTAAGAGGGGAGTCTAGACTCCACTGTACAGATGAGGAAACTGCAGGAGAAAAGGCCAGGAGGCTTGTCCAAGGCTACTCGGCTGGTCTGTAACTGAGCCTAGGCCCCTGGACTACCCCAGTCCCTCTGAATGGCATTTTCTACACTCTGTCTTCATGCTGGAAGGTCCACGGTGCCCCTGAGCCCCACTGAAGCCCTGATGCACCGACCTCCCTAAAGAAAGGCAGGAGAGGGGTTGGTTTCTGGCCCTTTCTGTGCACCATGGGGCCTGGCACAGCTCCGCCAACAGGCTCTGTCTCCTCCAGCTTCGTTTTGTCCCACTGGGTGGCTCCTGCAGAGCCCTCCCCAGATCTCCAGTGAAGCTACAGAAACACTTTCAGTCCTCCCCTAAGCTCGTAAACTGCAGAACCCAGGCCTGGAATCCTAACTGGCCTGCAGAATACAAGTCTGCAGACAGCCTTTACGCAACCATTCTGAGAGGGTCTGAGCTAGGGCTGGCAGAACTGGGTAGGGAGTATGCTCCAGTCTGACGCCTGGGACATGGAGCCTATCCCTACCACCAGACTGGATTGAAAGGGAGAGCATGACCCTCCATGGTTGCTTAAGTGGAGAAAAGAAAAATGAATACCTCATTCGTGGATAAGAAAAAATTACAGAATCACTGGGCCCGGGGGGAAAAAACCTCATACCTCAGGGTAAGGTGGCCTGAGGAACACCAAAACTGGCCAGGCCACCTGCTGGGAATGCAGAGGCCACCCCAGCCAACGTAGCATGGTAGTGTCCTGGGGGTTCACCTTCTGAGTAAGACACCTGCACCACCCAGGCCTGCTCCTAACCAGAGCTGTGTAATCTGGGACAAGCCCCAGAATCACATGAACCACCAAAAGCACCCAGAATTAAAGAGAGCCCAGAATAGAACATTTATGTCCTTAAACAGAATCATGGAGAAGAGGAGAAAGAGTATCTATGATTCTAAAATTGGCACTGTCCTAAGTCAGGACTCTTAGCAGCACCTCTGACAAGCAGCCACATTCGTGATCTTAAATTCTTCATCCAGTGGCCTTCATTTCCCTAGAAGTCCATGCACTCTGTACTTGAAAGTTATTTGGAGAAGGGATACGGAGGTAGTGCTTTGACGGGATGGGGAGGTGTGGTGTTATCGGTTGAAGATATTTTGATCAACGAGACTGGGGAGAAATGTTCACATATTGAAATGTTCACATTGTAAGCTAAACAATGTGATTGAATGTATATAAATAAATAAATAAATAACAAATTAATTTTAAAAAAAGAAAGTTATATATATTTTATTCTTTTATTTTCTAATTCCTTTACATTAAATCACTGTATATCTTTACATTTAATATAAGTTTTCTCATCATGAATACACTGTATACTAGACCAATCAAAGATATTACCATACACATTGTCATTGATAGATAATTTTCCACTTTTATGTTTGTTAAATGTTTTGCTCTTTTTCCCGCCCCGAGTCTCTCCTTCTCCCCCCCAACATTTCCCATCCTCCTCCCACACTGTCTCTAGTGTCTACAGTTGCTCTCCAAATTTATACCCTCCAATCTTTCCGTTTCTGCCATAGAGTGCAGACATCCAGTATTAAGTAGAGACATACAATGCTTCTCTCTCATAGTTTGGCTTGCTTCATTGAGCATAACATCTTTCATATTCATCCACTTTCTATCAAATGCCAGGGTTTCATTGTTTTTTTTTTATGACTGAGTAGTACTCTATAGTATATAAGTGCCACACTTTTTCAATCCACTTATCAAAAGTTTGAGGGTTTTTTTTTTTTATTTAAACTAAAATCTGCCTTTTTGTAATTGCTGCTAAGTGACTCAAGTCCAGGCTCTTAAAACAGTTTTTGCTATATTTTCTATCCTACACCATGTAACCAATGACCCACATTACATATTCATGGGCAGTTCTTCATGCATTCATTCAATGAATTTAATTGAACATCTACTAGGTGCCAGTCACTAGAGCAGAGTAGACCAAGAAAGATACCAAAACCTCTGCCTCATGGACCCCATATCTATTACTATTTATAATAATAAGTAAAATAAATGGCATCTCAAATAAAGATAAAATAAAGCAGGGAAGAGACAGGGGAGGACTTAGGATACCTGCTTAAATATAGCAGTTAAGGGAGGTTTCTTTGAGTGAAAAACTAAAAGAAGGGAGGGAGCAAGCAGGTCATGCACATCGCTGGGAGAGGACCAAGCCAAGAGGGAGCCAGAAGAGCAAAGGCCCTGTGGTAGCACAGCTGGGGCACAAACAGAATGGTTTTCAGGTTAGGCACAATTTTACAGAGTCCAGGTGAACCTTCGCTCTTAGCTCTGTGCTCAGTAAAGAGCCAGACATGCAAGGGAATGAAGCAAAAGTTTGGAGAGGAACTTTGAATCTGCTCTAATTTCACCCTTAAAGTGCATTAGTACTTTGTTATTAACAACGGATTATGCCAGCAACACACTCACAGTGAAAACAACTCCCCGAGGCATTGTGGCCACTCTCCCAGAGCCACACACCACCAGCCCAGCTGAAGGATACTCTTTGGAGAAGAGGCAAAAGCACTCACATCCTTCACTGTCCTCCAGTCTCCTCTGGACCCACTCCAGCTTGTCTAGGTCCATCAATCAATCTCCATCTTTTTCTAAATCATGATGTGCAGCTCACAACATGAAAGATGAAGAAAAGGCACGCTGCACATCCGTTCACACACAACTCAGGTTGCCGTAACCCAGACGCGTGACCTCCATGTTGGGGAGCTGGCGCACTGGGCCCACCCTCCCCTTTTGTAATCCACGTCACCTCCAATCCCAGAAACATGTATCACACCAATTTTTCCTTTTTTTTATTTTTTAAGATGTTCCCAAGAAAATCTGTATTTAATTTATGGGCAATTTATAATGGAAATAGACCATATAAAATGTATACAAATGTGTAGATCTGTATATAGGGCTTGGAAGGAGACAGTTTAGCTTAGCCATAATTAACGTGAAGGTCTCTTCCCTGTTGCCAGGTAGACATTTGGATTGCCTGGACTTTCATTAAACTTAAACCAGAGAGGGCTCAGGGGCCGAGGTCCAAACATTCCTTAACTCTATCAGGACGTCAGGACCTGTAGCCGACGACAATACATTTCACCGGGATTGCCAAAGCCATGTTTAAGTTTAGAAGATGCCTGCATTTCATTATTTGGACAGAGGACACCAGTCTTTGCGCCACAATCAATTTTCCAGACGCCCCAAACCATCATGAGGCTACAGGGCTTGCAAAGCAGTCAGCAGACACACAGGACACCTAGCTGTCCCCACCCCTGGCCCCTCAGTCCTCCAACACCAAGACAACCGCTGCTCCCAGCACAGGGACGCCCAGCTTGAGTCAAAGAAGAGTTACAGAGAAGCTCAGAGTTGCCAAAAGCTATTTGCAGGGGACTTTGATCAACTGATGCTGTAATCTCTGAAGGGAAACATACTTCATTGAGAAGGTATTCTTTGGTGTCATTCCCAAGGAGAACATGCTTGTTTTTGGAATAACAGCTCACTTGCTCGCTCTCTCGCTCTTTATCTCTCCCTCTCTCATTGTCTCCCCCTCCACCATAAGCCCTTTCATTGTGGTGGTGCAAAAACAACCTAGCTGAACACAGTGAACAATCACAGAACATACTGTTGGCCAGAAAAGCATGTTTTCAGCAGTGCCCAATTAGGAGCCAAAAATTCTAGATCATAGCCTGCGGGCCAAGTCCCAGGCTCCAGCCTTCTCTCCACTGCCTGACCCCATTCAGAGTGAGACCCCACCATGGGGGAGGTAGGCCACCCTAAAACACATGTGGGTCCCTGGGATCCCCTGAATGCCATGGCAAAGAGTGGTACACTGAAATAAGTTTTTCCTGGCATATGCTAACACAGTTTAGATCAATTACCTCATTTTTCAACAATGAAAAGATTAAACAGTTGTTAAGGGTTATAAAATGATTTAATATGCTATTAAGCAGAGATGTAAACTATCAAAGTTTAAATTTCCAGAGAGAGACTTAAATATCAATTATATTTGCATCCAATTTGTACGCGGCTCCTCCCCACGCCCCTTTCAGGAGCCGGCATTACGGGGACACACAACCCTTCCAGAGGCGGCTTTGAAAATCTAATTCCCGTGCATTGACTTCAAGAGAATTTGTTGTGGCCAAGGACATCAGGATCTGAATGTTCACCATATTTTTTTTCCCTGGAAATGGAGAACCAAATCAAATTTTGGAGAGTTTGGGTATGTATTCGTGCTGAATGATGGGAAAGGACCCTGAAGGACCTTATGTGAAACCAGAGTAGGACTCTAACTTCTGAACTTTTGCTGCTTCTCACTAATTCACTGCTGGCAACATTTCAAAGGGTCTTTTTTTTTTTTTTTTTTTTTTTTCAAATTACCTTTTAAGGCAAAAATGAAAAAATATATATATATTGTCTTAATCAGTCTCTTCTTTTAGCATTAAGTTTTTTAAAATAGTGATTTTTCAGGCTCACTTTACTCCCCAAACAAGTCAGCCTGAAAACCTGCACCCAACGGTGACATCCTCCCATTTGCATAATCAATTAGATGGAGTATAGCACGCATCCTGTCTCAGTTCACCTCCCGGCCCCTGGACAGATTCCGACAATGATTCAATCGCCCATTTTACCAACTCCAACTGCAACAGGGAAGTTACGACGTTCCTGGGGCATGGGGCGCTCGGGGTCAGTTTTCACAGAACACAGCTGTGCCCCCACCTCCCTAAGATCTCTCTCCCTGTTCACGCCGCCACGAGAAAACATTCTAAGATGAGCAGACTGCACCTCCACTGCTGGGCAAACTGGACTCCCTGCCCCTGCCAGGTCTCCAGTTACCCTGTCTCCAGACCCCAGCAAGTCCTCAGAGATTATTAGGAAGAATGGGGAGGGGAGGAGGCAATGCTGCCCTGTTACTGACAAGAATCTGGAGGAATCAGATCAAAGAACATTGGGGAAATATTTTGCGAAGTCAATATCCCCTTACCCCAAACTACTGCTGCTGACGTCCAGGGAACCAGGAAACTCCAAGTGAGGGCAAGATTTGATTGCAATAAGAAATGCAAACACCACGCCTTTCAAGGAGAAGCCAGGTTCTCCAAGTTAACAATCAATGAAGCCGGAACACGAACTCACGTCTTCAGAACACAGGTTCTTGTGCTGCCGGAAAGGGAACTGACCTCGGGTTTCTGCGCTTAGGGCGGATGTGCGCCCGACTGTGACCTCCACTGCCCATGGCATGCAGGCCCCTGCCGTGTAACTGAATGATTTCCACAGTGCCTCTCACCGGGACTCACAGGGCACATGAAGCAAGTCCCACTGGGAGGATGGCCCTTTGAGCCATCTCAGAGAAGACAACCCTGCCTTTGCAGGAGCAGGCTCTGAGCAGTCCACGTATCTCTAAGGCAGAGAACCACCCCCCCCCCCCCCCCCACGGGCCATCCTCATGGCCTGCCTGTCAGAGCAATGACTCACCTCTGGGTCTCCAAGTGTGAGGCCAATGGGCTGGCAGAGAAGCGGCCGCCGGGGCCAAGTTCCCTCCTCCTGCTAGCAGCTTCTCACTACAGGTGAAAGGACTCAAGGCTCAGGGCCTTCTGCTGTATGATTAGCACGGAGGGGCCTCAGAAAGAGCTTGCCCCTTTCCTTATCCAACCCTGCAAGTGCTGTCCGCCAGGCCTCCGGCTTCAAAGAAAGTCGTGTATCCAGGTGAAGGAGAAGGATCTTGGTGTGTCCCTCAGCCCCTCAGTCCCATGCAGGCTCCACAGCCAGTGGTGGGTCTCCTCCGAGCTTCTGAACAGTTGAGTCTTCTGTGCTGTCTATGTGGCAGGAAGAGGATTTACCGAAGGCAGGGCACAGGCGTGGGGGTGCGAGCACTGGCTGAAAGTCACCCTCAGCATCTGCCAGCTCAGTGCTGCCCATCCCTGCTCCTTGGGATGAGGGAGAAGCTCCCTGAGGAAGGGCACCCCAGGGCTCAGCTAAGCGAGCGCACTCAGTCCAGTGACCTCAGTGTACTCCTTAGCACTCCACAGTTTCCGCCATCAGAAAACCCTGTTTGGGAGATGGATGAGGCCAGGAGTGGGGCCCTGGGGATCCCATGAAGCAGGAGAAGAATGGAGGGCCCCACACCTGGAGAGGGCTGCCCAGGTCTGCTCCCCAGCACAGCCCTGGAGGGAAGCCAGCAGCACCTCAGACACCCGGGCTGGGGTTTCCTAAGGCAGTATTCCGAGCTATTTCTAGAATTGACTGTCTCTTTCCCTCCTTCCAAAGGGCATCAACCGACACCAAGTACTCTGCTGAAATGAACAGAGCAAGAGGCTTATGTTTCACTTTGGAGCATCATGTAAAAGATGGGATAAAATGAATGTTCTGCTCATAAACGAGCTATAAAAGGAGGGGCCTGGGACCAGCAGTTGGCGCAATGGCTATGACGCTGGACTCCCATGTAGTCAACCGCGGATCGAGTACTGGACCCGGTGGCTTAAACTCACGCCGGGCGCGTGTGCGTATGTGCCCAAGATCCCGAGAGGAGAATGGAGGAGAAGGGATTGCAGTGTGGCCATTGCCCCTGGGGGGTGATTTCTTGCTTTCTGTCTCTCTGTCTCTGTCTTTCTGGCAAGCGCATGTACCCTATAGAAAAAAACCTCTCCAAAAAAAATAATAATAAAAAAGAGGGGCCGTGCGCTAGCAGGAGGTCTCTACAATCTTGTGCCAGGACAGAGACAACGGCATGCTCCCCTTCACACCTGGCCATTCTGTGCACAGACGCCTAAATGTGAAGACCCTTTGAAATGTTGCCAGCAGTGAACTAGTGAGAACCAGCAAAAGGACAGGAGTTAGAGCCCTGCTCTGGCTTCAGATAAGGTCCCTTAGTCGTCCTTTCCGACACACCCAACAACCTGGGTGAAGGAAGAGGCAGGTAGAGACCCTGTAAGGGACCCCAGATCCATGGACCCCCACACTCAGCCCTAACACACCTCAGTTCCCCCAGGAAGTAGCTCCAGATTCTCCGATGGCCGAGAGCCAAATCCACTGCTCTTCATGCACAAATGTCACAAAATGCCCAGGGGACCTTGAGGAAGATGGGGAGACTGAGGCAAGAAGTCATGGTGGGCGATGGGCAGGACTAGGTCCTGACCCCATTTCCCCCACCTCAGCCTGTGTTCTTTCTCACACTGGCCACACGTGTGCACGCACACACTCACACCCACGCTATCTGTGAGTGACAGACCCCGGCACGCCCCAGCGGCCGGTTACTCACAGCCGCAGCTTCCAGAGGAACCTCCACTCCCTCCGTTTTTCCTGAGGGGAGAGTGTAAGGGCAGGATTTGGAATATAAATAACAGAAATAACAGATCGTCACACTCAGATCATCTTATTTCAGTGCAACCACAGTGCCGTGACCCTTCCTTTCCCTCAAACCCGTTCTTGTCATTTAATATATGAACTATGCATAAACAACTCTGGGTTATGATGTGTTTCCGAAAACTGAGAGAACTTCAGCCATAACACTGACATTTTGTTTCTGGAAATTAAAGCCTGGGAACAGTGAAAATAAAGTCCGTCAATTTCTGAATCGCGTTTCTGTACATACTTCAATTCCCAGGGCTTGCGGTGAAACACAAACACGGTTTTGTTTCTGATAGCCTTGTCCCCGAGACCAGCAGGGCTGGCTCCTCCTGGCTTTGCACTCCCGCCCAGGGAGCAGGCTCCCCAAGTAAGCCCTCGTGAACAACTGGAGTGACCTAAAGCCTTGGGAAATGACAAGAACGAGCCCCAGCAAAATGGAGATGCCCCGCCGCTGCCCGCTTCCTGGCAGGAAGGGGAAGATGCTTTGGAGACGTGAGGACAGAACTGCCAGGGCCTCGGAGAGACACAGACTCCCAGATGGCCAGGTGGGCATTTGTGACTAACCTCACCAGTCCTGGAGGCTTGGCAGGCTGGGCATGGGGACCCCCGACACCCAGCCAGCGTTTGCTGGATGATGAATGAGAGGGCTTTGCTCAGGGTTACAGTGGCCAAGGGAGCTGAAGAAGGAATGGCTTTGGGTGTGGAGGGGAAGGTTGAGGGAAGTAGGGGAAAGAAACAAGTGGTGTGGGGAGTCTGGACGCAGTGATGAGATCGAAGGGTGTAGAGGACCGGCCACTGAGGGACAGGGCCCTGTGAGCACAGCTGAGGGCCGTGGGGGGGCTGCGGTGCAAGGGGAGTTCAACGTGATGGGAGCTTTGGAGATGAGCCGGGGAACCGAGAAGGGGGCACAGCCGTCAGGATAAACATGTCGTGGCGATGGTCCTGGTGCAGGAGGGTTCTGTGGGGACCTGAAGGGGCCACCTGCTGTCCCATGCCCATGCTCACTCAACCTCATAGGCCTCTGTCTGCTGGTGGCCACCCTGCTCCTTCCTTCAGAACGAACCTGCCCCTCCTTCATGGCCCTGCCCAAACTCCGTCTCCTCTGAGAAGCTTTCCCTGAATTCCTTGGCAAGAAGTCCTTCTTCCTCCCGCCCTGCTCTGGTTTCTACAGTGCACTATCCCTTGGCCTGGCCCAGCCGCCAGTTCAGGGCCACCCTAAAGTGGCATTTCACAGGATCCTGGTGTCACCCCAGTAGGCCATGCCAAGGATGGCTGGAAGAGGGACTGCTTCCATGAGCGTCCTCGGAAAGTGACTTACCCCGGGTCCAGGCACACAAAATTTTCATGGAGGGACCCACTTATCTTGAGGGGGACTGTCATGAGAGGGGGACAGTTGTGCAGCCCAGCCCCTCCTCACTTCTCCACCACTCAGGGCTGTGCCTGCCTCCCGGCTCTCAGCCAGGAACTCAGCTTCCAGCCCCTCCTTCAAGGCTCCTGCCCCCTGTTCCGAGGCAGCCCTGCCGTCTGCGCTGCCTCTGGGAGCCCTCAGGTCCCCAGCTCACCAACCCTCCACAGCTGAAGACCAGAGGTCACGTCTCATTAAGGCCAGATATGTGGCCCACAAGTGCCAGTGCTTTAGGGCATGGGGTCCCTTCCAGCCAGCCCCACTCCCAGGAGGCCATCTGGGCTGCCTGCCGTCACCCCAGGCCAACCTATCTGCTCACGGAGGTTAAAAACAGCCCTGAGGACAGAAAAGCACTAAAAACGGTTATAGACTCTGGAGACAGTGAGGGAAGAGGGTGGGAAAAGGGGGAAAGTGTAAGGAAAGAAATGAAGGAGGAAAATAGAGAGGCAAGACTTTTGTGGGACACAGAAATGGGTTATTATCCTGTGTTTTCTATTCTCAACCGGACTGGTGTGTGAAGCATATTCCTGTTGGGTAAATTCAACTTACAAGCCAAGTGATGTATAGTGATTAAATGTACAAGATAAAATAAAAATGTATGAATATAAATAAATAAATAAATAAATAAACAAACAGCCCTGCCCCTCGCATAATCCCCATCTACAGGCTAGTGCCGAACCATGGGGAGGAGGGAGAAGAGGCGGGGAAGGCTGGGCCGGGTGCCTGTCTTGGTCTTCCCACAGAGGATGAGCGGGAAGCCCAGCTCACACCTCTGCAGGGCCAGGTGAGGGGTGGGCCTGCACAGAGGGCCCCATCTGTGAAGAAGCCAGGAAGAGTCCTGGACTTCAGGGTTGCAGGACAGATGCAAGGCTTCGCCATTCAGCCCCCATCATAAGGAAGACACGCTCACGTGCATGGGGGATTTCTTAGGGGACAAATGCATTACAAGCGTATTCTTTCCTCCACAGAGGGTCCTCTCCGGGAGCTAACAAGCTCCTCTTGAAGATGTAAGTGCCCTGGGAGAGCTCAGCTAGACCTTGCCCTGGAATCTCACTACCCAAATGAGTAGTCATTCACCCCCGAGTGTGAATCAGCTTAATCCCAAAAAACTCAACCTCCTGAAAGAACGGATTCTGTTGGGGACTGATACTGGGTGGGTGGTTGTGGAGAAAGGAGCACAGAATGAGGTGGGAAAGACTGGGAGTGAGAAGGAGGAGCATTCGGCCAGCAGCCTAAAGAGGGAGACAAGAGCAGGCGGCCACTGGGGAGGCCCAGGAGGGCGGGTTCTAAGAGCAGAGGCAGCCCTCAGACTTGATCACTGGCTGGGGCTGCTATTAACAGCAAACCACAAACCAAGTGACTTATGCACAATGGGCATTACCACCTCACCGTCCGGGACCTAGAAGCTCAAGGTCGAATCGGTGGCATTGCTGCCCCTGAGGCCAGGCAGGAGAACCCGCTCCCTGCCTCTCCCCGAGCTCCCAGTCATGGGGGACAATCTTTGGCATCAGGACTCAGAAACTCCACCCCAACCCCTGCCTGCATCTTCCTGTGGCATTCTCCCGTGTGCTTGTCTGTCCGGATGGCCCCCTTTCACAAGAACACCGTCACCTTGGATTAGGGCCGCCCTGTCAGTGTGACCTCGCCTTAACTGATCATGTCTGTAGTGACCCTGTTCCCAAATGGGCCCCGTTCTAAGGTGCTGGGGGCTACAGCAGCACCAGGTGGATTTTGGGGACACGAGTCAGACCACACCGGGCAGCTTTTCTGGAAGGCGGCTCCAGCAGAAGCAAGCTCAGCCCTGACTAGCCGAGTCACCGCCTGGCTGACCTGTCCACCCGCCCCCACCCCACACCGAGGCGGCCCCATGAGCCCAGGCCTGCATCTGCGAGGTGTGGACATCCCTGTGCTTGGCTTTTCCACAGGCCTCAGCAAAACCTGGCCTGATCAGATCTTGGAGCCTCTTCCATACGTGTTCAACTGAGGCACGGGGCCTTGCTACCAGACGCCCAAGCCCCACGGGTAGGGGGAGACCCTGCAGGTGTAAAAGTTCCAGCCTGACACGGAGTCCCGGAGACTTAAGACCTACACAAAAATCATTCTACTGGATTATCTCAATAAAATCAGATGTTGCCTGGGGCCTGGTGGTTAAGGTGCTAAGTGGCTGACTGTGGTTTGAGTCATGGACCCTGCAACTTGAAAATCATGCCAGGTGCGTGTGTATGCATGCCCCAAATCCCAAGAGGAGAAGGGATTGCAGCATGGCCACCCCCCTGGAGAATGACTTCTCACTTTCCCTCTCTCTGATTCGCCTGTCTCTCGCCAGTGTGCGCACGCACCCTATGGCAAAACCTAAAATTTAAACAATTTTTTAAATCATGTGTTGCCTACACGGTTTGTGCCTACAGGGAGGGAGAGCACCATCTCTGACTGAGTTGGGTCCACTGCCTTCAAAACAGAGCGTGGACAAGGGGACACACTCGCAGCACCTGCTACAGCCGGCACACAGTAGGCCCTCAGGAGCCTTGGACAGAATAGGAAGGCCCATTTGTGGGACGAGGGCGACACCCAGTGGCCATCTGGAAAATGGCACCCAGGCTAATAGCCAGGTCTTAAAGGGAAAGCAGGGCAATTAGCCTGTGGAGCCAGGTGAGGGGTAGGGCCATGTACGCGTCAGGACACCAGTACGTGACTGTGTAAAACCCGAGTCCCACATCCTCTGGACTCGTAAGATTTCAGATTCTACAAAGAACAGCAAGGCCTCCTCCGCCCTCACAGGGCCATCTGACCTCCTGCACTGTTATTGAAAGAACAAGCCCTGCTGGAGTGGGGCCAACCACGGACAGTCTGCCTAACCTTTTGGCAGCTTCGTTCCCCCAGGAGACACTGCAGGGCCCCCAGCCTCCACCCGAGCCCTCCAGGTAGCAGAGAGAACTGGTGCTAACCAGGCTCCAGGCCAAGCTGTTCTAGGACCCAGGACAAGCCCCCCCCTACCTGGACTCACACTCCTCATCCTTGAAGTTGCTGCAGGGGGGTGAGGGCATGGGGATTACAGTAAATCACTTCTGAGGGCAATGGTAGCTCTTACCTTCAAGGCCCTGAACCTTGACATAAGACGGAAAGAGGTTCAAATCCTGCCCTGCAGGTCCCAGCTCTGCAGCCTTGGGTAATGCACTTCACTTCTATGGGCCCAGTTCTCCTTCTTGGGTTACCTGTGAGGAAGACTGGATGACACGACATAGGCATGTGGGGTTTTTTGTTGTTTTCTTGTTTTGTTTGGGGGGGGAGGGTTGTAGCAGTTTTTGCCTTAGGGCATGTGTGTTCACTGGAGAGAAAGAGAAACAGAGACTGAGAGGGAAAGCGAGAAATCACTCCCTCCAGGGGGATGGCCATGCCACAATCCCTTCTCCTCCATTCTCCTCTCAGAATCTTGGGCATGCACTCACACATGCCCAGCGTGAGTTTCAAACCACTGGGTCCAGGACTCAAACTGCTGTCGGCCATGTAAGAGTCCAGCAATGGGGGGAACAGCAGTTAGCATAATCGCTATGTCGCAGGATTCCCATGTAGTCGACCATGGTTCAAGTCCTGGACCTGGTGGCTTAAAACTCATGCCGGGTGCGTGTGCGTACGTGCCCAAGATTTCAAGAGGAGAATGGAGGAGAAGGGATTGCAGCGTGGCCATCCTCCCTGGGGGGTGATTTCCTGCTTTCTGTCTCTCTGTCTCTCTTTGTCTGTCTGGCGAGCACACGCACCCTATAGCTAAAACTTCTCAAAAAAAAAAAAAGAGTCCAGCAATGTAACCACTACACCATCTGCTGGTCCCAAGTATTTTTTAATTTTAGATTTATTCAAATGAAAGTAGAAATTCAGCCCCTCAGGAGCACTAGGGAGCCCTCGAGTGTTCCACACTCCCATGCCGGTGTGCACAGTGCTGGTGTGCCCCAGGATTGGTAAGTGAGACTGCACCCAGGTACCCAGCGCTGGAAACCCACACCTTTCCCTCCTGCCCCACTCAGAACTCAGCGTCTGCAGATTTCAAGCCATCACACTGTGTACCCCCAGTCCAACTGATCTGCAGCTATGGGTAACAGACATCAAGAGAAGGAGCCGTCAGATAGGCTGTAAGCCGTGGCGCATCTCCTGAGCGGGGAGCCTCTACCCTGAAGAGTCAACACTTGTAAAGAATCAGCAGGGTAGCCAGTCTGTACACATCGAAGACCCAAGCGGACCTAAGACGCCATGGAGCCGCAACGCCAATGCATCATATAGACCGCAGCGAGGCCCAAGCGAGAAAGCAGCTGGTCTGAGACCCCCAAGCCAGGCCCTGTGCTCTCCGTCCTCAGCTCACTGACCTCTGAGCTCACTTCACCAACGGCCTCTCCTGCAACCTCTGTGTTCCCGAGGAAGGCCGAGTCCCACGCCAAGGGCACCTGCAGGAAAATGTCTGAGAGACCAGCGTCCTGGGTTTGAATCTTGACTCAGCACTCAGTGGTGACCCTCATCAAACCCTGCCCTGACTCACAGGCTTCTCATCTGCAAGATGGGGGTGTGTTCATTTGCCAGGGCTGCTGGAACAAACCACCATAAACATGGTAGCGTGACAGAGCAGAAACATATTCTCACACAGCTAGGGGCCGAAGGTGAGGGTGCCGGCGGACCGTGTGCCCTCACCCTCCCAAGGCTCTGATGAGAATCCTGTTCGGCTGCTTCCAGCTGCCAGGGGCTGAGGCTTTCCTTGGCTCCTGGCAGCATCAGCCCAGTCTCAGCTCTGCCCCGACATGGCCTTCTACTCTCCTGTCTCAAATTCTTCTCTGCCTTTCTCAAAAGGACATTTGTAGGCCCACAGGGGATGTGGTGGTTAAGAGACATCACACTGCCAGTTGCTCAGTTCGCGTCCCGGACCCAGAAACTTGAGAGCATGCCCAAAATCTCAAAATAAGAAATGGAGCCGGGATTGCCGCATGGCTGTTCCCCATGGGAGATGCTTCCCCACTTTCTCTCACTCTCACTCTCACTTTCCGTCTCTCCTCAGTGAGAAATGTTGCCTCTGGTAAAACTTTAAAAACATGTTTAAAGGCACTTACATCAGATTCAGGGTCTACCCAGCTAATCCAAGATGACCCTTTTCTCTGAAGACCCTTAATTCCATCCACAATTTATTTTTTTCCAAATACGGTTGCAATCACAGGTTCTAAGGCTCAGGTCAGAGCTCTCTCTCTTAGGGGCCATCATTCAACCCACCACAGGAAGTTTTGATCAACTGAAGTCCAGGTCACACGCAGCTCTAAAAGCCTCCAACTCGAAAATGGCAAAGGACAACCACCTCTACTACATGAAGAATGCAGGAGCAGGTGAGGTAAACCCATCAGAGAGGGAAACAGACACGACCCGTTGGGTGGCAGGGGAGACCTGCATTTTCTTTTTTCTTTTTTTCCTTTTTTTTTTTTTTTTTTTTTTTTTTGAGAGTGGTTTTCGCTATAGGCCCGTGAGCTCGCCAGACAGACAGAGAGACATAGACACAGAAAGCGAGAAATCACCCCCCAGGGGGGTGGTCACGCCGCAATCCCTTCTCCTCCATTCTCCTCTCAAGATCTTGGGCACGCACGCACACGCGCCCGGCGTGTTTTAAGCCACCGGGTCCGGGATGCGAACCAAGGTCGACTACGTGGGAGTCCAATAACTGCTGGACTCCCACGTAGTCATTACGCTAACTGCTGGTCCCTAACCAATCAGGTCTTGCCAGGCACCCTGGAGAGCAGCTGCCCCCACCTGGATCTCCGGGATCCGATGTCGCTGTCCTGCAGTTTTCCCGGACAACCCCGATGTGCTCTAGTTAGTAAGCAGGCACGCACACCTTCCGCCTTCCGGTTGTCAGAGAGACGCAAAC
This sequence comes from Tupaia tana, assembly GCA_026018925.1. Taxonomy (NCBI): domain Eukaryota; kingdom Metazoa; phylum Chordata; class Mammalia; order Scandentia; family Tupaiidae; genus Tupaia; species Tupaia tana. The sequence goes on along the minus strand of JAKSZU010000003.1, from coordinate 213,490,159 downwards.
TAAAACGGATCTTAGGTTTGTTAGTCTAAGAAAACTACCGGCGGGGCAAGGTGCGATGAAACTGGGACTTACACGTGCGTCTGCCGTTAGTTACTCCCAGGCACTGACTCGGAGTGGGCGCGCGTCGGCTCGAATGGCTGATGGGCGGGGAAGGTAGCAGAACTCTTTGGGTGGAAAATGTGGCAACATATTCCCGAAACCTGGAACATATAGATGCCCTTTGGAGGACGCCTGACGGAGCCAGGTCCTCCCGGCTTTGGAGCAGCCTCTTAGTCCCGGTTCCGCACCCCCTCTGGGTGCAACCCCTCCGCGGGCGGCCGGGCAGAGCTGCGGGGACCGCAGAGAGGGGCGGGCAGCGCAGAGCCCACACCTGCCCCTCCGGGCCTGTCCGCGCCGACTGTCCCACGCAGCCCTCCCGGGTGCCGGCGCTCGCCTGGGGCTCAGCGCCCACAGCTGCTCCGCTCCCTGGGGCGGCGGGGCCGCGAGCGCAGTTCGAACCCTCGGGTGCCCGCCGGCCCCGCGCCCTACCCAGGTCAGGGCCGGGCGGCTGCAGGCACCGAGCCCCGGAGTAGGTAGCGCTGGCTTACTCCGACTCCCCTGCCCCTTCCTCCTCCTTGTGGCCTCAACCCACCCGTCTCTCCATCCCAGGTTCCTCCTGCCGCTCCTGTTCCAAGGCTCTAGCTGCAGGCGTTCAGGCCACCCTCTTGCTCCCCCAGGTGAGCGCGGACTGGATGGAAGCGTCATGGCCCCACCGCACACGTGGAGCTCCCGTAACTGGGGCAAGGAGGCGCCTTTTCTAACTGGCCCAAACCAGCAGGGTCTCCCTAGTCCCACCAGGAGCGTGCTGGAGAGCCAAGTCGTCCCCGTGGAATGTATCGGTGAGAAGCAAAGGACCCTTGTGAGGCTTGTAGCCCAATGTCCCCAGAGCGGCCTCCTGCCTCTTCCCCCAGCCTGGTTCCCAGCCACCCCTCCATCCAGCAAGACCGACCTGACGTGGGGGGGGGGGGGGGGGATATAGGGGAGCCAGAGAATGCAAGGGCGCCCCCCACCGCCGCCTCCCCCTCCCACCCCACCTCCACCCCCACCACCACCACTCCAGCCCCGCAGCCCACCTTCAGCGCTGTCTGCTCTGCCTCGGTCTGTCCTGCCCACTCCCAGCACCTTCCCATAAAGATGCCTTAAGTGATCCTGGTGGCATGGATCTGGGGGCTGCCACGGTGTTTACTGGTTCCACTTCAGATCCCTCTTGAGGGGCTGCCATGCCCCAGACCCAGCTTGCCTCTCACTGTGGCTACAGAGATGCCTGGGGAAAGGCTGTGTCCAGGGCCTCTGTCCTGGGCTGTCATGTGGTCAACCAGGTGAGGATGCTTCAGAGATGCCCACATTCAGCCCCAAGAGATGGGGCTCGGAGGGCCCAGAACAGTTAGGGCAAGCCCACGGACCAGTACAGAAAACAGGCACTCGACATTTTGGTCATCCAAAGCTTTTTGTTTTTGTTTTGTTTTGTTTTGTTTTTTGAGGGATTTTTTGTTATAGGGCACATGCACTGTCTGAAGAGAGAGAAAGACAGAAAGTGAGAAATAACACACACACACACACACACACACATCGGGAGAATGGCCACACCACAATCCCCTCTCCTCCAGTCTCCTCTCAGGGTTTTGGGCATGCACACACACACGCACCCAGTGTGAATTTCAAGCCATTGCATCTGGGACTCGAACCACGGTCAACCACACAGGAGTCCAGTGCCTTAACCACTATGCCATCTGCTGGCTCTTGGTCATCCAGATTTTCCTTCTGGACACACATTGCCTCATTTCGGCACAAGCTATTTTCACAACTACAGGGTCCTATCTCTTCTTCTTTTTTAATTATTATTATAATCTTGTTTATATTACATTGAATCACAACTATCTTTACAGTATATTACTTTTCTTTTTCCAGCAGGATTACCATGCGTATCAGTCAAGACAAAGACATTACTACCCACATCCTCATCATCAAACAGCTTTTCATCATTTTTTTCCAGATTATTGTTATTATTTTTATTATCATCATTTTTTAAAACATTCGATCACAATATGTCATTTGGCTTGTAATAAAGAAGTTACCCAACTTCTGAAATACTTCTCAGACCAGTCCAGTTGGGAATACTATACGTGGTATCAACAGGGTCCGATTTTTAGGAGCACAGACCATGGTTCCATATTTCCTTGCCAGGGTTACCCTGCAAAGCCTTATCAAAACAGAGTGGCTTTGTAGGGTGGACAAAGAAGCACGGCCCGCTGCAGAAGAACTTACACAGCTGGGAGAGACCAGTGGCAACTGGTAAGGAAAGCACCTAACTCTGTGCCATGTTCTGTCCCTGTCCCTGGCCCCAAAGGAGAATCTCTGTGGAGAGAGCTATGTGGAGGTAAGAACTGCCAGGTAAGGTACAGCGTGAGGAGCAGCAGTTGGAGGTGGACCTCTAGGGGGCCGAAATTGCCTCCTTCCTTCTGTGACGGTAAGCTGAACTCAATAATGGAACAGGGCCAGCCCGTGACCTAGCAGTCAAAGGAGTAAAAATCCCAAAACACCTTACCGATGCTTACTTCAAGAAAAAAGGAAGCTGGAAGCCCAGACACCAGAAAGGTGAGATCTTCAACATAGAGAAGGAGAAATACGAGATTCCAGAGCAGCGCAAGGTTGATCAGAAAGCTGTGCACTCAAATTTTACCAAAAATCGAAGCTACTCCTCAGCTCCAGGGCTACCTGCGATCCGTGTTTGTCCTTACACATGAAGTTTATCCTCACAAATTGATGTTCTAAATTTCTTTCCAAAAACCTAATTAAATAACTGATCACCTATGTATTAAAAAAAAAGAAGAAGAAGAAGAAGCGCACAACCTCAGGAGAGGAGGTTCATGAGACAGAGCTGGGAGGCCTCTCTCAGCCTCGCAGGGAGGGTGCTGCTTGGGCAGAGATGGAAGAGGCTCCTCTCTGTGGGTGCCTATGCACGAAGAACCCACCTGTTGGCAGCCGTCATACAGACAAATGGATGTCGGTGCACTGGCTAGCTGCACTCCCTGTGGTAGGACTCAGGATTGACCAGTCATCCCTGGTCAGCCCTGATGGATCTGCCTAACTTTATCCCAAGGTGTGCAGGTGAGCTCAGCTCAGAGGAAGGTGCAAAATCTACCTAAGAATGACGTAACAGCTTTCAAATTCCTTGTGGTCTATGGAGATCTGGAGACAGAATCATCTTTCTAGCCTATCATCCAACTAAGGCCCCAAAAGAGGATACCTACCATCCTATAGAACGATCCCTCAAACTCTCAAGTAATTGGATAACTTTAGGGCTGGTGAAGATACAATAAAATTAAGAGCCAGCAGGTAGTGTAGTGGTTAAGGCACTGGACTCCCATGTGACTGATCGTGGTTTGAGTCCTGGACCTGGTGGATTGAAAATCACACCCGGTGCATGTGCGTGCATGCCCTAAATCCCAAGAGAATAGAGAAGAAGGGATTGTGGCATGGCCATGCTCCCTGGGGGGGTTGAGTTTTTACTTTCACTTTCTCTATCTCTGTCTCTCTCTGGTGAGTACATGTATCCTATGGCAAAAAAAAAAAAAAAAAAAAAAAAAAAAAAAAAAAAAAAATCCTTTACACCTCCAGGAGCTTATGTTTACAAAGAGGCAGACAGTGGCCAGCATTATTTGTTTTAATTCCCAACTGCTACTTAAAGCCATATACAAAGGGACAAGTCAGGCAAATTCAAGGTAACTCTTACCTGGGACAGGAAGACTAGTATCTAATATAACCCTGATCATCATATACGAATAGCTGACCATGCTTAACCAATGAGTAGGTTGCCTTCAGACTTAGGAGTGAGTTTATGCTCCCAAAAATGCCCTTACTGGTCCGTCTTTCCTGTGTCCCCCATTCTGCCTTGACCTTGAGTTACTGGCTAAGGAAAGACTGACCCCTTAAACTGAGAGGCAAGAGCAGCCTTCAGGGGCGGGGGAGAAGAGAGATGATCATCAAAGGATATACATACCCTACTCCTTTCTATTCCTCTCACATGGAAGAGAAGATGGGATGTTCTTGGCCCTGAGAATTTAATTAAGGGCAACCAGGTGAAGTCTTTTGCAGTAAACTACAGATCTGTGATAGCTAGAACTCACCCACAGACCTCGTTCCTGGACAAGACCCTTCAATATCACATTGGAAGCTCTTTTCCCTGGAGACAAGTTGGTGGAAATAGAAATAGGAACCTGTGCCCTATCCCATTTCCGAAGTAGATGAACACAGGTATAAGATTTGGGAAAGTCCTCTCCGAGAGGGAACACAAGGCTTTGTGCTTGAAGTGCCTTTTGATGACCCAAGCGTAATCAATGCCCATTAGGAGCCATCAGTTTAGGTAAAGCCTCTGCCCAGCTGTTTGTTTTGTTGTTGTCATCGTTCCTTCTTTTTTTTTTTTTTTTTTAGGAGTGCACAAAGTGTTTATTTTTTAACAGGCAGGCTTTTTTTAAATTTACATTTAATCATATTTATCCTTACAGTGTACAACATTGCTTTTTCCAGCATGAATACTATGCATATCAGTCAAGATAAAGACATTACTATGTACATCAGCAGCAGCAAATAACTTTTCGTTTTTTGTCGATTAAATGTACTTTTCTTCTTCCCTTATTTCTCTCCCTCCCTCTATTACCCACCCCCATATTCCCATCCTTACTTTCTCTAGTATCTGCTCTTGCCCTCCCTGCTTCTGTACCTTTCAGACTTCCAGTTTCTGCTATAGAGCACAATCGGCATATATTGAGTGGGGACATACAAAGTCTGTCTTTCATAATCTGATTTGCTTCACTTAGTATTAAGTCTTCCATATTCATCCACTTTGTTTCAAATGTCAGAGTCTCATTTTTTTTATGACTGAGTAGTACTCCACAGAGTATATGTGCCATATTTTTCAATCCAATCATCTGTTTTTGGACATTTGGGTTGATTCCATGTTATATATTATACAAATATTTGGATGTTTCATGGTGTCTAGAATTTCTCGTACGTTGTCATTTTTTTTTCTTTCTTTCTTTTTGGTGATTTGGTCTATGTCCTGCATGGTCCAATCTGTTATTAATGCTTTCTAGGGAGATTTTAATTTCCTGTGTTGTATTTTTCATTTACAGACATTCTGTTTGATTCTTTTTTTTTTTTCTCCAAATTCCTGGTTTAATAAGGACTTCATTTTGAGGGAAAAAGGTCCCAAACATCAGGCTGTTCACAAAAATAACCCACAGTATCAACTTTAGAAAACAAATCTTAAGACTATTACACTATTTTCTAAGAGGATGCATTTGACATGCCAACTCCCATTCACAAAAATACACTGTTAGATTTGTGTTGAACAGCCCCACAGGCACTCTAATGTGGGGCATAAAACATACTTCTAACTGGAAGCTGCTCTCAGGTGCTACTCAACTAAATGACACTGCCTTTGCAGTTAGGGAAGCAACTGCTGAACTCATAAATGAATGAAAAGAACTGTACTCCCTGCATAACAAGAGATTATTTTGGAGACAGTTGATAAAAATCATACATCCTTTTTATTGTTAAGTCATAAAGAGGTATCAAAATTAAAAGCAAAATTACAGGGTAAGACTTAACAAAACTACTAGGAGCATCAAAAGAAGTGAAATGGGACCAGGCACAGGGCAGTGTGAATTAACGGACCTGGGAAGGACAAAGGTGGGAGAACAGTGAGCATGTGCTGAAGATACTAGGGAGAGGATCTGGGGAAAGTTTTGATCTTAGACAAGCGCCTAGGTAAAGAAATAATGGGTAAGATTTCTAAACCCCACTATGTGCTTAAGAGTCATCCTCACCATTGGCGCTGTCTCTGTCATTCTCTCCTTCCTCAGCCTCTTCTTCATCATCCTTGACCAACTCCAGCTGTTTGTTTGCTCTGTTCCTTTTCGATTTTTTCCAGGTTTTCCAGGAGAGAATCCACTTTTTGTTTTATCTGGGTCAACTCCTTCTTCATGGCCTGAAGTTAATCTCCTTTCAACTTTCCAGACTTGGAAGACGATCCTCGTTGTCCACTCTTAGAATTGAAGCTTTTGCCCCTTCGTGAAGTGTTCCCAGATACACGCTGGCGTTTCGAGGGCACTACAGCACGAGCAATAGGAGGTGGCGGTGGAACACGTGCTGGGTAACTGTACATCCTGTCATAATAATCGCGTTGAAAGTCATAGTCCAAATCAAAAGAGGAGCCGTACATCTCCGCTGCAGATCGTTTCACACCTGCTTTTCCTCGGTTCACTTTTGGCTCTGCAGCCAGATTAATATCTAAAACCTGGCCGGCAATCATCCTGCCCTCCTCTCCTGCCACAGCAGCCCGGGCATTCCTCTCATTAACATACTGAACGAAGGCAAAGCCCTTATGAACAGAGCAACCACAATTTTGCCGTACTTCGAGAAGACTGCCTCCACATCAGACTTCTTGACCACAAGAGTGTTGAGATTCCCAATGAATACACGGGAATTCATGGAGCGAGGATCTGTCTTGTTGGTAACATTGCTGGCCATTGAGATTGATGGTAAGATTCCTCACAAAGCCAAAAAGCAAGAAGGTGAGGGAAAAGAGATTCAATTCTGAATCTCTCGCTCCCAAGTTCTAGGCAAAGACACCGACTGCAGCTGGAGGTAGGAAATGCGGACACAACCGCTCCGTCTCCAACTCTTCACAAAATCTGTTTGATTCTTTTTTAGGGTATCTATTTCTTTACGGAATTCCTCTTTCATGTCCTGAAAGGAAATTCTCATTTCCTGGAACGATTGACTGTTTTCTCTTGGATCTCATTGAGTTTTGTCACTATGAATATTCTAAATTCTTTTTCTGACATTTCTGTGTGTTTCTCTGTGCTATCCACTGTTGGTGAGAGGCTACTATGCTCCTCTGGGGGAGAGTTACCACCGGGTCTTCTCATGGTTCTTCGAGGTCTGTGTTGATTTCTAGTCATCTGATGCAGTATTCATTTTTGTCTGTTTATTGGAGTAGATTCTGTAGTACCAGTAGAGGAAATTTCACCCTTAGCTCTCAGATGTGTTCCTACTGGAGGGCTCTGTCTCCCAGGTCAGAGCAGTTATGAGTAATTTCAGGTGCTTGACTCCTCTGCCAAACGTTCGGCTCTTAATGAGGTGCTAGTAAGTAAACTTAGTGAGGAGGGTTAAGTCATGGGCTGTACAAAGTGCAGTGCACAGGTTGGTATACCAGAAGTCCCAATGTAGCTCCCAGGCCCTGAGCATGGACTCACCTGAGGAGGCCTGCCTAGACCAGGTTTAAGTATCCTATCGGCAGGCAGGACAAACCCAGGCCACCAGAGGGGTGGGCGGCAATGTGGCAAAAGTTCCAAAGTTGCTCCCAGGCCCCAAAGGTGGCTCACTCAAAGAGGCCTGCCCAGACCAGGCTAACGTATCCTGTTTGGCAGCAGGTGGCAGGCAAGGCAACCCCAGGCTGCTGGAGCCATCAACCCCAGGCTGCTGGAGCCATGAGCAACAGTGTGGCAGAAGTCCCAAAGTTGCTCCCAGGCCCCCCATCTCTAGCTGTTATATGCACACGTGTGTCTTACCTGACCTGCTGGGCTGGCAGATAGGAGCAAAGTTCAAAAGACTGTTCGGGAGAGACTGGTGGCCACTTCAGGTGCTGGCAGGTACTAGGTTTCTCCAGAGTGCCTTGCACTTGTCTCTGAATTCTTCTTGGCAGCTGCAGAAGTGAGAGTAAGCTGTTGGAAGCAGACTTTTATCCTGTCTCCCAGAGTGAAAATCCCATACCCCTTATTGCTCAAGAAGCTGGGTATAAAGCCTGTGGCATCTGGACCCAAATGGGTGAGTTCTCAGAGAAACAAAGAGGTCTGGCTGGGACTCTGGACTCCCAATCATGGATAGCTGAGGGACACTGAAGTAAAGTCCCTGGGAGCCCCAGGTCCTATCTACTATTTCCTGAGCTTTGCGGAGAGATCTGGGTAAAACGTGCTGCTTGGTGACTTGGTGTCAATGTCTGACAAACAATAACCGATCACTGATAACCCAGTTAGACATTGGGGCTGGGGGCGGGAGGGGGCAGCCTGGTGTGAGCTGAGCCTCTGCTAAGCCAGTTACTAGCTGTGTGACCTGAAAAAGTTTTTTCTTTTTTGAACCTGAGCTTCTTCTGCAAATGGGAACATTAACCTCACTGACATTATCAAAAACTTCAGAATTGTTGATAAAGCATCCAGTTCACAAAATTCATGAAAGGGAAGGAAACTCTTACTCCCAACCAATACTCCCAAGAGAGTCCCATTTTCATGCTTAGATAAAAAAGGAAGTTTGTTACCTTCCGCATTTCATCCTCATACTTCAATTCCTCCTCTCCTCCTCCTGTTTCCTTGGAGAAGGCCTTCCTTCTCACCAAAGCCAGTTGGGATGACATCCCAGAAGCACTGTGTCTTAGGAAACAGTGTGGCTGGGAAAGAATTGGTGTTGGATCACTTCTGGCTCTGATGTGGGAATTACTGCTCCCACGGGAGCTACATGGCTTCTGCCCACAGGAAGTTCCAGATGCCCTAGTGAGTCCCAAGGTATTGGGCCCTGGGCCCTTAAGGTCTCTCTCCTACCAAAATATAGACCTTTCTGCTATTTACCCACTTCTGTTCTCAGGTATTTTTACACTGCCTGACCTGAGTCTCCCTACACTTAGACCCTCGTGTGCACTGTGGAGGCCAGTGCTCTCCTGAGAAGGAGAGTAGAGGAAAAAAGAGCAACCCCTAGCCATGTTATAGCTACAGTGTGATTCTCAGTAGCAACACCCTGAGCTGACCGTTCCTCCATCATCCCTGAACAGAACTCTGAGTATCATGGCTATGTCACAACCAGGTTTGTTTCATTCCCTCAGCCTGAGGAATTCTTGCTTGAAGAGGCTGTTCATGCAAGCCTGAGTGAGTTCAAAGGTTCCTAGGCCAAAAATGCCTGACTCTCACCTGTCAGTTTGTCTAGTGTCTGGCTATGTTAACTTTCAGGCGTTTTATGAGACATTCAACAAGTCTGGTCATCCTTCTAGAAGGAAGACACCTGGAAGAAAATCATGTGAGTCCAGAAATCTTACTCTTCCTGCCTCAGTGACTCTCCCATCCCGGGCCCACCTTGAATTCAGGCCAGGAAAGTGCACTTGACATGTGGTCTGGGTTTCAGTGACGATGGAATTATATGCCACTAGCCAAAAAACAAGATCTGAGTGGAAAACTTTGTAGAAAGCATGCCACTTGAGACCCCTGCCACGCCTGAAGTCCTGTCTTCCTCTTCCTTAGAGAGCAGCATCCAGAGATTTTGGCTGCGGTCCTGGCCAGCTAACTGCATCCTGGTCATGGCGATGGCCACTGCGCCGTCATTATCGAGACCGCCTATAAGTCATTCTGTAAATGACAGCAGATTCCAAGTGTAATAAAGGCATCTGACCAAGCACACATCACACATGTTGCCCTGTCACCCCTCCCTACAGCAGGGAGAAAGCCTGGCAACCCAGAGTCTGTTTTATAAAATGAAGTGATGACTTCGGCCACGTACCCGGCTTCTCAGGTACCAGCAGACCTACTGGCAAGGAAGAAATACAGGAACAGAAAGAGTTATCTCATCCTATAGAGATAGAAATATTGGAGGGCATAAAGGCAGTGAAAATAGCGATGATGAAGATAGTGTGGTACGGGGCGGCAGAAGGGAAGAGTGTGGAGAAGGATAGCAAGAGAACAAATAGAGAGGCATGACGGTAGTGGGACACACATATGGTTTATTACCTGTTGATGATGACGTGTATCGTATTCTCAACTGGACTGGTCTGAGAAGTATTTCATGTTGGGTACAGTCTTTTTACAAGCAAAATGATAGTGACTGAATGTTTAAAAAAAATAATTGGAATAATAACAATAATAATCTGGAAAAAAATCATGAAAAGCTATTTGATGATGATGGGGATTTTAATGTGTTCGTACTGACTGATGTGCATGGCATTCCTTCTGGAAAAAGAAATGAAATACACTGTAAAGTTATATGTGACTCAATTTAATATAAACAAGATTGTGATAATAATAAATAAAATTCAATTTAAAAAAAAGAGTTATCTCATCCTAGAGTTTTCTGATGGAAAAGAAACCACGCAGGTATGCCCGCTCCCAGGGCTGCCCAGAAACTCTAGGCTTTTTTTTTTCTTTAAGGTTTTGTTCATAGGGTACATGTGTTCACCAGAATGGAGAGAGATGGACAGATACAGACAGGAAAAGTGAAAAATCACCCCCCAAGGGAGATGGCATTGCCACACCACATCCCCTTTTCCTTTCTGGGGATTTTGGGCACACACACACACACATGTGCCCATTGTGATGGTCCGGGACTCAAACCATGATCAGCCATGTGGGAGTCAAGCACCTTTTTTTTTTTTGGAGAGGTTTTTGCTATAGGGCACGTGTGCTCGCCAGACAGACAGAGAGAGACATAGAGACAGAAAGCGAGAAATCACCCCCCAGGGGGGATGGCCACGCCGCAATCCCTTCTCCTCCATTCTCCTCTCGGGATCTTGGGCACGCACGCACACGCGCCCGGCGTGAGTTTTAAGTCACTGGGTCCAGGACGTGAACTGCAGTCGACTACATGGGAGTCCAGCGACATAGCCATTATGCTAACTACTGGTCCCAAGGGAGTCAAGCACCTTAATCACCACACCACTCAGCCCCAGCTGTAAGTTTTCGATGAACACTTTAAACTGTTCCAGTTGGCAGACTTAACTCCTCAGGAGTATGTCTTGAAAAAGTTGGCAGAAAACTCATCTTATGAAAAGATTATGTGTGGATTTCTAACACTTTGCACCAAAGGACTTCGATCCCACTTGTCCGTGAATGTTTGAAGCGCTCTCGTAATTCTGATCTACCCAGCACCACTCATCAGGCCTGCCTGCCCCGCTTCTCCGCAGTAGTATTTTCCACTGATGGCTGCGTGACCTTCTTTACCCCAGCGGTCAATGTTTACTTTCGCCATGGGGGATCACAGACTGCTGTCTGACTTCAGAGATGGCCCTGCATGGCTCTTTCTCCCCCTGTGTGTGATCTCATGGTCTTAGATGGAGGCCTCTTATTTTGGGTGCTTCCTGGCCAGGTTGTGAAGCAGCCTCTGAGGAGGGAGGGAAGAATGTTTCCCTCAAGCCCAGTTATGGAGCTCGCCTCCTTTCCAGATCGTGCTGTAATGGAGCCCTCAGCTCAGCCCACGCTCTTTCCTGGCCCAGGCGACCGTCTCAGAAGGGCCATGTTTCTTACTATAAAAATGGGTGGTCCATCTCGTTAACCATGCCAAGCACTGGCTGGGTGTAAGGCTGGGTTGAGGGAGGGTGTGCATCTATTGGTCTTGGTGATAAAGAGTCTTGGCGGTCCTAGTCACCTCAGGGGCCAGGACCCCCACTGGGCCATAAAACCTTCACCCTGTTGGCTTCTCCCCATTGAAGCCCTTAGGCCCCAGCTCATTATTGGGATTTTAAAAACAGCAAGAACATTGAACAAAAGGCAGAACAGTTTAAATGCAGAGTATTGGCTTTCCAAAAGGAGACTCTTAAGGGTCCCCTAATAAGGTAGTAATTACATGTCAACTGCTTAAAACGTATGTATTTTGCTTTTTAATTTGCTGGAGGGCACATGTGCACCAGAGAGAGGGAGGGAGAGAATAAGAAAGCACCTCCCATAGTGAATGGCCACACCGCAATCCCTTCTCCTCCATTTCTCTCTGTTTTGAGGATTTTGGGTGCACACGTGTACCCGACATGTTTTTCAAGCCACCGAGTCCAGGGCTTTAAATGCATAGTTGGCCACACGGGATCCAACTGCCTTAACCGCCACTCCACTGGCTGGCCTGCTTTTTGCTTTTTAGAGCAGTTTAGGTAGAGGGTATAATCTGAGAGAGGCCTCAGCAAGGCAGCAGTGATGTGGCGCTGCCCTGCAAGGAAAAGCACTCTCAGCTTACGGAGCAGAAGGTGCAGCACACCCACAGTCCAGGGCCTTGAGCTATTAAGGAAGGAAGAAGAAATGCTTATTCCCACCTGCTCATCCACCTGCTATCTCTTTCCAGGTGGGTGGAGCTCTTTGAGCTATGACACTCCTATCCTCATCTAACAACCACCTTGTCTGTCTCCCATTCTGCTACCCCGAAGTAGAGCGACTTCCTGAATAGTGGGGACAAAAACTAGGCTGTCTAGCTGGGGCACCTGTGTTCCTCCCTTCCTCCTGGGGAAGCAGAGCCTGCTTCCTCTCATTCCCTCCATGCCCTAAGTCCCACCCGGTCAGCATCCGCAACCCACACCCTCCCTGGCAGGGACTGAGCCCACCAGGGTCACACTGTAACCCTGAGGCTGTTGGAGCATCACTGACTCTAAGATATCTCCTCCCTTCCAGTCCCTGCATTCTCGCCAGTCTGCCCCTCCTGGCCCTTCAGAACATCCTTGGGGTTGGCCTGCAAGCAGCCACTCCCACCCTCTTCCCTTCCCAAGGCTGCTCGCAAAGCTCATTCTTGGTTCTTTAAATTCCCTTTGACTTGAGCTAATTCTGGGTAAGTTTGTGACCCTTGCCCTAAGTTTGTCCCAGGACAGAAACCGAGCAGAGACTGGCCTCCTCGATGCCTCCTCGAGTCACTTATCTTCCTGTTTGTCTCCCTCGTGTTCTACTTGTAGGCATGAATTAGGGCAGAACTAGGCAGGCAGCTCTCCTGTTGGTGACCAACATCCCACAGTAAAATGGGGCATGGCAGCAGCCGACGGAGCAGCAGCCAGCCTGGGGCTGTGGGCTCCATCCCAGCTCCACTGCTGAACCAAGGAGCTGGCTGCCGGCCCTGGCGCCAGACGCCGGACGCCGGACGCCGCTCGGCCGAGCAAACCAGGCCTCACTCAGACCCACACGGCCAGGATGACTCCTGTCAACGTCTCCTGTCCTCTAGGGGAAAAAGAAGAACTAGGTTTACCCTGGAATGAGGGAGTTCCCAAGAGGCTGAACTTACAGTTTCAAAATTGAGAAAGTCCTGCGAAACCCCAGATGAGCTGATCTCTTAGAAGGAACTTAGGTGCAAGGAAGAGAATCCAAGATTCCACTGATCATGCCTCTATGCCCACTTTACTCCGATTGCCTGTTCTGGTAACACTGAAATACTGTCAGTCTTAAAGGGTTACTATGAGGCTCAAGCGAGAACCGGGAGAAAACAACAGGCATTGGGACCAGCTGTTAGCGTAATGGCTATGACGCTGGACTCCCATGTAGTTGACTGCGGTTCGCGTCCCGGACCCGGTGGCTTAAACTCATGCCGGGCACGTGTGTGTGCATGCCCAAGATCCCAAGAGGAGAATGGGGGAGAAGGGATTGTGGCATGGCCATCCCCCCTGGGGGGGTGATTTCTCGCTTTCTGTCTCTCTGTCTCTCTGTCTTTCTGGTGAGCGCACGCACCCTTTAGCAAAAAAAAAAAAAAAAAAAAAACACTCTAAAAATAAATAAAACAGCATTTAAGGAGGTGGTAGCACAGCTGGGTCTCTGGGCTGCCTCCTCACAGTTCTTTATACAGACTTCCTTTCCTGCAGCCCCACTTGGAATATGTAACCCACAACTTACCTGTGCCTTCAGGTTTGCCAGGGCTTGAATGTGTTCCCCCAAAGTTCATGTATTGAAATTTGGTCATGATGGGAGAAAGAGGGTGGAAACTTACTCTGACTATGGCATTGAAAGGTGAGCCTGTGGGAGGAGATGAGAATTAGGTCATCAGGGTGGGGCCCGAGTGACGGGTTTACAAAGAGAGGGAACAAAACCAGAAGAGACACACAGACACAGACGCGTGCATTGGTCTTGCTCTGGCCTGCCATGGGATGCCCTCCACCCTGTTATTCACGGCAGACCCTTACCAGGTATGGCTCACTAGTGACCTGGACCTCCAAAACTATGAGCTGAATAAACTTCCCTGTCACCCAGACTCAGGTGTTTCTGTTGGAAACACAAAGGCCTAGTACAGGGGTCCTGTCTCCCTCAGGGGCTTCCAGTGCCTCATAATGTTCTCTGCATCAGGTTTCTGCGCCTCTGACAGCTCATCACAGGGCTGAGCCCACAGTGCTGCAACCCGGGAAGGCGGTCATGGGCAAAGAACTGGATCTCGACACAGGTCTAAGGGATAGCATCAGAATGAACGGAAATAAGTGTAAACCGAGGTGCTTCGCAGCGTGGAAGTCAGAGAGAAGGGCTGGATCTGATCGTAATTGTGTTAACAAACTTCATGGCGTCAAAACCAGAACACTGCCCCTGTTTGTCTCCCGGTAACATAAAGGAGCAGATGTCTTCAGTTCTCTTCCAGCTCAAGTGTTCTATGACTCTAAAATGGCAGGCCCATTCCAGCAGATGGAGGTAAAGCAGCTGGATCCCATACGCCAGCAGCATGGTTCAAGTCCCAGACCTAACAGTTTGAAAATCACACTGGACACGTGTGTGCATGCCCAAAATCCTGAGAGGAGAATGAAGGAGAAGGAACTGTAGTGTGGCCATCCCCTCAGAGGGGTGATTTCTCTTTCTCTCTCTGTCTCTGGTGAGCACACATGCCCCACAGCAAAGGGAAAGAACATGTGGGCCCATTAAGCAATTCAAAAGGAATTATGTCTGGCAATTGGAAAGCCAGCAGCCAAGGCGGAGAGGAAGAGCACTTCAGGCAAAGACAGTGCTCCCCACCCAGTCTGCTTGCTGTGGCGTTAGCCGATGGTGAGGGAACAGAGCTGTGTTTTATGAGCGTTCCTGACTAGGAAGCCCAGGCCGGCTATACATTAGTCATGTCTGAAAAGCCTCACTGACACTTCAAACCAGAGGAGCTAGCCACGGCCACTTGCCCAGATGAAGGACTTATTGATCCAAAAAAAAGGAGCAGTTAGCCAGCATTGCTTTGTTTGCTCAATGGCAAATAAAAATGACTTTTTCAAGCAGAAAATCCACATAAAACTATTGGAGACAGAATTCTGGATCAAGTCAGGCTGCAACATGATAAAATTACGTGGTACCATTGGTCTCCAATTTAAGAGAAAGCATGACCACCGCTCCCCCCACCCCCCAAAAAACACTCAGCCCTTGGAGAGACTCAGGGGAGCAGGGGGAGGTCTTCCTACATCTGTCTTTTCCTCTTCGCTCTTCCCTGGCCTGCAATGTGCCAGTATACAGCAGGCGGCGGGAGGAGAAACTGACCAGCTCTCCAGGACATCAGTCACCCTGGGCTCAGTGCCGGCCTGGCTCCTGGCCTCAGGGTTGCCCTCCTGAAGAAGGAGGCAAGTACCTATGGAGGGAAAAGCATCATTAGATGCCAGGTGAGTGCGACAGACGAGTGGTTCTCACACCTGGGTGCCCATCAGAGGGCTGTGAAAGCACAGACCGCTGGGCCTCATTCCCAGGGAGTCCGATTCGGTTGACTTGGGGTGGCACCCACGCTTTGCATTCTAACATGTTCCCGGGGACACTGGTGCTCTGAGAACCAGCTCTTCAGACTAGTGTTCTCCCCCGCCCCTCACTGTGCACGTGAACCACCCAGTGACCTGGTTAAAATGCAAATTCTGATTCAGGGGGTGCTGGCATAGGCCGAGAGCCTGCACTTCTACAGGTGCCTGAGTGAGGCCAATGCCGCCAGGTTTGTAAACAACACTCAGAAGGCTACACCAAGTGTGATGGAAATTGGAGAATGAGGAGGAGCTTGGGCGGATACTGGCAGGAAGGTCTAGTGGTAGTTGTGCAGATTTAGGCTGGTCCTTGAAGAATGAGTAGGATTTGAACTAATAACGAGGGCCAGCAGGTGGCATGGTAGTTAAGGATCTGGACTCCCACATGGCTGACTACGGTTCAAGTCCCGTACCTGGCGACTTGCTGTCTCACTTTCCCACTTTCCCTTTCTCTCTCTCTGGTCAAATTAAAAAATAATAATAAATAAAATAAGCAATTCGTTAAATAAATAAGGAAAAGAGGGTATTTTGGAAGGGAACACTGAGCAACGGCAGGAGAGTAGGCCTGGGGCCAGCAAAGATAGAGAAGTAACTAATGGCGATTGTCATAGGCTGGCTTGAGTGACAGATCAAGGCTTAAGGCTCCACCCTCAGGCGCCTCACTGCCCGGTCTCCTCCCCACCCTTCCTATTGAAGAGGCTGGTCCAGTTCCAGCAGTCTACTGGGCCCTAGTCTTCACAATGGAAACAATCACTGTTCTGCGAGCTCCAGACGGACAGCTCCTAACACTGTTTGCTCCGCCAACTTGGACTTTTTTTCACCTGGCTTGTTAGTCTGTTGTTTGGCAGCCCGAAGAGACTCCCACTTTTCTTTTCCAATCTCAAGTCAGAGAAGCTTCAGTTCTTCAAGAGCAGAGTCTCTTGAAGCCACACAGGGTGTGATACGCTTCTGAGCCGGCAGCCAGAGCAGCCCAGCATGGTTGGTTAGGTGCTCAGTCGTGGGTTCCTCCCCTGACTAGGTCGGGGTCAGGACCACGTAAAGAGGGAATAGCCCCCAGGCAGCCTGTGGCATGCTGACTAAGGAGACTGGATCCCACACGGCCGACTGCGCTGCTGGAAACCTGGACCTGGCAGCTTGAAAAACATGCCAGGAGCATATGCGGGCGTGCCCGACATCCTGAGAGGAGAATGGAGAAGGGATTGTGGCATGACCTTCCCCTTGGGGTGTGCTTTCTCATTTTCCTTCTCTCTCTCTCTCTCCACACACCCTCTAGCAAATTAAAATAATTCATTTTAAAAAAGAAAAAAGCATAGCCCTTGTCCTTCCCTCCACTGCCTGGGAAATCTTTTGTTGTAGGTTTGTTCAACAAGAAGCTCCCATTTTTCCAGTAGAGTACCTGGTGGGTGCACCAAAGAACACATGTGAAGGCTTGTCACTTGAAAATTAAACTAATACATACTGGAGCCGTCTAAGTTTCTCGGTGCTGCTGGAACGACGAGCCACAAACCAGCTGGCTTATACAGAAATGCATTCACTCTCGGTTCAGAGGAGGAGAAGCTGAAATCAAGGTGTAGACGGGGCTGGCTTCCTCTGAGACTCCAGGAGAGACTCCCCGCCTCTCCGTTCCCGGCAGCCCACGCGGTCCTTCCTGGGCTGGCAGCAGCGTAGCGCCATCTCTGCCTCCATCATCTTCACCAGGCGTTCTCCATGTCCGTGTCCAAATTCCCTTCTGAGAAGGACACCAGTCGTGCTGGGTTAAGGGCTCACCCCACTCCATGTCTCTTTTATGAAATTTTTATTTAAGGCACCCTTAACAGAGTCTTCATGCCAAAGATTCAGCCCCAGTCTCATCCTACAGGGATAACAGGCACAAATGCATGTCCTGCATCCTCGCAGGGGAGAAGGGGGTGGCGAGGGCAGGACAAGAACCCAGGACCTTTCCCATGTGGGTCCAATGGCAGTACCACTGCGCCACCTCCTGTCAATCTCATCTAAATCAATCAGATCTGCAGAACTCCATCCCCAAATAAGGGCACATTCTGAAGTGGCTACGACTTTGTATCTTATTGGGGGACACAATGGACCCTGACCAGGGACCTGTTACAATGTGATATTAAAGTATGTATCTAAGATCTGCTGAACTTGGCGTGGTCCTTTAGAAGGCTTTCTCCCTCTAAATGAAACTAGAATTATGAGGTGTTTTAAATAAAATGAAACGTAGTTATAAATGAGGCCTTGTTCCCAAGGTTAACTGAGAAGGAATCCAACCCTTGGCCCCGCGTACCTATCAGGTGGTATGAATCTGCAAGTCCTAAAGGGCAAGTTAATGACATGATGACAACTGAGACATACCTGAGACCTTTCCATATGCGAGGCGCTGTTCCAGGTGCTGATGACACAGCAGTGAACACAGGCGATAACCTGTCCTCCCCTGGTGTACCTTTCGGTGGGGAGAAGACAGGCAGGCACTGGACACAGAAACAGGGCCCAAGCAGACTGAAAGGAAGAACACAGCTGAGATCTGCAGTTTTCACCTAGATATTGAGAGGAAGGCTACGACCTGACAACCAAGCAGAGGCCTGAAGAGGTGAGGGCTCAGTCACCCAGGGGATGAGGGACACAGCGCGGGGAACAGCGAGGGAGATTCCACCACACTCGCCTTTGTGAAACTTCTGGAGCAGCACAGGAAGCCATTACACACTTTCAAACCCTCCCACTGGTGTCAATGCTGAAAGAGACTTTTTTTTTTTTTTGGGGGGGGGGGCGACATCTTGGCCTGGGATGGCAGCAGATAGAAGCGGGATCTGTGTTGAGGTTAGGACCCAGTGTTTGCTGCTGCCTGCGTTGGGATTGGAATCTAGCCTGAAGATGCTCAAGCGGAGAGATGCCCTTAGCTGGGGGCTTTGCAGGGTGGCAAGGACAGAGAGCTCCATTTGGACAGTGAAGTTTGTGCCACAGTAACTTTGTAAGGTTAAAAAGAACCTCCTAATTAAATATGAATAGGTTCACATAAATGTGGCACCAAGAGAACATAGTTGGAGGTAGTCTTGATACAAACTAGTCAAAACTGCCTGGAGCAAACAGGGCGACTGAGCTGATAAACAGGACAAAAAGTAACTTTCTGAACACAGGACTGGCAGGAACAGGAAAGGGAGCTTTTAATCCATTGTTTCTAGTTGTTCCAGTTAAAAGTGGTTACCTCTAGAGGAGAAAGCAAAAGAGGAGGGAAGGTCTTATTGTACATTTATACTCTCTGTACTCTTTCCATTTTTATTTCATGTATTAATTTTATAACAAAAACAAGACCAGAATTTTAGTGTGGCTTTAAAAGACATGAGCCTGAGAAGAATGAGTAGACTTCTATGTTCTTGTGCAGAAAGAGGTCTAAGACAATACAGGACTCCAGAGCCAACCACTGGCGTGATTGAGGTGACTGGACCCCCATCTGGCCGACTGCACAGTTCCATTTCTAACCTGGAGGCTTGAAAAATATGTTGGGCGTGTGCGCGTGCATGCCTGAAATCTCAAAAGGAGAAGTTCAGAAGAAGGGATTGTGGCATGACCATCCCCCATGGTGAGTGGTTTCTCACTTTCTCTCTCTCTCTCCTCTCTCTTTCTCTCTCCTCTCTCGCTCTCTCCTCTCGCTCTCTCTCTCTCTCTCTCTCTCTCTCTCTCTCTCTCTCTCTCTCTCTCTCTCTCTTTCTCTAGCAAATTCACGCACCCTCTAGCAAATGGGGGGGGGGGGAATAAAGAGAAGAGAAGGGATTGTGGCATAGCCATGTCCTTGGGGAGTGATTTCCCACTTTCCTTCTCTCTCTCTGTCTCAAGCGAATGCATACACCCTATAGCAAAAACTAATAATAAAAATGATAAAAATAGTTCAATTACTGAATAACAGTAGGTATACCATAATTCCTTGCATGTATATGCACACATGTAACCATGTGTTTGAAAAGAAGAGTCTGGAAGGAGAAATGAACAGTAGTTAAGTTACCCAAAGAAAGTGAGAGCCAGAATGAGGAAGGCCCTTAATGAGGAGAACTTTCTTCATTACATTCTGCAGCTACAGCTCTTACTCATTTTTTTTTCTTGCTATAGGGCACATGTTCCTTCCAGAGACACAGAGAGTCTGGGGAAAAGAGAAAGTGAGAACTGAGAAATTAGAAAGTGTGCCCAAGGGGGGAAGGATGGCCCTGTGGCAATGCCTTCTCTGTTCTCCTCTCAGAATCCTGGCCACACATGCACACACACCCAGCATGTTTTTCAAGCCGCTAGTCCAGGATTTGAACTGCACAGTTGGCCATGTGGGATACAGCCACCTTAACCACCACACCACTGGCATACTTTTAACACATTTTAATTTAAGGTGAAGGCCACCTCATACTTCGCTTCCACTGGAGCTCAATTAAACCTCACTCAACTCAAACAAGAGTTGCTAAATATTTTAAGGAAATAGGCAAATAGGCAACAGTAACACAGAAACGTTTCACTCCCCTGGGCTCTTATTCCTACTAGATACCATGTGACTATGTAACAATACGCTCTAGCTAAGGGTTTGTTTGTTGTTCAATAGTAGTGTGGAAATACACAATTTTAAAAGTTAACCCTGGCTCCTAAGAATACAGAGTGAAAACACGGCAAACGTAAAGAACCACCAAAGTGGTAAAAGAGCATTTGAAGAACTGAGAATTTTACCATCAGTGAAAAAAGAATTGGGGGATAACATTGACAGGTTAGATAAAAACTAATTAGAATATTCTTGCAGGCTACAAAACCATAACCTTTGGGGTTATCTTTTTTTTTTTAAAGGGGGAGATTTTTACTATAGGGCACATATGCTCGCTAGAGAGACAGAGAGACAGAAAGCGAGAAATCACCCCCTAGGGGGGAATGGCCATGCAACAATCCCTTCTCCTTCATTCCTCTCCTGGAATTTTGGACATGCACACACATGTGCCTGGTGTGAGTTTTAAGCCACCAGGTCCAGGACTCAAAGTGCAGTCAACTCCGGTTGAGAGTTGTAGGAGTCCAGCGATGTTACCATTACACCATCTGCTGGTGGTGGGTGCAGGTATCTTTTTTACAGACCACATTCATTTATATCTCCTCTGGACTGAAATCTACAAATTGCAGGTAACCTTACAGAGGTTAGGTTCTACTCAAGGACAAGTAGAAAATCCAAGACAGGTACACCCTCTAGAAATGGAGTCATCCTTGGTGGGTTTGTTAGACTGTGTGTGACAGTGAACACAGTCTTCTCCTTTTGCCTTATTTCTAAATGTTGGATGCTTTTTCTTAACATAAGCTACAAATTTACATATTGGCAGCTAGGCCTTTCAGGTTTCCAAATGGAGCTCGCTGCTCTTGATATTAATCTGCCTTTCACCATCTTTTGTGTCTGTTTTCAATCAGGAAGAAAAATGACCAACAAGCAAGTCTAGCATGACACTAATGTTCCATATAAAAACTAAATGTATCTTAACATTGCTCTGATACTCAACTTTCTGGGTACTAAAAACATTTTATGAGCAATTTAAATTTGATAGCAAGACCTCCCCCCCAAAAAAAAAGCAGCCCACATACCTGCTTTGAGAGGATGCCAGCAATAAAAAATAGATACCAATTGCAGGTTCATACATTTATACAGATTTTGGATAGAACTTTGTGTAAGCTACTAAATTTCTTTGCTTCAGCCTCTTCTGCGAGAGATAAAGTCCTGTTGTATGATCCTGTGCTGACAAACACAAACCTGGGGTTATACTGCTGTGCTTTTCTTTTACTATTGTATGAACACTACCAGCCTTCATTTCTGCTCTGGGAATTCCTTATATGCTTCTTTTTATCATTATTAGTCTTTAGTCATGTGGATGTGTGCTTGTGTCTTAGGATTTTTAAAAGCATAAACTATGTTTCTTAATCTTACTGATTGATTTGTTTTTCCCAAAACCAAAATCACATTTTTTTTTTTTTGGAACAAGTAAAATAGTGTCTTTGGAAGTCCACTAACATTCGATGTACAATTTAGCAAATCTCTCTCTCTCTCTCTGATCAAATACCATTTTGAGCTGGAATCCCATTCCCATAATTTAATTGTCACATTTTTGAGAAATATGGAAACACCAAAATGTGAATTTATAGAATAGCTGTTCAAATTACACACTTAGGGAATGGGGAGGGGGTGAAGGGAAGTGTATAGAGAAGGAAATCAGGGAGGAAAATTAGAGAGGCATGACATTTGTAGGACACAGAAATGGTGTATTACCTGTTAATGATAACATGTATAGAATTCTCAACTGGACTGGTCTGATGAGTATTTCATGTTGGGTAAATTCTCTTTACAAGCCTAATGATGTATAGCAATGGGATATTTAAAAAAAAAAAAAAAAAAAAAAAGAAAGAAAAAGAAAAATTAAAAATTTTTTTAAATCTGAAAAAAAAAAAAAGACACTTAGTCCTGGTGCACACATGCATGTCTGTGACCCTGAGTACCTTGGAATACTAGGGGATGATTACGGTGAAAGACACTGTCTTCTGTCCCTCTCTACAAATAAATAAACTTTAAAACTTTTTTTTTCATTTAAAAAAAATTACACACTTAGCTCATATAGCAACTATTCAGATTTTTAGTAGACCTGTAAAGTTATATCACATTTGTCAGCAATTAGTTTTTCTTAAATACCAATCTGTGTCTAAATAAATTTGACATTATAGTTTCAGACAGAGACATCCTGGGATTAACTCAACACAAGTCACTAGTCAGAGAATATCGCATGAAACCAATTGGAACCATGCTACATATTTGTATGAAACCAAGAGAGAGCACCTTTCAGCATTCTTCCATCTGTGCCTTATGTTATTGAAGTACTCTCAGGTTTAGTCTTTAATTTACTTAAAGATATTTTTCTGTGTAATAACTTTATTATGAAGTGCAGTTTAATACAAGATTGTGAGACTCACAAAGCTTGAGAAGTTGGTTTCAAAAATAGCACAAAAAGGGAACCAGCAGTTAGCGTAATGGTTATGTTGCTGGACTCCCACGTAGTCGACCGCGGTTCGCGTCCCGGACCCGGTGGCTTAAAACTCACGCCAGGCGTGTGTGCGTGCGTGCCCAAGATCACGAGAGGAGAATGGAGGAGAAGGGATTGCGGTGTGACCATCCCCCCTGGGGGGTGATTTCTCGCTTCTGTCTCTATGTCTCTCTCTGTCTGTCTGGCGAGCGCACGCGCCCTATAGCAAAAACCTCTCCAAAAAAAAAAAAAAAAAAAAATAGCACAAAAACTCTGAATGTAATCTGAAGTCATTGAATCGTACCCTTCATAGGAGTGAATTGTACGCTATGTAAATTTGGATTTCAATAAAGTTAGATTTTTTTAAATGTTTCAGAAAGAGGGACAAGCAGATAGCATAATGGTTATGCCACTGGACTGTCACATAATTGACTGCGGTTCGAATCCTGGACCTGGTAGCTTAAAACTCAAGCAGGGCGGGCATGTGTGTGTGCCCAAGATCCCAAAAGGAGAATAGAGAAGGGATTGCAACGTGGCCAACCCCAAAGGGGGGATTTTTCACTTTCTGTCGTCTCTGTCTCTCCAACGAGCACACACATACACACACACACACACACACACACACACACACACACTATAACAAAAGTCTCTTAAAAAAAGTTTCAGAAAGAAGGAAAATAAAACAAGTATAGTAATCATTGATGCTATTACGACTTATATACAAACTGTTTAAATTATTATGATAGAAACTTGTTTTCATTGCTCAATTGATATATTTTTCTATCTGTGAGAAGTGATTACCTTGGAATAAAATGGAATTCACAACTTTTCCAATTTATATTAATGAAAATATTTTTTCATTTACTGGCGTTTCATTCAACAAAAGCATTTTCAGAATGAATTAGTCATAAGCAAGACAGGTTTGATTATTTGAAGTTTTAAGTTAAATTTTAAGCATGCTAGACTTGACAGAGATGGAGACAGTGAAGTGAGGTTCATGTTGAACTGATTTGCTCTGAGGGGCAGGACTGAAATATACTATGACACCGAGACAGATTTAAGACCTGCAAAGGACAGGAGACCAAGACTATGTTTAAGGTTAAGAGTAGAATGATCACTGGTTCCAGCAGATGGTGTAGCGGTTATGTCTCTGGACTCATGCATGGCCAAAAACAGTTTGAGTCCCAGACCCGGTGGCTTGAAAATCACACCAGGTGCATGTGCGTGCGTGCCCAAGATCCCAGGAAGAGAATGGAGGAGAAGGGATTGTGGTGTGGCCATCCTCCCCTGGGAGTGATTTCTCACTTTCTCTCTCACTGTCTCTGTCTCTCTCTCCAGCAAGCAAATGCACCCTAAGGCAAAAACCTCTAAAAAAAAAAAAAAAAAAAAAAAGGAGTAGAAAGGTCACTAAAGGAAAAACCAGAAAAGAAAAAAAACAAATACAATTATGACTAAGCGCTGACTTGGAAATTAAGTTTGCCATTCTACTAGTCAAACTCAAAGGTCAGTCTACAGGCTTTACTCAGCTCCAGATTTTAGAAAAAGAACAAACAAACAAAAAAACAGCTCAGTGGTTTTCAACTATACCATACTTTGATACTTTGGTAAACATTATAACCTGTAACAAAGCACAAACCCGTTCTGCTTTGTTTTTGCAAAGAAAGAAAATGGAAGATAATATAGTCTGGGCACTTTACTAGTAAAAAAGGAAAGAACACAACAAATACTGGAATATGGAAAATATGAACAATAATAAACATAAAAGAGTAGCATTAAGGTAAATATGATCTTATTTGTCAGGTCTTATTTAATTTTCTAAGTTTCAGAATTTTTAAGTTTCTAAGGAGAAACTTAGACCCTGAATGCCTAATGCCTATATTTCCAGTAACAAAAGAAAAATAAATGCCTAGTCTCTAATCAGCCAGTGCAGATTCTGAACTTCAGTGATTTGTTTTTTAATGAAGAAACTTTGAATAATAAAATCCAACAAACCAAATGAAATTGTTTAATGTTTTCTCTATTTTACATCTGATCCCAAGAGTAAAAAAAGAAAAGAGAGAGAGAGAGAGTATGAGCCAAGAGAAAATAGTTACATGAGTATTATTTAACTATATTTCTCTGGGTGCAATGGCTTTAAGCACTCCCAAGGTCTGAGGACCTAGCTTTATTTTAAAACAATGTTCTCATAAAAGAGATTTTTCTACATTTTCATGCAGCTTTAGGAATTCTTTTAAAGACATTTGTAACAGACAGAAAGATAAATCATATTGAAAACTGTGAGTAATTCTAGAAATAGAGAAACTTTTTATTTCTAGGGCTATCAAACTAAATTTCCTCTTACTATTCCTTCACTTACAGCCCAAATTCTCCATGTATTTTACTAGATATTATTTATGAACTACAAACAGGGCAATTACTTTTTCTGCTTCATGAGATCACTTATACTCAAAAAAAAAAAAAGAAAAAAAGTTTTAAGGCTGATAATGCTGATTGCATCTGAGAAGGTCACAGAAGTGACTGCACCTTCCTTTGAAGATGCAAGCAAACACTTGCCTTTCTCCCAACTAGGGTGAGTTCTACCCCAGGATGGCTTTTCAACAGCAGTAATAAACTGGTTTGGGAAATCCTAAGGTGCAAGGGCTCTGCATCTTTGAAAGCCAAACCACAATGATTTAAAAATAAAAATTAAAAAGTAGAGGGGAAACAGCTGGCTGTCCTGTTTTCCTTCAAGGACTTCCCAGTTCTTGATAGCTTCAGTAGAGCCTAATCATTTGCTGGCAGTACCCATATAAAACAGATTTTTTTATATTTACTCAGTGCTCTTTGTCAGTTCCTCACCTCTCTACACCCCACCCCACCTCACCCCAAAATTATTATATAAAAAAATCTGAACAGTGAACTTACAGTAAGTATTCAGCAAGTGTTAATGACAATAACTGTCATTACCCAAAGACAAAAAAAAAAAATCAAATCTATGTTCAATATTTAAATTTTAAAATATCAATGATTTTAGAGAAATAAATAAGTTAAATTCTTTCAAATTGCTCTCCTTTTGTTTTCTTGTTTCCATTTTTGCCATAGGATACATGTGCTCACCAGAGAGAAACAGAGAGAAGGAAAGTGAGAAATCACTCCCTCCCACCCCAGAGGGGATGACCATGCCACAATTCCTTCTCCCACATTCTCCTCCTGGGATTTTGGGTACACACACATGTGCACCCAGTGTGATTTTTGAGCTGCCAGGTCCAAGACTTGAACCCTGGTTGACCATGTGGAAATCTAGCATCTTAACCACTACGCCACCTGCTGGTCCCTGGAAAATGTTTATTTTTAAGCACAAAAGTATGTCTGTAGCCTAGTTAGGTACAATAGTTCTGTTCTCAAAGACAATGCTCTGAGGACAAAATGAGCAGGGGATAATCTAAGTTCAAAGACCTCAAAGAGATATATAACAAAATGCAATAAAACTTGATTGGTTCTAGACTCAGAAACAAAGATCTTCACATTTTGAAAATAACTTGGGAAATCTGAATATGAGCAGATATGGATGCTACAAAGTACTCATTTTATGAGGTTTTATAGTGATATTGTGGTTATAAAGAATATTCTTATTCCTGGAAGATGCAGGTTGAACATTTAAATATTTTAGTGTGAAAGTGAAAGCACCTGAGAACGCTCATAGAAAATGTGTATCATGTAAAAGCATGGATGTCAAAACTTTTTGCCCCAAAATAAATTTGTACTTTAACTCATCTTTCCACAAAATTTTTTGTAGTTCCTGTGTTTTGTGATAGCTTTACCTTATTTGCAAAGGATTCAACAAAAAGTTAAGTATTTAAATAAAGAAAAAGGCAAATGTGATAGTGTTTACAACTGATGAAGCTAAGTGATAAGTTTATAGATGTTTACTGTATTAAACTTTTAATATTTCTGTAGATGTTAATATTTGTAAATAAAGTTTGAAATAAAAAAATAAAAAGAAAGTTTCACTGAAAACACCACAGTTCTTCAAATATTTTACTGTAACAGTATGCATTAATACAATGATGTTACTTATTTACACTTATAAAAATGATACCTATTTTTTTTTAATTTGTAAATGTTTAATACTGACCGAAAGATTTTGCCTCAAGCATGTATTCTCATCTACATGTGAGGACAGATTAGGGAGAGAAGAGATTCCTGATTACAGTAAAATCTACATGAAATTTTTAAAGGCTCTGAAATTTTTAACATAAATTGCTCCATTTAAAATATCTCAATTCTTAATAAATTGGCAACATTTACATTTTTAATGTTCTGAATACCTACAAAGTCTTATTTTCTTATAAATATCACTTATTTTACCAAAAGGAAATTGTATTTCTAATTGTTTTGCTAATAAATTTTTATTAGTCTTTTCTAGATGCTTTTTATAAAGAGCTAACAGAAAAATCTGGACAATTAACTACTCTATTTTGAATACATCCTTTCTTAGCATTTCAAAATCAAATCCTAATTCAAACTGATATTTTTAAAAAGAAATTTAAAAACTCAGTTTAATTTCAAGAGTTTTCATAGGATAGAGAACACAAGCCACATTTTATAGTAAGCACAAACTGTAATATTTAAATACAAAATAAAAATAAGAATACATTAGCTATTATGAAGGACGAAAATATTACATTAAATTTAATCTAAAAGGCAGCTTTCTACATTTGCATCATCGTAATCCAATGATTCTCTACCGATTTCAGTTACTGAACAAATCTCCAGAACCAAATTATCATTCACTTTCATGCTCCTACATGGGAAGTGGTAGGTGAGTATCCGTAGGAATACAATTTATTGTCTGCTCTTCCACTCAGAAGTAACCCTGTGTCTGTCCAGTCTACACTCAGAACTTTGTCTTCATGAGCAGCCAGATCATAGACTGGAGCCTTACAACTTCTTGTATCCGACAGCTTGACCAAATTATCTAAAGAGCCCAAAATCAGCTGTTGTTCATGGGTAGGAGACCATTTTACGGATGTGACCCAGTCTGTATGGGAGGTCAGGGATAGCGAGACCAAAGAACCATTTTTAGTTCTGGGATCCCACAGCCTAATTTGCCTATCTGTGCTTCCAGATGCTAAACGTTTACAAAGTGACGAATAGGAAATACACTTAAACACTTTATTTCCCATCAAAGTAGACTTAACACTGCCAGACTCAACATCCCACACTCTAATCGTATGGTCCCAAGAGGCACTGCGGATTTCTTCAGTATCTGACCACAGAACCGAGAAAATTGCTTCCTTGTGGCCACAACAGGAGTCCCTGTCAATCCCAGCTGCTCTGTTTTCTGTTTCTTTTTTGGTCGATTTGTAGACTCTTCCATTTCATCTTCTTCATCTGTGGGGACTGTCGACCAGATCTGTAGCATGTTATCCCAGGAGCCACTGCAAAATTTAGTTCCTGAGCTATCAACAGCGATAGACTCCACACTTCCAGCATGACCTCTGCAGCAATGCAGAGCTTTCACTTTGTTCCTCTCTACGTTCCACTCCCACAAAAGAACTGTCTGATCCATAGAGGCACTCAGTAGTAAGCAAGATAAATTATCTTTTTTCACCCAGGCCACATCTTTTATAACATCTGTATGTCCTACAATTGTCATTATTGATTTTCCTTCCAAGGACCAGATCCGAGAAGTCTTATCGTCAGAACCAGTTAAAATCCATTCCTCTGCCCCTTTAATGGAACTGAGTCATCATGGAACATGCATTTCTCTGACTGGGGTGCAGTGTATTTCTCCACATATTCTAGTTCCACAACCTCTTCGGATGAGATGTTCTCCAGTTCCATGTGTTTGACCAAGGGCACTCACAGAAACTGTCCTTAGATAAGGAAATCAAACTCCACATGTTTGTGGAACTCATTTTTGGCCTGTAGCAGTTTATTGATTATGTTACTAAGGTCGGCAATTTCAGAGGTGGCAGGGATTGAGAAGAGAACATCTTCAACAACATGTTTCTTGTTCTCAGTGTAGAAGCGTATCTGGAGCTGAGCCATGGTGGGGGAGTATACACAAGATTTGCCCGAAGAAACGTACGTACTAATAGTCAGAAAACAGGCACTCTTGCCCTGTCGGACTACAAAAAGAGGTCGCTCAAAGCCAGGCTGCACAGGTAGGCGAGATGCTGTAATCCAAACCTGGCCTAAAAATGATACATATTTAACAGTTTCTCAACCTGAAATTAACTACCACAATATAGTATTTAACTGTCAGTGCTAATGCACGAGTCTCTTTATCTTAAATATCAATCAAAATAGTTCAATATCTATTTTAAATCGGAGACAATTAGATACAGATATAAAAATGAATCAATATTTTAAGTTAAAAATTTTTAGTTATTTTTTTCAATATTTCTTCTTTGTTTTTCTTCTTTGTCTAGAATAGTCTGTTTTAAGCTCAGAGTAGCATCTTGAAATCCAGGATTTAAGTCTAATACCTTCTTGAAATCTTCCAAAGCATCATCAAAATATCCTGTACCAGAACCCCAAAAATAAAAAAAAAGTGCTGAGTATTTTTCTATATTATTCATAACAATGTTTGGACACACATATTTTGCTTTTATATTTATGGGCCTTCAACCACTCCTAATAAAGGGCATGTTTTCTCTTAATGAAGATATAAGGATATGTACATCAAAGTCATTTCATGTGCCCTCATGGAATACAAC
Source organism: Tupaia tana (assembly GCA_026018925.1). Classification (NCBI taxonomy): domain Eukaryota; kingdom Metazoa; phylum Chordata; class Mammalia; order Scandentia; family Tupaiidae; genus Tupaia; species Tupaia tana. Next base: position 213,460,958 of record JAKSZU010000003.1, on the reverse strand, counting down.
TAAAATTATCTATAGATTTACTTACAAGATGTTAATAGGTATGTGGCATAAATCATTATAAAATGTCAACAAAATTGTATCACCTGTTTTACCTAATTGCAGTAAAATTATGAAACAAAAGACTAATTTTCTTTTTTTGTGTGGGATTCCCATTTTTTTTTCACATTCAATCACTGTGTGTCATTACAGCATACCAAATGAATTTTCTCATCCTGAGTACACTGTATATTGGTTCAACTGAAAATATTACCTTACATATTATCATCAACGGATAATTTTCCATTTTTGTGACCCTTAAAGATTCTGCTTCTTTTTCCCTTTGATTCCCTTCCTCTCATCCTCCCCCCATTTCCCACTCTCCTCCCACAGTCTCTAGCATCCACAGTTGCTCTCCAAGCCTTTATACCTTCCAGTCTTTCAGTTTCTGCCAAAGAGTGCAGACATTTGGTATATATTGACTGGGGAAATACAATGCCTCTCTTTCATAGTCTGGCTTGTTTCGCTTAGCATTAAGTCTTCCATATTCATCTACTTTCTATCAAATGTCACTTAGCATTAAGTCTTCCATATTCATCTACTTTCTATCAAATGTCAATGTCCATGAACAGATGAATGGATTGAAAAAGCATGGCACATACACACTACAGAGACTCATTTTCTTTTTTTTCTTTTGGAGAGGTTTTTTTGCTATAGGGCGTGTGCGCTCGCCAGACAGAGAGAGACAGAGAGACAGAAAGCGAGAAATCACCCCCCAGGGGGGATGGCCACGCTGCAATCCCTTCTCCTCCATTCTCCTCTCGGGATCTTGGGCACGCACGCACACGCGCCCGGCGTGAGTTTAAGCCACTGGGTCCGGGACTCGAACTGTGGTCGACTACGTGGGAGTCCAGCGACATAGCCATTACGTTAACTGCTGGTCCCGAGACTCATTTTCTTAATACTTTAAATGAGAAACAGTGCCTATGGGCCCTTTACTCCAATCTTCTAAAACCTCTTCACTTTCTCTGTCTCATGTGCTTTCAAAGTTAACTCAGAGAAGTTTCACAGGTGATCACCAGCATTACCCTCATTTCGCTGCTGGGAACGCACAGCACCAGGTAATGGGGTCACCCTCACTCCTGCACCCAGGCCTAATTCCCTCCCCAGCACTCTGCTGTGATCTATAATGCCTATCGAAAGCCTAAAATAAACTCAGGTACACTTCCTTTGTTCCCAGCTCTAAATCTAAATGTCACGTAACTTTAAAACTTGATGATTACCATATTCATTTTACAACACTTGAGAGCTCCGAGGTAGGAGAATACAGTTGGTGGCAAAAAGAAAAAAAAAAAAATGCTCTTACCCAGCCTGTACAATATCAGCCCCCTGTTGTAATATGGAACTTCAAAACTGGGTTGGACTGCTATAGCAGAGGTGTAGTCATCCATGGCTTCGTAAAAATCCACCCTGAAGTACTTGATTTGCCCCCTGTTGTTATATGCAGTAGCCAAATCCTCAGGGCTGCATTTGTTTTAAACAAAAAGTTCACATTAAAAACACTGTGTTACCAAATTCCTCTCATTCCCACTTTCATTCTCTTTGGGGTATTATCAAACTTCATAGCCTATAACATGAAGCATCTACTCTGAAAAACCAGGCTGAAGACACAGGGTGCAAATAAAGAACTGGAATTGATTTTTATTTAACCCTATTATCTACTTTTGTAAGATTAGAGCACTATAATGTCAATGGGAAAAGCACATTCATTTTATAGTGTGTTCAAAGCCTCTGTTTACTGCCAACTTGTTTTACTGAAAAACTGCTATTCTGAAATAACTCTTCTCTTTTTAAGCATACAGCAGCAGGGCAAAGAGGACAGATCAGATACATACTGAGCAAGGAAGAAAAACTAGCCCAACGTTTGCTACTTATAAAGTCTCAAAGTGGGAACCAGCAGTTGGCGTAATGGCTATGTCGCTGGACTCTCATGTAGTCAACGCAGTTCAAGTCCTGGACCCATTGGCTTAAACTCATGCTGGGTACATGTGCATGTGTGCCCGAGATCCTGAGAGGAGAATGGAGAAGGGATTGCAGCATGGCCATCCCCCCTGGGGGGTGATTTCTTGCTTTCTATCTCTCTGTCTCTGTCTTTCTGGCAAGAGCACACACCCTATAGCAAAAGTCTGTCAAAAAAAAAAAAAAGGAATATCTCAACGTGAACTGTCCATTTCACTCTCACATTGTTAAGTAACCTTAAAACAATGAGATCTGAAATCAAATTGTATCAATAGATAGATAATAAGTTAACCTGCAAGAAAAAGTCAACATGCTGACCCCCAGGAAGTAATCTCTGGCGCTAGAGCCCTCCTTCCAGCCTTAACTGGGATCCTCCCCCAGGCCAAGGCTGGCTTCCTGATAGGAGGGTGGGCTCCTGCAACCCCCACAGGGCTCCAGCCCACTTCAGAGGTCCTGTGTGCAGAACCGACTCTGCATCTGAGGGGTCTACCAGCTACCAAAAGAGTAAAGCGCTTTAAGTGAGCAGACTTCCATGAAAGGGGCAATGCTAGGCAATGCCATCCAGCCCAGCTCAACAGACTGCAGACCCCCTCCTCTCCACCCTGCACCTTTCTCTGCACAGGACAAATTAACGACTCAGAGAACACTAGGGGTTCTGCTCCAAGTTAAGGACAGTTCTGGTTTTCTTTTTTTCCTAAGTACTTCTCAGATTTAAACCAGTCAAGAAGTTAAACTTCTCTAGCATCTCTTTGTTATACTCCATGGGCAAATTACAGTACTCAGAAGGTATCAGTGACTGTTACTAAAAGCTACTTCTCTCAACATCTTGATCCTTGAGGTCTCAGACAGAGGGACAGTCAGAGGTACTCACAGTCAAGGGATTTTTTTCAAGGCTAAGTTTAGAGAGGAACTGCTCTAATTCTACATTTCTGTTCTGTGAGTTAAGACCCAGAGAGTGGATACAAGGATATGAACCAGATGCCACTAGCACCACCATTACCATCTAGAGAACAAAGAGCACACCGCCTTCATCTAGCTTTTCTGACACCTGCCTGGAGAAGAGGATAAAGAAAAGGGCAGACTCGGGATGCCAGAAAGGTTTTGGTCATTAAATCTAAAGCAAAACTTTATTGAAAATTCTTAAGTTCAGAAGGTCACAGTATTATTTAGCCAGAGGGCACATGCACTTGCCAGAGAAAGAAAGGCAGAGAGAGAAAAAGTGAGAAGTCAATTCCCCTTCCGCCCAGGAGGTGATGGCCAGGCCACAATCCCCTCTCCTCCACTCTGCTCTAGGAATTTGGGGCATGCACACACACATACCCAGTATGAAATGAGGTAACAGTTAAAGCTAAAGCGTATTAGTGTAACATTGAGATGTCTATAAAAATAGAATTTCTTGACAGAATTTAACCAAGTTACCTATCTAAATGTGGGTTTTTAGCATTTGCTAAGATTAACAAGAAAGAAAAAATCAGGAATTAAGTTTATGACTAAAGATGCATATTTGACTATTAAAACGGCTAAACCACTCAGAGTGAAAAGTGTTCAAAGATTGCAAATATTGTTTTGAAATGATTCCGGAGTCCAATCCAAAAGTACTTCAAACAGTTTTGGAAAAAAAATGGAATTAAAGTGTGAGTTTATTTTGGTGTAAGATAATTTTGAGATCCATGCAGAGTATTCTCTTTACATGCACTTTCCACAAACACTTTGAAGACCCCTCATGTTTATATTAAAAACAAATTTAGACTCTAAAAGCTGAAATGACAGAATTCAGTCCTCATGAGTTCCTAGAAGAATCATCCAGCTGTGAGAAAACTCAGGGCTCCTTTAAGATGAGAAACTGAGGCTGAGAAAATGTGCTAGCTACATAGTCAAGACTGGAATTCAAGCGCACAGACCCGCTTGTACCGAGCCATGTAGACGCTCTCCTAGGCAGGTAAGGGGCAGGAGTTAGATTTGTTAGACACTGTTTCTTAGGCCAATGTGCCACACAGGAGGAATAACAAGACTAGGCAGCGTCCATAGACCTGCCACTGGTAATGATTCTTTGAAACCTATAGGTGGGCCCCAACCTTTTTGGCACCAGGGACGGGTTTCATGAAAGACTCTCTTTTATTATATTTTCTTTTACGGACTGGGGGGGGGGGGGGGGCGGGGGGGGCTTCAGGATGATTCCAATCTGTTACACCTATAGTGCACTTTATTTTTATTATTATTACACCATAATAAGAAGGACTGGTGCCAGTCTGTGGCCCAGATGTTGGGGACCCCTGTAGTAGACTAAGTCTATTCTCAGAACTTAAAACAAGGATCAAAAACTATTTTCTGTATTGATACTAATTTTTTTTTTCTGTGGTGGGGAGTGGTGAGATCAGGATGGCCATCTTTTTGACTACTCAAAAACATCTATTAACTATTATTCTGGTGTATTACTGAAACAAAAAGACAATTTTATCTTTCTGGTCCATATGAATTTAATAAACAGGGTAAGAATCAAGTACTCAGTGTTTAAGCCTCATACAAAAGACAAGGTGGCATGGAAAATCTAATCCTTCAGAGGAGAGGAGGGAGATGATGCAGGGGGAGATGATTAAATCTCAACTGTCTAAAAAAGAACAATCCCTCTCTTTCCTCATCCTGGCTACCGCATACCATCAAGGAGCACAACAAAGGCAAAACTGAAGAGGAACAAGAAATGTTACAAATCCAGGCATAAACCACAAAGATGCTTTGGGCGAGCAAATACCAACAGGGGAGGCTGCTAACATCACTGAAAAGACAACCAGACGTTATATTCTTCCTAGCAGAAGTGCACACTCCCACTAGAAAGTGCTTTTGCCATAATATGAATATGAACTGGATCAAACCTGGGGATTTAACTACCAATTTTTAAGCAATGTGAGAGACAAATAGGGCCAGCCCATGGCATGGGGTTAAGCAGCTGGATCCCACACGGCTGACTGTGCAATCTGAGCCCCAGACTGCTGCTTGAGAAAACCCCAAAAAGGAGAGAGAAATGAAGAGGGAATTGCAGTGTGATCATTCCCCCCGGGTGGTGCATTCTCACTGTTTTTCCAGTGAAGCAGGTCAGCAAAATTTTTAAAAGTTTTTTTAAAAAGACAAAGGACCACATTAAATGACATCAGAGAGACACAACTGGCAAATCCCAAAAACAGAAAGTCTCTGGACACACTTAGTGGAATTTTTCTTTTTAAAGAGAGAAAGAGGAGGGGGAAGAAGCAGCAGCAGCTGAAGAAATTAAGAGGCCTAGGCCAGCCAGCCCAGTAACCTAGAAGTTAAAGGAACCAGATCCCAGTTCAAACTCAGACCTTGGGTGCATAAGCATGGATGCCCCAGATATCAAAAGGATAGAAAAGTGGAGAAGGAACTGCAGCACAACCATGCTCCATTGCGGGGGGTGGTGGTGGTTGGGGGGGTGATTTCTCCTGACCTCCCTCTTTCTGTTTCTCTCCAGTAGGCACAGGCACCCTAAGGAAATTTAAAAAAAAAGAAAAAGAAAGAAAGAAAAGAAAAAGAAAACCTGCTGTTTATCACACCTGAACTCAACTGATTAGAAACAAACCAGATTAGGGGCCGGCAGGTGGCCTGGTGGTTAGAAGCACTGGGTTTACACGTGGCCAACTGTGGTTCCAGTCTAGAACCTGGCAGCTTGCTTTCCCTCTCCCCACTAACCTCTGGTCAAATAAAGATAAATAAATTCTTTTTAATAAAACAGATTAACAATAAAACACCTTACCAGGAAACTTCTAGCACTATCTGGTCATTTGATATTAAGGAACTATGTGATAATAATGAATTGGTTTTTTTTTTTTTTAATTCATGATATAAAACGTGTGCACGTATGCCTGCGCCTGGGCAGCACTCCCACAGATGTCCCATTACGGGTCCGCCATGGCTTTCTGGCCCTCACTGCTCTTCCATAGTGTTCAATTCTCACGGATATCCCCTTCTCCAGACCTCCTTAGGGTTCTGGGCACCAGCTGGGTCTGGGATATTTTTCAGGCTGAGCAGGGAACCCACGGTTAATCATGTAGCTATCAGCACATCAGTTCAGTGTGCTACCGGAATGCACGAGGCTGGGCCTGTCTTTGTAAACAAACTATTTCAGTCATTCTGAAACATCCGTGGACGAGTATGTTTGGGGGAACTGGTGCTTCCTCGAGTGATAAATCGCTAGCTTCATTGTGCTTTTTTTTCTATATATTTAAATGTTTTGCACAGCAAGCTAAAAACAAGGCAAAAAGCCCTTGCTGAGCCCTTGAGGCTGGAGTCATGGTGCTGTGTCCCCAAACCCGGGCACGGCCCTACACAGCCATGCTAAGTTCCTGCCCCCGGTCTCCGACGGTCCGACTCTTTGAACGAGTGGGAAAGCTCCAGCCCCGCGGGATCAGAGGAATGCGGAAGGCGGACGCCGGCTGCGAGACGGGGCTCGGCCCGGGGCGCCCACGTCGGCCGCGCTCGTTTCGCGAGCTCAACGCCACCCTGGTCTTAGGCCTCGCCTCGACCTTCCTGGGAAGACGAACATCTGCTTGCCCGGTCCTTGGGCGGGGTCAAGACGTGCGCCGCCAGGGAGCCAAGCGCTGGACGACGCCCGCCATACACCCGCCCAGGCGGACGCCGCTGCCCCACTTCTCACGACAGTTACCTCCGCGGCTTCGCCCCGACCGAGGCCGCACAGGCGCACTGGCGAATGAAAGCGGAGTACAACGCCTCGGCCTCCGCGTACTCGCCCTTCTCGAAATGGGCCTGGGCGAGCGTTAGACTCGCGTGACTTTCCGGACCCCGGGGCTCCTCCATCGGGGCCGAAGGCCTGGCTTTCGGTGTGAAGTGGGGTGGATCCCTGAGCGATTAGAGGCGGCACCAGGAAGCCACCTCCGCACCCCGGAATTTGACCGGCAGAACCTCGGGCTGGGGAAGAGGGAAGTTTGTGCCTTCTGCGGACCCGTCCTTTCGCGATATAACCGCTGGGCTGTCAGTAGGGACGCTCAGGACGCTGGGGAGGTGGGCGGTGCTTATGGTTATCCTTGGTCTCGGTTCCCGGGAAAGCGGCGGACTCCTGAGCCGGAGCTCGCTTCCCTTCTCCGCTGTTACTTGGTCCTTGTCCTTTGTTACAGAGGATTATGGCTGACGGTGCACGGAGCGGAGCGGAAGTGCCGAATTGTTTTATGGATGGCTAAGTGGCCTGCGAATTTGCTACTTCTCTTTTCTGGTTCCGAGTCCCCACTTAGCAAAACACCGCGTTTAGATGTAGTGAGTGAGCTGTGTTGACCCTGAGACGCGTGGAAGTCCCATAAGCTTGGTTGTCCCACAGTCTTGGATCTGAATTTAAGCTCTTATGTTTTATTAGCCCCACGACCTTAGAGGACGAGGTTTTCAGCCCTTTTGACCCTTCAGAGTTGTGTAAGGAATAAATTTTGTGTGGAGAGCCTGTTCTTTGGTGTTAGTTTACACTTCTGGCTGCTTATGCCAAAGGGAAACCCAAATAGTAAGAACATGATGTTAAATTCAAACTGAAGCTGAAACTGAGCAAGAACCCCCTAATGTATTTTCTAGGCTTCCTGAAGTATAAAGTCCATTTGCATTGTAATGGCCCAGAGTAAGGAGTAAGTCTTCACACTTTGGTTATGATAATGACCAACAGGGACCATGAGTGAGAGCCATTTCACCTCTAAAACTCTCACAGGAAAGGTTTTCATTTCAATATGTAAGATGTTATCTAAGGCCTCACCAATGCCCAGGAGATGATCACACCCTCTCGAACCGATCACTGAACTGATCATGCGCCTGGGACCTCTGCCCCTAATTTTGCCCTTAAAAATGCATGTGGGGAACATCTCGGGGAGATAGGATCTTTTCAGCATGAGCTGCCAGCTTTTCTTGCTTTGCGCTTTGCAATAAAGCTGTACTACATAAAAAGCTTTGCCACCAGGCTACACTACATGGTTGCTGTGCGTCTGCTCAGAGTCCCTCAATTGTTTTATTTCCCAAACTATTCAATACTTGAGCGCCTTTCCATCACAAAGTGAAGAAAAACATATTTGGGAGGACTAGTAGATGCCGTAATGGTTAGGTCCCTGGACTCGCCTGTAGTGGCGGGTGGAGTCCCGGACCCAACCACTTCAAACTCACTGAAGCCTCGTGTACCTGCGTGCCTAAGATCCAGAGAGGAGAATGGAGGAAAAGGAATGTGGTTGGCCATCCCCCCTGAGGGGTGATTTCTCACATTCTGGCTCTCAGGCAAGCACACATACCCTCTAGCAAAAATGTCTTGCAAAATATTTTTAAAAAGAAGTAAACATATTTGGGGATGGTATTTGCATGAAAAAGATTTAACAGTACGTAAATTGTGAGCTTTACCTACCTTTTTTTTTTCAATTATTACCAATGAAATACAAGTATAGTACGTAAACATTAAGTAAAAACACACTAGTAAAAATTAAGAGATCGCACAACCACAACAAATTAACGGGTATTTTCTGGTGAAAGAAAATGGACAAGGGCTGGATAGTGAGTGACACAACCTGAAGCTCTGCTAGGCTGGCCCACAGAAGAAGGTTCTCAGTTGGAGTCTGAAGACTACCTGAGTACACCCAGTATGTGTGCCTACGGGTCAGGGCTGGCTGAAGCTGGGGGTGTATTTAGCTCAAAACCCTGTTAGGTTCTCCCACTCTCTCGCTCATGGAAGAAATAAACTTATTTAAACTTATTAAACTTAGTAAACTTAATTCATTGTTGCCAATGGGCATGTGCACTTGCCAATAAACTCTTAAAAAGGGAAAAAAAGAAAATGGACAGATTACTAAAACAGAACATCCAGAAACAGACCCCAAATAGGCTTTTTAAAAAGATATTTAACATGTATGGGGAAAGAAAAGATTATTCAAATGAGTGCTTTTGGGAGAATTAATTAGCCATTTTTGGGAAATGATGTTTAAATACTTAAGTTCCATTTAAAACAATACTTTCTTTCCAGGCAAGTTAAAAAGTATGAAAAAAAAAATTAGACTGCCCCTAAAAGAATAAAACAAAAATAATAGTCTCACATAGGCGCAGGCCTCCCTAAACATGAAAACAAAAACATTTATATAAAGCATCTGATACAATAAACTATTAAAAATAAAAGCCTTATAAAACAATTATCTTTAACATATACAGAATTTTCTGCTCCACAAATATTAAGTATCTCCCATGTGCCACACACAATTTTACAAGAGTGGAACAGTGAACAAATGCAAGTTCCTGCTGTCACTGAACTTATAGCCTAGCGGAAAGACAGAGGAAATTTTTAAAAATAAGTAAAGTCAATGATGATTAGTGCCATGGAGAAAATAAAACAGCACAGGAGATGGGGAAGAGGTGATTTCTATCTGGTAAAGGATAGAGAAGGCTTCACAGGGAACATGACATCTGAGTAAGAACCTAAAGCAAGTAGAGGAACAAGCCACACCAATAAAGACCAGAAGAAACAAAGTGTAAAAGCCAAGAGCTAGGTGTGTTTTGTCCAAAAAATAACAAAGATACCAGTGTGCCCAACACCCAGTGATCTAGAAAGATGACAGTAGGATTTACTATAAAAGGTTGGGATTTTGGAATGGGGGCGGGGGCGGTCTAGACAGAAATAAGTTTTATTTTTTGTTTTTGGTTTTGTAAGTGTGTGTGCATGTATGCCATGGCCCCTTTGGTAGTCTGGTAAAGTCTCTGATCTTTCTCAACATTTTCAGTATTTTAGTTTTGTTGTCTGAAGTTTATTTCCTTCATGAGAGCAGAAGACAAAGAGAAGAGAAACAGAGAAAGATGAATACCCTCATTAGGGTCCCACACCGTGATTTCTTCTCCCCCTCAGCCTTCCCATCAAGCCAGGATCATGGGCACGTGTGCCTAGTCAACCAGGGAACTGAATCTGCAATCTTCCATGTGGATCCAGCATTGCTCGAGCAGCATGTTACTACTGCACCACCAAGCTGGCCTTTTTAAGTGTATTTAAAATATAGGATTACAGGGATGACCCCATCATGCTCTAGTTAGACACTACTCAGGACACCAGATCCTATGTGGCTGGCCAGGGTTTAAGCTCTAGCCCCAGTGACTCACCAAACATCCTTAGGCAGGCACATACATGCCCAGGATTCTGACAAGATGGAGAATTGGAGGAAAAAGGATTGAGCGTGACCAGGCCCCACCAGGGGGCATTTATATTCTCTCTCTCTCTCTCTCTCTCTTTCTCGCTCTCACTGTCTCACACACATATGCCCTCTGGCATTAAAAAAAATGAGATTACAAATGAAAATTATATTAAAACATAGTTGTAGAAATACTAACATTTGTAAACTAATAACCTGTTATTTATTAACACATTAAATATAAAGTTGCAAACCCAAGGCTAGCAGAGTAAAGAAATAATAAAGATTAGAACAGCGATAAACAAAATAAGAGGATAGAAAAATAGAAACAATCAACAAAACCAAAAATAGGTTCCTTAAAAACATTAATAAAAATTAACAAACCGGGACCAGCGGTTGGTATAATGGCTGTGCTGCTGGACTCCCATGTAGTTGACCGCAGTTCAAGTCCTGGACCCAGTGGCTTAAACTCACGCTGGGCGCATGTGCGTGCATGCCCAAGATCTCTAGAGGAGAATGGAGAAGGGATTGCGGTGTGGCCATCCCCCCCAGGGGGTGATTTCTCGCTTTCTGTTTCTATGTCTCTCGCGCGAGCACACGCACCCTATAGCAAAACCTCTCCAAAAAAAAAAAATAATAATAATAAAATGAACAAACATTTAACTAAATTAACTAAGATTTAAAAAGACTCAAATTACTAAAATCATAAGGGAAAGTGGTTGCATTACTACCAATTCTACAGAAATAAAAAGGATTATAAGAAAGTACTATAAATGATTATATGCCAAAAAAGTCAGATAACCTAATGATATGGATAAATCCTAGAAACTGAAAACCTTCATGACTGAATCATGAAAAAAATAGAAAAATTTGAGTAGACCTATAACGAACAAGAAGACCGAATCAGTATCAGAAGAAAAAAAAGAAAGAAAAAAGCTCCCAACACAGAAAACCCGGAACCTGATGACTTAACTGATAAATTCTACCAAACATTGAAGAAAGAATCAACATCATTCCTTAAACCCTTCTAAATAATTTAAAAGGAGGTGACATTTCCTAACTCATTCTGTAATATAGGCCAGCATTGCTTCAATACCAAAGCCAGTCAGACACTAGAAGAAAACTACAGACCAATATCCCTTATGACATAGGGACAACCAAGAAAATTACCAACTTAATGGTAGGAACAAGTCAAGAAATATCAATAATGTTGAATGTTAACTTCCAGAATTCAAATGAAAAGATCAAACCACAGTAACACTGCAAATTCAATAGAAGAGAGATTAATTACGTGAGGATTAACTGGTAAAATAGAATTTTATGTCTTTTGACTAAAACATTACTGATTTTCCTCTATGCTTTGTTTTTCAGATTTAAGGATTTTTTTTGTCTTCTTTTGAGATTCAGCAATTTGTTGTTTTTGTTGTTTTGTTTTGAATTTGAAACATCAACTTTTCTCCCTTCCTGAGCCCTCTGGAATTGGAAAATATCTGCAAGTATTTTTATATTGTGGCAGAGCAGTTATTTGCATAGGTTCAATAATATCTGTTGCCTTGCATCAGAAATTGGAAATACTGGTTATTGCCAGGGCTTTGACTAGAATATCATATCTGAAGATATGACCAGAAAGCTAAGAAACTAAGGTATATCTCAAGAAAGCCTACAGAAGCTTTTCTGTTATTGCCTGGTACCATAAACAGTTCTGCTTAGCAGGTAAGTAAAGAATGTCACTTCCTGACAGGCCCAAAAAACTTCCACGTACAGGTTCTTAAAGGCACAGTCAGATGGTGAGTTCCTGATTTGGCTCAGTAGCCTTGGGAGGCCTGTCAAAGAGTCTAATCTGAAATTCCTTATAAAAGGTTCCAGCAACGCCAACTAAAACAATTAGTATTCTTATTGGGTTTTGTGGAAGTAACAGACCAAATTGAGACTAAACTTACTTTCTTGCAAATAAGTTAGTTTATGCCTCTCTTTGGTAAAAGGGGGAATAGAGAGAGGGAAAAAAATGTTTCAAAAGAAAATTACAGTGCACTTGTTACTAGATTTTAGTTCTGTCCATATCTACTTTCTGAATTTTCAGTATCAACCTATTGTTTGAACAGAATCCTAACCTTTATCTTGGCTTTAAGTCTTAAGCAAATTTTTCATAACTTTTAAAATTTTGATTTATTAAAGCTAAAACTGCTTTTCTTGAAATTAAAGAAATGCATTTAAAAAAAAAACAACTTCTTAATGACCACAGTAAGCTATAAAGCTTCAGCTATGTGCTACTTTATAGATGTTCATTCTACTCACTGAGTTTTATGCCTAAAGTCATATATGTCTTCATAGATTATGTTTATATAAACTGCACTTGCTATTGAAAATATTTAGATTGGGACCAGCAGTTAGCGTAATGGCTATGTTGCTGGACTCCCATGTAGTCGACCACAGTTCGAGTCCTGGACCTGGTGGCTTAAACTCACGTCAGGCACGTGTGCATCCATGCCCAAGATCCAGAGAGAAGAATGGAGGAGAAGGGATTGTGGCGTGGCCATTCCCCTGGAGGGTGATTTCTCGCTTTCTGTCTCTCTGTCTCTCTCTGTCTTTCTGGCAAGCACACATGCCCTATAGTGAAAAACCTCTCAAAAAAAAAAAAATTTAGATTAAGATCTTTTGTGAATCAATAAAATGTGCAAAAAAAAAAAGCAAGGAAAGCAACTGTAGATACCAGAGACATTGTGGGAGGAGGGTGGGAAATGGCAGAGGGTAAAAGGGAGGAATCAAGGGGGAGTGGGGGGAAAGCAAAATATATAAGCAACAAGAAATGGAAAATTATTTGTTGATGATAACATGTATGGTAATATCCTTGATTGAACCAATATACAGTGTATTTTGGGTAGGAAAACTCATTTTATATGCTGCAGTGATATACAGTGAATAAATGTAAAATAAAAAAATAAAATTAAAAAAAATTAAAACTAAACAAGGAAATAGTTATGGACATTGGAGATAGTGTGGAAGGAGGGTGGGAGAGAGTAAGAGTATAGGGGAGCAAATTCAGGAAAATAGAGGTACAACATTTGAGGGACATAGAAATTGTTTATCATCTGTTGATGATAACATGTATAGTATTTTCAACTGGACTGGTCTAAGGTGTATTTCATGTTGGGTAAATTCTCTTTACAAGCTAAATGATATATAGTGATTGAATGTATAAATAATGATAATAAAATAAATAAAGGAATTAACCAAAGAGATGAAAAACTTGTACAATAAAAAGTACAAAACATTGTTGAAATAAATAAAACATAATAGAAAGGCATTCATGTTCATGGATTGGAAGGCTTAATATTGTTAAAATGTCAATACTACCCAAAGCAATCTAAAAGCAATCTAGAGATTCAATGGAATCTCTTTCAAATCTTAGTGATGTTTTTACAAAAGTAGAAAAATCCATCCTAAAATGCATATAAAATTTCAGAGGACTGCAAATAGCCAATATAACCTCAAAAAAGAACAAAACTAGAGGATTCATGCTTCCTGACTTCAAAACTTACTACAAAGTAACAGTAATCAAGACAGTGTGATATTGGCACTATAAATGGTGCTGGAAAAATCAGACATCCAAATGCAAAAGAATGAAGTTGGATCTTTACCTCATACCATACACAAAAATTAACCTAAAATGGATCAATGACCTAAATGTAAGAGTTAAAATAACAAATTCCTAAAAGAAAACAGGACAGAAGCTTCACAACATTGAATGTGGCAATGATTTCTTGAATATGACACCAAAGGAACAGACAACAAAAGAAAAATAAACAAATTGGACATCATAAAAATGAATATTTTGATATATTAAAAGACACTGTCAGAGTAAAAAGGCAACCTTGTGAATCATAAATCTGATAAGGAATTAATATCCAGACTATATAGAGAATTTCTAAAATTAAACAAATATACAAAAAAAAAAAAAAAAAAAATAGGGGGATGAGGGATTTGCTCAATAGTGCAGAGGTAATGTGCTGCTCATGAAAAGCTGGGTACCACATGGTGACCAAGATTCAAACCTTCAGCCTCATCAGTTTGAAACACACTGAGCATGTGCACAAGTGCCCTGGATCTAATAGGCTGGAAGACTGGAGGAAGAGGATTGTGGCGTGAACAGACCTCATGGAGAGTGCTTACTTCTCTCTTCTTTTTCTTTCATACTCTGTCATGAAGAAGAAAGAGGAAGAGAAGGAAGGCCGGGGGGGGGGGGGTGGGGGTGGGGGGGGTGGGGGGTGGAGGAGTAGAGGGAGGAGGAGCAGAAGAAAACTCCAAACAATCCAGTGCAAACATGTGCAAAGGACTTGCTTAGGCTTTTCTCCTAAGATGATACACAAATGGACAATAAGCATAAAAAAATACTCAACATCATTAATCATTTTGGAAATGCAAATCAAAACTACAATAGGATACTGCTTTACACTCATTAGGATGGAAACTGTTTGAAAAAAAAGAAAGAAAAGAAAAAATAACAAGTGTTGGTCAGGATGAGGAGGAACTGTAACACTTGTGCACTGCTCATAAGAATGTAAAATTGTGCAGTCACTGAGAAAAACAGTATGACATTTCTTCAAAAAATGAAAAATTAAATTGCCATACAATTTACAATTCTACTTGTGGGTATATACCCAAAAGAAATTAAAGCATGATCTTAAGTATTTGCATACCCATGTTCATAGCACCATTGTTCACAATAGTTAGAAGGCAGACGCAACCCAACTGTCCTTCAACTGATAAATAAGCAAAACATGAGATGATACACACATACATACATACATACACACACACACACACACACACACACACGGAGACAGAGAGAGAGAAATATTATTCACACTTTGAAAAGATGGAAATTCTTATACTTGCAACAACAGGGCTAACCCATGAGGGGTTTGGTTTTTTTGAAAGATTTTTGCTATAGGACTACAAGGGAGCATACTTGTTAAAGCCTACTGAAAAACTGTCTACAACAAATATAAAGTACTATGCAAAATGCCAAAGACTTTCCTTTAAGATTAGGAATAAGACAAGGATGTTTGATATCATCACTTCTATTATTTAGTGTTTTATTGGGGAGACTGGCCAATGCAACATAATGACAAAATAAATTAAAGGTATAAATACTGGAGAGAAAAGTCATTTAACACATGATTGTGTACATAGAAGATAAATGCAAAGGACCAACAATAACAAACTACTTTAGAAGACGAGAAACAAAACAGAATGTTCCCTGCCAGAATGTAAAACCTGTTTTTAACACTATGACGACTGAGACAGTGTGCTTTGGTCACAAAGGCAAAATGGGCCAAATAAAAAAGGAAGCCAGAACTGTTAACTTGAGTTTTTTAAAATATAATATAATCACACATCAGTGTGAAAAAAATCACACATCCAAATGGGGGAAAAAATGTAAATTCTTTGCCTAATTTCATATAAATCAGTTCCAAGTGTACTACACATTTAAATGTGAAAGGCAAAAGAATCAAGTTTTTTTAACATAATGTACTATCTCCATACCCTTCGGATAGAGAAGAATTTTATAAACAACCAATATTCTATATCATCATTGATTTTTTGTTTTTTTGTCTGTTGGTATCAGTTACAAAGAGGGGGTGTTAAAATATCCAACTATGATGTGGATTTGTCTATTTCTCCCTTTCAGTTTCATCACTTTTTGCTTCACATATTTGTATTGGGTGTATTAACAATTAGAATTGTGTCTTCCTACTAAAGTGACCCTTTTATCATTATGGAATATCTCTCTATGTCTAATAGCATTGTCTTGAAGTCTACTTTAGAATTAATAGAACCACACAAGCTTTCTTATTCTTACCTTTTGCCTGGTACATCTTTTCCCATCCTTTGTCTTTCAACTTATGTCTTGTTTTTTTTTTTCTTTTTTTGGAGAGGTTTTTGCTATAGGGTACGTGCACTCTCCAGAAAGACAGAGAGAAACAGAGAGGCAGAAAGCGACAACACCCCCCCCCCCCCCCCCCATGGCCACGCCGCAATTCCTTCTCCTCCGTTCTCCTCTCGGGATCTTGGGCGCGCGCACACACACACACACACACACACACACACACACACGCGCGCGCGCGCGCGCCCAGCATGAGTTTAAGCCACCGGGTCCAAGGCTCGAAACGCGGTCGACTACATGGGAGTCCAGCGACATAGCCATTACACTAACTGCTAGTCCCTTTCAACTTATGTTTTAAAACAGACTAATTTTTAAAATCTATTTCGAGAATCACTTTTTTTTTTATGAGAGACAGAAGGGAAGAAGGAGGGGATAGGGAGAAAGAAATAGAGACAGAGATAGGCATATGTGGCAGATTCACCCTGTGTATCCCCTAAAGTCCAATTACTTAGGGTTACAGGCACATGCTGCCATATCTGGCAAGTTCTGGGTGGCTGGGAACCAAACCTGGGTCTACCATGCAGCTTATAATCACCTTATAATCACCATACCTTAACAATCGTTAGTGTGTTTAGTCAATTTATATTTAATTATTGACATAGCTGGGTTTAAGTTGCCATCTTGCTATTTGTTTTGTATGTATGTGGGAGGGGTGTCTATGAATTGTTTCTCTTTATATCTTTTCTGATATTTGTTTAAATGAATTACATTATTATAATTTCATTTTTTCTTTATTAGCTTTATTTTTATTTTGTTTATTCATCAGTTTTTTTGAGGTATAATTTACATCAATTTTTTTTTTCATTACCAGAGGGAGTATGCATGTGAGAGAGAGAGAGAGAGAGAGAGAGAGAGAGAAGCATCCCCTCAATGGTATGTGGCCTCAATGGTGTGTGATCATGCCACAATCCTTTTTATATTTTAAATTACTTTATTGAACTTTATGCTATTTATTCATTTATTTTAATTTGACCAGAGAGGAACAGAGTGAGAGAAAGAAGGAAAATGAGAAAGCGAGCCGCCAGGTCTAGGACTTGAATCACAGTTGACCATGTGGGAGTCCAGTGCCCTTAACCGTGACACCACATGCTGGCCCCCTATCAATATTTCTTGTTATAAAAACATAATACAGCCTTTTTTTTTTTTCAATTTTACCTTAGTTTGCTCTCTCCTATTGAATTCCACTAAAATGGAAAAGCCTTACTAAAAAAATTAAGAAAATTTCCAGTGTTAAGTATGCAAGTTGATGAGTCCTGACAAATGTGGTCATATAATTACCACCAAAAATGAGAGACAAAAGATTTCTATCATCCTTTTCTCTTTTTTCTTTTTTGTTTTTAAGATTTATGAGATAGGATGTGTGCCTTTGCAGGAGGGAAACAGAAAGAAACAGTGAGAGGGAAAGTGAGAATCACCCCACAGAGGAGAAGACCATGCCACACCCCTTCTACATTCTGCTCTTGGGCCTTTAGGCATGCGTGCACATATGTCTGGTGTGATTGTCAAGCTGTTGATTCCAGAACTCGAATTGCACTCGACCATGGGGGAGGCCCAGCAAAGTAATCGCTACACCCCCTGCTGGCCCTCCGAAAATTCCTCCCCCCTCCTTTTTTTTTTTTTTTTTTGAGGGAGATTTTTGCTATAGGGTGCATACGGGAGACAGAGAGACAGAAAGACAGAAAGTGAGAAATCCTTTTAACTCCCTTGAAGCCATTTTCCTACTCCCTCCCTGACCTCAGGTACTACTTTCTAGAAAGTAGCAATTTTGTCTTTCCAGAATTTTATATAAATAATAGCATACAATATGTTATTTTTTGTATCTAGTTTCTTTTACCTAGCATGTTTTTGAGGTTCATATATGCTGTACATGTAAAAATTGTTCATCTGTATTGCTGAGCAGTGTTTAACTGTACAGATATTCCACAACTCATACATTCACAGAGTAATGGATATTTGTCTTCTTTCCAGTTTTTGGCAATTATGAGTGAAGATATTATGTACATTTGTATGAAAGTATTTGTGTGGATACATTTTAATTTCTCCTGGGTAAACTCTTGTAAGAGTGAAATCGCTGGGTCATATGATGAGCAAATGTTAAACTTAGAAGAAACTATGAAACTTCCAAATTGAGTAAACTACAATATTTTGCATTTCTGTTACCAATGTATGAGAGTTTCAATTGCTCTTTATCTTCGCCAACACTCGTCAATTTTATTTAACCATTGAAGTGAGCATGTAGAAGTATCTAATTTTTCTCTAAATTTCACTAACTAGAAGTTTGGGACCAGCAGTTGGCATACTGGCTATGTCGCTGGACTCCCATGGAGTCGACTGTGGTTCAAGTCCCAGGCCCAGTGGCTTAAACTCACACTGGATGCATGTGCGTGCATGCCCAAGATCCCAAGAGTGGAATGGAGGAGAAGGGATTGTGGTATGGCCTTCCCCCTGGGGGGTGACTTCTCGCTTTCTATCTCTCTGTCTCTCTCTGTCTTTCTGGCGAGCGCATGTGCCCTGTAGCAAAAACCTCTCCAAAAAAAAATTTTTTTTTTTAATTAATAAAAGAAAGATGGAGGTAGAGACGAAGGGATGGGCTGTAGAGCACAAAGGATTTTAGTAATATTATTCCATAAAATATTGCAACAATGAATACACATCATTACACATTTTTCCAAACCCACAGAATGTACAGCACCAAGTGAGAACCCTAAACTAAACTGTGGATTTTGGGTGATGCTGATAAATCAGAAGAGATTTTGTTCCCCGACGGGCAGTGGGGCGCTCGGCCGCCGCAACTGGGCTAAGCGCGGCGACGCAGCGGCCTGGCATTCCTATGGATCCTGAGGCCTATGGAACCTCAACGTCTCTGTCACAATGGAAACCAAAAAATTGACTGGTAAAGGGAACCAGCAGCTGGACTCCCACGTAGTGGACCGCGGTTCACGTCCCGGACCTAGTGGCTTAAAACTCACGCCGGGCGCATGTGCGTGCGTGCCCAAGATCCCGAGAGGAGAATGGAGGTGAAGGGATTGCGGCGTGACCATCCCCCCGGGAGGTGATTTCTCGCTTTCTGTCTCTATGTCTCTGTCTGTCTGGCGAGCGCACGTGCCCTATAGTGAAAACCTCTCCAAAAAAAAAAAAAAAAAATTGACTGGTAAAAAGCTTCAACCAGCAAGGTCTGTTCACCACCTGGTTTCTCCACCAGTAGCAGTGTTCTCTTTCAGCTTTCAAAGTGAATATCCATGCAACAAACAGTGCTTACAGAGTTAGCAGATATAAGATGAATGCAATACAAACCTTTTCTCAAGGTCTTAATGAACAACAGCAACATCAGTCTCCAGTTAAAAGAGAATTAAATACAGCAGAGATTTCCTGTTGAAGCTTTCAAGTGTTTCCATCTGCAGAAAAAAGCCTGACTTTCTGCCTGATCACCCCATTGTACTTCAAAACCCAGAAAACAACAAGTTATAAGTAACATTTTAAGAACAGATGGATTTGAAGAATTATTCATTTTATATTTGGACACCTGCAATGAAGTGAATCTAGTAATAATAACTGTAATGGGGGCCAGCAGTTGGCGTGGTCGTTAAGAGCGCTGGACTCCCACATGGCTGACCATGGTTCGAGTCCTGGAACTGGAGGCTTGCTCTCTCACTTTCCCACTCTCTCTCTTTCACTTACTCTGTCCCTCTCTGGTCAAATTTAAATAAATAAATAAAGTTAAATAAAATAATTTAAAAAATAATAACTGTAATGGATTGTGACCATTTAATTTATTTTTAATTTTAATGTTTGGCTACTTGGCTTCTCCTAAAACAAGAAAAAGATGTTTTAAATTATAACAAATTTTCTAATCAGTTTCAGCTTTGCAGGCAGTTTCCTGCATAAATTTGGAAGTAATACTGTAAAGCAGGAATTTGGTTAGTGAAGTGGGAAGACTATTGATAATTTGCATGCTACTTGCAATTTTTGTTTTTCATCACTTGTAATAATAGAATGGAGATGTAAGCTGTAAAAATTCTCAAATATAAAGTAGTTGCTATGGTTAAAAAAAAAAAGAGATTCACTGACTGTAACAAATACGTCAGTCTGGAGGATGTTGACAGTGACTGTGTTGGGAGAGGGTGTATGGGAAATCCATGGTTACCCGTATACTGCACAGTCCAGAGAGAAGAATCACCAGTTCCACATCAGCCCCCATGCCTGCCAGCACTGTTCAAGTCTGGAGAGAAGACCACCACTGCCAGACAAGCCTCGTGCCTTCCAGCACTCTTCCAAGACTGAAGAGAACTACCACTCCCAGCTATACCTTCATGCCTACAAACACCATCACCAGCCTAACGAGGAAGAACACCAAATCTGCCCAGCCTTCAAGCCTGCTATTACTCACTACAGTTCATAGAGAAGGACCTCCAATCTAGAGAAGAGCCTCCGTGCCTGCCCGCACCCTCCAAAGTGTGGAGAGGAGAGCCGCCCAGCCTCCAGGCCTGCCATTACCCCTACAGTTTGGAGGCAAGGACCACCAATCTCAACACAACCTCAAGCATCCTCCCCAGCTGGGAAAGAAGAGTCAACATTCTAAGTCCAGCCTCCATAACTGCAAGCACCCTCCAAGAGTAAGCAGAAGGACTAACACTCCCAGGACAGCCTCTGTGCCTGCCAGCACCTTTAAATCCTGAAGAAGAGGACCACCACTCAGCTCATCCTCTATGCCTGCAAGCACCCTCCAAAGTGTGAAGAGAAGGACCACCACTCCCTGTGCAGCCTCCATGCCTGTCAGTGCTCTCCAAAGTGTGGAGAGGGAACCATAACTACTGCCCAGCCTCCATGCCTGCCACTACCCTCTACAGTTTGGAGAGAAGGAGCACCAATCCCAACACAACCTCAATGCCGGCAAGTACCCTCCCCAGTCAGGAGAGAAGAAACACCATTCCAAGTCCAACCTCCATACCCCCCAGCATCCTCCAAAGTGTGAAGAAAAGGACCAGCAATCCCAACACAGCCTCAGTGTCTGCCTGGACTCACCTCTTCCTAAGAGGATGACCAACACTCTTAGCTTGACATCGGTGCTTGCCATCATCCTACCTTGCCCATGCCCCATGCCTGGATAGGAAGATCAACACACCAAGCCCAGCTTAAGTGCTTTTTAGCGCCCTTAACAGCCTGGACAGAAGGACCACCTCGCCCAGCCTCCATGCCTGCAGGTACCATCACCAGCTAAAACAGGAAGACTATCACCCCAGCCAAAACTCAGTGCCTGTAAGCACACTCCCCAGCCAGGAGAGAAGAATCAACATTCCAAGTCCAACCTCCAAACCTGTGAGCACCCTCCAAAGAGTGAACAGAAGGACAGCCACTCCCAGGACACTTCCATGCCTGCCAGTACCCTCCAAATGGTGCAGATTGGGCCAGCACACCTTTCCAAATTCCATGCTTACCATTACCCTCTACAGTTTGAAGAGAAAAACCACTAACCACAGCACAGCCTCAGTGCCTGCCTAGACCCTCACCAGCTGGGAGAACACCAACATTTCAAATCCAACCTCCATACCCAAGAGCATGCTCCAAAGACTGAACAGAAGGACCAACACTCCTTGAACAGTCTTCATACCTACCAGATGCCCAAGAAGCCAAGAGGGGAGGAACAACACTCTCAGAACAGTCTTCATACATACAAGATTCCCAAGAATCCTAGAGGAAAGGACCACCACTCCCAGAACAGCCTTCATATCTGTAATATTCCCAAGAAGCCTAGAGAAGAGGACAACCACTCCCAGAACAGCCTTCAGACCTTCAAGATTTCTAAAAAGACTAGAGGGGAGGACCACTACTACCAGAAGAGGATTGATACGTAGCAAGATTCCCAAGACGACTAGAGGGAGGATCACGGTTCCCAGAACAGCTTTCATGCATACAAGATTCCCAAGGAGCCTAGAGGTGCAGACCACCACTCCCAGAACAGCTTTGCAAACTAACATATTCCCAAGAAGCCTACAGGAGAGGACCACCATTCCCAGAATATCCTTCATACCTGCAAGATTCCCAAGAACCCTAGAGGGAAGGACCACCACTGCCAGAACAGCCTTCATACTATGTGCAAGGTTCCCAAAAAGGGAACAGAAGGACAACCACTCTCAGGACACTTCCATGCCTGCCAGTACCCTCCAAATAGTGGAGATTGGGCCACCACACCTTCGCAACTTCCATGCTTACCATTACCCTCTACAGTTTGAAGAGGAGAACCTACAGCGGAGGACAACCGCTCCCAGAACAGCCTTCACACCTTCAAGATTCCAAAGAAGCCTAGAGGGAGGATCACCACTAACAGAACAGCCTTCCAACATGACTGATTATCAAGAAGCCTAGAGGGGAGGATCACCATACCCAGAACAACCTTCATGCCTTCAAGATTCACAAGAGGCCTAAAGGGGAGAATCAACACTCTTAAAACAGCCTTCATATCTTCTATATTTCAAAACAGCTAGAAGGGAGGATCATGCTTCCCAGAACAGCCTTCATGCCTATAAGATTACCAAGAAGCCTAGAGGGAGAACCACCATTCCCAGAACAGCCTTCATGCCTACAAGATTCCCAAGGAGCCTAGAGGGGAGGACAACCACTCCCAGAACAGTCTTCATACCTGCCGGATTCCCAAGATGCCTAGAGGGAAGGACCACCATTCCCAGAAGAGCTGCCACGCCTACAAGATTCCCAAGAGGCCCAGAGAGGAGAACCACCCCTCCCAGAACAGCCTTGCAAAATGACAGACTATCAAGAAGCCTAGAAGGGGCTCTCTGCTCCTCCCTGTTAGACAGAAAGCCGCGTCCTCCCACGCAGTGCCAGCCGCATCCCGGAGACACGGTGGTAAAGGTCAGAGTAAACGGATTTGGCCGTATTGGGCGCCTGGTCACCAGGGCTGCCTTCACCTCTGACAAAGTGGATGTCATAGCCATCAACGGCCCGTTAATTGACTTGAACTACATGGTCTACGTGTTCCAGCATGATTCCACCAATGGCAAGTTTAACGGCACCATCAAGGCCGAGAACGGGAAGCTTGTCATCAACGGGAAGTCCATCACCACCTTCCAAGAGCAAGATCCCACCAACATCAAATGGGGTGATGCTGGACCTAAACGGGAAGCTCACTGGCATGGCCTTCCATGTCCCCACCCCCAACGTGTCAGTCGTGGACCTGATCTGCTGCCTGAAGAACCTGCATAATACAATGACATCAAGGAGGTGGTGAAGCAGGCATCGCAGGGCCCCCGAAGGGCATCCTGGGCTACACTGAGGACCAGGTCGTCTCCTGCGACTTCAACAGTGACACCCACTCCTCCACCTTCAATGCTGGAGCTGGCACTGCCCTCAACGACTATTTTGTGAAGCTTATCTCCTGGT
The DNA here is from genome assembly GCA_026018925.1 of Tupaia tana. Taxonomy (NCBI): domain Eukaryota; kingdom Metazoa; phylum Chordata; class Mammalia; order Scandentia; family Tupaiidae; genus Tupaia; species Tupaia tana. The sequence goes on along the minus strand of JAKSZU010000003.1, from coordinate 213,437,477 downwards.
ATGACAAAGAATTTGGCTACAGCAACAGGGTGGTGGACCTCATGGTCCACATGGCCTCCAAGGAGTAGAGCTCCCAACCACCAGTCCCAGCATGAGCACGAGGAAGAGGCCCTCAGCTTCTGGGGAGGCCCTGCTTCCCCTCAGTCCCCACCACACTGAGAAGCTCCCCTCCTTGGCAGTTTCCATCCCAGACCCCTGCAGAAGGGAGGGGCTGAGGAGCCCTCCTTGTCACGAACCATCAATAAAGTACACTGTATCAGCCAAAAAAAAAAAAAAAAAGAAGCCTAGAAGGGAGGACAACCATTCCCAGAACAGCCTTCATGACTACAATATTCCCAAGAAGCCTAGAGGTGAGGACCACTACTCCCAGAAAAGCCTTCATACCTGCCAGATTTTCAAGAAGCATAAAGGGGAGGACCACCACTCCCAGTACAGTATTTATACCTGCTGGACTCCCAAGATGCCTAGAGGGAGAACCACCATTCCCAGAACAGCCTTCATACCTGCAGGATTCCCCGGAGGCCTAAAGGGGAGGATCACCACTCCCAGAACAGCATTCATACCTTCAAGATTCCCAAAAAGCCTAGAGTGGAGGACAACAACTCCCAGAACAGACTTCATACCTGCAAGGTTCCCAAGAAGACTAGAGGACCACCCCTCCCAGAAGAGCCTTCATACCTGCAAGATTCCCTGGAAACCTAGAGGGGAGGACAACCACTCCCAGAACAGTCTTCACACCTGCCGGATTCCCAAGACGCCTAGAGGGGAGGATCACCATTCCCAGAGCAGCCTTCATGCCTACAAGTTTCCCAAGAAGCCTAGAGAGGAGAAGCACCACTCCCAGAACAGCCTTGCAAAACGCGACTATCAAGAGGCCTAGAAGGGAGGGCCACCATTCCCAGAAAAGCCTTCATGACTGCAAGATTCTCATGAAGCCTAGAGAGGAGAACCACCACTCCCAGAACAGTCTTGCAACAAGACAGACTATCAAGAAGCCTAGAAGTGAGGACAACCATTCTCAGAACAGCCTTGATTACTTCTGGAATCCCAAGACGCCTAGAGGGAGAACCACCATTCCCAGAACAGCCTTCATACCTGCAAGATTCCCAGGAAACCTAAAAGGGAGGTCAACCACTCCCAGAACAGTCTTCATATCTGCCGTATTCCCATGATGCCTAGATGGGACGGCCACCATTCCCAGAACAGCTGTCATGCCTACAAGATTCCCAAGAGGCTTAGAGAGGAGAACGACCACTCCCAGAACAGCCTCGCAAAACGACAGACTATCAAGAAGCCTAGAAGGAGGACAACCATTCCCAGAACAGCCTTCATGAGTACAATATTCCCAAGAAGCCTAAAGGTGAGGACCACCATTCCCAGAACAGCCTTCATAAGTGCCAGATTTTCAAGAAGCATAAAGGGGAGGGCCACCACTCCCAGTACAGTATTTATACCTGCCGGACTCCCAAAACGCCTAGAGGGAGAACCACCATTCCCAGAACAGCCTTCATACCTGCAGGATTCCCTGGAGGCCTAAAGGGGAGGATCACCACTCCCAGAACAGCATTCATACCTGCAAGATTCCCAAGAGGACTAAAGGGGAGGATCACCACTCCCAGAACAGCCTTCATACCTGCAAGATTCCCAAAAAACCTAGAGCGGAGGACAACAACTCCCAGAACAGACTTCATACCTGCAAGGTTCCCAAGAAGCCTAGAGGGATGACCACCATTCTCAGAACAGTCTCCATGCCTGCAAGGTTCCCAAGAAGCCTGGAGGGATGACCACCACTCCCAGAACAGCCTTCATGCCTGCCTGATTCCCAAGCAGCCTAAAAGGGAGGGCCACCATTCCCAGAATTGCCTTCATGTCTGCCAGATTCGCAGGCAGCCTTGAGGGGCGGTTTACACTCCCAGACCTTTTACATCCATGCAAATACTATTTCCATCTCAAATATAAGGACCACCATTCAGCACAGCCTCCACGACTGCCTATACTTTTCAAAGTGTCAAGAGAATTGCCACCACACCCTGAACACTATCCATGGCTGCCAGCAATATTTCCACCCCCAAAATGAGAACTACCGCTGCAGCCACCGCTCCCGCACCTGCCAGCACCCTTCTGACAGCCTGGGCAGGGAAGCTGGCTAGGCATGGACTTCAAAGGCTGCCTGTGGGGGCCAGCAAGACATCCACAGAGCCTGCTGCCCGGCATACCCAGCCCTTCAGAGGCCCTTGTCAGTGATAAACAGAGATCATCAGACTGCTGCAGGTTGTGTTGCAAGTCTAAATTGGACTCTGCTGGTTGTGTCCTTCGAAAGCATCCTATCCAGAGGAAGTGGTGAACTGTGAACAGTCTAGAGTGTGCCAGAGACAAAAGAGACCTCAGGCCACACTGGGGAAAACTTCAGGGATTGAGTTCTTTTCCAGAGATGTTTCTCCTCTGAGTGAAATGTACTCCATACCAACATTTTGCTGTTTTGCATCTTCCCTGAACCTAGAAATGCTGTGTACAGCCCTGTGTGCGCAGCATGAAGTAATGTAGTATTGGAGTGAATAAGAAAAAAAAAATGGAATAAAAAAGTGACTTCAACTATTGTCCAGGTGACTCACAACTGCAAGAGGTTCTGAAGAGGTCAGGCTCAAGCGCTCTGCAGGGCAGAGATGCAGGTGCTGTATCTGACCTCCCTGCTCTGACATCACCTGGTTAACACTTCAGGGGAACACTGGGAACTGCAGGAACACACTGGCCTGTGCTAATGACGCCAAGAGGCTCACGGGAGGATAAAGGTATCCCCAGTGTTTGGCATTAGAGTGGGAACAGTCAGAGGAGCGGCATGGTGCGGCTCCCCTGCAGCTCATGGGCACAAGACCGTGATGTGGTCTCCTCTGTTCACTGCAGGAATCAGCCATTCTACTCTGATGTTTTCTCTTTTCCTTCCATTTTGTTTTATGTCTATCTATAAATTTATTCATTTATTTATTTGATTTGCCAGATGGCGTGTGCACTCACTGAAGAGACACAGAGAGAGATAGAAAGAGAGAAAGCACCCACGATGCAGGATGGTCATGCCACAATCTCTTCTCCACTTCTCCCTCCTTTCAGGATTTTGGACATGCTCACACACAAGCCCAGTGTGTTTTTCAAGCCACTGGACCCAGGAATAGAACTGTGTTGCCAGCCGTGTGGGATCCAGTCACCTTAACTACCAGGCCACACGCTGGCTCATTCTCTCCTTTCTGTAACACTGCATGGACCACCCTCTCTCAGAGGCCTGACAGAGGTAGGGGTTCTTCAGCCAACTGAACTTTTCCAAAGTCTGCTCCAAGGTGAGCCACACATCCTGGGGATCAGAGGAAGGATTTATGGCAAGAGAGGAGTCTCAGAGGATGGCACAAAAGGTGGCTTCCCTAAGCCCAGTTGTAGGCTCCCAGGCACCTGGGATTCCCACCCTGGGCATCAGTCTGTGGTAGCAGAAACCCACTGGGGAGCTGTCTCTTGGGTTCTTAAGGGACCTAAGGGACATTCAAGGAAGGCCCTGGCACAGCCAGCCATGCTGTGGGCACAGACTTAACCTGCAGAGGTCAAGGATGGGTGGAGCCTGAGCAGTCAAGAGAAGGTTCTCCTTGTCCCTGAGAGCAGGGCCAGGGGAACAAGAAGCTGGCTGGACTTAGGGGTGTCATTCTCTTTGCCCCCTGCGTTGGTTTTCTTTATGCTTCACTGTCCGACGTGTGGTCAGCTGGTGTTGCTCTCCATCATATCCATGCCTGGCTCTCATCCCCTTCAGGGCAAGTCCCAGGTCCTTAGTGGGTTTCAGGGTCCTCCATAATCTACCACCCATAGACCTTCTCACCAATCCCCACCACCTTGCACCTTAAATGACACACATAGAATTGTTGGTTTGTCCCAGATTCCCTCACTCCTCCGGGTTTTTGCACATGCTGTTTCTTCTCTGGAAACCCACAGTGGGTATGCGCTGAGCTTCACTGGGTTCCCGAGATGGTTCAGATATAGATCCTGCCATGAAGATCTCGTGACACAGCTGGAAAGATGAGTCAGGGACTGGACTGTATACGGAGCAGAGCTGGCTTCTCAGGAAGACGTCACCATAAGGCGAAGCTGCATGAAGGTATACAGAATCCCCCTGTATTATCTCGGCAACTTTCCCATGCCTAGAATGTCAAACTGTAAAATTAATATAAGAATGATGGAAGAAGAGAAAAAGGGGTGGATATGCAAAGCACAGAGGAATTTTAGGCCAGTGGCACTATTCTGTAGGAAACTGTAAGGGTGAATGATGTTATTTTATATCTGTCCAAATCCATAAAATTATACCAAGTGTGAACCCTAAAGTAATCTATGGACCTTGGGTGGTGATGAGTAGCTAATGTAGATTCATTCATTGCAACAAACGCATCACCTTGAGGGGGACCTTGACAATGCGGGACGTATCAGGGTGGGTACAGGTGTGTACAGGATAAATATAATGTCAGCCACATTTTCATGGTCAAATTGTCATTAGAAAAAGAAACAGGTGAAATTAATTTTTAATGAAATTTGTTTTTAAAACTGTTTAGTTGCACTACAAAAGTGAGTGGGAAAGTATAGCGTTCTTACATACCCCTCCCCACCACACAGGCACCCAGAGCCTCCCCCAGTATTAACAACCCCACCTGAGTGTGTCACACTGGGTGAGCCTGCAATGACATCACAGTCACTCAGAGCTCAGTGCATGGGTCTGGACAGCGTATACTGCTACACACCCACCAGCACACTGTCATACCAGCGGGGCTCACTGCCCTAAAATATTCTGGTCTCTACCTGTTCATCCCTGCTTTGAAAAATCTCTTTTGAGAAATACACATCTTTTAATAAAGTAAGAGATTATTTCCACATGTTTTTCAGATTTCGGCATCCCTAACCTGAAAATCCAAAATCTGAGGTGCTTCAAAATCTGAAACTTTTTGAGCACCAGCATGATACCACGAAAAGAAAATTTCACCTTGACCCCTGCAATGGGTCCCAGTCAAAATTCTGCAATGCAGGGTCAGCCAGACAGCTTGGTGGTTAAGGTGGCTGGTTCTGACACAACTGACTGCATAGTTCGAGTCCCAGACATTTGAAAAACATGTCAGGCACGTGTGTGTGCGTGCCCAAAATCCCAAGAAAGGAATGAAGGAGAAGAAACTGTGGCTTGGCCATCCCCCCACCCAGAAGATGCTTTCTCACTTTTCCTCTCTCTCTCTCTCTTTCACTCTTGCAAGTGCACATGCCCTATAGTATTTCTTTTTAATTTTTGCAATACAAAACCATTGTTTAAAAACCCATCAGCCTATCTATCTAAAGTATATGTCAAAGTTAAATAGATTTTGTGCTTAGACTTAGTTCCCACCCCCAAAACATCTCATTATGTACATGAAAATATTCCTAAATCTAAAATACAAAATGCTTCTTCACCTCAAGCTTTTCAGATAAGGGATACTCACTCTGTGCTTAACTCAGCACTTCCCAAAGATCATGATGCTGACACACGGAACTGGCTGCATCGTAAGCACTCATGGTTACACGTCCCAGTCTGCTCAAGTGCTATAACAAAATACTATCAATTAGTGCATATTACACATAGTTCTAGAGGCTAAGAAGTCCAAGATCAAAGTGTTCTGCTGTGTAATTCATGGAAGGCACCTTCTGGTTGTCCTCACCTGGCAGAGGAAACGAGGGTTCTCTGTGCAACCTCTTGGATAAGGACACTAAACCCATTCACAAGGGATCTGCTTCCATGAACCAATCGGCACAGCGCAAAGTCCTCACACCTCCTCCTACCATCATCTTGCGGGTGGTGAGGTTTCAACATGTGACCTAGGGGAAGAAGACATTCAGACCGCAAGGTGTGGGGAGGTTGTTGCAGTGCTGGCTCCATCCCAGGCTTCCCCTGCTGCAGGAGAGGTCACTAGGCAAACAGCTTGCCTCATTCACTGGATCTGCGTGGAAATCCTCTCCCCACTGCCACAGCACTGCTGGGGAGATGGGAGTTGCCGAGTCCTTTTATCACTTTCTTACAAAAGCCTCTGCTCTGAGCACTCACCTGAGAACAGAACAAGAAATGCAGCCTGGAGAAAAGATTAAGCCACCTTTGCTTGACCTGTGAATGCTGGAAAGCTGGCCTGCAACTATCTGAGGATCCTCCCACCTCACCCTCAGGCTCTAGCTTGATCCCCCATCTCACTTACCTGAGCCCTATGCAGTGGGAGGAGACTCTATTCCCCCAAGGTAACTGGGAGGACTGAAAACACCCCAGAGCAAATGAGAAAGTGCTGAGAAACAGCATCAGAAGACAGGCAGCCAGCCAGGATAGGCACTGGACCCTGTCCCATCTCCTCTTGCCCTGGGGTCTTCTCTCTGCTCAGGACTCTGCCTCTGAGGCAGCAGGGGGAGCTTGTCCCAAACCCTCAATCGGAAGGCTGGCGATGGTGTCAATTGGCTTTTCCGTTACTGGCTCAACGGTTTACCTAACTTCCTTCTTGGACATTCTAAGGCTCGCTTGCTTTAGGTGTATATTTAAGTGGCATAAAAGAACCAGAAAATCCAGGAAAGATGTGTCCCAGGGTCTCAGTGTCCTTTTTTGTAAACTAACCTGCCTTTCACACACCCTGCCTTTCCCACTGGATGTGACAACAAGGCACATTAGGAAGAATTTGTCAGAGAATTATAAAAGGGCAGGTACACAAATTCAAATGCAGCCATCCTAATGAGACAGAAGTTAAGACTTTAATCATAGGTAGCTAGGGTAAGAGCCCCAAAAGAAAGTCATTGTGCTTTTCTTTTTAATGAAGTCTCTGTTCTTTCCTGCTATAGTCTGGTTAACGTACAATATACACCCCTTTTACATGTCTCTAAAAAAATGTATGACTCCTCACTAATAAGACAGAAGATAGGGCTTTGAAGCACACAGGGTAAGGCCAAGAAGCAGTCACAGCCGGAAGCCAGCTGCATTGGGACTCAAAGCAATTGTACCTAAGGGCAAGAGTTTCAATTTAGTGACTTTAACAAAAAAATGCAGAACACTATGTTCTACTGATCCCATGAGAATAGGGTAATTAATCACTCGGATAACCTGTAACTATTTTCTAAGGCCACTTCTTTATCAGAGAGCTAGCCCATTGGCCCACTTCCTTGTCAGAGAGGCAGCCCATCGCTCAGACGGCTAGATAAAAACCCCTCACATTCAGCTCCTCTCTGGCAACCCATTCAGGATCCCATGCTGCTTGGGAGTTCTGTTCTTCCTTGTCTCTCTTAATGAACTCTGCTTTGCTAACCCCTCTCTGCATCCACATTTGTAATTCTTCACGAGTGTCAGACAAAAACCAACACAGGTGTTGGAACTGATCACCCAGCGTCCACGAGTTGCTAGGTAGGGTTGAAGGAAGACACATAGGAGGGGGAGGAAGAGGAACTCGCTTATTACCTCATGGAATCCTATTGCTCAGGGACCACCAGGCAGGCATCTAGACGCAGCAGACAAGGACAATCCCACCCAAATAGTGCCTGGCTCTCGTTATGAGCCCCACCACCAGTCATGGGATGGGCTTGGGATGTAAAAGGTAAGGGCTGGGATCTCGAGAAAGTGCCTAGGGACCAGCAGAGGGTGTAATGGTTACGTCACTGGACTCCCACAGGGTTGACTGCATTCGAGTTCCAGACCCAGAGGCTTGAAACTCACGCCAGGCACATGTGCAAGAATGCTCAAAATCCCAAGAGGAGAATGGAAGAGAAAGGACTGTGGCATGGCCATCCCCCTGGGGGTGGAGTGGCGTGGGGTGGTAGAGATGTTCTCACTTTCTGTCTCTGTCCCTCTCTGCCTCTCCAGTGAGTATGTGTATCCTAAAGCAAAAATCTCTCCTACCCACCCCTCAAAAAAAATTTCTTTAAAATAAAAAAGAAAGTGCCTATCTCACCTCTGTACATTCTATAATAAAAAGAACAGGGAAGCTGCTGACAGGGCAGTGAGCCACCTAGGGACAGATAGTGACCTTGAGGCACCCTGAGAATGGAAACTGAGAATCCCATGGCCTGTCCTGGTTACCTGCCCCTGTAGCTCTGGTAGCATAAGAGCTCCCTGTCAAGTCTTAAGTCAAAGTATGAGTCAGGGACTGGTAATATAGGAGATGGCAGCTTCCCACAGGGACTTGCACATGGTCAGCTGACGTGGCTGTGGCTGGGCCCAGAACTCAGAGTAGCCCAGGGCTGGGCCCAGAACTCAGAAGAGCCCAACGTTGACTGTTGCCATTGCGGGCCTCTGTGCCTCTGTGAATTCTCTGGCTCCGCCTCTCCCTCTCTGAAGTGATAAAACAATCCAAGACCTTGAAAAGCTGAACACCCTGCTTTATCTGACCTTTTATTCCTGAGAACAAACTCTGGTCTACATCTTCCAGATGGGCTGCTTCTTAATAGGCTACCCCTTAGCCCACTGGAAACCGCCCCTCCCCAAACTTCTCGAAAAAAGACTGTGCTCGACCCCCAAGCAGGGCCGGAGATTTCTGAGTGTTAACTCCTCCGTGCCTGCCTGCGTATTAAAGAGCTACCCCTGTCTCTCTGGAGTGCTGCCTTTTTGTTCCCCAGCCGTCTGGTTTTCCGCAACACAGCCCCACCCAAACTCCCATAGTCTCAGAATTTGGGAGCAGAACTCAGAGATCACTCAAGTATAAGCTCTGTGTGTCTCCATTTCTAACACCCCAGCTCTGTTTAAAGTCATGCCCATCTTAGATGTTTTGACTAAACAAATCTGAGTTGGCATTTTAGAGTGTCTTCTTTGCCAACAATGACCCTTTCTAATCCTTTTCTCTCCACTCACTTTCAGGGATCCCACCTTTAAATCTCTCCCCTCGCATACCACATTATAATGTCACTCATGTGGCAGATGGTGGCCACTCACACACTTAACATGGCTATTCAACCTGGACTTAGGGCTACTTGTCACAATGCTTAGGTGTGTATTTCACCTGGCCGGTCTGTGCAGCTGCTCAGGCAGACAGTCATGGAGATGACAGTGAGCTCAGTGGGCTGCCGCACATCTCCATCCGGACCTGGCTGTGTTGCTAGCAGTTTGTAATCTCAGATTCATACGATGGAGGGTGCCAGGGATGATGTGTACTGCAAGCAGCTCAGTGTTTGAAAAGCTAGAATTCCAGTATCAAGAACTTGTGAAAAAATCAGTTTTCTGAATTCAAGGACACAACTAAATATGATCATATCACAGCCAAGCCAAAACAACCTGAACATGCATTCTAATCCTCAGCGTGCCCTATAAAGTCAGGTACTCCCTGGCCACTCCCCACTGCATGTAAGCTCCAGCCACTCTGGCCCTCTCCTCTATGTCCAGAGTCATCTAGCTCCTGCCTGCCTACCTGCCCCAGGCCCTTATATTCCACCTGCAAGAAGTGGGCTCTGCTTGCCCAACCTTCACCTGGTGGCTCTAACTCATCCTTCAGGCTCCAGCATACTTCGGTCTCAGCATCTTTCCTCCGGATGCTATTCCCTCAGCCCACACTGGTCAGGTTCCTTTCTCCAACTCCTTTGTTTTCACAGTGCTAACTGACTGTTAGCACAGTTCATATTTCAGTCTTCCCAAGGATCCCTGGTCAGTTCATCCTCTCCAAGCAGGCCTCTGCCCTTCAGTAGCCATGATTGAGCCTAGTGTCTGGCACAGATTTGGCCGCATATGTCAATGATCACATGACTAAAACATAGAAAAGATACTGAATGATGAAGCGGGGAGATTAATGTCTCTGTATTGACTGACATGCATGGCATTCCCTTTTGAAAAAGCAATGTAATACACTGTAAAGTTATATGTAATCCAATGTAATATAAAGAAGATTATGATGATAATAAAAATAAAAATTAAAAATTAAAAAAAGATCACATGACTAACCTCAGCAGTGACCTGATTATTGATTAGATGACTAACAAAGGTCACCACATTAACTAATTCAAAATAAAGTCAAGAAACTTGGTGTTTCAGGCTGCTTGTCTTTACAGAGAGTAAAATTGGCTTTGTTAAGTCTTGGAGATACTGGAAAAAGTCTGCCGATCCCATGGGCCCTCATCTATTTTGATGTGCTTATTCTGGTCCAACCACTTCAACATACAAATGAGGAATCTGGGGCTCAGACATTGGGCTGCAACCCAGCCTTAGGGAAACAGAACTGGAGATGGAACCTTAACTCCCAGTTAGTGAAGGGGCTGCTTGGTTGAGGCCCATGAGCTGGGCCTCACACTTACCCTATAGCAGAGAAAGAGCATCATTTTTTGGTTATGGTATGAATGTTCAGGTCTCCTCAAAATTGGCACAGTGAAATCTTATAGGACAGTGGTATTAGGAACTGACATGTTTGTAAAGTGACAGGGCCAGGGGGATGGAGCCTTTCTGAATGTCATTAGTGCCCTTATAAATCATGCTGTAGCTTCCTATATCTGAGCACACAGTGAAGAGCAGTCTGCTTTGGTCTGTTCAGGTCGCTGTTAGAAATAACCATAGTCTTGGTGGCTTATAGACAATCAGAGAGACCCAGCCTGAAAAAATAATACGTAAAGAGCTGGATGTGGTAGACATGCCTGCCATCCTAGCTAGGAGGCAGAGGTAGAGGAATTGTGAGACCACTGATGATAGATAGAAGAGGGACCAGCAGATGGTGTATGTCGCTGGACTCCCATGTAGTCGACCACGGTTTGAGCCTCAGACTTGGCAACTTAAAACTCATGCCAGATGCATGTGTGTGTATGCCCAAAATCCCGAGAATGAAGGAGAAGGAACTGTGGCATGGCCATACCCCCTGGGAGGTGATTTCTCACTTTCTCTCTGTCTCTTCACCAAGGCACACACCCTATAGCAAAAATCTCTTTAAAAACAAAGATAGTTGATAGATTTCATGAGATTCCTCATATTCTGCATGTTGTAGATCCTTTATCTGTATTTGTAGAGTTACTCCGTGTGCACATACAGGAAAATGTTGACCCATACGCCACTCTGACCATCTGGGTTCCTGAACCCATGTTGAGAACGAAAGCTTTGATGATCACCAAAGTATTTTTAAGATTTTCTTCCCTTTTATTGAACAATAAAGCATGCTCACCACCAAGGAGTTCTTGGTTTCTGTTCTGTAGAATCCCAATAGAGTTTTTAATACATTAAATACATTTTTTCATCGTGGATCTGTTTCCTCTGGTCCACTCTAACAGTATCTGCTCTGCTGCCCTGAACAGCTGTGTGCTTTCTTTCTGGTGAACATACTTTGGCATTTCTCTTCGGTGTACGCCTAGGGGTGGGTCTGCTGGGCCACAGAACGTGTGTTCTGTTCAGGTATCATTGTTATTGCCTAACTGCTCTTCCGAAGAGTTTGCATGAGTTTACATGGCTACTAGCAGCTCCTCTTTGTCTCTGCCCTAGTTCTCTATCATTTATTTATTAAATTTTTAAAATATCTTATATTTCAACTCTGGAAAAATACATACTTTTTTTTACATTCAATCACCGTGTATCATTACAGTTTGCTCGGAATATATTCTATCCATATTTTCTTTTTTTAACTTAAAAATGTATCTATTTTATTTATTTATTTATTTTGCATTCAATCAATATATATCATTATAAGATACCATTTTCATGTCCAACATTTTTCTCTTTGGAGCTAAAGTGAGTCTTTTGTAGGCAACATGGAATTGAATTGTGTTTCTCTGTCCATTCTTCCAATCTCTGTCCCCTGAGTAGAGAGTTTCATTTTTTTACATTTAAAATAATCGCCAGGAAGAAAGAACCTACTTGTCTCATTTTTCTATTTATTTGCTATGTGCTTGACAGCTCCTTTGTCCCTCATTTTGCACTTCTGTGTTATTTTATGTTTAGTTATACTGTCATGGTGAGGTGTGTGAACTTTCTCATTTCCTTTTGTGTCTTTTTAATAGCTATTTTCTCTGTGGTTACTCTAGGCATTACGGTTAACACTCTAGTGACATACAACTCTGATGTGAATTTATACCAGTTTATACCTATAAAAACTTGGCTCCGAGACAGCTAAGGCCCCTCCCCTTTTCAGTCACTGATGTCACCAAATTACATCTGCATGCATTATGTGTTCAAAGCATAAGCTAATAATTGAGTTTTTAATACATTAGCCTCTTAAATCATGTTCAAAATAAAAACTAGTACTAGCTTGTGCACTGTTCATTATTTGACATTACCCAAGATCTTAATTTCTTCATACAGCTTTAGTTCCTGTCCCATGACCTTTCTTTCCAAACTGAAGGACTCCCATCACATAGGGCGGCTCCAGTGGTAACAAACACACTCAACTTCCGTATCTGGGAATGACTTAATTTCTCCCTCATTTTCAAAGAAGAATTTTGGTGGATAGATGCTTTTTATTTGTCAATGTGCTTTAAAGCTTGATGTTTTACTTGCTATGTTCATAAGCTATGAACATAATACATATTTAAGTATTAGTCTTCTTGGACTGCTATATCAAAATACCACAAAGTAGGGGTAGAAATTTAAGTGGAAATTAGGTTTCTCACAGTTCTGGAGAACAGAAGCCCAAGAGGAAGGTGTCAGCAGGTTTGGTTTCTCATGATGTCTCTCCTTGGCAGATGGCCACCTTCTCATGGTATTCTTCCATGCCCTTTCATCTGTACATGCCTATCCGGGTGTCTCTCCTCTTTTGAGATGGACACTAGCCATGTCAAGTTAGGATCCCTCCCATGGAACTGCATTTCAACTTAATTACCCCCTGAAGGCCCTAGCTCCAAAACAGCTTGACTACAGGATAGGGCTTGAATGTATGAATTTGGGCACTGAGGAGCACAGTATAGTTCATAACATTTTGCCCTCTGCTGTCCCCAAATTCAAGTCCTTCTGTTGCGGAAAACCAGATGGCCTCTGAGTTCTGGGCCCAGCCACATCACTTCTTACATACAAAATACACTCAGCCCATCCCAACAGGCACAACTGTCTTAACCCATTAGAGCGACAATCTTCAGACCAAAGTTTCACTGAAACATCAAAATCAGGTGTGGGTGAGACTGGAGAGGGGACTCACCCTCACACAGTTCCCCTTCTGCTGTGAACCTGTGAGTCCATGATATGTTTCAGAGTGCAGTGGGGATACAGGCATAGGATAGATATTTCCAATCCCAAAGGAGGAAAATCAGAGGGGAAAAAAATGGTGATATATCCCAAGCAAGTCCAAACTCTAGCAAGGCAAGTTCCACTTGATCTTAGCAACAGAAGAATTGTGATGGGCTGGATGTTCTGCCCTCCAAATCAACGAGGGAGGCTCTTTCTGATGATCCTATGCCAGAGATCTGAGGAGGGAGTACCACCCTCTGGAACTAAAGAAGAAAGAGCCATGCCCCTGAACCCATGTTGAGAAAGAAAGCTTTGATGATCACCAAAGCATTTTTAGGATTTTCTTCCCTTTTATTGAATGATAAAGCATGCTCACCACCAAGGAGTTCTTGGGTTCTGTTCTGTAGAATCCCAATAGAGTTTTTAATACATTAAATACATTTTTTTCATTGTGGATCTGTTCCCTCTGGTCCACTCTAACAGTATCTGTGCTCACACAATCCCTTCTCTTTTCCTGGCTTCTGCTGAAATGGATGCTTACCTGTACAGACAATCTACTTACAGTGAATGTCCATTCACATCCTGGGAGTTCACTTGAGAACACACTTTCTTCTTTTTGCAGTATGAATAGAATGAGGAATGTTCGAATATTAAGCTATGGTTCCTTTTAGCTTAACACTTCCTTCCATTTATTTCTCTCCTTTACATTTTACTGTAAACACTGAGAAGAAGCGAAAGCACTTCTTTGGCACTTCACTTAGAACTATCCTCAGTGGAATACATAATTTCATTGTTTCGCAGTTCTACCTTCTAAAAAACACGTCAGCAAAGTTCAGCCACCACTGTCACTTCTAGCCACTTGATAATAAAGACCACCTTTCCTCCAGCTTCCAATAGCATTTTCCTCATAGCAACTTGGGACATGATCATAATCACCATTAACATACATATCTAAGATTTTGTATGAGCATATAACTCAGAAGTCTTCCAGACTGTAGTCATCACCTATTTTAAACCAACTTCCACATTATTAGGGACCTGTGACAGTAGCATCAGCTTTAGTACCCCAGTCAGTATTAGTCTACATGCACTACCACAATCACGATACCACATAGCTATTAATTAACACAATAGAAATGAATTTTCTCACAGTTCTGAAGATGAGAAGTCCAAGATCAAGATGACTGGTTTGCACAGAGGTCTCTCTTCCTGGCCAGTAGACAGCTGCCATCTTGCTGCCTTCTCACATGGCCTTTCCTCTATGCAAGTATGAGCAGAAAGAGAGCTGGATATAAAATTCTAGGCTAACAAGATTTTCCTTCAACACTTTGAATGTATTAACCCATGGCCTTCAGGAGAAACACTCTTCACATGGTTGGTCCCTGAGTGTCTAATTTAGTCATCTCTTCCATGAGTGAAAGAGAGGGAAGTATCACCACACCAGCAGAGTTCCCATGCCACGAAACACCTCAAGACTAACCCAGCCCACGTCATGGGCACCAAGGTGGACATCAGGCACAAATAAGATGTTTTCAGGATGCCAACCCCAGAACTGCCCATGCGAGTCGGCCTCAAAGGCAGAGAATTACTGATAGGCTGCCATCTGGCCCCTGCCCAAGGAGAGTTGAGAAATCTGAAAGATCTCTTGGAGACATCTGAAGAAAGGCATCGTCCTCTAAGCTCTACAGATGTTAATAATGTACTTTACTGTATCTTATGAACAGAACATCTTCTTAGACTATCACAGTGTCAGTTAAAGTGGAAGATCAGCTTGAGAACAGTCATTCTGAATGGAAAGAAAAAGGTCGGGAAGAGTATGTGTGGAGACATGATAAGGTCTTCAGGAGCCCGAAGTTATTACAAACTGTCCCATTTGAAATAAAAAGCCCACTGATGCATTTCATAGGTTTTCACTTCTAAACAAGGAATTATTCATCCCTAAAGCCCACCTAAAAGCATGTTTTCTGACACCAGTAAGTGGGAAAACGACTGTGATATAAACCCAGCCATGATTGGTCCATTTCCCGCTCTGACCTCACAGGCAGCCATTATTACATTACGTACAAAAAAATGTATTTAAGGGCCTGGATGGCCCCCAATTTTTGTCCATAAAGCCCAGGAAGCTCTTTGGTAGTGACCTGTTGGCGGACTCAGATAGCTTGCTTTCTCAGCGCGTTCTTGGTACTCGGTTGGTTTGATTTCCCCCTCCACTTGCTTACTATTTTTTTTCCTTTGCGATTTTTCTTTTCTTTTTTTTTCTTCTTTTGGTTTCTTTATTCTCATTAACCCAATTTGACTTGTTTGTTTGGTTTCTTTGTTGTTTTGTTCGTTTCTTGTTTATTTTAGCTTTTTGTGTTTTTTGAGCTAGCATAGTTAGAGCCTTCTTAGATCTTTCTCCCCCTCCCCGTTTTGTTTTGTTTGGTATAGTCAGTAGCGCTAGCTAGCCCTGCTAGTGCGCACTGCTAGTTAGAGTAGTTAGAGTAGGGCAGCAAGGTCTCATGGCCATGTCTGCCCAGGAGACTCCCTTCGGGGATCTCTACGACTTTCTGGAGACCCTTGGCCAGGGCAGCTTCGCCAAGGTGAAGCTGGCCTGGCATTTTCCAACGTGCACGGAAGTGGCGGTAAAGGTCATAGAGAAAGAAGACCCCGAGAGCACCACCTTCACCCTGCAGACACTCTACAACGAGGCCGATACCATGAGTCTCCAGCATCAGAATGTCCTGCGGGTGGTGGAGATGGTGGACACGGACCACGCGCTGTACCACTTCACACTTAATGGTCCCATGGGGGAGGAGGAGGCCCAGAGGGTCTTCCTATAGGTGGCAGAGGCGCTGCAGTACTGCCACAGCCAGAGCTTGGCCAGGAGATTCATCAGCTGTCAGAAAACTCTGCTGCCTCCCGGTCCCCGAGAACAGGCCCAACCGAGTGGGGCTCCAGCTCGGGCAAAGGCACCGACTCGTAAGTGGGCACTCGGGCTGTGCCCTGCCTACTATGGATTTTCACCCTGGTAGTTACTGACAGCAGCACTATGTGTCGTCATGGGGGACGAGGGCAGCTTATTGGCTAGGATGTGGACGGGTTAAATCAAGCTCATTAAAACTGAAGTTTCCTCTTGCGTTTTGAAGGGACTACAAGACCGCCCTGAGGTCCACCCTGGCTGTGGGAGACTCACCAGCTTCGACTGCCGCAGGCGCGAGCTCGGCAAGGCCTCGGACACTGGAGGATGGAGTGCGTTGACCACATCGCAGCCAGGAGCAGACCTCGACAGCAGTGGCCTTCCAAAGCATCCTCTCTTCAACAAGGGGTGACCTGAAAGAACGGTCTGGAGCCAGCTCATGGAGCCCACACCTGGGGGCAATGTCTGAATGGACTCTTTCCTGCCCACTTCTCCCCTCTTCTGTTCTCTGAATAAAATTGATACATTTTACAAATATTTTGCTGGTGTACACCGTCCTTGAACACAACTAGGTTTGTCTTATTCCCTAAAGTAGCAGTTGGAGTGAATCTGGGGAATCAGAAGGCTCATTTCACAGGATGTCCTGGTGACCCTCAGCCAGAATGAATGATTAAGTGGTTCCAAAAGGATAAAGCAGGGCAAAAATGCAGGCTTTGGGTCTGACCTCCCCAAGCTAACATTACCTGCTTCCATTTTAGGGGGACTGCAGAACTTCAGGTCGTCTGGCTGTGGTGACGATGTCGAGTGTCCAGAAGAGGACAATGGCGTCCTGGGACCCTATACTGTTGACTGGTCTCCCAGGGCTGAGGTCTTGGACTGTGCTGCTGAGTCTCCTGCTTGCTGTGGAAGCCAGGCCTCTGCACAGTGATGAGTGTTCTGTTCCGGTTGTAGAAACATTTTCTCTAAGACCTGACTGAGGTTGGGGCCATCCAGCCAGTCAACTTTCCAAGGGCTGCTCCAAGGCCAGCCACAATTTGGGGGTCGTAGGGAGAATTTATGGCCAGAGACAGCAGCCTGCAAGGATGGAGGGGGCAGCCTGAAAGGTGGCTTTCCAAAGGTCAGTCACAGGCTCCCAGGTACCCAGGAGTCTCACCTTGGGCATCAATCTGTGTTTGCAGAAACCCATCAGGGAGCTGCCTCCTGGCTTACTAAGTTAGGACCCAAGGGACCTTCAGGATGGCCATGGCCCTCATGCACGGCCAGTCATGCTATTGGCACAGATAACCTGCAGGGACCTGGGATGGTTGGGACCTGAGCAGTCAGAAGAGGTTCTTGACTCTGAGAGAAGGGCCAGGGGAACAAGTAGTTGGCTGGACTCAGGGGGTGTCTTGTCATTCTTTTTGCACCCTGCATTGGTTTTCTTTATGCTTCACTGCCCGACGTGCGTGCGCTCTCCTGCTTTGCTCTCCGTCAGTTCTCTGCCTAGTTCTCTACCCCTTCAGGGCAAGTCCCAGGTCTTTAGCGAACTCTTGGGCCCCTCCCTGACCTGACCTCTGCAGATCTTTTCGGGCACACCTGCCACCTGCCACTTTACATCACACATATTAAACCGTCACATTTACCACAGACCCAATCACACCTCCAGTTTTTGTCACAGAATGGAAGGGTTGATCTGCGTTGTGTAAAATCCTTGGTTCTTTAGGGCCAGATCTCTAAGATTAGAGACCCATGTTGACATGCAAAATGAAAAACCCAACACTTGTAAAATAGAAAAAGGGAAATTGTAATAGGAAAGGAGTACACCTCCATGCCTGAAGGGCACGCAGGTGGGCAGCTGCTGGAGGACAACTGCACTGGGCATGGGTTTAGGTCTTACATTTACTCCAAGAGTTGATCATGCATATGTAGCAGGGAAGGTCCATCAGAGTATCAGGCTTCTTTGATTCACAGGTGAGGATTTCAATGTCTTGATCCGCATGCACAGTGTATACTTAGGAGTTATGTGCCTCCTTATTTAGATGAACTGCCCAATTAGTTTATTGCCCCCATGGGAAGTAGTATGTTGACCAAAATGTCTTGTTGGGTTTGATAAGAGGGAAATTTACAACTATCCCTGTGTGTTTTCCTCTGGTACTAAAGAAAGAAAATGGATCTGCCTTGCCATCCCGGTGCCAGGAGCTGGATGGGGGAGAGGAGTCTCTGCAGATGGTCTGGTTTTAACTCCTGCTAAGCCGTGATTGATGTGGCTGATGTCCTTCTATTTTCTGAGTGCTACCCGCTCATTTCTAGCTATCACACTTCCCCTCCCCCAAGGACTTGAGACCTGGAAATGATGCAGGGAAATCGGACTGACTGAAGGTTTCTTGTAGTTACTTTCAGTTGACAGACGGGCCAAAGAGAGGGGAGTCGGAGTCTCAGTCTCTGCTGTCAGGCCAGCCCCAAGACCATGAAGACTTCAGAGGGGTCCTCACATGAACTATGGAAAGCTGTAGTGGCTGTATTTGGAGGAGAAAGATCAACATCGTTAGACACTGGTTGATACTGCCCGTCACACTCTGCACTTGGCATTTCTTCTTGAGAAACTCACAGCCTGCCCATCTGCCTACTGGGTTCCCCAATGTGGGAGGTTTACTGGAGATTTTGGGTGTCACAACATAATTTATTTACCTTTGGGAAGTGAAATCAATGTACAGGAATCTATAGAATTTGAAATTCATTAGAAATGACCTGGCCTCAGAGAGGCGTAAGTATGAAGACCTGTCATAGCCTACACCCACTGTGGTTTTTGCCCAAAAGGCTAGTCTTAGCTGGAGTTTACAGTAAACAATCCACACTCATGTCCAGGGCAGTTATTTTAAGTAATATTTCTGTTTACAGTAAACATGTGGACCCTCCTCATCCCATCTTCATTGCAATGTTCTCAGAATTCATTATATAATGTATGGTCAACCCAGTACCCTGTATTATTTTAAATAGACCACTTCTTCTTCTTCTTCTTCTTCTCCTCCTCCTCCTCCTCCTCCTCCTCCTCCTCCCCCTCCCCCTCCCCCTCCCCCTCCCCCTCCCCCTCCTCTTCCCCTCCCCTTCCCCTTCCCCTTCTCCTTCTTCTTCTTCTTCTAGGGAAAGTAGTTTTTCAAAATACTTTTTCAAAGTAATTCCATGAGTGAGCAAGAGAGAGACAGCAATACAGCACTCCGATAGGGTCCTGACATCACAATCTACTCCCAGCTTGAATCATGGGCGCCATGTGTCCAGAATACTCAGGGAGGCCTCTGTACATGATCTGGTAACTTTCCCATGTACATCTGCCTCCCAGACTGTCATGTTTTATTACTGCATCACTGTCTGGCTCCCAGTGTGAATCCTTGATAACTTAACAACCTTCTTTCTTCTTGTCCTTCTCTTTGTTCTACAAACTAGCCCTCTACACAGCCATTTCCATGAGTACTTTCTGGATGACTAGTGTCTTTGTCGCCCAAGTGACTGTCCTTAACTCTTGGTTCCAATAAACTTCCTCCTCTTCATTACTGTGCCTCAGCTTTCCTTTTAGGTTGATACCTTTATCTAACTGGGATAATGACATTGCTTCTTTGTGCTCTACCTTGTTGACACCATTTTGATTCTTGAGTCTTTGTAGAAAGCTTGTTTTCTCTTCTCTAGTGGAAGGCTACATAGCCAATGTACTATTTCTTTTAATTTTACCACAACAAAGTAAAAAAAAAAAATCATTGAAAATTTTATACTTCCCCCCTCCAAAAGCTAGAACTATTATCAAATGTGTATCACAATGTCATGTTCAATGTTGAATAAGACGAATACGTTTATATCCTCAATTTGATTATTAAACACCATACACATGCTTTCAAAACCATACTGTACCCCACAAAGGTGTACAATGATTATAGATAAAGTAGAACTCCCAATTAAAAAAATTTTTTTAGGGACCAGCAGTTAGCGTAATGGCTATGTAGCCAACCATGGTTTGAGTCCCGGACCCGGTAGCTTAAACTCATGCTGGGCACGTGTGCGTGCATGCCCAAGATCCCGAGAGGATAATGGAGGAGACGGGATTGCGGCATGGCCATCCCTCCTGGGGGGGTGATTTCTTGCTTTCTCTCTCCCTCCCTCTCTCTCTCTCTCTCTCTGTCTTTCTGGCGAGTGCACGCACCCTATAGCAAAAATCTCTCCAAAAAAAAAAATTAAAGAAAACGAAAAAGGAAAAAAATTGAAGTAGAAGTTTATTTTGGTGCAAATAAATTGAAATCCATGCATAGTATTTTCTGTGAACTTTTTGAAGACCCCATCAGACTTTTTAAATCTCATCTATATTCTTATGTATTTAGCCTTTTTCTATTCTAAAGATATGTTACTTTCATATTCAAAACCAATAAATGTTAGTTTCCTTTAAGAAAAAGAAATTGTGAAAATAATCATAAAAATAGGCAGCAGGGGGCAATATCACATTGCTATTTTCACTTTAGAAATACCATAGCAAGATCTTGGCACTACATCATAAAATTCAGTACTCTGGATTCTTTTAGTAAAAGTCTGGTAACATAATTTTATTCTTCATTTCTAATTAAGAACTCTAGGTGACCTCTTAGGAGTAATTCACTGCAACCTCCATCGCCTGACATTTACTTACTACCTTTATAAAGTTGTTGAGTGTTTTCTTCCTCCCTTTGGTAGCAAAAGTGATATTGTACATAAACTGTACCTCCTGCCACCTTCTCCCCTTCTTCTGCTCTGGAACCCAACACCCTCTTAACCAACCCTCACCAAAATATCTAAATGAAACTTTTAAATTAATGATAATAAACCAAAACAGATGCATATCAAGAAACAATGCCTCCTCCTTGTAAGAGAGCTGTCCAGGCCCTGTGTGGTGGTGGACGTGTGAGGCTGGAGCCTCACATCAGACCATCCTAAACACACCAGACAGGAGCACGTGCTTATAAACCTGACTAACTAGAAGGCAGAGGCAAAGGATCACAATGTGAAGAACCTGTCAGAAATACTTCTCTCTCTACCTCCTCTTCCACATGCATCTCTCTAATTAAAAACTGAAAGTCCAGCTCAGTGATGATATTTTGACTGAAACTGTAACTACAAAATGGCTCCTCCTGTATCAATTCTTACCATTCCAGAGAAAGCCTAGTATTCTGTACAATAATATAAAAGAATAAATACCTAATGTTCTCTTTGGAATAAGACCAAAAGGACAGATTGAAAAAGGATTACAAATAGGCTATTAGAAACAATTTGAATCGTAAAAAATGTTTTTAAATGCCATTTCCTCAATTTGAAAATAAAACACAGAAGACATCCCATATTTGATCAAAGTAGACGCATTTAAGCTTAAGCTCATCTCTTACACAGACATGTAACCCCCTGCAGTGCAGAGTAAGTCACTTCCATTCCACTCTGCCTACTCCCTACTCCAACCCGCAAGGTTTTTTTTAATTATCAAAAAATTATAATGAATTAGTAACCTGGACACCATGAGAAGACATTTCTTATTTGGAATATTTCCGTAGTATTGTGTAACCAACCACAAGGCAGATAAATGATAGACAGATATAGAACTAGAGATGATAGATAGATACAGATAGACAGAAAATAAGATTGACTTCCTTAAGTTTTTCATGAAAATCAGCCTTATCACTTCAAAGTCATATTTCTGTACAAAATGAATTATTTTGTATCAACATATATTTTGAGCAAAATACAACTATAAAATAATGAGGTTGATTTCTATATAAACTTATAGAAGTCAACCTTATTACATATACAACTATCGCTAAGTATAAATATTGCATTTATTTTACAATTACATACGGATCGGCATTCTTTATCCTACTAAACTGTGGCATAAGGGACAGAAGTTGTAGTTGCTTATTTCCTGAGCGAGAATGCACACCCTGCACATCCAGAACTGGTACTCGGTGATCGGGCTTCCTGTGGCAACGCATATTGGCAGTTTCTCTTCTCTACTGTAAAAACAAAAGAGAAAACAACTAATTATACTTTAAAACTTCTAATTAGTCTAACTTAACTTATTTAACACACTTAAAAAACTGAAGAATGGGGCCATGAGTAGCATACTGGTTAGGACAGCTGGATCCCACATGGCTGACTGTGCAGTTCAAGTCCCAGACCCAGCAGTTTGAAAAATACACTACTATGAGTCCATAACTCTTAAGAGGAGGGAGAAACGGTGGGGAAGAGATAATGGCATGGCCATCCCTTGGTAGTGGTGGTGGCGGGCGGGGTGGTTCCTCACTTTTCCTCTCTCTCTGTCTCTCTCTGGCAAGCACACACACTCACTGGCGAATTTTTTAAAACTAAAGAATGAAAAAAATTTCAAGATAAACTTCAAATACAATACTTTCAAAAAGTTCCTTCAAGCAATCAATTGTTTTTCTTTTTTTGGAGAGGTTTTTGCTATAGGGCACATGCGCTCGCCAGACAGACAGAGACAGAGAGACAGAAAGCAGGAAATCACCCCCTGGGGGGATGGCCACGCCACAATCCCTTCTCCTCCATTCTCCTCTCAGGATCTTGGGCACGCACGCACACGCGCCCGGCGTGAGTTTAAGCCACCAGGTCCAGGACTCGAACCGTGGTCGACTACGTGGGAGTCAAGCGACATAGTCATTATGCTAACTGCTGGTCCCAAGCAATAATTTTTCTTACGATGAAAATATAAAGCATAGGGCCAGCAGGTGGCATGGTGGTTAAGGTGCTGGACTTCCACATGACTGACAGTGTGTTTGTATACTGGACCTGGTGGCGCTCGCTCTCTCTCTCTCTCTCTCTCTCTCTCTCTCTCTGGTGAGCACACATGCCCTACAGCACATTTTTAAAAACAATAAGAAGAAGAAATAAAATTTAATAAATAACTCTTTAAAAAATACATAAAGTATAAATACACTTATAAGACTAAATAAAATAGGATATAATGTTAGGACACAATACTCCAAAACTTAATGCTTTAATTATTATATTATACATTATATATCTAGAAGCTTCTAATAAGGTAGAACGAGCTCCACTAAAATTACAGTTAGATTACCCTTCAAGAAGGCTGTTCAGTTCCAATTCTCTGTTATCTTTTGGAGTATGCTTGGTGAAGATTTCTAGAGCTAGAACTTCGTATTGCTGTTTCTGTTCAGAACTGAGCGTCTCTAAAGATTCAAGCTTGATAAACGCTTTTGAACAAGTGCCGAAAGCTCTACTGGTGCACTCACAGAGTGCGAGCAGACAGTAGATCTCCACTGCAGGGATGATGTCTTCATAGTCTCTCAGGTGAAGAGCTACGAGAAAGAGGACAACTGCGGTTTTAAAAGAATCATGACATCACAAGCATCCATGGGGAAGAAACTGGGTTGACATGTTTTAGCTTAAACTGTAATATATGTACTTGAGCAAATTTCAAGAAACATGGTTAGAAATGGGAATGCTAACAGGAGGAAGGAAGTAGGCTACATGATCTCTAAGGTTATTTATTTATTTATTTTTGGACAGGTTTTTGCTATAGGGTGCGTGCGCTTGCCAGACAGAGACAGAGAGACAAAAGGCAAGAAATCACCCCCCAGGGGGGATGGCCATGCCACAATCCCTTCTCCTCCATTCTCCTCTCGGGATCTTGGGCATGCACGCACACGCACCCAGCATGGTTTTAGGCCACCGGGTCCAGGACGCGAACCGTGGTTGACTACATGGGAGTCCAGCGACATAGCCATTACACTAACTGCTGGTCCCAATGATCTCTAAGGTTCTGTGAAGCCAGCTAACAGCTCAGGTCCTGTGTAAATGACACCACCAAGTGATGTACGTGGTTGTGACTACTTAGAAATACATGCTCAGGCCCAGCTGAGATGGCACAGTGTACTGGACTGCCATGCTGGAAGCCACATGCTGACCACAGGTTCAGATCCCTGGGCCAGCCTGAAAACACACCAGGCACATCCTGCCCGGGCACCCAGCATCCTGAGGGGCCGGAGGGCTGGGGACAGTGAACACAGCATGACAAGACTTCCACAGTGTTTTTTCTTTCTCTCCATTTCTCTCTCGTGAGTACACACACACACACACACACACACACGCACAAGCATATGTGTGCATGCACACTCTACCACACAAAAGAATTTTAAATATATATACACAGACAAAAATAATTGAGTGTGGAAATATGCATCTTTTGATGTATTTAAGTTAAAATTTTCTGTGGCATTCCAGTAAGAGTAAATCAATATTATACTAATTTAGTTATAATCTTCACCATACTTCTTGTTAAAAAAAAAGCAAAGTAGTATGAAATCAAATGTTCTTTGTGTTTCTTTGAACAGATTATTAGTTTTTGTTTGTCTTATTGAAACAGTGGAACTTTCAGAAAAATAAGTAAAAATGAGTCTCTCAATTGTCAGTACAAATTATTTTGACAGCTACCACATTCTATTTGTAATTTCTCTATACTGGAGATATAATCTTCCTTAAAAATACACTGTAGAATTAATATCAGATTTGTAACCAATTTGTATTTTTTTCTTATCTAGATCTCGTGATCTTAAAAATACGTTGTATATTAGAAATGTCATAGGGACCAGCAGATGGTGTAATGGTTACGTTGCTGGACTCCCACATGACCAACGGTGGTTTGAGTACCAGACCTGGCAGCTTGAAACTCATGCTGGGTGCATGTGTGTGTGTGCCCAAAATGCCGAGAGGAGAATGGAGGAGAAGGGACTGCGCATGGCCATCCCCCCAGGGGAGTGATTTCTCACTTTCTCTCTCCCTCTGTCTCTCTGGGCAAGCAGACATGCCCTATAGCAAAAATCTCAAAAATAAATAAATAAAAATAAAAGATAAAAAAAGAAATGTCATAAAGCAAGTTTAAAATTATATATTCATGTATTTTACAATTAGATTCCTATAAAATGGCTAAGATGACTCTAGGGTCAAATATTTACAACAAAAGTTAATGGAATTTATTTATAAAAAATATATATTCACTTGCTTATAATAAATAACACCCTCTAATCTCACATTTAAAACATAATAGGTTCACAGACAATAATTTACAGGACATAGATTATTTCAGATAAATTCATCATTTTATCTTTTTAAAGATAAAAAAATTAAAGCATATGAATATCTTTATTCAATAGGTGAAGAATCTCAAGTTAAAGATCTAACTTTTCTTAGACCCAGAAGTCTAGAAATGTTTTATGTATGTTCATGTATAAACTGTATAAAATGCAACTATTTTGAACAGTACATAACCTGTATCACATATTAGTCAGTTAAAATGAAATGAAGGTCAGTTATTAAATAAATACATAAAGATAAAAATGATTCTGGGCCAGCAGCAGGTAGCACTGTGGTTAAGATGCTGGATCCCACATGGACACCTCCACAGTTCAAGTCTTGGACCCAGCAGCTTGAAAATCATAGCAGGTACCTGTGCATGTGTGCCCAAATCCCAGGAAGAAAATGAAGAAGGAACTGCAGTGTGGCCATCCCCCCCCAGGGGTGATTTCTCTCTTTCCCTCTGTCTCTGTCTCTCTTCAGCAAGCACACATGCCCTATGGCAAAAATTAAAAATTAGATTAAAAGATAAAAATGTTCCTACATATAATAGCTGATCTAATAAATGTACAGTTCCATTGTAAATAAAAACAAAAATAGAAATAAAATGTCCCCAAAAATGTATAGTGCATATAAAATGAAAACTGAATATTTAGAGAGAAACAGATATACAAATATCTTTTTAAAAACTTATGTTTCTGAATGAGAAAATTTATATTATAAATATTGGGTCATTTGGAAAACTCGTGATGCATTTTTGCATAGAAAAAAACATAGAAAACTATATCAAGTTTTCCGATGACCTAATGTCTCAATGATCCCAATATTAGAATGCTAAATTAATGCAACTGTAATCCAAAATCCATATAAGGGGACCAGCAGTTGGCATAATGGCTATGTCGCTGGACTCCCATGTGGTCAATCGTGGTTCGAGTCCTGGACCCGGTGGCTTAAACTCATGCCGGGCATGTGTATGTGCATGCTCAAGATCCTGAGAGGAAAATGAAGGAGAAAGGATTGCGGCGTGGCCATATCCCCTGGGGTGGGGTGGGGGTGATTTCTCGCTTTCTCTGTCTCTCTCTGTCTCTGTCTTTCTGGCAAGTGCACATGCCCTATAGCAAAAACCTCTCCAAAAAAAAAAAAAAAAAGAAAGAAAGAAAGAAAGAAAGAAAGAAAGGAAGGAAGGAAGGAAGGAAGGAAGGAAGGAAGGAAGGAAGGAAGGAAGAAAGAAATCCATATAGGATGTCATTGAAACTTCTCCCACCCTCAAAAAGATTGTAATGTTGATCTGGACGAACAAATACATGAAAATACCCCACAAATTTTTTTTCAAAATAAGAGTAACAGAGTTTAAATTTCAGATATTACAATGTAAGGTAAATAAAATAAGAGACAGTATTAGCACAAAAATATATGAATAGAAAATAATAGCCTAGGAAGGAAGGAAGACAGGTATGTATAACTTTCATGAAGTTATTACCATTTCTAATCTGTGAAGACAGAATAAATTTTTAATAAATCATTTTGGGATAACTAAAAACTTAAAATATAAATTATGTAATAACCTTGATGTGAAAGACTTCCTAAGTATGATTTCTAAATTAAAAATATAAAGACTGACAGCTACAACTATATACAAACACTGTTACCATCATCACAGCTACCACTTACTGAAGGCTCTAAGTACTCAAGCACCCTAAGAAATGGATTTTCTTTTCATGAACTTCTCACTCATTCATTAAAACAATGCCATGAGGAAGATACCATTATTCCACCATACATAAAGAGAAACTGAAGCACTAGAAGACTAAGTAACTGTAACTTATAAATGCTAGGGAAAATGAATACATAGAAGTGAGTTATAATTAATGTCTAAAGAACTCTTATCTTAAAAAGTGAAAATAAAAATCATGCCACTGCCCCAGCCATGGTGGTACACATGGCAGGGTGCCACGGTACAAGGTAGGACACGGGAGGCCTAGCTTCAGTTCCCAGGCTAACCTACACAGGCCAGGCTCAGTGAGTGGTGTGTGCCCGTCACCCTAGCTAACTGGGAAGCTGAGGCAGGAGGATCACAGCATGGGGCCGGCAGGTGGCATGGTGGTTAAGGGTGCTGGACTCCCACATGGCTGACCATGGTTTGAGTGTCAGACGTGGTGGCTTGCTTTCTCATTTTCTCTTTCTCTCTCATCACGCTCTTCCTCTCTAGTCAAATTTAAATAAATAAATAAATAAATACAGTTAAATAAAGTAATTCTTTTTTTTTTTTTGAGAGGTTTTTGATATAGGGTGTGTGCGCTCGTCAGAAAGACAGAGAGAGAGAGAGAGAGATAGAAAGTAAGAAATCACCCCCCAGGGGGGATGGCCACGTCACAATCCCTTCTCCTCCATTCTCCTCTCAGGACCTTGGTCATGCACGCACACGCGCCCGGCGTGAGTTTAAGCCACTGGATCCGGGACTCGAACTGTGGTTGACTACATGGGAATTCAGCGACGTAGCCATTACGCTAACTGCTGGTCCCAATAAAATAATTCTTAGGAAAAAAAAAAAACCCTCCCTCTCATTAAAAATAATAAACAAGCAAAACAAAACAACAATAAGACAATCCCTACAGAATTCCAGAAACAATCAAATGAAAAAATTTCTCTGAGAGTTTTTGGTTTTTTAAAATCATGCCATGAAAATGTATATTAATGATTATTAGGATTAGAGTATGATGTGCACTTAGTGACAATGTAAGCAGCAGATGGGGGATTTTACAGCAGTTCAACCTGTGAGGCAGAGGAAGGCTGATAGAGCTAGCATTTACACTGCTGTCACGGCCAAGCTAAAAGAGAGGTAATGGGGTAGTGATTCCTATGCTTGGTTTATAACATAATTCTTATAACTATGCCATTTGGAGTTAATATCTAAACTCTAGAATATTGGTAATCCAGAAGAAATTCAGAATCTCACACCACGTGGAAATAATTAAAAAATATTTATAAATTAAAGCACATAAATACCATGAAATACTATGTAGCTATTAAAAATGATGATAAGATCTTTGTTCACCAATGAGGAAAGACAATTACAACATATTGCTGAGGGAAAAGCAAGCTTCAGCATAGAGAAACACCTAAAAGGAAGTTTACCCAAGTGTTAGTAATGATTGCTCTGACTTACAAGATTATTTTATAAGTTACAAGATCTTTTGGGGGGACCAGCAGTTAGCGTAATGGCTATGTCGCTAGACTCCCACGTAGTCGACGGTAGTTCAAGTCCCGGACCCGGCGGCTTAAACTCACGCCCGGCGTGTGCGTGTGTGCCTAAGATCCCAAGAGGGGGAATGGAGGAGAAGGGATTGTGGCGTGGCCATCCCCCCGTGGGGTGATTTCTGTCTCTCTGTCTCTCTGTTTGTCTGGCGAGCGCACGTGCCCTATAGCAAAAACCTCTCCAAAAAAAGGAAAAATAAAAAGATTATTTTTTTAATGACATTATTTTAGCTTTCTCTTTGTTCTTTTGCTTCAGTTGAAATTATTAAATAAGTATCATTTTTATAAAAACCAAGATAAATGCTATGGATATGTACACTAATGTGGAAATATTTTACACTATATTATTGTTATTTAGAAGTACACAAAAGTTGGGAACAGCAGATGGCGTAATGGTTATGTTGCTGGACTCCCACACAGTCTACCATGGTTCAAATCCTAGACCTGGTGGCTTAACACTCATGCTAGGTGCATATGCATGTGCGCTCAAGATCCCAAGAGGAGAGAATGGAGAAGAGACTGAGAGACTGAGGCATGGTCATCCCCCTTGGAGTGATTTCTTGCTTTCTGTTTCTTTGTCTCTGTCTCTCCAGAGAGTACATGTGCCCTATAACAAAAATCTCTCTTAAAAAAAAAAAAAAAAAAAAAAACAAAAAAAAACTACCCAAAAGTTGGGACCAGCAGATAGTGTAATGGTTATATCACTAGACTCCCACATAGCCGACCATAGTCAGGTTCCAGACCCAGTGGTTTCAAACTCACACCAGGTGCATGTGCATGTGTGCCCAAAATCCCAAGAGGAGAAGGGATCATGGTGTGGCCATCCCCCTAGGGGATGATTTCTCACTTTCTGTCTCTCTCTCTCTCTGTCTCTCCAGCAAGCACACATACCCTATAGCAAAAACTCTCTGAAAAAAATACACGTAAGTATGCTGTTATATTCCCATTATAGCCAAATAAACACACACACGCACACGCACGCACGCACACACACACACACACACAAACACACACACAAGTCCAGCCTGGTTAAAGGAGGTGGATCCCACATAACCTACTGGGTTAAAATCCTTGTACCAACTTGAAAAACACACCAGGCATGTATACATGGGTGCCCAAAATCCCAGTAGAGATAGATGGAAGAGAAGGCACTGCAACATGATGGTGGTTCTTCCTTCCTCATTCTCTCTCTTTCTCTTTCTTTCTCTCTCTCTCTTTCTCTGGTGAACTCATATTCCCTCCAGTAACTAACTAACTAACTAAACATAAAAAGAACTTGTCAGGAGGGAGTTCACAGAGGGACAGTGGTGCGATAGTGAAACACAATGTTTTTGGTTTTTTTTTTTTTTTTGAGAGTTTTTTTGCTATAGGGCGCATGCGCTCTCCAGACAGAGAGAGACAGAGAGATAGAAAGCGAGAAATCACCCCCAGGGGGGATGGCCACGCCGTAATCCCTTCTCCTCCATTCTCCTCTCGGGATCTTGGGCACGCACGCACACACGCCCGGCGTGAGTTTAAGCCACCGGGTCCGGGACGCGAACCGCGGTCGACTACGTGGGAGTCCAGCGACATAGCCATTATGCTAACTGCTGGTCCCGAAACACAATGTTCTATGCGGCTGACTTACATGGGAAGGTTCCAGGTCCATATCAAAAGATCTCCCTGAACACGTGGGGTGCATGTGTGCCCATGATCCAGGGCTGGCTGAGGCTGGGAATAGATCGTACCTTTAGTGTCAAGACCCTGTTAAAGGTGCTCTCTGTCTCTGTTTCTCTCACTCTCCCCTCTCTAGCCCAAAGTGGGTAAATGCACAAAATAAATTATATATGGCAGAATTTCAAACATATGAAAATAAATCTATATAATAAAGATGATGCTTAAAGGCAAATTGAAGGACGTTCATCTCCATTTTATCATGTTTCAGACATACCAGACAGAGGTGACATGCCCACCTGTTTTCAATGCAGCATCGACATAGCCCTCGTAGAGCTGCCTCTGTGCCAGTAGAAAGAAGTGGTAAGCCTCAGCCCCTCTCCAGGCATTATCTGTGAAACGACTTGAAGAAGACAGAACTTCCTCTTCCAGGAAACCCGCCAAAGCAGACATGGCCTGCAAGTGAAGCCCAGGCACACTGCGTCACCACCGAGGCATGCGCAACACTAACCCCTACTTGATGTCATCATGAAGACGACGACTTTGGAAATTGGTGTACATTACCATATTGAGGTCAACAGATTTTATCATACAGTCCTAATTTTTCCATTATAATTTGTACTTTGTGAGGTTAGTATGATCAAATTCTAAAATAGAATTTATTAAACTTTAAGGAGAGAAATGTGGGGGATAGGAGGAAGGAAATCAAGGGAAAAGAAGAAGCAAAATATTTAATGGACACAAAAATGGAAAACTTTCTGTTGACGACAATGGATATAGTATTATCTTTAACTGGACTAACATACAGTGTATTTATGCTGGGAAGATCCAGTTTAGATCTTATAAAGATGTACAGTGATTGAATGTAAAAAGAAAGCTAAGAAAATAAAGAAGGAAAAAATGTAGAAGAAAAAACTTCAGTTATTCATTTAAATATTATAACTATATAAAAATTCAATGATTAGATTTACCAAGTAAGTTTTTAAAGCAAAAATAAGATATTAAAGACAGCAGATTAGCTTTATAGAAAAGATCGCTTTCAATACTTCTAAGTAGAAAATAATTCTAATTGGACATTCCTTTTAGTATCATTTAAGGAAATACATATAGATATGCAAATTAAATGGTTTGCTCATAAAGAGAAGTTTGATTATTTTCCTTAAACACCTTAGATGATTTAATATTATTTAATGTTACTTAATAGTCTACTTTACCTCCGAACTCTTTCCTTTAACCTTTCCTGGTTGCTCATTTTTCACCTGTTCGTGGTACTGCTCTATTAGTGAAGCCGCCATTACGTAGAGCTTCTTAACACGTAAAGGCTTAGCTCTTGGCCTCTTCATCTGCAATCTTTGAACATGTAAAGAATTTGGGGAATATACTTATAATCTATATTTGTACGGGTATAATTATTTCTTAAATTAACTGAAATTTGATTCTCTTTTTAAAAAGGAGGAAAATCAGTAGGATGAAATATAAATATCACTTATTCATGAAATTTGTAAAAGCTATTTTCTTTTCCTTAGTACTTGTAAGTACTCAGTTCTTTTAGTTTTTTAGCTCTTGGGGTTAGAGTTCGTATGAATCCTAGAAACTAATAGGTGCTGTTACATAACTATTGGTTCGTTGGAAAAGCCATGACATGTTTTTCTATGTTTTTGTAAGCAAAAACACGTCATACTTTTCCAGTGATCCAATAAATCAGAAAGAGGAAAGTGTTGTAGGCATGGAGAATACTTTCTGTACGTGCAGGTTTTTTTAAAGTGCCAACTACAAAAGATATGATGGTATTAATATGGTACATCCTTCAAAAGCTTAAATTTATCTTAAAATTTTGAAATATTTTGTTTTTTATTAAATCAAATGGGAAAAGAATAGAATAATGTAAAATTCACATTCATCAGTAACATACTAGTTACCTCCTTTCCAAACAGATATCATGAAAAGTGTAAAGTTTAAAACTTAATGAGACATTTAAAGGGACTCAAAATTCTATCATCAAATGGGATTTACTGCCTAATTTAAAAAACCTGTACTGGGACCAGCAGTTGGTGTAATAGCTATGTCGCTGGACTCCCATGTAGTCAACTGTGGTTCGAGTCCCGGACCCGGTGGCTTAAACTCATGCCGGGTACATGTGCGTGCGGGCCCAAGATCCTGAGAGGAAAATGGAGGAGAAGGGATTGCGGCGTGGCCATCCCCCCTGGGGGGTGATTTCTCACTTTCTGTCTCTCTGTCTCTCTCTGTCTCTCTAGCAAGCGCACGTGCCCCATAGCAAAAACCTCTCAAAAAAAAAAAAAAAAAAAAAAACTTGTACTTTATGATCCTGGAACATTCTTTAATTCTTTGCTAACTTCAGTATTAAATATATGATTGCTTAAATATCAATAAATTGCTAATATTAATAAGGAACTTTGTTAGAAAAGGTAATAGGAATAAAATAACAATGGTTATAATAGTAAGAAACCCAGAGAGATTTTGCTTTAACAAATATTTGTTTCCAAAGAAGATAGAACAGGCGTTCTTTAGTATAGGAAACATTTGTAACTAGAATAAACCAAGATAAATATATTACCTTAAACATCAGTTGAGCAGCATCAAAAAAGTAATTGGCTTTCTGACAGAGTTCTACAGCTTCGAGAATTTTATTCTTTTCCAGTAAATGAGATGCGTACCTAGCCAAAAGGGATCTAATTTCCTTCATGTTGTGACTTTTAGCCAATTCAACAGCTCTGTCCCACTAGGGAGAAAATTATACCATTCAGTCACCCAAGAATTTTCAGTCACATAATTCAGAAAATTCACAAAATTTAGCTTGACCCTTATAATAATAAATAATAATATTTTTTAAAAAAAACAGGTTATGTTGCTAAAACATCATTTAAAATTGGAGCAATTTTAAGTTTTACAAGTTAAGTATGTGTCAAAATGATTAAATGGCCTAAGACTTCAATTTGTTTAAGAAGTTCATCTAAAAAACAAAATCGCAAAGCTTATAATCACATTACTAATTCTGTTTTTGTACCACCTATGAGCAAGAAAAAGATACATTTGTATTTTTATAGTAAAACAAAATGCTCAATTTCAGTTAAGAAAATGTGCTATCAGATAACATTTAAAAATTATTTTTATAAAGCAAATGGAGTTTTATAAAATACTTTAAGAAAAATACCTTAAAGAATATATTGATAGTGAACAGTTTCTATGATAATTCTGTACTTCAATTTAAGTCAGCTCTTAAAAATATTGAATATATGTTTTTCTATAAAGGGAAAAGAAAAAAGATTTGCCAAAACAAATGTTGATAAAGTAACTCAATTCCTTCCTCAGGCCTTGACGGATCTTTAGCTGGCCCTTCTCTGGAAACAAAACCCAACTCTGATAAAATTCAGAAAAGTATGAAATGACTTCCAGACAAGCTGGAGTAAAGCAGAGGGTTTTGCTCATGTTCCCACACTGAGTTAGTTATGAGCGGGTCACCCCACATGGGAGCACTTCAAGAGGGAAGTGCAAACTGCAACACTTCCTCAGTCCTCCATTAAGACTCAGCTGTCTCCTTTCACAAAATTCATGTTCGTTTCTCCAACACTGGAAGTGGCAACCACCTTTAAATGATGACTATGGCCCAGTGGTTAAGGGGCTAAATCCCATCTGGCCAACCACGGATCAAATCCTGGCTCCCACAGGTGGAAAAGCATGCTGGACATGTTTGTGCCCAACAGGATAACAAAACGGAGAAAGGACTACAGTGACCATGCTCACTGGGGGTGTTGCCCTCGCTCTCTCTGTTTCTCTCTGGAGAGTGCAAGTACCCTCTTGCAATTAAAAAAAAAAAAAAAGAAAAAAAAAGGATGATAATGGTGACTTCTACTTTGCTTTGATTTGGAAATTCCTAGGACAACAGGCTGCAGACAGTAAGCTTCAGTTCCTCACTTGGTTAAGATGCACACAGGTATCTACAGCTGCCTTTGGTTGATTACATTTCAAAAATGCAGTCAGGCTTGCTCACACAATTCCAACTCCCATAAACATTTGAGCTATTTCCTGTAAGGACAAAAACAAGACTGTCAGGTTTCACAGACCAAAGAGATTACTTCTATTTTAATTGAGCAAAATTCTGCAGGGACAGATGACTATTAAATTTACTTGTAGTTACAGTGTTTTTTTCTTTTTTTAAAGATTTATTTAATTTTATTCATTATCGTTATTTCTTTTTTAATTTGCTATAGGGCATGCGCACTCACCAGAGAGAGAGGAAGAGAAGTAAAGTGAGAAAGCAAGCTGACAGGTCCCGTGGCTGACCACCCTTGAACCGCGGTCAGCCACATGGGAGTCCAATGTCTCAACCACCTGCCAGCCCTGGAGATTTTTCTTCTAAACAGACATGGGGGAGAGGTTATAAATCAGAACAGATACTAAGGCATCATCTTTTGAGAAACCAGTGCTTCACTGGCCAGGCCCTGAAGACTAACCTCTTTGCTTTGCTCAGTTCAGTATCTAGTTTACAGAAGCCACAAGCTTTGAAACAAATCCCACACTAGTGGGTGAAAAAAACAATGAAGGCAATTGGCAGTATATATAATGCTAATCTTAACTGGAGGCTTAAGGGAAACACCTTTCTAAAGAAAAGAGGGACCAGCACATGGCAGAACGGTTACATTGCTGGACTTCCACAAAGTCAACCATGGTTCAATTTCTGGAGCTGGTGGCTTAAAGCTCATATCAGGCGCATGAGTGAGTGTGCCCAAAATCCCGAGAGGAGAAGGGATTGCAGTGTGGAGATTCCCCCCGGGGTGATTTCTCACTTTCTATCTCTGTCTCTCTCTCTCCAGCAAGCACATGTACCCTATAGTAAAAACTTTGTTCTCAAAAAAAAGAAAAGAAACACGAAACTCCCTAAAGCAGTATGAGAGAAGTATGTCATTCATTAGTTCAAGAAGCCAGACCCAACACAGTGCTCCCTAGAGGATGGCAGCAGGGAGGGAGAACCACAACCACAAAATCTTTCCTGTTTGGCCATTCTCCACTTTTAGATCATTTTTTTTTTTTTTTTTTCCCTTTTGGAGTATCTAACTATCCAGAGATTTTCTTTCCCCACCCTCAGTTCTGAAATATTTTTGGAAATATAGAAGTCCATCTTGGGGGCCAGCTGGTAGTGTGGTCATTGAAGCAACTGGATCCAACTTGGTCCACTGAGCGGTTTGAGTCCTAGACCAGAGGCTTGAGGAAAATGCCAGGCAGGTGTATGAGCATTTCCAAAATCCTGAGAGGAGAATGGAAGAGAAGAGGACTGTGGTATGGCCATCCCCCAGAACAGTAAATTCTCACCCAAAATCCAGAGAAGAGAATGGAGAGGAACGGATTGTGGCGTGGCCGTCCCCTATAGGGCATGATTTCTTGCTTTCTGTCTCTGTCTCTCCAGAGAGTGCATGAACCCTATCGCAAAAAATCTCTCAAAAAAATAACAAACAACACTGAACAAGTGACACTAATGTAAGATATACCATCTCCAAAACCCAGGGTTCTAAGTAACTTCGTCTTTCTCTACTCCAGACTACACACAGAGTAGTCAGACAGTGGCACAACGTTAAAACACTACGGGAAGGACACAGGTTCACATCCTGGAGACCTCCCTGAGCACAGCAAGCATGCACATGCCCATGTTCTGAGGCTGGCTGAAGCTAGGCGTGGATTGTGGTCCCAGGACCCTGATTCTTTCTCTGTCTCTCTCATTCAGGGAAGAAATAAAAAATAAATGTAAAAAACCATCTTAAGGAAATACATAGTATTGAGAACAAGGAGAGCGAGAATACTACCTATAAGGATAACTGTTCTAATTCATGATGAAGGAAATGAATTAATCTATTAACTAACAGACAACATCAAGGCAAAACTCACAACTGCTACCTGTCTAGAGTCTGCAGCTGAGAGCTGTGAACTCCACAGATGTTGTACAGCTCAGAGATTTACAATAAACACACAAAATACTCACTCATTCACGATATCAACAACTAATTAAAAGAGTTTTAAAAAGAAGGTTCAGGGACCAGCAGTTAGCGTAATGGCTATGTCACTGGACTCCCACGTAGTCGACCGCAGTTCGAGTCCCGGACCCGGCAGCTTAAACTCACACCGGGCACGTGTGCGTGCGTGCCCAAGATCCCGAGAGGAGAATGGAGGAGAAGGGATTGCGGCATGGCCATCCCCCCTGGGGGGTGATTTCTCGCTTTCTATCTCTCTGTCTCTCTGTCTGTCTGGCGAGCGCACGCACCCTATAGCAAAAACCTCTCCAAAAAAAAAAAAAGAAAAAAAAAAAAGAAGGTTCAATGGGGCCAGTAGATGGCATAATAGTTATGTCGTTGGACTCCCAAATAGTTGACTGTGGTTTGAGTCCCAGAACCAACGGTTTAAAACTCATGCTGGGTGCATATGTGCGCATGCCTAAGATCCCGAGGGGAGAGTAGAGGAGAAGGGATTGCAGTGTGGCCATTCCCCCTGGGGGGTGATTTCTTGCCTTCTGTCTCTCTGTCTGTCTCTGTCTCTCTGGCAAGCGCATGTTCTCTATCACAAAAATCTCTCTAAAAAAAAAAATGACATTAAAAAAAAGGATGACGAAGGTTCAAAAGAAAGAGAACTCTGCTTTTAGTTTTTCTTGTCTGGCATTAAATACTTTATGCTTAACACGACCTAATGAAGGTTGAGCTATCTTTGTAAACTTAGTTTATAGCAAATTTCAAACAATTTCAGATTATTTTGGACCAAATCCCTGACAACATACCACTTCATCTATAAACACCGCACGTATTCATATGACATCTAAGAGCAATTTTATAAAACTAAAGAGACTACACAGGCTGTAATCATGAAAAAATAGTAGGAATCAAGCGTTTTTCTCCTCCATTTCCAAGCATCCTGTAATACGGATATGCTGCTTCATAATTAAAATAAAAACGTCATTCTATGTCTAAATATTTGTAAAATTAGAAATTAAATTTTTATTTTCTTTATTACAGAGGCTATTTCCTGACTATAACATAAAAATATAATTGGGTAACTAATGGCTACAAAAGCTAGTTTGCGATACCTACTGGAAGCTGTTTGTGGTTTTCTGGAAGTGAACTGGCAAGATTCTCTAATCCCTCATAATCTTCTAACATATAGTAACATTACGCTAGGCGTCCCTCGCTCTGGCCTTGTATATAATATTGTACAGCATTTAACCTACAGAAAGAAAAAAAAAGAAAAACTTTTAAAACTAATGCGAATTTCCTGATAAGTGTTTTCCAAAAACTGACCAGTATTAGCATATCTCTAGTCATCTTCAGTTACAGAATACTTTTGAAGCATATATACTGGGGGAAAAAAATCTAAAGACTATGCAACATGTTCTAGAAAATTCAAAAAATGTTCTGGAACATTCTTAAAATATTCTTAAGAAATGTTTTAATCTGATATACTGCTATAGTACTTCAAAAAACTGACCTAAGTAAATATGTTGATCGAAATGAACATTTAAAAATAAAAGCCAATAATTTCTGAAAATAATCTATAATAAGTAAATAAAATAAGCAAATACAAAACAACTTTGGGGCCAGCAGGTGGCATACTGATTAAGGCACTGGACTACCACATGGCTGATGGCAGTTAAAGTCCCAGACCTGGCAGCTTGAAATTCATACTGAGATCATGTGCATGCATCTTCAAAATTTCAAGAGAGGGGGCCAGCAGGTGGTGTGGTAGTTAAGGGCGCTGGACTCCCACATGGCCAACCACAGTGCGAGTCCCAGAACTGGTGGCTTGCTTTTTCACTTTCTCTCTCTCTCTCTTTCTGTCCCTCTCTGATCAAATTAAAATAAATAAATAAAGATAAATAAAATAATTTAAAAAAAAAACACAAGAGAATGGAGGAGAAGGGAATATGGTGTGGCTATCATCCCAGGGGGGTGATTTCTCATTTTCCATCTTACTGTCTCTGTCTCTCTCTGGTGAGTGCAAGCACCCTATAGCAAAAACCTTAAATATAATGTGTGTGTGTGTGTGTGTGTATTTTTTTTAGTTTGTTCAGAAATAAATCCTATTATATCTTAGAATTGTATACTGTGGTCTTAAATAATAAAAAGCTGCCTAAAGCTAAGTGCAGGTTTTACGTCTGTGAACTCAAGTTTTACAGAGCTTATGTCACAACTTCAAGGATCTCTTGCTTTCCAGTGTGTTATCTAGAGCTATGTGACCTTTAGGGTCCAGGAGCGCAGTCTTCATTTCCCCAGCACTACTGGGGAAGTACTCAGGCAGATACAATTTTAAATGCTGCATGAATGCATGAGGTGCTCCAGATGGCAACATACCACTTTTGCCAATCAGCAAAGTAGTCTCCAATGGCATTGCTGGCTTGTACAAGGAGAGTGTCATCTGCATGGCCGGATCCAGTTTTCAGGAGTTCGAGTACTCTAAACCAGTTTCCCAATTTCACCCGGAGGCCAATAGCAAGGTCTCTATAAACAATGGCATTCAAACATTCACCCACTCAATAAGTATTTATCAAATGCTACGACGTGTGAGGTACAGTTCTAGGCACTAAGGACACATGGTAGTGATCACACAGAAAAGGGAACTTTCCGAACATTTCAGAAATTTAGACTGACTAACCAGGAAGACCTAGATATTGTAGTTTAAAGAATGTGTGTCCCCTCCAAATTACATGTTGAAACTTAATCCTCATTGGGTGATATTAAGAGGTGAAGTCTTTTGAGAAGTGATTAAGCCTGCCCTCAAAAGTTGATTAATGCCCTTATAAATGAGGCTTCAAAAAGATTCGCCCTCTTCCAATTTCTAACATTCTGCTACTTAGGGCAGGTCTCTAATCTTAGAGATCTGGAGCTAAAGAATGGAGAATTTTACACAATGCAGTTCAACTCCCCCATCCGATCACACCCCGAATCATAAAACATAAATTAATAAAGTACAAGTGGAATATCTAGGTTATGATCTAAAATGAAAATTATTTTCGAAAAGAAATGTTATAATACATTTAGTCTATGTTATAGCCTTCATTTATTAAAAAAAAAAAAAAAAAATGACAAACTTGAAGAACTCTGGAAGCGTGCACCTTCCTGACCTACCTTCTGTCCATATCAAGGTACATTCTTTCGGCCTCTTCAAACGCCAAAGTAGGCAGCA
Organism: Tupaia tana; assembly: GCA_026018925.1. Taxonomy (NCBI): domain Eukaryota; kingdom Metazoa; phylum Chordata; class Mammalia; order Scandentia; family Tupaiidae; genus Tupaia; species Tupaia tana. The sequence goes on along the minus strand of JAKSZU010000003.1, from coordinate 213,398,286 downwards.
ACTTCAGCCTGCTTCATCGATTCACTCTGCAGATGGCCCAGGTGCTTCACAAATTTAATGCCTTGGTAATCTTTGCAGCGCACAAATGCCTGCTCTGTGGTGTGCAAGTCTAGCTTCTGAAGAGCTGCTTCAGCCAGGAGGTGATGGGGCCATGCAGACAACACAAGTTGGTAAAGAGGCTGTCTCCCATGGCCTGGGTTGGGAAGAAACGGCAAGATAAAGCCAGCAGTTTACTAACTCTCCTTGTGTCATTTTTCTGGCCTATAGTTAATTTCTCTGCCTTGAGTTTTACTGTTATTATGGTACCCTGTAAGGGTAAAACATCACCCCCAACCATTACAATAAAGCCAATTAGTGACCTTGTAACAATGTGGTTCCCTAAGATTGACAGGAGGACCAGGAAGTTTAAGACTCCCCCACCTGTCTGTTTTTAAGCCAAAATTAACATATAGATTAAGTTAGTATAAACCAAATTAGCATCAGAAGTATATGTAGACTAAGTTAGTTTAAGGCTAGTATATACCCCTTGCTAAAGCTACAGGCCAAAGTTAACTCATGCTAAGCAAAGTCAGCACATTCACCACATAACAGAGACTCAGAGATAAAACAAAAGAGCTCACTAATTGACAGACTCAGCAAATAAAATGCAAAAACCCGCAGGTTTATTAAAGGAAAAGGCCTGGCTGGGACAACAGGATAAACAAACCTGAGGGCTCCAGAGAAAGATTACCTTAGCTGGGAGCTCTTATCTAAAGCGACAGGTAGTTTTCAACTACAAAGAGTTTCTCATCTATGTGCTGTTGACTATGAAAAACTGCTAATAAAACATCCTGTGTTGTCTCCTGAGCTACAAGATCATCTTCCTTTCCCATATAAGATCATAAATTCACTCTCTATTGTTGTAATGTATGAATAGTCCATATATTAACTGTGTCTTTACTTAGTAAGACAAGATTTCTATCTAGGTCTTTGCAACCAGCAATGTTATCGCCCTGGCCCAGGACTGAAGTGATCAAACATCCTGCAAGCCCCCTCTTCAAAAGACCCTTCTCAGTAATCAAAATCCAAGAAGAAGATACAACAGACAAATGGACTTCCTCATCCTAAAAACTGTGATTGATTTTTAACTAATCTGACAAGACAAACAGCATGTTTTATAATTATTGCTTCCATGCTTTGTATACCCTGTTCCTTAGAGTAAATTTTTTACTGCCCCTCACCCATTTACTTGCATGTATCAAATTTTCAGTAAAAAGGCACGATGATTCCTAGCAGTTGTCACTCCTCAGAGACCGATCTCTGAGGGGTGTCCGGCATAGGACGTGCATAAAAAGGCACCGAGGCCTTTGTCTTCTGTTCACCTGCGCCGCTTCCCACGAGTCAACCCACCCCCGCCGAGGCTAGACCCCAGGCTGGACCCCGGCAAGGAGGCACCTTTATTAAAAAGAAAAATAGAAAACCTTATTGCAAATTGCTGATAAGTCTTGAATCAAAATTCAATTTTTAAATCAACTGTTTCCAGTGAAATATGGTAGGAAGTGATTATTTTTAACTTATGTAAAATGTTTTCCAATAATATTCTACCACTATTGAGGACTTCCAAATCTAAAATGAATTCCTATATTTTAAAAGAAGGTAAAAATGAGGGGCCAGCAGGTGGTGTGGTGGTTAAGGGCGCTAGACTCTCATATGGCTGACTTTAGTTCGAGTCCCGGATCCCACATGGCCAACTGTGGTTTGAGTCCTGGACCTGGTGGTTGCTTTCTCGCTTTCCCTCTCTCTCTCTCTCACTCTCTCACTCTCTGATCAAATTAAAATAAATAACTAAATAAATAAAGTTAAATAAAATAATGAAAATTAATAATAATTTAGAAAACAGGGTAGGAATGAAAGCCAGTTCCAATCAGGGGGCTGGTCTGGGACCAGGAAGTGACAGGACTGAGACCTGAGACCAGACCCCTGACATCTTGGAAGACTTTGTGTCTTTATAAATACCAGAGTCGGGGGTGTGGATTGTCCTCTATGAACTGAGATGCATCTTGAATTCCAATGCCAATCAATGCTCGACTATCTCGTAGGGACCGAATCTCAAAGTTAATTATAAAATCCTTGTTTGGATGTTCTGGATTCTAAAAGTAAAGATAAAAACAAAGGCAGCTTTTTAATAATTAAACTATTTTTATTTGCATTATATTATGAGCAAAATTGCAATTTATTATGAGCAAAACTGGGAAGAAATTCCCATGTCTGGATCTTCAAGTTATCTGGAAAACACCTAAAACCCACCATTAAATCCCTCCTGAGACAATGTGCTGTCCATGGTGGCAACTGGATGGTGGTATCGGGTCCCTTAGAGTCAGGCATCCCTGTTTCCCTCGACTCAAAGTGCCTTTTCCCTGGCCTCCACTGGAGCGAAAACACAGTGCACAGCAGCTTCTACTCCCTCATCCGTACTCTCTGCTTTCTCTGCCAAGAGCCTATTAATAAAACTGTTGCTCCACGTATCATCAGGCAGCAAAGAGGAAAAAAGATAAACAGGGGAGGAAGGGGGCAGTTCTCCTCACTACTTTCCTTCCAAAATCCAGCAGGCTAACAAAAAGTTTTAAAAAACAACTGAAGGGCTGTTTTTCAGGAAAGAGTTAACTAATGGCTAAAGAAAGGAAACAAACAGTTATCCTCTCACCAATATTCTACATATTCAAATAATTTTTAAAAAAAAGAAAAAGAAAAAGAAAAAGAAAAAAGAAGCAAACAAGACAACCAGAAAACAATGTGCAAAAGGAAGGGGGTAAACTGAGCCACGTGTAACCGTGTAACCCCTTCTCACTCTGCAACTAAAGCATTGCTGCTAGAAACGGAAAAAAATCCCTACCTAGGGAAGTACAGAGGAAGAAGTAGTAAGGAAAAAGCAAGAAGTTTAGATTCAAACAGACCTGAGCTCAAATTCTAATTCTGTTGCTTACTGGCCACGCGATAACTGTTTTCTAGAACCTGCCCTACCTTCTTCCCTGCCCACCCAGGAAGTCAGGGCCATCTTCCCCAAATAGAAACCCAATCACTTCACTTCCCTGCTTGATTCCTCCACTGACTCCAGGATAAACCGCAAACTCCATAGAAAGGCATACAAGGTCCCTAAGGACCTACTCCCATCCCACCCCTCACCCCAGCCTCGTTTCTGCCAATGCTAGCAACTACATGTACGCCAACTTTGAAGGTGGATGGCTGGGAGCCAAATCAGGCCTCTGGTTATTAAGTAGGAGACATTAACAAATCAGCTTCTCTATCCAAGCCTCAGATTCCGCATGGGAAATGTAGAGCTAATATAACCAACTTTGAGCTGTGTTCATCAGATGGGATAATACATACCGAGCACTGAGCACCACGGTCCGCTGCACTATCCACCTTAGGCACACTCAGACCTGTCCCAATGCTCTCAAGCTTCACAGTTTTAAGCAGGTACCGCTGACTGAATCATGGCACCTCCGACCCTTTTCTGTTTGCTGACTTGCTTGTCCATCATCCTAACTCCTCTCCCTGAGGTCCGGAACTATGTCTTACTGACCCCAAATTTTCATAATCAGAAAATAGATGGACTTTGGGTAAATCATTTTACCCACTAAGCACCTTCCCTATTTAGAAAGGGAATGTGTGTACTATCTACCAGGACAGTTGTGATGACACACAAACACCTCTTATGAAGGCAATTTAATAAATGTTCACTCCCTTCCTTTTCCTTTCGCATTTCTTTTTCTCTAATCCTCCAAGAAATTATTCATGCTATTTCTTAAAGATATATGCTTGAAGGGGTCCACAGTCCAGCTAGACATTTCCTAGGTCAATGAGGTCCCAGAGAGAAGTATGGTAATATCCTTTTCTTTCCATGTAGTAAGGCTGGACAGATCATAAAACTTTCACAGAGAATTTGGTTTCTTTTACAAACGGTTACTCTCCTCCTCTCCCCAGTATACTGGGCAACAGTACCATGGATACAATTGAAATATGTATTTTCTAAATTACTTCATAACAGTCCACACAATGAGGGCTAGCAGGTGGCACGGAGGTTAAGACAGCTGGATCCCACATAACTGACTATGCAGTTCAAATACTGGACCCGGTGGCTTGAAAAACATTCCAGGCACATGTATGTGCATGCCCAAAATCCTGAGAGAAGAATAGAGGAGAAGGGATTGTACCATGGCCATCCTCCCAATGGGGGATTTCTTACTTCCTCCCAACCCCCTGCTCAAACCCCAACCCCAGTATTTCACCAGGGAGCACACACACCCTATTGCAAACTAAAAAAGAAAAAAAAAAAAAAAGTCACACAATCATTAGTTAGAGCAACCATCTACCAGGTATTTTTGAACATTCTAGAACTTAATGCAATTAGCAATCATGAGCCTTTCTAGAAAATCACTACTGGCAATGAACTCCTAATAACTGAAAGATTAATCAAAATTAAGGACATTCAAGTACAAAGGAAACATAGTGAAAAGACTAGTAATATCTTTGAATTCATTTAAATATAAGATTAAGCCCCTGGAAAGCAGAGTTACAAAACAAATACAAAAATATTCTAAATCTTGACAATGTAAAAACAATAACACTAACAAAACAAAGAGGTAAAAACAATAACACTAACAAAACAAAGAGGTAGAGAGAAATCACGTAAGAATGTTATCTTTGAGTGGCAAGTTAAAATATACTAATAAAAATTTAAATGTAGTTTAATCCAATAATCATTTACTTTCATTTACCATTTTTTAAAAAGCAATAAAGTCATTATTCATTTTTTAAAAATCAATTTATCACATACTTTCTGAGAACATACTGTATACTAGACTCTTGCTAGATGCTGGCGATTCAAGAAGCTCACTCTCGATCAAGGCATTAATCCATAAAATAGACAAGATAGCCAACCAGCTTAGTTTGACTCCATCCACCAGTAACTGTTTTTAAGAAGGGCATTGGGGGACCAGCAGTTAGTGTAATGGCTACGTCGCTGGACTCCCACGTAGTCGATCGCGGTTCGAGTCCCGGACCCGGTGGCTTAATCACGCCAGGCGCGTGTGTGTGCGTGCCCAAGATCCCGAGAGGAGAATGGAGGAGAAGGGATTGCGGTGTGGCCATCCCCCCTGGGGGGTGATTTCTCGCTTTCTGTCTCTCTGTCTCTCTCTGTCTGCCTGGCGAGCGCACGCGCCCTATAGCAAAAACCTCTTCAAAACAACAAAAAAAAAAGAAGGGCATTGGCAAAACTACATCTTCTAGGAAAACTACATCTTCTAGGAAGAGTTCCCAATCCCTAAATCCTTTGAGAAAAAGGACAAGTGAATAGATTTAACTTCCTTTACATGTAAGAAAAGGGGGAAATAGATATTCTCTGGTATTACTGTATTCAACTTAAATAGGCAGTGAAACAAGTTCATTTGTTTTACACGTCATATACCTTAAGCAAGGATAAGATCTTTTTTCTGTACCCTTTCCAGAAGTCCTATCTACATAGAGAAGAACCAAATGGTCAAATCTGGAGGTCGATCCTAAATTTTAATAAAGTTTCAGTCTCCATTTTTTGATGCCTGACTGCCAACAGGCAAGGCCTTACTCCTCTTCCCCTCTGTCAGGCGGGCAAGCTAATAAAAAAGCTTAGGTGTTCCCTCTTTTGGGGCCTGCAAGGATTACAAACCACAGGAGCATGCGGTTCCATGGGAATCATTGCCCCAGATGCACCCCCTAACTACAAAGAAAATCTCAAGCCAGAGTCCTTTCCCTGTTCTCTCAATCCATTTCCAGACCATCTTGGGAACTCACCCTTCTCTACCCACAAAGCCTCATGTATGTAGTAAGCCTTCTTACACCCTCTCTTGACATGTGAATGATACCATTGGTCTTAACACTCAAGCCAAACTTTGGATGGGCCGCTGCAGGGTACACTTAGGACACAGAAAATAAAACTGCTTCACAATAAAAGGGCTGCAATTAACAAGGGGGAGGAGCTACAATTCATATATCAAGCCAAATAGGAAAATGTGCTCCAAATTCCAACTAACTCTGGACATTTTAAATCTGAAACCTACTATTCCAGGTCCAAAAAAATATAATTGGTATGTAGAAAATGTAAATGCTTTGGACAGAATGAGGATGAAACTGCTCTCAGTATAATCTTAAAGAAAAAATTCTTAAAAGATGGTCAGTGAAGGCCAATGTCAAAAGACGGCCAAGAATTGGAAACAGATTCTTTTAAAAATCTGGGGGAAATGTGAAGGCAGTATATCTTCAAACAAAAGGTTACTCAAGTATGCTAGAACTGGGAAAAGGCTAAAGTAAATTATTAAATCTTTCTTTCGTACCTCTTCATTTTACAATGGCTATAACAACAATAATTAGTGACCATTTGTTGAGCTCCTAGTTGGCCTGAGCACTGTAGCAAGTGCTTTTTGCGTATTATCGAATAACAATCTGATGAGACAGGTAATATTATTATTCACAATTCATCAAAATAAATACTGAGGGGAACCAACAGTTAGCGTAATGGCTATGTCGCTGGATTCCCACGTAGTCGACCGCGGTTCGCGTCCCGGACACGGTGGCTTAAAACTCACGCCGGGCGCGTGTGCGTGCGTGCCCAAGATCTCGAGAGGAGAATGGAGGAGAAGGGATTGCGGCGTGACCATCCCCCCTGGGGGGTGATTTCTCGCTTTCTGTCTCTAATGTCTCTGTCTGTCTGGCAAGCGCACGCGCCCTATAGCGAAAATCTCTCCCCCCAAAAAATAAATAAATAAATACTGAGGCTCATGCATTTTTATCATCTTACAGGAAAAGAAAGTGAAACACTCACTTACACGTTATACAAGTAATAGAACAGGGTTGGATCCGCATCTGCTAACACATAGTACAAATAATAGAACAGGATTGAACCCAACATATATTTGATTTCTGGTTCTACACTCAACCCAAACTGAACTAGTCAAGCTAGCAACAGAAATGAAACTTTTTTTCTTAAAGAATTACCTTTAATATATCATCCAAGAGGACAGATTTAATTTCTAAATCCTCAAAGTGACAGATATATCCAGAGGTCTCAATGGGCTCCTTTAAGGACAAAAACAAATGTTATCTTTCAATATCCAAAATTTCCCTTCCTTTAATAAATCACAATTTTAAATTTTGTCATCAAAATTTTCAAACAGGGGGAACCAGCAGTTAGCGTAATGGCTATGTCGCTGGACTCCCACGTAGTCGACCGCGGTTCACGTCCCGGACCCGGTGGCTTACAACTCACGCCGGGCGCGTGTGCGTACGTGCCCAAGATCCCGAGAGGAGAATGGAGGAGAAGGGATTGCGGCGTGACCATCCCCCCTGGGGGGTGATTTCTCGCTTTCTGTCTCTATGTCTCTCTCTATCTGTCTGGCGAGCGCACGCGCCCTATAGCGAAAACCTATCCAAAAAAAAAAAAAAAAAAATTTTCAAACAGGGATCAGCAGTTAGCGTAATATGGCTATGTCACTGGACTCCCACGTAGTTGACCGCGGTTCGAATCCCGGACCCGGTGGCTTAAACTCACGCCAGGCGCTGTGCGTGCGTGTCCAAGATCCCGAGAGGAGAATGGAGGAGAAGGGATTGCGGCGTGGCCATCCCCGCTGGGGGGTGATTTCTTGCTTTCTGTCTCTGTGTCTTTCTGGTGAGCGCACGCGCCCTATAACAAAACAAAAACAAAACAAAAAAAAAAATTCAAACAGAAAAGTAGAGAAAATGTCATTACTAACCATATGTCCATCACCTAAGTAATTCATAACAATTTTTGGGACTAGCAAATGGCATAATGGTTACATCTTAGGACTCCCACATAGCAGACCATGGTTCGAGTCCCAGACCCGGTGACTTGAAACTCAGGTCGGCCACATGTGCATGTGAGTCCAAGAGGAGAATGGAGAAGGGACTGTGGCATGGCCATCCCCCCAGGGGATGATTTTTGCTTTCTATCTCTCTTTCTCTCTGGCGAATGCATGTACTCTATCTAAAACAAATGCTCTAAATATATTTCAATTGATTTTTTTGGCTAAAGTATTAAAAAGTAGATAAGGTAAATTACAGACATCATGACACCATCCCTAAATACTTCAGTGCATATCTTTAAGAGGACATTCTCTTACATGGCTATATTAATATCACACTTTTCATAATGAATATTAACTTCCTAATAGCACCTAACATTCTGTCCAAATTTTCTCAATTAATACAAAAATGCCTTTTATAGTCTGATAATTCTAATTCATGTAATTCGATGCTAAATACAATCTTCAGTAAAATTGTAAAACCCTATATTCGTACCTAACTACATTGATCAAAGAAATGCTATCCCATAGTGTAAAATCTGTCCCCTGTAACATGATCCAGAGAGCATTCTTGAGGTAGTTCCTACATAGGAAGAATGTATTTGCCAATCTGTAAACATATGAGGCTATTGTATGTCTGTCTCTTATCCTAGTGTTACACAGTTTTGCAGAAATAAATTATACGATGTGCACATTACAATATGCATATTATAATGTAAAGTGGCTGTCCTAAATCCTTAGTAGAAAAAAGTAGGCACTAATATTATATAAATAAAAATGAACGGTGGCCAATATAAGAGAACTGTAAAAGAGCAACAAAATGATGGCATCTGGTAATAGAAATAACATCAGAATACAACTTAAAACATATGTGCATATATTTATGTTATAATGAAGTAAAAAGTAATCAAAATCCAAATGAAGTAACATATCAGATTCATAACTCCAAAAGTTATTCCTTCACATATGATAAAAACCATAAAAATTAAAAGAAAGGAACCAGCAGATGGTATAATGGCTACGTCCCATGTAGTTTACTGTGGTTTGAGTCCTGGACCCAGTGGCTTAAATTAATGCCAGGAGTGTGCATGCATGCCCAAGTTCATGAAAGGAGAATGGAGGAGAAGGGATTGCAGTGTGGCCGTCCTCCCTAGGGGGGTAATTTCTCACTTTCTGTCTCTGTCTCTCTCTGTCTTTCTGGAGAGCACATGCACCTTACAGCAAAAACCTCTCCCCCCCAAAAAAAAAAAATTAGAAGAAAAAGAAAATACCAAAAAGATGAAAAAGATGAAGTGGTAAGATTGAATCATATGTAGTTTGAGTTTGGTATGTCTAAGTTTAAGAATAAAGTTTAAAGAATACTTATATACACAGTATAGATATTCATTGGGTTTTTGTTTATTTAATTTTATTATTATTATTATTAATTTTCTATAGTCACTAGAGAGAGAGACAGAGAGAGAGAGAGAGAGAGAGGGAGGGAAAGTGAGAAAGCAAGCTGCCATGTCTGGGACCTGGCTGGCCATGTGGGAGCCCAGCACCTTAGCCACCACACCACCAGCTGTCCCAGTAGTCATTAGGTTTTAAAATGCATACTTTCTTTTTCTTTTAAAGAATGTAAATTGTTGATTAAAATAGTCAAATTATATGAGAAAATTCTATAAAATCCCTTTATTTCCTTAAAAATAGTCTATTGCATAAAGGCAAATGATTGTGTAACAAATACCCACAGCAGGGTGGCCTCATAGCACAATGGTTAACTGCTGTACAGAGGAAGCTGGGTTCCACATGGTTGACGAGTGTTCAAACACAGGCCCTGCGAGCCTGATAACTATGCCAAGAGTATGTTGTACATTCCTGATGAGACATAACTGGAAGGTGTTTTCTCTTTCTCTCTCCCTTCCGCTCATTCTCTCTCTTTCTCAAGCACACATATGTACCCTCTGGCAAGAAAAAAAAATTAGAACTTGGGACTAGCAGTTGGTGTAATGGCTGTGTCACTGAATTCCCATGTAGTTGACTGCGGTTCAAGTCCTGGACCCGGTGGCTTAAATTAGCACTGGGCGTGTGCGCTTGCGTGCCCAAGATCCTGAGAGGAGAATGGAGGAGAAGGGGTTGCAGCGTGGCCATCCCCCCGAGGGGTGATTTCTTGCTTTCTGTCTCTCTGCCTCTCTCTGTCTTTCTGGCGAGCGCACGTGCCCTATAGCAAAAACCTCTCCAAAAAAAGAAAAAAGAAAAAAAAAATTAGAACAATTTAAATTAGAAAGAAAGCTTATGTAACAAAAGATTTCTTAGAAATTTTAAGGATCTTTGGGGCCAGCAGGTGGCATGGTGGTTAAGGAGATGGAACTATACATGTGCAACCATGATTCAAGTCCTGGACCTGGTGGTGGCTTGCTTTCTCACTTTCCCTCTTTCTCTCTCTCTATCTCTTCCTGGTCAAATTAAAAAATAATATAAATAAATAAAATTAAGTAAGTAATTATTTTTAAAAGAAATTTTGTAGGAGTCTTTTATATACTTTGATTATTTTGATACAAAATGGAAGCCAAATACACTATTAGAAAATTTTTATTCCTGACTAGATAATGCAACAAAGTAAGATGGTCCAAAGATAAGGTCATGGGGGCCAGCAGATGGTATGGTGATTAAGTTGCTGAATTCCCACATTGTAGACCACAGTTCTAGTTCCGGAGCTAGCGGCTTGAAAACCACTCTAGACAAATGTGTGTGTATATGTGCCCAAAGTTCAGAGAGGAGAGTAGAGGAGAAGGGATTGCAGTGTGGCATCTCCCCTCGTGGGTGATTTCTCACTTTCTTTCTCTGCCTCTATCTGTCCTTCTCTGGTGAGCACATGCACACTACAATGAAAAATCTAACAACAACAACAACAACAAAAATACAATTACAAAAAATGATCTGTGGGTAAAAGTAATACCAAAAACAAGGGGAAAAGGTGTAAATATAGAGGTCAAAAACTCAGAGTTTCCAAAATAATTTATGATGACTGGCACATAAGTAAACATGTACAATTATTTACATAATCCAGATTTTTTTAAATATTCAACTGCTGCTTAAATTATCTTAACCAATTTTCTTTACTTTCCAATTTTCACTAGACATCCATCCAAGTTTAATTTAAATATTAAGTTAGATCAGTGGGCTACAATATTCTTAAGCAGTATGCAAAATATTTCTTTTTAAGAAAAAAGTATCTAAATCTTCGCTAACCAATAGCCCTTAGAATATGTGCACTATAGGGACCACCAGTTAGCATAATGGCTATGTCGCTGGACTCCCATGTAGTTGACCGTGGTTCAAGTCCTGGACCTGGTGGCTTAAACTCACGCTGGCGCATGTGCATGCGTGCCCAAGATCCCAAGAAGACAATGGAGGAAAAGGTATTGCGGTGTGGCCATCCCCCGTGGGGGGTGATTTCTCGCTTTCTCTCTCTCTGTCTGTCTCTGTCTTTCTGGCGAGCGCATACGCCCTCTAGCGAAAACCTCTCCCACCCCTCCCAAAAAAAAAGAATATGTGCACTATAACTGGTATCTTGAAGTGCCTTCATGTATCCATTCAATGTTAGAATATGCAACATATTCAAATTTGTATATTCCTAATTAAGTGGATTTAGGAACTATATTATTTAATTTTAGCTAATCCTCAAAAATTGGACAAGTGTAGCTTAGAGCTTCTTGCAAAGAATTTGTGAACTAAAGGTAATATATATATTTTTGGGGGGAGAGGTTTTTTCATGATAGGGTGCGTGCGCTCGCCAGACAGACAGAGAGAGACATAGAGACAGAAAGCAAGAAATCACCCCCCAGGGGGGATGGTCATGCCGTAATCCCTTCTCCTCCATTCTCCTCTTGGGATCTTGGGCACGCACGCACACGTGCCCGGCGTGAGTTCTAAGCCACTGGGTCCGAGACGTGAACCGCAGTCAACTACGTGGGAGTCCAGCAACATAGTCATTATGCTAACTGCTGGTTCCCTGAACTAAAGGTAATATTGATAATGCAAGCACAAGCAAACAAGAAAATGTAGAACTGACATCTCTCTTATTCCGAGTACAAACTCTTGGGTCAGCCAAGAATCAAGTCTGATGAAAAGTCAAGCAAAAAAGTCAAAATTATCAAGTATACTATTCGAAACATGAAACTTGCATCCACTAAGTTAACAAAAGCTCACTCCAAAAAGTACATTATGCTGATTAACTAGCTCATAGTAGTATGGACCCTAACAATACTTAGCATGACACTTAAAAAATCATGTTCATGTTATCCTTTAAAAAATTTTTTTCTCATTTGTTTAAAATTTCAAGGGCCATCTCTGTAGCTCAGTGGTTAAAGGAGCTGGATCCCACATGGCCAGCCATGGTTTGAATCCTAGCCCTGGGAGCTTGATAAACATTCTGAGAGTATTTATGTGTGCCCGAAATCCCAATAGGATGAAGAAATGGAGAAGGGATTGGAGCATGACTACACCTCACTGTGGGTGCTTCCCCGCTTTCTTTCTAGCAAGTGCACCCCTAGTGATTAAAAAAAAATTCTTAGGGCTGGAAGGTAGAGTGGTGGTTAAGGTACTGGACTCCCACACAGTTGACCATGGTTCAAGTCCCAGACCTGGCGGCTTGCTTTCTCACTTTCCCTTTCTCTCTCGGTGTGTCTCTCTCTGGTCAAATTTGAAATAATATAAATAAAATAAATAATTTTTTAAAATTCGATTTTGGGTCCATGATTCATAATATGTTTATAATATAGTAAGTAATGGAAGCAAATAATTATCATCCCCCATGGAAGGGTGCTTTCTCTCTCTCTATCTCCCTCCCTCCAATGAATGCACACACTCCCTAGTACTTTTTTTTTTTTTTTAAAAGTATGAATTTCAGGGGACAGCAGGTGGTGTGGTGGTTAAGGTGCTGGACACTCCCACACGGCTCACCAGTTTGAGTCCCGGACCTGGTGCCTTGCTTTCTCATTTTCCCTCTCTTTTTCTCTGTGTCCCTCTCTAATCAAATTAAAATAAATGAATGAGTAAATAAAAATAAATAAATAATTCTTTTTTAAAAAAGTATGACTCTAGAATTGATTATAACACTCAAATGGACAAATACATTTTGTTATTAATTGTCAACAGTAATTCATCTCCTGAATAATTATACAGAATACTATGTTCTGAAAGAACACACTATTTATTCAGTAGTTATGCAGATCCAGTAAATTCTGTTTTTAAAGTGTGTTTTTATATAATCAATAAGCAGCTGGAGGAACAAATAGTAGGATAAGTAAACAAATAGGGACCAGAGCAGATGAAGAGAACACGAATGGAAAGGACAGAGCAGCACCGTTTGCAAAGAAACTCAGACAGTGGTAAGGTTGTAAGAAATCTACCTCCCTCTAAATCTAATAGAAGTTAAGCTACATGCCAAGCCAGAAAACAAACTCAAATAAAAAAAAATTTTTTTTTAATAAAAAGGCTGTTCTGTTAAAAGTACTTAAGAAACACTTCCCACCAGGCAGAGATTTCACTTGGTACTAGATTGACCGTGTGTGCTACACACACATTTGAGCAGCCAGATACAACAAATATTCTCACTTCTCCAGACACATGATTTCTAACTTGGTAGAATAGAGCCAAGGATAGAAAAAGGACTCTAACATCCAACAAGAATTCTACTCCATCCTCAAGGTTATCTGATGGTTCCCTATCAAGTTTATGGCAAAGGTCAATACAACAGCCCTGAGAGCCTTTCCTTTGGACCGTTCCTCAGGATCCAAGAATGACAAAGATCCTGAAGCCCCTATAAGCTTTCACAGAGCCTCTGAGAGCATTTACATCAGGTCATTTGCCAGCCAACGATCCTGAGTAGGGCTCAAATGGGGAAATGTGAAAATGATTTAGGACATTAAAGGGACAAACAGTTCACCACTGAAAAATTATTACAGAAGAGCTTTGGCAGTTCCAAGGTCCAAGTATACAATTTCTTACCATGAAGGAAGCTACAGGTGCAAACGAATAGAAATTAACGATATAAAGTATTCATTATTCGTGTGTTATTTACACTAATAGAGTACAGCAGGAGTACGGAAATTTCCAAACTAAAAACCCCTTACCAAAAGATTTATCTTCTTAATGATGTTTTGATGAGGCTACCATTCATATTATTTTGTATTTCCTAAACACAACAGCTAGCAGTTGGTGCAGAGTAGACTAAGTGACAGGAAAATCCAGTGTAAAAATTAGGCAATGTGTTGAGGCTAGTGGGTGGTGTGGTGAAGGCACTGGACGACTCCCACATGGCCAAATATGGTTTGAGTCCCAGACCTGGCGGCTTGCTTTCTCACTTTCTCTCCCTCTTTCTCTGTCTCTCTCTAGTGAGTACGCATGCCCTATAGCAAATTTTAAATAATAATAATAATAATAAATAAAATTAAATAATTCTTTTTTAAAAAATCAGGTGATGTGAGCCACAAGTAGAAAATCCAAATGTAGCCTTAAAAATGAACAAGAAGGGGGCTTCCTGATTCATAGGAGAGAGATCATTAACCACAGTCCACACTTGTATATTAGTAAGAATATCTGGGTGAAGAAAGAACAAGGATTAGTAGCTGATATTGTAAATATAATATAACTAAAACAAGGCAAGCCCTGAAAAAAGTAAATAGGTAGAAGAGAATAAGAGAGACAAGGCAATTACAAAACTACATTTTTGGGGGGACCAGCAGATACTGTAATGATTACGTGGCTGGACTCCCATGTAGTTGACCAGGTTCGTGTCCCAGACTTGGTGGCTTTAACTCACGCCGGGCGTGTGTATGTGTGTGCCCAAGATCCCGAGAAAAGAATGGAGGAGAAGGGATTGTGGTGTGGCCATTCCCCCCCTGGGGGGTGATTTCTCGCTTTCTGTCTCTCTGGCGAGTACACATGCCCTATAGCAAAAGCCTCTCAAAAAAAAAAAAAAAAAAAAAAAAAAAAAAAAAAAAAAAAACTACTCTTTTTTTTATTAGGTTGTTTAAAGAAATTTTGAAAAATTACACTACCGATCCCCCTCACCCCGTACATATTTGGCTTTTATTTTATTAAATTTTTTACAAAACTTTTTTTTCAGCAGAGAACATTACATTCTCTTGTCTGTTAAATGTTTCTGCCCTTTGGTCCTCACTCCCACCCTCCACCACCCACTCTCTACCACCCACTCCACTCCCTTACAATCTCTAATACCTACACTTTTCCTCCCCACTATCATATCTTTTTATTTATTTATTTATTTTGGAGAGGTTTTTTTGCTATAGGGCGTGTGCGCTCGCCAGACAGACAGAGAGAGACAGAGAGACAGAAAGCGAGAAATTACCCCTCAGGGGGGATGGCCACACCGCAATCCCTTCTCCTCCATTCTCCTCGTGGGATCTTGGGCACGCACGCACACGTGCCCGGCGTGAGTTTAAGCCACCAGGTCCGGGACTCAAACCGCGTCGACTACGTGGGAGTCCAGCGACATAGCCATTATACTAACTGCTGGTCCCCCCACTATTATATCTTCAGATCTTTCCATTTCTGCTATAGAGTGCAGGACTCAGTACATACTGAGTGAAGATATACAGTGTGTAGCTTTCAACGTCTGGTTCATTTTGCTTAGCCTTGAGTCCTCTTTATTCATCCACTTTGAATCAAACAATAAGGTCTCATTGTTTCTTATGGCTGAAGAATATTCCATAGCATATATATGCTACAGGTTTTTGATTTTTTTTTTTTTAACTTTGACAAGGTAAAAAAAAGGGACCGTCTAGTGACCACTTTGGTTCTATCATTTAAAAACAACAAGTAAATGCCTAGGAAGTATCTTTCAGAAAAAGAAGAGAATATTTAAAAGATAACTATTCCTCCTACTTGAGAGCAAATATTTTCAAATTCCACTGAAATGTTTCTATTTAGTTTCAAATTTTCAGACACCAGCAAACCTCTTAAAGAAACAATAGTGACACAGCCAGGTTCTGACATGTGGCTCATTATTTATGGACTGCTAACGCTCGTTTCTTACGTTTACCTCAGGATCCAAGTCTCTGAAAACATACATTCTTGTCTTCTCCATCATGGCAAATAAATCAGGATTATCCTTGGCCCACTTCATATCCCAGACATCTTTCCGCTCCAATTTTAACAACTCTCCGATTACTTGCTGTCCTGTACTGTCTGTCATCCGAGCAGCCAAGTCAAAGAAAGTCAGAACTCCTGATATATCTATGATAGCAAGCCGACTAAATACGCTGCAATTGGAGAGAAGGGAAAAAATTACAAGATTACTACCAGTGATCAGATATAATTACCTACAATCATTCTTCAAAATCCGTTTATCAGAAATATGGAATGTAGCTTCTAAAATTTTTTTCATAAATCTGATAGAAGATATGGACTACTTTCCATTTTGCTTCCTTCTTTGGAAAACATATCCAAAGAGATTAATCCAACTAATATAAAACATAATATAGTTTCAGTATTCTTAAGCTTTCAGGGTAAAAAAAAACTGTACTAGAATTCTCATATGCCTACTGAAAAGTCACACTGTACCCACACAAAATGGCACAATTTTATATGTTAATAAAAAAATAATTTCTAATGGTCAATCAAAGAAGGATATTTAAATCAAATGCAACATGGTACAACCATACTCAACTTGAAGACAAACACACACATCTGTCTTTATATTTATTACATTCATCAAAAAATCCCAACTGATACTTCTGTTATATGAAAGAGAGTATGTCTGTAATATAGAGAGTTTTCAGACTTACCTAGAGTTGCAGTTCAAGGATAACTGGTAGGCGCGACAATTAAGGGAATATTTTTGAATCAAACCAACATTAGGAAGACTATATCTCTGAATAGTGCCAGATTCACGACCCTATGGAAATTACTTTTGATTACTACAGCATATTTACTAGCATAATATTAAACTACAACTATGGATTTCTCCATATGTCTATACATTTGTTTTAAAAGCCAAAGTGGTGGTGTCATAGCAAATTTCCAAAGAGTGCATGTGCTCCTCAGAGAGACAGAGGGACAGAGAGAGAAAGAAAGTATCCTTCAATGAGGTATAGTCATGCTGCAATCCCTTCTTGTTATACAAATTCTAATATCATGAGGAAAAAATAGCTAAGGTAATTTAATGTTGTTTAGGCTACTAAGGAGGGTATTAAAAGCTAAACAGGAACCAGCAGATGGCAGTATGGTTATTATGTCACTGGATTTGCACATAGTCTAAACTGCGGTCCATCCAGAGGCTTGAAACTCACGCCGGGCACGTGTGCGTGCGCGCCCAAAATCCCAAGAGGAGAATGGAGGAGAAGGGATTACAGCGTGGCCATCCTCCCTGGGGGGTGATTTCTCGCTTTCTGTCTCTCTGTCTCTCTCTGTGTCTCTGGTGAGTGCACACGCCCTATAGCAAAAATCTCTGTTAAAAAAAGAAAAAAAAAAACCTAAAACAGGCCCAGCCTCGGTGGCGCAGTCAGTAGAATACCAGAGAACAGTGTTGGAAGCCATGGCCAACTGTAGGTTTGGACCCCCAGCCCAGTGGTCCTGAAATACGCCCAGTGCATGCACATGCCCGTTATACTGATGAGCTGAAGAGCTAGGGGAAGATCACAGCTTGATGTGACCCTGTTGGAGGCACTTGTCTCTCTCTTCTTGTCTCTCTCGTGCATGTGCACATGTTCGCTATCATTAGTAAAATAAACTATTTTTTAAAAGCTGACACAGGACCATCTCCATGGCCTGGTGGTTAAGGCAGCCAGATTCTACATGGCTGACATCATGGTTTAAATCCTCAGCCCGACAGCTTGAGAATCACGCCAGGTAAGTGTGCATGCATGCCCCAAATCCCAAAAGGTGGAAGAGATGGAGGAGAGGGGATTACACCCTCCAATCTCCCTGGAGGGTGTTGTCTCCTCTCCCTCTCTGCCTCTCTGTCTCTCTCTGGCCAGCACATGAGTACATGTGCAAAATAAAAAGGCTAAAAACAGAAAACACTCGTTTAATTACATTTCATGATATGAAAAATCAATAGAACACAATATGAAACAGCTGTTACTGAAGATTTTTATCTTCTAGCCATCTATCTGCTACTAGATTTTGGCAAGGGGAAAGATGATCAAAAATAGTGATACCATGAGTATTAATTTAAATATGTTTAAAAATAAAATGGAATATAAGTTTTGACACAACTCTGGGCAAACCTTAAGGTCAACAGATCAACAGTAAGTATGACAGACAGAAAGGAGCTGTGATTTTCAAACTCTCAGTGCCTTGGGTCAAAGCAGTGGTACCACGTGGAGGGATCCTCACAACTCAGCTTTACTCCCCCCACTATTTTTTTTCTTTAAAGAACTATTTTATTTAATTTCATCCATCATTATTTTTAATTTGGCCAGAGAGACCAGGGGAGGGGAGTGAGAAAATAAGCCACCAGGTCCAGGACTCTAACCGTGGTTGGCCATGTAGGAATACAACGCCTTAACTACCACACCATCTGTCTCATTTCTCCCCCTTTTAACTAGAACAGCACTGCTTTTACAGCAGGAGTCTCAAAAGAGGCCCATCAGAAAGGCAGGAACACCAAAGGACACTATGCTCTTAAAATTTGTTTTCCCCACAAAGTTAGTTGATGGCTCAGGACTGTAACTAGAACTGGAAATATACACTATCAAGACTGTTGACATAACTTAAATGCAATGACTCTACCAGCATTACTGTATTAAGTAAACATTTATTTCCAAAATTAATATTTTCAAATACCGGATCTCAAGAAAAGACATTATATCATTGATTCTATTTGAGAAATTCAGCAAAAACTTGCCATGGACTTCTATACTTTACCGGCTGGTGAACACTCCACCCCTTCATTCTACACCCTGTGAAAGTAGCTAAGCCAAAGTACTTTCTCGAATATAAAATATCAGACTCAGCACAGAGAAACTACCTACTGCCCACACCTATTAACCCCACATACGACTCATTCAACCCAGTGTTACAATCTCTGAGCATGTTGTATCTCCTTGGCCAGCTGTCGTTCCACTGTTTGTATAAAAGCTATTCTTCCAAATCACTAATAATTTGCAAGGTGAAAACTCTAAAATGTTTTTACTTCTTAGTAAAATGTGGGGCACCCACAAGATGAATATTCAAATCTAAAACTCATTGTTTGACCTTATTTATACAATTTTAATTAATAAGTCATAAAATAAATTTTTTCTCTGTTCTTTTTTAATTAATTAATTTATTTATTTATTTACAGTCATTCACTGTACATCAATACAGTATATAAAATGAGATTTTCCATCCAGTATACATTGTTTATAGGCTCAATCAAGGACATAACCATACATGTTATCAACAACAAATAATTTTCTATTTCTTGTTTCTTATGTATTTTGCTCCCGCCCCCTCCCGCTTGATTCCCTACCTCTTACCCTCTGCCAATTCCTCCCCTTCTCCCACACTGTCTCTGGAATGTAAGGTTGTTTTCCATGCCTTTTTTCCCCACATTTTATTGCCTCCCCAAAGATATTCATTAATTTAAAGACTTTCAATAGCAAGCACAGCTGATATATACATGTTTATGAACACACATGCGACTTTAGGTATAAACCTCAGTGAGTAAAGTGAACGTACTATAAAGTAGCAACCCACCGCGGCTATATAGCTTACTGTAGTCATTAAATAGGTATTAATAGGTATTTTAAATGCATCTTTTAATTAAAAAAAAAACTTTCAGTTTTAATAGATCAAAATCAAGAAATGTTAAGAGAAATATGCTTAAAACTTAAATCCAGGAAAAAGGTTAGGATTCAGTTCAAATAGTAGGTAGATGAACTTATCAAAACAGTTCAAGAGAAGACAAAAATCCTTAAATATGGAAATCAAAGCATCAAAGAACATCAGTAATGTTTTAGTCTAAAGTAAAAATAAAATAAATTTTTCACATCTTACCACAATCAACGTCTTATCAGATGCGGTTATAGCACAAATCGGATCCCTTATCCCCTAAAATAAATTAACCAGTCATTACTACTTAATAAATATTTATTGAATGAATAATCCAGTACAAGGCAATGTGCAAGTCACTAAAAAGAATACATCAATCCTATATCAGTTAACTCAAACATTTATTCACTGAGCATGTACGATGTGCCAAGCACTGAACTAAGCACTAGAGAGACTCAGATGAAATCTTCACTGTCAGGGAATACTCAGATGTCTGCAGGGGAAAGCGGTGAACTGAACTAGCTACAGCACAGTACGGGAGACGAGAGCTGCACACAGGGAACAAGGGCAAGAGGAACGAGCATCTACCTTACACCAAGAAGGACTAGAACCTGAGCTTAGTCCTTAAAGATGAAGAGACAGCAGAAGGGTCAGCACGTGCCAAAACGATGAGGCGTGAAACGGCATGGACTGCGACAGCCAGGGTTACATACTGTCTGATCCCATCTGTCTGTAAGACATCATCAAACTGACAGACCATAGAAGAGGAGGGAGGACTTGTGGTTGCCAGGGGATCGCGATGGGGCTGGGGAGTAGGTGAGAATGGGAAAGGTAGCATGAAAGGAGTTTCTCTGTGGTAACAAAGTGATACAAAACTACACACGCGCACACACACACACACACACACACACACACACACAATAAGGACGTGTCATAACAGTGAAAACCAAGTAAGGACTAAGGCGTAGTCTAGGCAGTATTGTACTCAGGTCAATTTCCTAGATTTGTCATTTTACTATAGTCTACATAGATGTCACCACTGAGAGAAACTAAGTGAAGGGACTATTTTTGTAACTTCTCGTGAGTCTATGATTATTTCAAAATAATTTGTTTTTAAAAAACAACAGGAAAAGGGAACCAGCAGTTAGCGTAATGGCTGTGTTGCTGGACTCCCACGTAGTCAACCGCGGTTCGCGTCCGGACCCGGTGGCTTAAAACTCACACTGGGCGCGTGTGCGTGCGTGCCCAAGATCCCGAGAGGAGAATGGAGGAGAAGGGATTGCGTGGCCATCCCCCCTTGAGGGTGATTTCTCGCTTTCTGTCTCTATGTCTCTCTCTGTCTGTCTGGCGAGTGCACGTGCCCTACAGCGAAAAAAACTCTAAAAAAAAAAAAAAAAAAAAAAAAAAAAAACAGGAAAAGAACCCAGCATGACACATTCGGGAAGCTGTGAGCTGGTGTCTAGGGAATGTGCTGGGAAAGGGAAATGGAGCAGTGAGGGGCAGGACTTGTGGAACCTGTACTTTATTATGAGACATATGGAAAGCCTTATAATTAGGAGAAGAAGGACAAAATATAACATGATCAGGTTTACATTTTAGAAACACCGTACTGGCCCAGAGTATGATAAACGGGTTGGCCCAGTGGGGATGGGGAGGAATGAAAGAGATACTCTCCTGTGCTGTCCAATAGGTAGCCAATCGTCCCAGGTCACCAGTTAACTGTACCATAGTTAAAGTTAACTAAAATGTAACATTCAGTGCCTCAGTTGAACTAGCCACATTTTAAGGGCTCAGTGGCCTACCTGGTGCCTACTGCATTGGACATCAAAGATCTAGACTATTTCCATCATTACAGAAAGTTCAATGGTGCAGTACCGGATGGAAAGCTGTTATAGGGATCAAGGTAGAAACAAATGATGGAATCAACATGGAGATGAAAAGAGAGAATTCAATTTAAAAGAAATTTAGCAAACAGAATTTTCAGAACCTAGTAGTTTATTGGACATGGAAAGCAATAGAAATGAAGCATTCACGATTCTGGTAAAGTTGGTCCAGCTAGTCACTGATATGTAGGATATATGTGGAGAACTGGAGTTTGGAGGGAAGATGAGCACAGCCTTGGGTTAAATTTGGAGCATTTTAGAGTTCTCCAGTTTCCTTCGATTCAAACAGCAAGAAATATGTCATCCAGAAACTGGAAAAAATCAGCATTGGAAATATAGATACTAGAATCATCAGCAAATAGGTAAAGGGGTAGATTTCAATAAGAACATTAAAAGTGTATTAATAAGTTTAAAAAAAAATTAGATGGCCCGGGATTGAACATTAGGGGACACCTCAATAATAAATGAGTAGGTGAGCCCTTGACAAACAAGACTATAAAGAAAAAGTCGGCTAGGTATAAAACCACAACTGTGGTTTCATGACAGCCAAGAAGAAAAGAGTGATCAAAAATATTAAATGTTACATATAGATAAAATAATATAAAGACAGAAAAGTATCTATCAAAATTGGCAGTTCAAGGGACCAGCTGATGAGTTAACGGTTACATTACTAGACTCCCACATGTCAACTATGGTCTGAGTCCTGGACCTGGTGGCTTAAACTCACACCAGGCACGTGTGTAGGCATGCCCAAAATCCTGAGAGGAGAATGGAGGAGAAGGGATTGCAGTGTGGCCAATCCCCTGGGGGGTGATTTTTTCGCTTTCTGTCTTTCAGTCTCTTCGGCAAGTGCATGCACCCTATAGCAAAAAAAAAAAAAAAAAAAAAAAAAAAATACTCTCAAGAACAAAAAGAATTGGCAGTTCAAAGGCCTCTGAAAACCAGGATGAAATGGAGTCAAGATGGAATGAGTATCGAGGGAAAGGAGATGAGTACAGTGTATACTTTCAAGAAGCTTAGCTATGACAGGATGACGAGACAAGGCAGTTGCGGAAAGAACATGTGGGGCGAACAATGGAGACTTCTGTTGATTTTAAGATGAGAGAGGTTTTAGTATATTTTATGTGTAGGTACAGTGAAAGAAAGCTGATTGATAATGAATCAATCTGAAATTTCCTGAAAGCTCCCTATTGGAAGGGAATCCTTATTCACCAGCTGATTCCCAGCATGTACTCCAATGTCTGACACAATAACCGTCAGTGAATGCTTGTAAATGATGGAAATGTGGACGAAAAGACGGACTCTTGCTCACTCTACTGGGTAAGGTCACTAGATTTGCTGTCAAAAGATCTAAGCTTACATATGCCTTTGCTACTTTCTCACCCTAAGTAAACGGGTGAATTCTCTCTGTTTTCTAACCTATAAGGTGAGGAAGAGACTGCATGCTGTTTGACTCACAGAGTTGTGAACATCAGGTTGAAATACTGGATAATAAAGAATTTCAAGTCAACACGGCTTTTAGTACTCATAAAAAATCATACCAAAAACAAGTGTTTACTAAAATATTACATTACAAACTTGTAAACAAAAGCATATTTCTATAAACATACAGTGAACTATGTTATCTACAAAAATATGATACTTACTAAAACACCAGGGGTGACAGATCAATCTATACGCAGTAGATAAAAGTTTGTGGAAAAACCGAATTAAAGTATGAGTTTCATTTGCAGCAGAATATTTTTAAATTTACAGTTTTTATAACATGCATTTTCAATGAACTTTTTGAAGACCTCTTATAAGTAGATTGATAGATAGATAGATAGATAGATAGATAGATAGATAAAAAGCGAGAGAGACAGATGCTGAAAGGAAAGGGATGGAGAGTAGAAGAAATTATATTCCCCAGTATTTTATTATGCATTTCTAAGTAGTACCATATTAACTACATAATCACCACCTATTATTTTTATTTAAGAGTTCTTAAGATCTAGAAAAAAGGATTTTAGAATAGAAAATATTTTAAAGAACTGTTAAAATAATATCCTGGGACCAACAGATGGAGTGGTAGTTGCATCACTGGACTCTCACATAGTCAACTGCAGTTCAAGTCCCAGACCCAGCGGCTTAAAACTCATGCTGGGAGCTTCTATGTGCATGCCCAAGATCCCGAGAGGAGAATGGAGAAGGGACTGCAGCGTGACGATTCCTCCCGGGGAGTGATTTCTCACTTTCTGTCTCTCCATCTCTGTGTCTCCAGTGAGCGCATGTACCCTACAACAAAAATTTTTCTAAACAACAACAATAATAATATCCTATTGACTAGAAACAACTCATTTTTCAGGTCTCGGAACAAAATTACATTATTTCCCAATGTAGATATTAAGTCTCTGGGAAAAATGAAACCACCTACTTGAGTGGCTTTACTGTAATCAAGCACTCCATCCACTGATCCAGAAGGAGAGTCATCGACATGATAAATTCTGTAAAAAAAAAGGTCAGAATTTCAAAGAAAGTTTAAGTAAAAGTTTTACTGTTTTATAATCTCTAGAACAATTAAATGACTCAATGCTACCAGTGAATATGTTTAATATAAAATCCTTATTATTTTAAAGAGTTTTTGACACCACTCAATCTTATTATGGTAGAAACTGTCTACCAGTTGTGCCAAAAATAGATCTGAACTTTGAATCATATATTCCTAATGAATTTCATTAAGCTCTGAAAGATACTTTCCCTCACTACACAGCTGAACAGCAGTCAGGAGAAATTACTAATACACTAACTTTCTCTGTGGTTTCTCCATAATTTCCCTTCTATTAATGTGTTTAATAAAAGCACATAAATGGATTTGGGAAGCTCTAGTTAATAAGTTTCGTTCTGATGTAAAGAAGCCTTCCCATTGCTTTCAGACACCCGGCGTCTCCCTGGTCCCTTAGTTACAATACTGATTTACACCTCCAGCAGGGCTGCTGCTGGGCTGCTGTCTCTCTCTCTCACTAGGCTGTGTTTCCTGGAGGCGAAGACCAGGTATCTCCAGTCCCTAGCACAGTGCTACCCACTGTCAAGTGCTCCCTAACATCTCCTGACCAATTATGAAAATGACTGGAAGTGAATAGGGAAAAAAGATCACAGAGTAGCTCTGTGGTCCTGGGCAAAAGACTTAACTTGCCCGAGCCTTTGCTGAGTTTCTGAGATATATAAATAAACATTGCGAAGCACATAGCACAGAGTCTGACACAGAAAAGGAGTTCAAGAAAGTGTAGCTGTAATATAACCCTAAGAATATCATGCCATGTTCTATTTTTAAATGCTATGAAATTTTGTCATTGTTCATTTACGATCATAATTGTACTTTCACTAATATGAGATAAAATTTTAAATCTGTTTAATAGACATGTATTCAAATGCAGCAATATATATATCAGTTTGGAGGTGCCACATGTTCCTATATCTTAATACATTTCTATTAAGCATATCCAGTGCTACTTAGTCATCACAAAATAAAAGCCACAGATGTAGGGAGAGGAGGTCCTTCAAGAGATCATTTGTTCCAGCTCTTTCTAAAGCACAAGAGAGGCCAGTCTGAGTAAACAGGCACAGTGTCACATGAACCTGCTTTATGTCCAAGCTCTTATCGGCTGGTGACCTCTGACAAATAGGTTAAGTTCACATGTTTGTTTCCTCTCTGCAAAACAGGGGTAACAGAAGTATGGACCAGATTTATATTAACTGTATTTTTCAGATGAGGAGACTGAGGTCGAGGGAGAACATGTCAAAAATCATTAACACCGGGACAAGCAGTTAGCGTAATGGCTATGTCGCTGTACTCCCATGTAGCCGACCGGGGTTTGAGTCCCGGACCTGGTGGCTTGAACTCACGCCGGGCGTGTGTATGTGCGTGCCCAGGATTCCGAGGGGAGAATGGAGGAGAGAGGATTGCAGCGTGGCCATCCCCCCCCCAGGGGGTGACTTCTTGCTTTCTATCTCTCTGTCTCTTTCTAGTGAATGCACATGCCCCATAGCAAAAACCTCTCCAAACAAACAAACAAACAAAATCATTAACACTAGCAAGCACATTAGGATCAGCAGATGGCATGATGGTTAC
Source organism: Tupaia tana (assembly GCA_026018925.1). Classification (NCBI taxonomy): domain Eukaryota; kingdom Metazoa; phylum Chordata; class Mammalia; order Scandentia; family Tupaiidae; genus Tupaia; species Tupaia tana. Next base: position 213,372,700 of record JAKSZU010000003.1, on the reverse strand, counting down.
ACCGCTGGATTCCTATGTAATCAACCATGGTCCAAGTCCCAAACACGGCAGCTTAAAATGCATGCTGGGCATGTGTGCATGCATGCCCAAAATCCTGAGGAGAATGGAGGAAAAGGGACTGTGGCATGGCCATGCCCCCAGGGGGGTGATTTCTCGTTCACTATCTCTCTGGTGAGCACATGTACTCTATAGCAAAGATCTCTCTTAAAGAAATAAAAATAAAAAACTAGTAAGCATACTCCAGGATAGTAGTAAAAGGAAATGCCAATTTCTTGATATAAAAAAAGAAAAAAGAAAAAAAAAAAAAACAGAACCTCTTTAGCTGGCTAATAGAGCACATTCACTCTATGGAGAGGCTAGAATCATTTGTCCCAGCTTTGTCCTGAGATCCACCTTCTCCCCAAAGACCACAAGTGGCTCTGCTAAGTGGCTATCACAACAGTCCTACCAGCGTGAGGGTTCCCACACACAGTAGTCGGAGAGGCCAAAGATTCCTTCCATTTAGTCTTCCAGCACCACTGGGAAGACAGAACATTTTTCAACTGTTTTTTTCCACTTCCATATGTATGCACATATCAGAAATACTTCTCCTGGGAACCTGTCTCCTATCTTAGTGCATGAGCGAGCCTTACAGGAATGGGAAGGGAAGGTTGCATTAAGATCTCAAGTATGTGTAAGAGAAGAAGAGGATCTGAAAAAACAATCTGGGATTTCTGACATGACTCTCACCACCCACTCCCATCGAAATAGGTCTATGACCACGTTAAGAATCATTGGGTTGGGAACCAGCAGTTAGCGTAATGGCTATGTCGCTGGACTCCCACGTAGTCGACCGCGGTTCGCGTCTCGGACCCGGTGGCTTACAACTCACGCCGGGCGCGTGTGCGTGCGTGCCCAAGATCCCGAGAGGAGAATGGAGGAGAAGGGATTGCGGCGTGACCATCCCCCCTGGGGGGTGATTTCTCGCTTTCTGTCTCTATGTCTCTCTCTGTCTGTCTGGCGAGCGCACGCGCCCTATAGCGAAAAACCTCTCCAAAAAAAAAAAAAAATCAGGAATGAAGCATTAGTTAAGACACTCAAACATCAGCTGAGTAACTGCATTTCGGGATAGCATAACCCTAATATGCTGGGAGTGGGTAAGTAAGGACAGCCATCTCCTTATAAAAACACAAATGTCCAACCTTTAACTCTAAGGGCTTTCTTTTATTACCATGATATCTCTCTTTTATTTTGATAAACTTAAACAGATAAATTCGAAAGATATTCAAATTAATGAAAAAATATTTCTATTAAGGCAGTCATGACAGTTCTCAAGCATGATAATTTGTAATTAACTGTGTCTGATTTAAATGTGATATGGCTAAGCTACTAAAATGATATGTATCAACAGATATACCTTTCTCTCCCTTCTTTTTGGGACTGTGAGAGCTGGTTAATCTCCAACGCTGTGAGCTTCCTTGCCACACAATATTGCCAGGAGTAAAATGCTTCTTTTGAAGCTGCTATCACATGAGTTTTGGTCATTGCAACAAATAATGGTACTATTAAAAAGAATATTAAGACAATAAAATTCCAATTAACACAGAATCATAGAATACATATTTGTGCTGCAAAATATTCAGTAATCACTGAGTCCAACCCCTTATTTTACAGACAAAATACCCATACGTGGTCTCAAAATACCTACACACAGCTTCTGAAATCAGAAAAGAATCAAAAGTTTATAGGAACATATAAATATATTAACTCAAAATGAATCAAAGACCTTAATACAAGAACTAAAATCACACAACTCTTAAAAGAAAACTTAGATCTTTGTGACCTTAGTTAGGCAGTGGTTGGCTTCTTAAATATGACACCAAAAGCACAGTAAGTAACAAAAGAAAAAGTAGATAAATTCGACTTCATCAAAATGATTAACATTTGGGACCAGCAATTGGCATAATGGCTATGTCACTGGACTCCCATGTAGTCAACTGCGGTTCAAGTTCCGGACCTGGTGGCTTAAACGCACATCGGGCGTGTGTGCGTGCGTGCATGAGTGCATGCCCAAGATCCCAAGAGGAGCATAGAGGAGAAGGGATTGCAGCATGGCCATCCCCCCTGGGGTGTGATTTCTTGCTTTCTGTCTCTCTGTCTCTCTCTGTCTTTCTGGCAAGCACATGCACCTTATAGCAAAAAATCTCTCTCTCAAAAAAAAAAAAAAATGATTAACATTTGTACTCCAAATGACATCATCAAGAAAGTGAAAAGACAACCCAAAGGAGAAAATATCTGCAAATCATATGTTTTATAAGTATTATATTTAGGCTATATAAAGAACTCTTACATCTCAATAATAAATAAACAACCCAATTTAAAAATGAGACAAGGAACTGAATAGATATTTCTCCAATTAACATATACAAATGTCAAGAATCAAAGGAAACGATAGTCAACATCATTAGTCATTGGGAAGATGCAAATCAAAACCATACTCACTGGGACAGCTAGAATCAGAAAGTCAGTCAACTTGTGTTGGCAAGGCTATGGAAAAATGGTGAGACTACAAAATGGTGTGCCCATTTTGAAAAACACTGTTATAGTTCCTCAAAGGGTTAAATGTAGAATTACCATGTGCCCTAGCAATTCCATCCTTAAGTATATATACAAGAAAAATGAAAACATATGTCTACACAAAAACTCATACACAGGGCCAGAGGTGGAGTAGTGGTTAAGGCACTGGACTCCACATGGCCAACCTCAGTTCAAGTCCTGGACCTGGCAGCTTGAAAATCATGCTGGGGGTGTGTGCATACATGCCCAAAATCCCAGGAAGAGAATGGAGGAGAAGGGATTGTGGCATGGCCATCCTCCCTTGGGGATGATTTCTCACTTTCCCTTACACTATCTCGCTCTGTCTTTCTCTGGCAAGTGTGTGTGCCCTATGGCAAAAACCTAAAAAGAAGAAACAATAAAAGTCATACACAAATGTTCTTAACAGTATTATTCATAATAGCCAAATGTAGAAACAACCCAAATGTCCATTACCAACAGATAAATAAATAAATTTCCACTCCTTTCTCCCATCTCCACTAGCAATTACTGCTTTGTTCAGGCTTTCATCCTTTCCACTCATTTCATATGTCTTATATTTCCATCTCGATTTACAAAAGAAAATCCTCCCAAGTTCCTTCCTAATTTAGGAATATAATCTTCTAAACAAATATTTCTTCCATCTGTTCCATTTCCTGGAAAATATTTTATTGAGCACCTATTGTGTGCCCCTTTATAAAGCACATAGCTTCATCAACTCCATCTTATGGATAAGGAAACAGAGGGCTAAAAAAGTAAACTAACTTACCCAAGGCCACAAAGCACAGAATAAGCAATATAAAATTAAATACATGCTCTCATACAAAATAAAAGTAAAAAGGTTCATTAACTAAAGATCATCTTAGTAACTGGTTTCTAAATGTATAAACAATTAAAACAGTATAAAACTTTACATATTTTTTATTTATAAATACTAAACAGAGCAACATAGCCTGAATAGGAGGCTGGACACTCTTTGAGGATGACCCACATGGAAGGGTTCCCAATAGGCATCCAGAGACCTCCCTGTGTACAAGAGGTATGCATGTGCCCATGATCCAAGGCCAGCTGGAACTAGGGCTAAGACCCTTTTGGGGGTTTCCCCTCTCTCTCTTTCTTTTACTCTGTCTCTCTGCCTCTCTTTCTCTATGTCTTTTGCTCACAGAAGAAAGAAAGAAAAAAATTTAAAATAACATATGGCCAGAAAAAAGGAATTAGGTTTTTAGGAGCTATGATTTATGAAGTTCCTGTCACAGTTCAAATATGAAACATTTAAGGTGGGCCAGCCCATGGTGTGGTGGTTAAGGTGGCTGCATCCCACATGGCCAACTGCCCAGTTAATTCCCGACCTAGCAGCTTGAAAAACACACTGGGCACGTGCATATGCATGCCCAAAATCCTGAAAGGAGAGGAAGATGGAGAAGAGATTGCAGTATGACCATCCTCCATTGGGGATGCTTTCCATTTCTAGCTCTCTTTCTCTCTCTCCCTCTCTATCTGTCTCTTTCTCTCCAGCTAACACAAGTACCCTCTGGCAAAAAACTAAAATTAATTAATTAATTAAAAATTTAAGAGGCCAGCAGGTAGTATAGTGGATAAGGCGCTGGATCCCACATGGTCAACTGTACAATTTGAGGCCCACACCTGGTGGCTTGAAAAATCAGATCGGGCACATGTGCACACATGCCCAAAATCCCAAAAGGAAAATGTAGGAGAAGGGATTGGGGCTTGGCCATCTCCCCTCAGGAGTTCTTTCTCATTTTCTCTTTCTCTTTCCCTCTTTCTCTCTCTCTCTCTCCAGCGAGCACATGCACCCTATAGCAAACAAAAACCAATTTTTAAGGGTCAAAAAAAATTAGGCAATAAGAGACTTAGAAACTGCACAGAGAATTGTTTTTAAAAAATTATTTTTCATTACCATTGTCAAGCTTTCGTTTCAAGAAGTTTAGTTGTTTTATCCACCTCTGGAGGGAGCCCTAGGTCTTTCCTGCGGGTAACAATGTGCTGAGAACCAGGCCTGGAGAATGGCAGCAAAGCCTCCAGGGGGCGCTCACGCCAGGCTCAGCCTTTGCTTGGCTTCCCCTTTGTCTTCACTGAATCCTAAAACACTCACTAAATATTTAGTAAATCACATCATGGATAGCTACTCTGAAGCTGGCAACTATTATGCCCTTAGCATGATCTGAAGTAAGTTCACAGACCTTGCTGCTTTCTAATGAAATATAATCATTCCTAAGCAGACAAAATAATTATTCCTAGACAGACATTTTTTTCCAACAATGTTTACCTACAATTATAAACTATACTCATGTTCCTTTCTTTTATATACATCCTAAGTACTCACAAGGGTTTATCATTATTCTTATAACTCACAATTAAAATGTCAGCGGTTCAAGGTAAAAGTCAGATGTCTTAGATTCAAATTATGGGCATTTGCTATTCCTGTGGTCTTGGAGGAATTATTTTATTCTCGCTGAAATTTTAGTTGCTAGAAATTGAAAATAACAATAACACCAACCTTATAGAGTTGTTTTAAGGTTTAAAATAAATAAATACCGAGAACAACACAGTTCCTGGCACAGAGTAAAATGCTTAATAATAGTTTTAAAAGCTAACAGTTATTGAAATTTTGAAATATACAGCAGGCACTGTTCCAAACACATTACACACAGTAACTCACAACTGTCCTAAAAGTAGTAGTAGTATCCAGGATGAAGAAACTAAGGCATGAGGTAGTTATACTTTGCCCATGTCACAGGGACAGAAAGAGGCAGAACTGGAAACAAGCCCAGTCATTTGGGCTCCAAAACGTGTGGGATTTTTTTTTTTTTTTTTTTTTTTTTTTTTTAATTTAGAGAGAGAGAGAGATTTTTTGCTGTAAGGGTACATATGCTCACCAGAGAGACAGAAAGTGAGAAATCACCCCCTGGAGGGATGGCCACACTACAATCCCTTCTCTTCCATTCTCTCTCAGGATTTTTCACAGGTATGCACATGTGCCCAATGTGTTTTTAAGCCACCAGGTCCAGGACTCAAATCACTGTCAACTACATAGGAGTCCAGCGACATAACCATTACACCATCTGCTGGTCCCCTCCAGAACCTAAGCTCTTAATCACTATAGCATACTGACCCTCATTAAGGATAAGAAGTATTAGGTATGGCTGCTATTATTGTTCATATATGTACTACCTACCTACATTTTTATAATAAAACCAAATACAAATTCCAAATTAAAAAACCAGTCAATATAAATACAACTATATCTGAAATATGTTCTTCTGAATAAATATGGTAGTAATTCCAGCAAATTTATATGGGTAGATAATTTTATCTATATAAATTTTGCTAGTTCATTATTAAAACATCCATCCCACCCAGTTACTAAGCTTTTAGGAAACAGAAAACTAAATTTTAATGGATAGAATGTTTTTAGGAAAAAAAAAAAAAAACACACAACCAAGATAAAAACATTCCATGCCCTTCTCAACTGTTCAATATTTGGAAAGAAAAAGGAAAGATTATAAGAAAAAAAATTAAAGCAAATAAGTATGCTTCTATTAATTGAACACTAATAGGTAGCAGTTACCAGCCAAGCAAGGATGTAAAATAATTTAAAACAATCTAGGAATTCACATATATGTAAAACCTGCTTGTAATATTTTTATGCTGAGGCCTGAAATAAATGCCTACATCTGTAACGTTCCCCCACTTTCCAATTTATTCATTTCTCAGCTCTTTTAAGAGCTGGTAAACTGAAATTACACTGAAACATTTTCATCAAATTAGCCTTCTCTGTAGTATATGGAAAATGTAGTGCACGTGTTAGAAACTGTCATTAGAAAGCTGCCTCTGTGCTCCCACCAAAATGACCACAGCCCAGGCAAAATGGTAGTTTCTAGCCACTTTCAAGTCTCTGCCTCCCTGCAAATGCTGTTTTCTCTCCTTAAAACATCAATTAAAGGGACCAACAGATGGCACAGCAGTTACATCACTGGATTCCCACGTAGTCGACCATGGTTTGAGTCCCAGACCCGGCAGCTTGAAATTCACACCGGGCACATGTGCATGCATGCCCAGGATCCCAAGAGGAGACAGAGGAGAAGGGACTGTGGCATGGCCATCCCCCCGGTGGGGGTGATTTCTCACTTTCTGTCTCTCTGTCTCTCTCTGTATCTCCAGCAAGCACATGCACCCTGTAGTTAAAAAATATTTCTTTAAAATAAATAAAAATACTGACTTTTCAAAACTCAGTTCAGATGAAACCTTCTCTAAGTAAAAAAGTCCCTGACACCCTTATGCACCAATATCTCTATCCAGCACCTAGCACAAAACCTGGAGCAGGAGAGCATTAAGTTACTGGTCAAAGGCCTCCCTGTGTTTTAATTACTCGTTTGGGCATCCTACTAGAAATGGTCACAATCAACTTATCACCCCCAGTGACCAGTATAGCACCTGAATCAGTACATCCTCCCTAATAATTTGCTTAATAAATGAGTTACCATTTTCTATCATATTTAAATGATAGATAATAAATATTTTCTATGCATTCAACAAATACCTGTTAAGGGACAATCGCAGTGTTGATAGTGGGGATATAGAAATAAATTAGACATAGATCTCTAAGAAGTCAAAGTCTAGGCGCACGGGTAGTGCGATGCTCGGTGATGCTCAGGCCAGACGGGAAGGTGCTGGGTTCATGGTGCGAGGTCTCCCTGTGTGTGCCAGGTCCAGGTGCGTGTGCCTGTGTTCCTGACTGGCTGGGGGTGGAGCATAGTGTGAAGATCCCACTGGGAGTACCCGTCTGTCCCTCTCCCCTCCGTCTCCCTTTGTTTCTGTCTCTCTCTCATGAAATAAATAAACTTTTATAAAAGATGCTTAAAGTGTAGTGGGAAAGATAGACAAGAAAATCAATAATTACACTTCAGGGTAAGAAACAGTTACACCAAAGGTATCATTGTTCTCAACACAAAACCACTAAAAAAGGGTGTTGGGGTTTGGGTTTTTTTTTTTTTTTTTTTTTTTTTTTGCACTTCCACATGTAGACTACAACAGAGTCTCACCCACTAAGCTTCTATAATAATGTATAAAGCTTTTTTTTTTTTTTTTTTGAGAGGTTTTTGCTACAGGGCGCGTGCGCTCGCCAGACAGAAAGAGACATAGAGACAGAAAGCAAGAAATCACCCCCCAGGGGGGATGGTCACGCCGCAATCCCTTCTCCTCCATTCTCCTCCTGGGATCTTGGGCACGCACGCACACGCGCCCGGCGTGAGTTTTAAGCCACCGGGTCCGGGACGCGAACCGCGGTCGACTACGTGGGAGTCCAGCGACATAGCCATTACACTAACTGCCAGTTCCCAAGCTTTTTTTTTTTTTTTTTTGAGAGAGAGAGAGATTTTTGCTATAGGGCACATATTCTCGCCAAAGAGACAGAAAGTGAAAAATCACCCCCCGGGGTGATTTCCCCAGGGAGGATGGCCACGTTGCAATCCCTTCTCCTTCATTTTGGGATTTTGGGCATGCATGCACACACCTGGTGTTGAGTTTCAAGCTTCCAGGTCCAGGACTCAAACTGTGGTAGGCCACGTGGGAGTCCAGTGCCTTAACCACTACGCCATCTACTGGTTCCATAAAGTTCTTTTTCAAAATTTTTACAGAGATCATCAAGAGAAAGAAGAGATGGCCAAACAAAAATATATGTTCTAGAACTGTATCTATCAATTACATACCTTTTCTGCTTTAGCTTTCAGTCCATATAAAAATTTGGCATAAACACTTAAAAAATGAATTTTACAGGATATGTATGAAACAAAATATTGAGTCTTTGGCTTTTTGCTGCAGACCAATTAAAGAACTGTTTGTTAAAATTTCAGCCAGCAAGACTAAAAAATAAATAAATTTTGAGACTCAAAAATATAAATAATCATGCCCTCAAGTAATTTGCCATTTTGTGAAGGGAAAGGAATTATATTTAGCTTTATTTGAAAAAAAATATTCTGTGATAAAAATTACTTTGAGGCTTATTCAATTATCATTATGGTTCTATGTCAAAATTTTTGATATTAAAAGAAAAAACATATAATCTAAAGACTGACAGAATTTAACCCTTAAAGACTGTATATATAAATAAATAAAACATTTGTGTGAGAAGAATAATTTTAGGTTAAGTCTTTTAACAAGGGACTCTTAACACACGCATATATGTATATATATGGCATGTCTTGGGACCATTAGATGGCATAATTGTTACATCACTGGACTCCCATGTAGTCGACTGCGGTTCAAGTCCTGGACTTGGAGGTTTAAAACACACTGGGCATATTGTGCATGTGTGCCCGAAATCCTAAGAGGAGAATGGAAGAAAAGGGATTGTGGCATGGCCATCCTGCTAGGGAATGATTTCTCGCTTTCTGTTGCTCTGTCTGGCAAGCACACACACCCTATAGCAAAAATCTCTCAAAAAAATAAAAAAATAAAAAATATATATAAGTATGCCTTTGTTAGCAATGAATGTTAAGGACATGAAGTTTAAATGTTTCTTGAGATCAGAATGAGAGTTAACCAGATCCTAAAGGTGGAGTATAAAGTCTTTGAGGCCAACATTTCTCTAATTTGCTTCTCTCATTCAGAGAGCCAAGCAAAATGCAAACACTTAGAAGACAGACATTAACATTTAATTGTTTAGACTGAATGCTCAATCTGAAAAAAAAAAAAAAAAAGACTAATTCTCTGGGTCAAAACATTCGATACATCTTTAGTTATTAGATCTAATGATTTTTGAAATATCATATACTAACAGACACTTTAAAAAAACATTAATTTGGGGGTCTAGCAGTTGGTATAATGGCTATGTTGCTGGACTCCCATGTAGTCAACACAGTTCAAGTCCTGGGCCCGGTGGCTTAAACTCACGCCGGGTACATGTGCATGCATGCCCAAGATCCCAAGAGGAGAATGGAGGAGAAGGAATTGTGGCATGGCCATCCCTCCTGGGGGGGGTGATTTCTCGCTTTCTGCCTTTCTGTGTCTCTCGGTATTTCTGGCGAGTGCACGTGCCCTATAACAAAAATGTCTCAAAAAAATAATAATAATAATTTTGAAAGGTGCAGTGAAATAGTTACGAAGGATTTGTTAATGAATTTTAACAAACTACATAGAATATGAACCTTTCATAGATTACTTTTCTAGCTACTGGATAGAAGTAATGGTAAATTTAAAGCAACAAATATCTTCTCAAAACAAAAGGTCAAGTATTTTTTTAAGTTGTCCTTATTAATAGACTGATTTCACTAGAAAAATCTGGAAAGGGCTAACTGACTTTTATAAGCAGCTAGTGTTTTTATGAAAGAGAGGTATTTACAAGCAGCTTATTAATAATACAAGTGGTTTAATAGCAAAATTCTTTCTGCAATGCTCAGTTTATGATAGACTGATCATTAAGCTGCATACCAATTCCTGCACAATTATATCTCCCATTGAAAGCCAATGATTGCAGTATAGCATTTGTAAACTTGAGAGGAGAATGGAGGAGAAGGGATTGCGGTGTGACCACCCCCCCCCCCCCCCACCCCGGGGGATGATTTCTCGCTTTCTGTCTCTATGTCTCTCTCTGTCTGTCTGGCGAGCGCACGTGCCCTATAGCAAAAACCTCTCAAAAAAAAAAAAAAAAAAAAAAAGCATTTGTAAACTTGTCGTACATTTTAGATGGAGTAACTTTATCATTTATTGTACTAACCAGGAGACTTTGGAGATGAAATGGGGGTATTATTAATAATTCTACCATACCAACAGGAATAAACTGGAATTAGACCTGACAAACAAGGAATATCCACTTTAGAGAATACCATTCTAGTTGATACCATTGTCTGGTTTTCAAATTAGTGTTACAAATAAGACCTGATTGGAGAAGGAATAAATATTAACATTTCCTTACCGATATCAATGTATTTTGGATCCAAGGGTGTGCCAAAAGAATTACAAAGAACTAGTACAAACTGTGAACAAACAAAACAAAGAGTATCAGAAATCCCACTTACAAATAATAAAGGAAATATGCTTGATGTGTACATCCTTGTCTAAGTATCACTAACTGGGAAATATTGATAGAATCATTATGTACAAAGAATGGCAAAGAAAGACTATCTGCAGCATTTAATATAAAGAAACATGAAATAAAATTAAACCAAGGCTGGTTTCACAATATAATGGAACGTTACAGTTTTTAAAAGGAAACTCAAAACCCACAAGTACACCAGGTACTTGCCATCATTTATACTTCTAAAATTCCTGCTCAACTATAGTCTCAAAACTTATTTCTACCTATAACCAGCCATATATGTAAGAGTTAACTTGTTACCATGGCACCAAATGTCTCCATCTCGTTCTCCTCCTTTGAAGCAATATATAAATGACACGAAAAATTCAGTTAATTCAAGAAAGACATAACCCAACCTAATGAACATGACTTATATGTTAATAACTACCAATGACTAATCTTAAGAAAATGAGTAAGTAAAATGAACACTTTATATCACATTATTCTAAAGTGACTGCTTCATTTTTCTTACTGTAAGTCGCCATTTCTGTATCAGGTACTAGAAATAATATTCTATTTAGATGTTTTCCTAACTAGAGTAGTAATTTCAAATGAACCACTTCTCTATGTGCTATTTACATACAGACTTTTTTCTTTTCAGTATCTTACTTTTTTTAAAGAGATTTATCCTATAGGGCACATGTGCTCGCCAGAGAGAGAGAGACAGAAAACAAGAAATCACCTCCCCTCCCCCAGGGGGATGGCCACGCCGCAAACCCTTCTCCTCCATTCTCCTCTACAGACCTTGGGCATGCACTCACACTCGCCCAGCCTAAGTTTTAAGCCACCAAGTTCAGGACTCAAGCCATGGTCGACTATGTAGGAGTTCAGCAACGTTAACCATTACACCATCTGCTGGTCCCAGAGTATCTTAAATTTCATTTGGTTAATTTCAAAATATAAACTAAATGACAAAAATTAAGCCAAAAAGTTCATAATTTACCTTAAAATAAGTTTATTCACTACCATAAAATACCACAAATAAATTGTATTTTTCCACTGACTTTTCATTTTCTTTCAGTTATACGTGTCCATAGTTCAAGAATCAAGCAGTTCCATGAGACTTATTAGTAAAACTGCCAGTCCTCCCTAAACTCCCATTTCCTGCTTCCTTTAATTTATCCTTTGCTACTTACCTCTATAAATCTAAGTAATGTCTTTATAATGCTACTTCTTATTTTGTTTTATTTCAGTCTGAGGCATTATCTAATGCCTTCCCACTACAGAAGACAAGTAGCTTGCCTTCTTCCTTTCTTCCCACCCTACCACCACATAGGAGCACATTTCTATCCCTCCGTCTTTCCACTTTTACCATAAAATTCACCCTAAATTTAAATAATACTTGAATTAAAAGCTTCAGGAGTGAAGGGGAAGCAGGTGGCGTTTTGCTTAAGACATTGGACTCCCACACGGTCTCACGTACTTTGAGTCCTGGACCTGGCAGCTTGTTTTCTCACAATCCCTCTCTCTCTTTCTCTCTAGTCAAGTTAAATAATAATATTAATGAATACAATTAAATAATTGAAAGAAAAAATAATTATTGAAAGAAAAAAAAAAAAACTTTTGGAGGGCGAGCCTGTGGCGTGATGATTAAGGATCTCACGTGGCCAACCAAGCAGTTCAAGTCCCAGACCCAGTGCGTTTTCACAGGGCACAGAATGCTTGCCCAAAATCCCAACAGGAGAGAGAAATTGAGAAGAAGTTGTGGCATGACCATTCCCCATGGGGCATACCTTCTCACTTTCTCCCTCTCTGTCTCTCTGGAAAGCACATGCACTCTCTGGCGAATTAAAAAAAAAAAAAAAAAAAAAAAAGAAAAAAGGAAGCTTTGGGGGGCCAGCCCCATGGTCTGGTAGTTAAAGGAACTGAATGCCACAGGACCAACCAGTTCAAATCCCAGTCCCAGCAGCTTTGGAGACACACATGTGCATGCCCGAAATCTCGTCGGGATGACAAGATGGAAGAAGGGATTGCAGCATGACCAAGCCCCATTGGAGGTGCTTTCTCCCTCTCTCTGGTAAGCACATATGCCCACTGGCAATTTTTTAAAGCTTTTTTAATTAAAAAAAAAATGTGATTACACATTTTGTCTGTGTAATGGTCTCATACATCTACCGTTACTCACGGCTGAGTCATTGGATTTACCATGATCTCTTTTCCTTTCAAGCACACTCTGGCTCCCCTGGAGCTGATCCTGCTTTCCTTGCTTAGTTTTCTATGTACTTACTACTAACTCAGATCCCAGTTCGCCCAGCCTACGCGTGTCTCCTCTCCACGGCTCCGACACGGCAGCCGTTCTATTGGCTGCATCCTCCTGAGTCTTTCTGAAGCTCCTGACCTTCTCCCATCTGACCCCTGGGCATGCCATGCTCTGTCACCAGGTCCCAGTCTCCACCCCCAGGGCTGGTTCTCGTGTTCCTCCCTCTTTCTTGGTTTATTCCTCTTTCTGGTGAGCAAACATCCTGAGGTAACTTCCTAAGACGGGGAATCTTGAAAGGAAAATTTCTGGTGACCTTGCACATCTAAAAACATGTCTTTTACTCACATTTAATAAGTAGTTTGCTCGATATGGGATTCTAGATAGGGAATCATTTTTTTCTCTGAATTTTAAAGGCAATTCTCCAAACTATTGTTGTTGACAACTCAAATGCCATTAGGATGCCTGATCTCATAAAATTTGTTTTTTCTTCTTGAAAACATGTCCCCGATGTTCTGAAATTTCACAATGATGTGCCGAGGTATGGAAATATTTTTATTCACTGAGCTAGGTACTTTCCATGGAAACCCCGAAGATAAATTTTATTATTTTTTAAAATTATTATTCATTTACTCTTCTCCATTTTGCCTGTTTATTCTTCTTAGAAATATTATTCAAATGTTAAACTTCTAAGACTAATCTCCTCTTTTCCTACTTCTTCACTTCTATTTTCCATTTCCTTTCTTTTTGCTCCACATTTTAAAGGCATTTTCCTTCATTTTTATCTTCTAATCTTTCTGTCAAATTTTTTCTTCTTTTTTTTGGAGAGGTTTTTGCTATAGGGTGCATGCACTCACCCGAAAGACAGAGAGAGAGAGAGACAGAAAGCAAGAAATCAGCCCCCAGGGGAATGACCACACCGCAATTCCTTCTCCTCCATTCTCCTCTCGGGATCTTGGGCACACACGGACACGCACTCGGTGTGAGTTTAAGCCACTGGGTCCGGGACTCGAACCGTAGTCAACTACATGGGAGTCCAGCGACATAGCCATTATACTAACTGCTGGTCCCTTTCTGTCAAATTTTTATCACGGCTATTATATTAATAATTTCCAAAACCTTCCTTTCCTTTAATATCCTTTTCTTATTTATGGATATACCTTAAGTCTCTAAAAATAATAAGGATGGTTTTTTTGAAATGATGTTTGTTTTTTGATTGATTTTGAAGTGTATTCCCGCATAGTCTCTGCTTCCTCCAAGTTCTTTTCTTCTTGTGTTTATTTTTGGTGTCTATCTGTTAGAAGTTTCCCTCAAATATTTGATGATCCTTGTCTATCTGCTTATATTTATTTATTTACTACTTACTTATTTTAGGTGTTTAACATAGGACATGTGTGCTCACCAGAGACAGAGAGAGGGAAAGTGAGAAATGATCCGCCAGGTGGGATGGCCACACCATAATCCCTTCTCCTCCATTCTCCTCCCAGGACTTTGGGCACACACACACATGTGCCTAGAGTGATTTTCAAGCCACCAGGTCAAGGGCTCAAACCGTGGCTGCCCATGTGAGAATCCAGCACCTTAACCACACGCTACCTGCTAGCTAACCACCATGCTACCTTGGGGATTTCCAATCTCAGAATCTTTAGAGGTCTTTTCTCTTGAATTGGTCAAATTCTCCAAATAAGACTCTTACAATCTCCTACCTCAAAACTTGATGGTTGGCCACCAGTGTCCTAGAAACCGTGTGGGAAAGAGTTCTAGGAGTCATACTGAGAAATAAAATTTTAATGTAATTGTCCTGTTTCAGCAGTTTCTCCACTCTCAGCTATGCTTGGTGCTCTTCAATGCAGACTCTTTTTGATCTTCTCCAGAGAGTAAATCAGTCTAAATAAGTGATATAAGGGCAGCTGCCTATGGGCTCAGGGTAGGGAAGAAGACCTTGGAACCTGCTTCTTTATTAACCCCTTTTTAAAGTTTTCTCTTCCTTTTTTTTTTTTCTTTTAAACAAAAGGTCTCACATATTTATTATTGAACCAACCAACGCAGGACATAGAAACAAAGAGAAATATCATTTTTCCAATTATACACCCCAGTGGTCCAGGCCATGGTAACAACTTTCAGCTGGATATAGCACAGCAATGATGACTGGACACAGCTAAGAATGCTGCCACCTCACGAACAGCAACTCAGACCCAGCTTGCTTACTTCTCCAGTGTCTCCTCTGGAGTTGTACCTGATTTTGTCGCCAGTTTTCATTCAAATCCACTGACTGAATTCTTAGCCAGAACCCGTTTGATTCTGAAAGTCTTGTGAGAAGATGTGGTAAGGAGCCGAGTCGCCCATACACACCACGATGGCAGAGATATGAAGAGAACAGTTCCTCTTCTTCAAATAAGCTTCCAAATTGCTTTTATGTTTGTTTCTTTCTCCCACCAGGTACCCCCGAGTCCTGGCCTTTTTGAGGGTTCTGTGATATAAACTTTGCTTTCTCCATGAATGAGGCTTAGGATTCAGCTTTCTCGGTCCATTAAGGTAATTACCCGTACTCCATCTACTTTCTAACCCCAAAATCTTACAGCTGTTTTCTCTCCCTTTCTGATCTCTATGGGATAATGACTTTTCAAAAAACACCCTTACTGTTCTTTGAGTGCGCTTCAGGTGAAAATAAAGCCAAATGTGACTGTTCAAACTGTCACTTTTAACTGAAAACCACTTTTTACTGAAATAGCATCATTTATAATGTAGCCAAGGACACTAGCAGTCCTTTTTTGAAGTATTTACATACTTTTGCAAATACAGAAATGGCTGATATATTTTTTAAAAGACATTTGATATTTTTTGTGCTATGAGACATTGCTTTCTAAAGCAGTATGACGCGAAGTAGACTTCTCACTGTCAAAAAGTACCCAAACTATTATAAATGGTTATTGTTACATCATTTCTTCAGCATTTTTACCAGACATCTGGATATTCATTTTTGCTTCTGGAATTTTAACTTGGAAAAGGATTGTGGCATTTTAAATATATTTCAGAGACAAAAAGTTTCAGTACTGAACTGGCCAATATAAACTGCCAATGGTCAAGGGATTAGAGAAAAAAAATCAGGAACACAGAACCTATGAAGTCAAAAAACTTTTCCAAACAAGTCTAGATAGATATGACCAATAGACCCGATGTTGCTATACTTGCCAGTATTGAGGCCATGCTTAAGAGGGTAGATAACCAGAACCCAATTCTGCCAAATAGTCAACCCATCTATGTGACAAGGTACCAAGGAACACCTACCTGAGGATGATTTTCATCAGCTTTTGTAGCCAAAATGCAGAAATCGCCACAGGTAGTAATAGAAATGAGGCTCTTCACATATTTAACGTATTTCTCGTTGTTTTTTGTATTTCAAAAGACAACACAGTACTCTGGACGATCAGGTCTGGTGTATGCATAAACTACTGTATTTGAGCAATAACCCCACTAGAAGCAAGAAAGGGTGCGAATAGAAGAACAAAAGAGGGGAGGAAGGAAAGACAAAAGAAAGGATATTTATCATTGGGAAAGAAAACTCGTGTTTTTTAATTTATACTAAAAATATTGCAGATACTTGGTTTGTCTGTGCTGACACAATATACTCTTCAGAAATGGGAGATAGGATTCAGCCTCCAGCTTAAAGCCTTTTCTCACTAAAATAACAAAATGCCTAAAAGTAAAAAGATATTTATGAAGCAAAGACTGTGGGGCCAGCAGGTGGCATGGTGGTTATGGTGCAGGATTCCCACATGGCCAACCAGAGTTTGAATTCCAGACCCAGTGGCTAGAAAATCACACCAGGTACATGTATGTTTGTGCCCAAAATCCCTAGAGAAGAATGGAGGAGGATGGGTTGTGGCATGGCCATCCTTCCTGGGGGATGATTTCTAACTTTCTCTCTCTCTGTCTCTGTCTCTCTCTGGTGAGCATATACGTTCCATGGCAAACCCTAAAGAAAAAAAGCAAATAATGTGCCATAAAAATAAATTTAATTTGTTTCACTTTCTTTATTTTAATTTACAAGATTAAGCTGCAATAGTGAAAACCTTCAATAATCAACAATGGCTGCTGGGGAGACATAATAGGTGATATCTGTCCAAAGTTTAAAATTCTTGTCCCCAAGCCAAAATTTAAAAATAATTGCTTTGCCTTTTCCCCATCCACATTTTTTATATGTTTTTTTATTTTTTATCAGAGTAACATATTCACACAGTTTATAGTCAATTAGTTCTACATGGCTTATTTAAACAAAGGAAAACAAAATGCAGACCCCTGCCCAATTTTTCTCCCAGGACTAGATACATACAACTATTTTAGCTATAGCTATTCTAGTTCTTATCTCCATATAGTGTTATCTATTGATAATGAAACTTACAGCTGGAACCAGCAGATGGCATAATGGTTATATCACTGGACTCCCACAGAGTCGACTGTGGTTCGAGTCCCAGACCCGGTGGTTTAAAACTCATGCCAGGCACCATTATTCGTGATTGCTAAGACATGGAACCAACCCAAAAACCTACAAATAGATGAATGGATTAAAAAAGAGTGGTATGGGACCAGCAGATGGCATAATGGTTACATCACTGGACTCCCACATAGTCGACTACAGTTTGAGTCCTGGACTCAGCGGCTTACACTCACACTGGGCACGTGTGAATGCATGCCCAAAGTTCTGAGAGGACAATGGAGGGGAAGGGATTGCAGCGTGGGTATCCCCCATGGGGGGTGATTTCTTGCTTTCTGTCTCTCTCTGTCTCTCTGGCAAGCACACACACCTATAGCAAAAATCTTGGTATAAAAACAAACAAAAAAATGTGGCACATATACTCTATGGAATACTATGCAGCCATAAAAAACAACAAGACCCTTGCATTTGATAGAAAGTGGTCAAATATGGAAGATTTATTGCTGAATGAAGCAAGTCAGACTATGAAAGAAAGATATTGCATGTCTCCACTTAATATATACCAACTGTCTGCACTCTATGGTAGAGACTGAAAGATTGGAGGGTATAAAAGAATTGAAAATAGTTATGGACACTGGAGATAGTGTGTAAAGAGTAAGAGAGGGGAAAGAGAATACAGAAGGAAATTAGGGGGAAAATAGAGAGGCAAGATATTTGTGAGCCACAGTAATGGTTTATTACCTGATGATGATACAGTGTATAATATTCTCACCTGGACTGGTCTGAGGTGTATTTTATGTTGGATAAATTCTCTTTGCAAGCCAAATGATGTATAGCAATAGAATGTATAAAATAATAGTAATAAAATAAAAATTTATATTAAAAAAAAAACTCATGCCAGGCACATGTGTCTGCATGCCCAAAATCCTGAGAGGAGAATGGAGAAAGGATTGCGGCATGGCCATCCCCTCTGGGGGATAATTTTTTTCTTTCTGTCTCTCTGTTTCTCTCTGTCTCTCCAGCAAGTGCACACACCCTATAACAAAAATCTCTCTATAAAAGAAAAAAAAAAGAAAGAAACTTATAGTTTTCCTTTCTGCCAACTCTGCCAGTATACTTATGTATAATTTTGAATAAATTGATATTCAGTGTCAACACTGCTTAGCTTTTTGTACAGAGATGATGTCCTAAAGTTTTTATGTTAAAATAGTTTTAAATGCATAGAGAAGTTGTATTAGGTCATCGAGAAAGTCATCATGTATTTTTTTATGTTTTTCCATACAGAAATGTATCAAGACTTTGCCAACAACCCAATAAATACAGCACCGAGTCCTCATATAGACTTCATCCATTTTTTTCTTATTAACACCTTCCATTACAGGCACATTAGTCCCAACTGAGAAACCACATTACTACTAACTAAATTGCTAATACTATTAACCTAACTCTAGACTGCATTTGAATTGCACTAACTTTCCCCTGCTCTCCTTTTTCTATTCCAAAGCCCCATTTTGGATACATCATATTTAACTGTCACATCTCCAGAGGCTCCTCTGGGCTGGGATGGTTTCTCAGTCTTTCCTTGTTTTTGATGATCATCAGTCAGGTATTTTGTAGACTGTCCCTCAATCTCGGTGTGTCTGGTGTTTTTCTAATGCTTAGACTGGAGTTTCTTGTTTTCAGAAAGACCATAGACGTGAAAGGTTCTTATCATCATGTCATATCAGAGAGTACACGACATTCACATGCCATCACTGGTGACATTAAACTTGGTCACCTGGCTAAGGTGCTATTTGCTGGGTTTCTCCACTATAAAGCTACTTTATTTTTTGCCCCTCTATCCATATCCCACTCTGGAAGCTGAGTCCACAAGTGCAGACCATACTCAGGCTGACAGAAGTGGGAGTACACACTACTTCCTGGAAGGGACAAATCTAAGGGAATTGGAATACTTCTGCAAGGAAGATTTTCTTCTCTCCCACATCTTTCTTTCTTTATTTAGATCATTCAACTCATGGACATTCACAGCTTTGGTTACATAAAATGTTGCATCATTGATTATTCCTCAAGTGGTTTGGCTTTGGCTACAAGGAGCTCTTTCAGGTTAGCTGCCATGACCCTTTGACACTTTCCCACCCTTTGTTGTATGAACGCTTCCTTACTGTCTGGCACTATAAGAAGGCTCAGGCTTATCTGGTATTTTCCCTGCCCTAGTCCTGGAATCAGAGACTTCTCTAACGTGTTTTGACCATTAAAAATTAAATATAGGCCAAGCTGTGGTGTGGTGGTTAAAGTGGATGGATCCCATGTGGCCAACTGTACAGTTCAAGTATGTGACATGATGACTTGAAAAACATACTCTGTGTGTGTGTGTGTGTGTGTGTGTGTGTGTATGCCCAAGATTCCGAAAAGAAAATGGAGAAGGGATTGCAGTGTGGCCATTCTCCCAGGAGAGTGCTTTCTCACTTTCTCTCTCTCTTCTTCTTTCCACCTCCCAGAAAGCCCAGGTACCCAAAAGCATTTTTTTAAATAAATAAATATATAAAATTTTTACAATAGTTTGCCAATCAATCTTCTATTTCAGAGCTAGTTTTGGATCCACTGTTAAATTTAAGATAAAATATTGATTAGATATTGTATTATGTATTCTCATTTTCCCCTTTTAATCCATTCTGTGCTCTTCTCTACCTTGCTCTGAGCCCCAAAAGTTGATTTCTATTAACTCAATCACCTGGGCTAGCTTGCCTTCCAGCTCCCATAGGGTTTTGCCAATGGAAGGCACCAGCAGGTAGAAAAATGTAGTGGAGTATTTATTCACCCAATCTTTCTACCTGGACAGTTCACAGTGACTGTGCTCTTATAGAAGAGACATTCTTACAAAGCCACAGTTCTTGTGGGTTTCAAGAACATTACTCATTTACCTTGCCCTTGTGGGGCCAGGGCTGGTGGTGACAGCACCTCATCATTGCTAATCATTCATGCTTGTTTTATCACCCCTTGCCATTCTCTTTACTCCTGTTCCTACCCCTGTAATAAGCCTTTCATCAATCTCTCAATTACTCCCTTAAATGAGACATCGTTTCCTGCTGAAACCCTGACTTATGGAGTTGGTTTACTACAGTATTCTAGAAAAGTTTACTAGTTCTAAGGTCTTCACACACACACACACAATTTCCTTCTGTTAGTGTCTTTCTTTTTTTTGGAGAGGTTTTTGCCATAGGGCACATGTGCTCGCCATTGTGCGCTCGCCAAGAAGACAGAGAGACAGAAAGCAAGAAATCATTCCCCAGAGGGATGGCCATGCCACAATCCCTTCTCCTCCATTCTCCTCTTGGGATCTTGAGCATACACGCACATGCCCCCAGCATGAGTTTAAGACACTGGGTATGGGACTCGAACTGCGGTCGACTACATGGGAGTCCAGAGACATAGCCATTACGCCAACTGCTGGTCCCATCCTTCTGTTATTCTCTAAAACAAATAGGTATACATATACTTGGAGCTATAACAAGATTATTTAGTAAAAAAAAATTTTTATAGTTTATAATTACTCTTAATACTCACCTTATAATCAGGTCGAATATTTACAAAATATATATAGGAATCAACAGCTAGTGCAATTTTCAGTCCACCTCCTTCCCAAGATAGTGCAGACATGTGCTTTCCAGGTACTTTCCAAGTACCCAGATGCTGAAAAATATATTATTGCATATTTAACCTAAATTATTACAATGAACTCAAATAAAAATTATCACTAATCATTTCACAGAGATCAAAAGTGGTATGCGAATCATTTTGTGAAAGGTTACTATTCTATTAAAAACATATTTTAAAACATATGCAAAGAAGAGAAAGCCTCCAGGGTCCTCCACCTCTGCCTGGGTTGGGCCTTTGGGTTCAGCTTTAAGGCTGTGAAATACTCCCCCAGCCAGTGCTCCTCCGCAGACCCCAGTGCTAGCGAGGACAGAAAGCCTCCAGAGTCCTCCACCTCAGCCTTGCTTGGGCCTCTGGGTTCAGCTTCAGGGCTGTGAAGTACTCCCCCAGCCAGGGCTTCCTTCCCTGCTAGTTAGGACAGAAAGCCTCCAGGGTCCTCCACCTGCATTTTTAACCAAATTTCATTTTCTGCAATGTGATTTTTTATTTTTCCCCTTTTTCTTGTAGTGCTTTCCTCCTTTTTTCTTTGCTTTTCTTCCTCTTTCTATTTCCTACTCTTTTTGTTTTACCTTACTCTCCTGGTTTTACTGCTCAGCCCTTACCCACTGCCTAGAGACAACTAGGTGCACGGTAGCTAAATTCTGAACATTGTGAGCTTTAGAGAATTCTTTGCACCTCAAGTAGTGGTTGCAAAAATAGTGAAATTCCCCTTCATAAATCTGATTGCAAAACTCCTCCTGTTTTTTCCACACTGGAGAACACAGTAGAAGGGAGAAAATAGCACTGAATTATTTCACAGTAAGGGAAACACAGGAAATCACAGTTTTATAATCTTTTCCAACAAGTTAGGAAAAGTCAATACATTACACCAAATGACTAAAATTCAGAGTAGAGCCTTAAGGATGAGAGAATCAAGTAATACATCTCCAGCAAGGTACACTGTAACTCATCTCCACATAGGGAAATATTAGAGGACATTACCGAAATGTCAGAGAAAGAATTTAGAATATTTATGATAACAAAATTCTACGAGAGGCAAGAGAAAAGAGACATTGAGCTCCAAGAGATGAAAAGTCCTTCCATGATAGGAAAGAAGAATTGGACACCATAAAAAAGAATCAAACAGAACTGTTAGACATGAAGGCTATAATACAGGAAATTAAAACTTCCCTTGAAAAGATTAGAAGCAACTTAGACCATGCAGAAGATCGAATTTTGGAAGTAGAAGACAAAACTTCTAACTTAGAAAAAATTATCAAAAATAGTCAGAAAACAGCCAAGAAAACAGAGCATAATATACAAGAAATACTAGATACCATGAAACTCTCAAATATTCCAATAATTAGTATCCCAGAAGGTGAAGGATCTAATAAGGGCATGGATAATCTATTCCATGAAACACTGGAAGAAAACATCCCAAGTCTAGAGGGAAATTCAAACATCCAGACCCAAGAAATACAAAGAACCCCAGGTAGAATCAATCCAAAAAGATCCTTTCCATGGCATATTATAGCTAGATTGACTAAAACGACAAAGACACGATACTAAGACTGGCAAGAGAGAAATGTCAAATCACTTACAAAGGCTATCCCATCAGGTTAACACCAGATCTCTTATTGGATACAATGCAAGCAAGGAAAGAATGGGGAAATATATTCAAAGTGTTAAGTGAAAAACAATTTCAACCAAGAATCCTTTACCCAGCAAGATTATCCCTCACACGGGAAAAGAAAATAAAAACGCTCTCAGATAAACAAAACCTGATAGAATTTACCAACTCCAGACCAGCTCTTCAAGAAATTCTGAAAGGAGTACTATACCAAGAAAACCAAACAGAGACAGACAGCAGTAAGAGAACAAAAAACAACCAAGAATATGGCCAGCTTAATGTTAGGGACAAGTCTGGAAATATCGATAATAACATTGAATATTAATGGATTAAATTCTCCTATCAAGGGACACAGACTGGCAGACTGGATTAAAAATCAGAAACCCTCCATATGTTGTCTACAAGAAACCAATCTCGTGGATAAAGACAAACATAGACTAAAAGTAAAGGGCTGAAAAAAGGTATCCCATGCAAATGGAAACCAGAAAAAAGTGGGAGTCGCTATATTGATTATGGACAAAATAGACTTTAAGATGAAAACCATAAGAAGGGACAAAGAAGGGCATTATATAGTAGTAAAAGGGCTAATTCACCAAGAAGATAAAATGCTTATAAATATCTATGTACTGAACTTAGGAGCACCCAAATATGTAAAGGAAAGACTGCAAGATCTAAAAGGAGAAATAGACTGTAATACAATAATTGTTGGAGATCTCAACACCCCATTACCTTCTTTAGACAGGTCAATGAGACAAAAAAACAAGCAAAGAGATCCAGGACCTAAATGATATCATAAACTGGATGGACTTGATAGACATCTATAGAATTTTCCACCCAAAAAACACAAAATATACATTTTTCTCAGCTGCTCATGGTACTTTCTCAAAGACTGACCAGATGATAGAGCACAAAACCAGCCTTTACAGATTCAAAGGCATAGAAACTATATCCAACATCTTGTCCGACCATGATGAAATTGAACTTGATATTAATCTCAGGAAAAAACCTAAAAAATACACAAATACATGAAAACTAAATAACCTACTTCTAAATGACTTCATGACTACTGGAGAGATTAAGACTGAAATCAAAAGATTCATGGAAATAAACGATAATGAGTACACAAGTTTCCATAATTTATGGGACACTAAAAGCAGTTGTAAGAGGGAAGTTTATAGCAATTAGGGCGCACAAGAAAAAGATGGAAAGGTGGCAAAAGGACAACCTAACATCATGCCTCAGGGAGTTGGAAAAACAACAACAACAACAAAAACAACCAAAAAAAAAGCCAAAAAAATGCCAGGAGAAAAGAAATAATAAAGATTCAAGCAGAAATAAATGAAATAGAAAATAAGCAAATTACACAGAAAATAAATGAAAGCAAAAGCTGGTTCTTTGAAAAGATAAACCAGATTGACACACCATTAGCTAGACTTATTAAGAAGAGAGAAAGGAACCAGATACATCAAATTGGCAATGAAATCAGGCAACATTACAACCGACATAACAGAAATACAAAACATCATTAGAGGATACTATGAGTGACTATATGCCAACAAACAAGAAACATGGATGAGATGGACAAATTCCTGGAGATGTATAACCTACCAAGACTGACTCAAGAGGACACTGAAAGCCTGAGTAGACCTATAGCAAGCAATCATATTGAATCTCATTCGATGATAAATAACCTCCCAACAAAGAAAAGTCCAGGTCCCAATGGCTTCATTGCTAAATTTTACAAAACTTTTAAAAAAGAGGAAACCCCCCCCCCATCCTACTCACACTGTTTCTAGAGATCCAAAAGGAAGAAACCCTTCCAAACTCATTCTATGAAGCCTCCATTACACTCATTCCCAAAACGGATAAGGTTATGACCTATATCTACAGATATAGACACAGACCTATATCTCTGATGAATATAGATGCAAAAATTCTCAACAAGATACTTGCTAACTGTATTCAACAGCATATAAAAAAGACTATTCATCACAACCAGGTAGGCTTTATTCCATGGATGAAAAGGTGGTTCAACATACACAAAACCCTAAATGTAATACACCATATTAACAGAAAGAAAGATAAAAACCATATGATCATTTCAATTGCTGCAGAAAAAGCATTTGACAAAATATAACATCCTTTCATGATTAAGACTTTCAGTAAAATTGGCATAGAAGTATCATTTCTCAGCATAATAAGAGCCATCTATGAGAAACCTATAGCTACCATTATACTGAATGGAGGAAAGCTGGAAGCTTTTCCACTAAAAATTGGTACAAGACAAGGCTGCCCACTTTCTCCACTCCTATTCAGTGTAGTACTGGAAGTCCTAGCCAATGCGATCAGACAAGAGAAGGAAATAAAAGGCATTCCAATAGCGAAAGAAGAACTGAAATGATCTCTGTTTGTAGGTGACATGATTGTTTACATATAAGACCCAATAATATCCATGAAAAAACTCCTTGAAGTACTAAATGCATATAGTAAAGTGACAGGATACAATATTAACTTAAAAAAGCCTACAGCATTTCTATATACAAATGACAGGCAGACAGAGACAGAATTGAAGAAAGTAATACCATTTACCATAGCCACAAGGAGTATAAGATACTTAGGAATAAAACTAACCGAGGAAATCAAAGACCTCCAAAAAAAAAAAAAAAAAAAAAAAAACTATGAAAATCTTAAAAAGGAAATCAAAAAGGACACAAAAAGGTGGAAGGACATCTCATGTTCCTGGATTGACAGAATTCATATAATCGAAATGGCAATCCTACCCAAATTAATCTACATATTTAATGCAATCCCTATAAAATTTCAAAAGACATTCTTCACAGATATAGAAAAGACAATCATAGAATTTGTCTAGAATCATAAAAGACCACGTATTGCGAAAGCCATTCTGCACAAGAAAAGTGGAGTAGGGAGCATCTCACTTCCTGACCCCAAAATATACAAAGCTGTGATAAATCAAAACAGCATGTTATTGGCACAAAAACAGACATGAGGACCAATGGAACAGAGTAGAGACCCCAGAAGTAACCCCCAAAACATACAGCTAACTCATCTTTGACAAAGGGTACCAGTCAATCCAGTGGAAAAAGGAAACCTCTTTAGCAAATGGTGGTGGAAAAAATGGGCATCCACCTGCAGAAAGGTGAATCTGAACCCCTGTCTGTCACCATTAACAAAAATCAACTCAAAGTGGATCAAAGATCTAAACCTAAGACTGCAAACTATAAAACTACTGGTGGAAAACACTGGGGAAATGCTGGAAGACACTGGGGTAGGCAAAGACTTCTTAAGTAAGACTCCCAAAGCACAGGCAATAATCCCCAAAATAGACAGGTGGGATTACATCCGATTAAGAAGTTTCTGCACAGCAACAGACACCATAATTAGTGTGAATCAACAACCCTCAGAATGGGAAAGAATTTTGTTAACTGTGCCTCGGATAAGGGACTGATAACCAGAATACACAGGGAACTCAAGCAGCTTACCCAGAAAAGAAAGATTAACCCAATTAAAAGATGGGAAAATGAGCTGCATAAACAACTCTCTAAGGAAGACATATGAACAGCCAGAAAGCATATGAAGAAATGCTCAACATCCCTCATCATAAGGGAGATGCAGATCAAAACCACAATAAGATACCACCTAACCCCAATTAGAATGGCAAAGATTAAAAAAAAAAAAAAAAAAAAAGATAAGTGCTGGAGGGGATGCGGTGAAAGGAGAATACTCCTACACTGTTGGGAATGTAAATTGGTCCAGCCACTGTGGAGAACAATATGGAGGTTCCTCAAAGACCTTCAAATAGATCTACCATATGATCCAGCAATTCCACTCCTGGGTATCTACCCAAAGGACAGGAAAACACTCAGTCGGAAAAGCACTTGCAACTCTATATTCATTGCAGCCTTATTCACAATTGCTAAGACATGAAATCAACCCGAATGTCCACAAAGGGATGAATAGATTGAAAAAGTGTGGCGCATATACTCCATGGAATATTATTGAGCCATAAAACAATAGTAAGGTCCTAGATTTCGATAGAAAGTAGACAAATACGGAAGATTTGTGGCTGAGTGAAGCAAGTCAGGCTATGAAAGAGAGACACTGTCTGTCTCCACTTAACATATACCAACTGTCTGCACTCAATGGCAGAGACTGAAAGACTGGAGGACATACAAGCATTAAAAATTGTTATGGACACTAGAGCCAAAGTGGAAAGAGTATGGGAGGGGAAGAGCGTAGGAAAAGAAATTTGGGGGGAAAAATAGAGAGGTAAGACATTTGTGGGACACAGACATAGTTTATTATTTTTGATGAGGATGTGTATAGTATTCTCAACCGGAATGGACTGAGGTAAAGTCTCAGTATCATGGTGGGTAAAATCTCTTTACAATCTAAATGATCTATAGTGATTAGATGTATAAATAATAGTTTAAATTAATAAATTTTTAAAAATTTTTAAATAAAATACAAAAAAATTAATAAATGATGTGTGAAAAAAAAAGTTCTTACATCAAACATCAAATGACAAAGAATATAGTGAACGATGTTTAGGATTACAGTAAAAGTTTGTGGCCAGCCATGGTGGTGCAACAGTGATACAACACTCCAAGTGTGAAGCCATGTGGGAGGCTCTCCCTGTGCATGCTGGGTTCACACATGCATGCCAATGACACTGGCTGGCTGAAGCCGGGGGTGGATCATGGCATGGGGACCATTAGTCATGCTTGTCTTCTCTCTCTCTTTCTCCTCTTTCCTCTTTCATGGAAGAAATAAATAAGTAAACCATAAGTAAATAAATAAAGTAAAACTTTGGGAAAAAAAATATGCAAAGATGCATCATGACTTTTCCAACGACCCAATATAATGAAAAACACACACAGTTTAGGAGAAGTTTGCAAACTTTACCCAAAGAATTCAATATCAAATTTCATCAAATCTAAGATGGCATGGACTGAAATATGCATCTTTATTTTCATGCACAGCTAAGAAAAGAAAAAAACACATTACTAATTAAAATATGACAACTTGGATCATAAAATGCATCCCAATAATAAACTTACAAAAACTGTACACTTTAGAATCAATGAAATACTGTATTAGTATACTCAATCCTGAAGTCTTGCCTTCCTCTAGGAACCCTCACCAACTAGTCACCAAGGCCAGTCGCTTTTATTCCTTCCTAGTCTCCACAACTGCCTCTTTTCTTCACTGACCTATGGTAACAGTCTCCTAACTTCAATTCTTACCTTTCTATTCTTTTCTGATTCCCACCCTTAACCTCTCAATTTCAATCTCTTCTCTGCTGTCACAGTTAGCTTTCTGGAACACAAATCTGGTCATAATCTACCCTGCTTTTAAAAAGGGTTAATAATTTTAGAAAATCACTAGCTCCCTACAAGCACCTTCTTCAGGATGGCATAGTACAATGAACTCCTTTTTCCCATATGGCCCAAAACTACATCTTTATTGCTTAATATCTCACTATGTGGCTATAATACTCTATGGTCACTCTCAAGGCCCTCTGGACCTTTGTCCCACATTAGAGCCCTTCCCCCTGAAATCATCTTCTCCTTTCCCCCAGAACTCATCCATCTTTATTGTTTCTTGGCTTCCTTGAGTGCTCCTTTTCATCCTTCAAGATACAACTCAAATCTTACTCCCCCATTGAGTTTTGCTTTCTTTCCTCCCTCCCTGGTTGCAGAGAATTAGACAGTGAGCTCCTTGAGAGTACTAACTGTATCATACATTTATCACCCTAACCCTTAATAGATCACTTGGTAAACAGGTATTTAAGAAATATTCAAATATCTGTTTAGTAGACAATGTATTGGACATTGAACTAGTTTTTCATACTAGCTAGTACATTTTATGATTGAATTAATGAGTGAATGAGTGCAAATACATTTTTAATGTCGCCATGAAAAGACATTTTTAATGTATACTTATTTATCCAAACAGGATAATCCCAAGAATTGCAATAAATTGTACTAGTATCCCTTGTTATTAAGCAGATATTATCTCAAATTTAATACTGTTGTGGTTTGAATGTTTGTCCCCTCCAAAACTCTTGTTTTTAAGAAGTATTTATTTAAGTCCACTTGTTATTATTATTCTTTTAATTTGGCCAGAGACAAGAGAAAGGGAAAGCGAGAAAGTAAGACACTAGGTCCAGGACTCGAACTGCAGTCAGCCATGTGGGAATCCAGTGCCTTTACCCACCACGCCACCTGCCGGTCCCTCCAAAACTTTTTTAAAAATATAATTGCTACTGTAATGATACTAACTGGTGGGATCTTAAGAGGTGATTAGGACTATGCTAATTTTGATTTCGAGTGGACCAAAACCCACTTACAATTATCAGTTTAACACTGAGCACATTCTTTTGCAAGATAAAACAAATAGGTCTTAGAATCCATGTTTTTCTACTTAGAGAACGCTGAACTAACAAAACTAAGTAAATAAAACAACATAGTGATAAAATAAGCCAATGGCAACCAACAAAAATAATCAAAGATTGTGAATTAAGAAAGAGGCTACAAACATAGAACTAATTGGAACATAGACTAATTGGAACAGATTTTTAATTATTTAGGAACTTTGAAAGCTATGTTTTTGCTTTTCCAAGAAACAGAAACAATGGTGGCTAACACTATATAAATCACCTACCTCTACAGTACATCCTACTTTGAGATATTGATTCAAAAGCATCAGATGAGCTGAGATGGTTACTGAACTTGAGCTCTAAAATAATGCTTTCAGGGATTAAAAATGAAGAATTTCTGCTGAGACTTCTCCCTCCAGATTCATTTCTAGTGGGAAAAGCACAAACCCAAGCCCATCTTGAAATGGCTACTGACCTTGAGCTGTGAAATACTGCTTTCAGGGACTAAAAATGAAGAACTTCTGCTAAGATTTCTCCCTCCGGATTCATTTCTAGTGGACTAGACAGGTCCAAGTGAACAAGATCCAAACATCTGAATACAATTAGGGTCAGAATATCCCTCAATTCCCACTGCACCTGATGTACAAAGAATGAAAAACAGAATGGAAGAGAAATTGTAGATCACTTCCTCCTGCATGCCTCTGAACGCTCAGATTGAACTTCAAGAATTAGGAAGAAACGCATCATCCATCAGATGACCAGAAAACACTGCAGGGTCACAAGAAATATGAGAAAGCAAGAAAATACCTCTCCTCAAGGGAAAAGAATAACTCCTCTTCATCCAGACAGTATAATGAAACTCATGGAAATATCAGATAAAGAATTTAGAATATTCATAGAGACAAAGCTAACAAAGATGGAAGAGAAGAGAGACAATGAACAGCAGAAGAGGCAGGAGAAAGGAGCGGATGACTTCCAGGAGGTGAGGAAATTCTTGCAAAATCTAAAAGAAAAAATACACACCATATAAAGGAATCAAATGGCCCTGTTAGAGATGAAGGCTATAATACAGGAAGTCAAAACCTCCCTTAGTATTAAAAGCAGACTAGATCATACATTAAATTGAATCTCAGACATAGAAGATAGAATTGCTAGCCTAAAAAAATCCACCAAGAAGACTGAGAAAATTGGCCAAAAAGATGAGAACAACGTACAAGAAATACTTGATACCATCAAACATCCAAACATCCACATAATTGGAATCCCAAAAGGTGAAGAGACTCATAACAGCATTGATAATCTATCCACAAAATCCTGGAAGAAAACTTTCCAAACCTAGAGAGGCATTCAAAGCTCCAGTCCCAAAAAATACAAAGAATCCCAAACAGAATCAACCAAAGAAGATGTTCTCCAAGACATGTTGCAGTCAGATTGATCAAAACTACAAAGACAAGCTACTAAGACTGGCAAGAGAGAAACGTGAAGTTACCTACAAAGGATATCCCATCAGGCTTATAGCGGACCTCTCATCAGAAACAATGCAAGCAAAGAAAGAATGGAAAATATTTCAAAGTGTTAAGGGAAAAGCAATTTCAACCAAGAATATCGTACCCAGCAAGATTATCCCTCATGTGGGAAGAAAAGACAAGAACATTCTCAAATAAACAAAACCTGAAAGAATTTACCGAGGCTGGCAGGTGGCGTGGTGGTTGGGTACACTGGATTCCCATATGGCTGACTGCAGTTCGAGTCCTGGACCTGGTGGCTTTCTCTCTCATTCACTTACTCTGTCCCTCTCTGGTCAAATTAAAATAAATAAAGTTAAATAATTTAAAAAGAGGAACGGTTTATTTATTTATTAAAAAAAAAAAAAAAAAAGAATTTACCAACACCAGAGCAGCTCTTCAAGAAGTTCTGAAAGGAGTGCTATACTAGGAAAATTAAATACAGACACACAGAAAAAAGAGTTCAAAAACTAGAACCAGCAGTTGGCATAATGGCTATGTCACTGGACTCCCATGTAGTCTATCATGGTTCAAGTCCTGGACCCTGTGGCTTAAACTAAAGCCGGGCACATGTGCGTGCATGCCCAAGATCCCGAGAGAAGAATGGAGGAGCAAGGATTGTGGCGTGGCCATCCCCCCTGGAGGTGATTTCTAGCTTTCTTTCTCTCTGTCTCTCTCTTTCTGGCAAGCACACGCGCCCTATAGCAAAAACCTCTCAAAAAAAAAAAAAAAAACGGTAAAAATATTAGCATTAAAATATTAAAAACTCAGGCGAGCCTCATAGCCTAGCAGTTAAAGGAGCCAAATTCCACATGAGCAACCACAGTTCAAGTTCCACACCTGGCAGCTTGAAAAACATGCCAGGCACATGAGTATGTACGGTCAAAATCCTGATAAGAAGAAGAAATGGAGGAGAAACAAGTGTGGCATGACCACAGCCCATCGCAGGATGCTTTCTCCCCTCTTTCTCTGTCTCTCTAGAAAGCACATGCACCCCTGGCAATTAAAAATATGTATATATTAGGTTGTCAGGACAGTCGTGACATATTTTTCTATGTATTTTTAAGCAAAAATGCATCATGACTTTCCCAACAACGGAGTACACACAAACACACACACACACACAATTGGTACAGGCTTTTATGCAATAAAAATACATATTTTTGTAGTTTATCATAAAGATTCCTTATGTCAAACTTCTGGTTTTTTACATATGCTAATAATAAAATAAATCCCATGATAAAATACAATGAAGACTATATGAAGGTGTCATTAATATACATGCAATGTCTCATCATTATTACTCAAAATGTCCCCAAAAAGAAAGTGTGGCAAGTTTATACCTTTCTTCCATTCTTCTCTCCCCTTCCTTATTTACTGTATATTTAAATGAAAGGTAAAGAGAAAAGACTTTCATTCCTCTACCTCACCAAATGGTGTGTAAAATTGCACAATGTTCACATCTTTGTCCTGAGTGACGGTCTTCCGGGAGCCAGCCACAGCCAACACGCTGCCAATGTGGTTCCACTGAATACTTACGACATGCATGCCGGTATCAATCAAAACTGGGTCTAGGGAACCAGCAGTTAGCATAATGGCTATGTTGCTGGACTCCCACGTAGTCGACTGCGGTTCGCGTCCCGGACCCAGTGGCTTAAAACTCACGCCGGGCGCATGTGCGTGCGTGCCCAGGATCCCGAGAGGAGAATGGAGGAGAAGGGATTGCAGCGTGACCATCCCCCCTGGGGGGTGATTTCTCGCTTTCTGTCTCTCTGTCTCTCTCTGTCTGGCGAGCGCATGCGCCCTATAGCAAAAAACCTCTCCCCCCCCCCCAAAAAAAAAAAAACTGGGTCTAGCCAAAAAGGGAAAAAAAAAAAAAAAAAAGAGCAGATATGACAAAATACTTAGCTTCCAGAACTGTATCATTTTCAGAACTGTAAAATAATTTTTAAGCCCTCCACATTTAAAAAACAAAACAAAACAAAACAAAAACAGAAATGATCACTTATTTTGGTCGTTCTCATGTCTCATTATTTGGCACCTCCCATTGTCAAAACAAATAGCAAGGCAAGGGCAATCGGGCTCCACGTAGCCTCCTGTGCCGTGGTACCAATGAATTCCAGCAATGCTGATTGCTCCCATGACATTCACTGAACAACTGAGCTTCATTTTCATCTAAATACAATTGCATAGGTTTAATGGTTTGCATTTCATTTCTTTTTTACTTTTTTCAGTTTTTGCCATACAAGGCATGCACTCAACAGAGACAAAGAGAGGGAAAGTGGGAAATCATCCTCCAAGAGAGATGGCCACACCATGATCCCTTCTACTCCATTCTCCTCTTGGGATTGTGGACACACAAGCATGCACACTTGGCGTGATTTTCAAGTCACTGGGTCCAGGACTGAACTGCAGTCAGCCATGCAGGAATCTAGCGCCTTTTTTTTTCTTTTTTTTTTTTGGAGAGGTTTTCGCTATAGGACACGTGCGCTCGCCAGACAGACAGAGAGAGAGACATAGAGACAGAGAGCGAGAAATCACCCCCCAGGGGGGATGGTCATGCCACAATCCCTTCTCCTCCATTCTCCTCTCGGGATCATGGGCACACACGCACACGCGCCCAGCGTGAGTTTTAAGCCACCAGGTCCGGGACGCGAACCGCAATCGACTACATGGGAGTCCAGTGACATAGCCATTACGCTAACTAATGGTTCCTGGAATCTGGCACCTTAACCACCATGCCATCTGCTGGCCCCTAAAAAAGTTTTTTTAAAGAATTATTCATTTTTTTTATTATTATTATTTTAATTAGAACAGAGAGAGACAGAGAAAGGGAAAGAGGGAAAGTGGAAAAGTAAGCTGCCTTGGGACCAGCAGTTGGCATAATGGCTATGTTGCTGGACTCCCACGTAGTAGACTGTGGTTCGCGTCCCCGACCCGGTGGCTTAAAACTCACGCCAGGCGCGTGTGCGTGCGTGCCCAAGATCCCGAGAGGAGAATGGAGGAGAAGGGATTGCGGCATGGCCATCCCTCCTGGGGGGTGATTTCTCGCTTTCTGTCTCTCTGTCTGTCTCTGTCTGGCGAGCACATGCGCCCTATAGCAAAAACCTCTCCAAAAAAGAAAAAAAAAAAAGCAAGCTGCCTGGCTGGTCCAGGCAGTCAGCCATGTGGGAGTCCAGCAACTTAACTACCACTCTACCTCCTGGCCCCAACCCCAATATTTTAAAACAGATCTAAATGAATACAGTAAGGTAGAAAATACACTGAAAATAATATTCAAAAACCTGGTTGTAAATATAAGTTTACTGGCCCTGGACAAATCACTCATCTCAGTCTCTGCTTTCCCCAGGTGAAAAATAAGGATTTAAAACACATTCACGGTGTTTTCATTAGATTCAAATGACAATAAGCATATAAAAATATTTTGAAAACAACAAACTGGCATACAAAGGTTAGCTATTTTACCTCCACCAGTCAGTGGACTTATACAATATCCTAACCATCACTAAAAATAAAATTGCCCCATCATAGGTAAGAGCTCTATCATAGCTAATTCTTGCAGACCCAGAATCTTTCTTCTGAGTTTACTATCCTGTATACACACACACACACACACACACACACATATATATATAAAATACAGCCTGAAATATATATATAGCCTGAAGAGAGACAGAGTTTGGAAAGTGAGAAAGTACCCCCCACACATTGGAGATGGTCATGCTGCAATCTCTTCTCCGTTTCCCCCTTATTTCAGGATTTTCGGCACACACACACGTGCCTGGTCTTCCTTCCAGAAATTGGTTTTTCCCCCTTACTATTTATGTCTTCTATGCTTTTTACACATAATCTTTAGTATTGATAACTTGCTACCAAAAATATATTTAGTATCTGCATGTAATGTTGGTTTCAGGTACCAAAAGACACTTTGAAAACTTAAACTGCAGGGCCAGCAGGTGGCATGGAGGTTAAGGCACTGGACTCTCACATGGCCAACCACACAGTTCAAGTCCTGGACCCAGAGGATTGGTTTCTCACTTTCCTTCTCTCTCTCTCTTTCTCTGTCTGCCTCTCTCTAGTGAATGCATGTGCACTATAGCAAACAAAATAATAATTAATAAAATTAAATAATAAGAAAACTTAAACTGCACTTCATCCTACTCATTATCCCTCTGCTGTGATGCATTGAACCTCTCATCCTCTCCAGCTACCAGAATATTAGAACTAAAAGCTACTCAAACATGCTGCACTCTTTTGCCTTGAAGAAACTAACATTCTTTTTCAGTTTAAAAAAAAAAAAAAAAAAAACACTTTTTTTTAACTCATTCAATGAAGACCTGCGGAACCTCTTTTGTGAAGTGGCAGCTAAGGAGACTCCAGCACTTGCCATAGCCAACGAATAGCCCAAGGAAGGAGTAAAGACTGAGAACAGGGACCAGCAGTTAGCGTAATGGCTATGTTGCTGCACTCCCATGTAGTCGACTGCAGTTTGAGTCCTGGACCCGGTGGCTTGAACTCACGCAGGGCACGTGTGCATACATGCCCAAGATCCCAAAAGGAGAATGAAGGAAAAGGGATTGTGGCGTGGCCATCCCCCCGGGTGGATGATTTCTTGCTTTCTGTCTCTCTGTCTCTCTCTGTCTTTCTGGCAAGCACACACGCCCTGTAGCAAAAACCTCCAAAAAAAAAAAAAAAAAAAAAAGACTGAGAACAACAACCATATTAATTTGAAGGTGGTGGGGCATGATGGTTCTGTGGTGCATTTTAAGAGTGAGAGGCATACACTACTTAGTAACCTAATGAAAGCCTACTGTGAACAACAGGGTTTGTCGGAGAGTTGTTTTGTTTTGTTTTGTTTTGTTCTGTTCTTTTGCTATACGGCGCATGCACTCGCCAGAAAGTCAGAGAGAGACAGAGGGACAGAAAGCAAGAAATCACCCCCCCGGGGGTATGGCCACGCTGCAATCCCTTCTCCTCCATTCTCCTCTCGGGATCTTGAGCATGCACATACGTGCCCACCGTGAGTTTAAGTCACCAGGTCCAGGACTTGCACCAGAGTCGACTACATGGGAGTTCAGCAACATAGCCATTGCGCTAACTGCTGGTCCCAACGACAGGGTTTGCCAATGAGGCAGATCAGATTCCAATTTGATGGGCAGCAGATCTAAGAAACAGACACACCTGCACAGTCAGAAATGGAGGATGAAGATACACTTAATGTGTTCCAATGGCAGACAGGAGGGGTCTACTAAAAAGGGAACCTGCTACTTTATTCTGAAACTGTTCTTACAGGCCAAGAATCCCTTCTCAAGTAGAAAACGAAATTTGCTTTAATGTTTCAAATTTGTGTCCTCTCTTCTGAATGCTGGGGCAGGATTTCACTCAAGTAGCAAATGAGCCCACCTCCTACTTTGGATAGGAAATACAACAAAAGCCCCTAGAAAAGGAATCCTTCATTTCAACCTTCAACCATTCATAACACAACTGAATCCACACTTACCCTTTCTGCTTTGCCCCCAACACAAAAAACTAGAATCTTCCCAACCAGATCCGTATCTAAGACCAATCTCTACCTTATTCTCTATCAAATCCCTTCTAGCTTTGCAAAGACCTCCCTCTATTGATTATTCTCATTCATTCTTTCTTGTTAAACTCTTCTCGCCAGGTGCTCTCTGAGAAGCATGTAGACATACCCAGATCTATTCCTCTTCAAAGCCATCACTGCCACCCACCCTCCGCAAAATAACAAAGGGCCAGCCAGTGGCTCAGCAGTAACCAATGCTCTGTGGAGATAGACCCACCTAGAAAGGTCCCTGCTTCATGTCTGGAGGCCTCCTTGTAAACACCAGGCACAGTCCCAAGCCCATGATCTGGGCCAGCTGAGGCAGAGGGTGGGTCACAGCATGAAGATTCCTTTGGGATGCCTGTTTCGCTCTCTCTCTACTTATCTCCACTGCCTTGTCATTCAGGCTACCATTGAATATTATCTTGTGCCTCAATTACCATAGCCATTTCCTAACTGACTCACCACTAAAACTCATTTCTTTCTGTTCTTCATATTGTGAATACAGAAGTGTCTCAAAAGGTCAAATCTGGGATCAGAAGATGGCGTAATGGTTACATCACTGGACTCCTACATGGTCGACAAAGGTTCGATTCCTAGACCCAGTGGCTTCAAACTCACGCTGTGCATATGTGCCCAAAATCACAAGAGGAAACTAGAGAAGAAGGGATTGTGGTGTGGTT
This sequence comes from Tupaia tana, assembly GCA_026018925.1. Classification (NCBI taxonomy): domain Eukaryota; kingdom Metazoa; phylum Chordata; class Mammalia; order Scandentia; family Tupaiidae; genus Tupaia; species Tupaia tana. The sequence continues at coordinate 213,335,982 of JAKSZU010000003.1, read as the reverse complement.
ATCCCCCCAGGGGGCGATTTCTCACTTTCTGCCTGTCTCTCTGGCAACTGTATGCGCCCTATAGCAAAAATCTCTCTCAAAAAAAAAAAAAAAAAAAAAGTAAAATCTGTCAGACAAGGTGTCCATGAAGCTGTTAATAATCTCTATGATTATCATCAAGAGGAATTGCCGTTGGGACCAGCAATTAGCATAATGGCTATGTCACCTTTGTAGTTGATCGCGATTCAAGTCCTGGACCCGGTGGCTTAAATTCACTCCAGACGTGTGTGCGTGCATACCCAAGAACCCAAGAGGAGAATGGAGGGGAGGAGATTGCGGTGTGGCCATCTCCCCAGGGGGTGATTTCTCACTTTCTGTCTTTCTGTCTCTCTCTGTCTCTCTGGTGAGTACACTTACCCTATAGCGAAAACCTCTCCAAAAAAAAAAAAAAAAAAGGAATTGCCCTTGAAGTAAAATTCAATTTTTAAATAAGCACCTATTATTAAAATCAGCATTATCTTATGAGTATACACTATTCTGAGATATATAATAAACTTTACAATTAAAAAGAAAAAAATCAAATCTGATCACATTGCTTCCATTCTAAGAACTCTCATACTCCTTACTATAACTTATAATCTGCATGATCTGACTTCTGTTTAACTCTAGTTTCATTGCACACTACTCTCCACCTTTAATACTAAACAATCAACTTCTTTCAATGTCCCAGACATGGCTATCTTAGTCTAACCCCTCTGGACCTCCTCAAATGCTACTTCTTAGGCCTGAGACATTCTGCATACCACCCTACCCAGTGGCTAGTGCCTCAGTAGATGTCACTTCCTTCAGGATGCTTCAGTCTACAGTAGGTGGTATCTCTACACATGCCTGTGGTTTCCCTACCTTAGCACTTATCACATGGTATTATCAGTGGTTACTCATCCATCGCTCCTGATTTAGGTCTGCAATATTTTTCACTGTTGCATCCTTAGTTCCTAGCTGTTGTTTTATAGACTCTCAGAAACATTTGCTAACCATGTGAAGTTACATGCATATGCGTGTGCACACATACACAGTGAAATAAAAATTATTTTAAAATAAATCCTTACTCTGTAGCTAGAATTTCACATTAAAACAAAGTGAAGACTCTCAGAAGACCTAGTTTTATCTGTGTACTAGAATTTGAAAGACACAGATTTGAAAGCTATAAAATACAATTAACAATGACATGCTCAGTTCTACTAAATGACCACAGATGGTTATAATTCTATATATATTTTTGAAACTAAAGTTTACATATTTATATAACCTACCAATATAAATTATGCTATTAGGCAGACTTTTAAAATAATACCAAAATATTCACTTTTTTCATGCCACCTCGGGAAATCAAAAAATAATGCATTTTTTTCTTGAATGTACTTAACAAAATGATCAGAACCAGAAGGTAGTTCTCAAATGTTATGAAATTGTATATTAACCTTTTTCCCTTTGGATATCTATTTTCTAATCAGAATGATCAGCATACGATAATTAACTTAAATCTCTAAAGATAAAACGTCACCAAACATTGATCTAAGTTACCGTCCACTGAACCAACTATCACAGCCCCATCTTCATATACAATGCAGATCTTCTGTCCATCAGAATTCTAGCTCATGCTTCGAACCACAGATTTATTTCTATTGTTGATCATCTCTTCATACCAACAGCCTGTTTCACAAATTGAAAAAGTATAGGCTGAAACTTTCACATTTATTAAATGATACTTAGAACTTAAAAACATTTCATAATGTACACTGTGGAATAAATAATTGCAAAGCTTTCTATAACCAGAGACACTAAATGATCACACCTTCAAATCTAACTCAGAGGATGAAGTGACGATTAAAGTTCTAGACTCCCACGTGGCTGACTGTGGTTCAAGTCCTGAACCTGACAGCTTACTTTCATACTTTTTCTCTCTTTCATGAGCACATGTGCCCTATGGCAAATTAAAAAAAATAATAATAATAATAAATAAAATTAAATAAATAATTCTTTTTTTTTTTTTTTTGGAGAGGTTTTCGCTATAGGGAGCATGCACTCGCCAGACAGACAGAGAGAGACAGAGAGACAGAAAGCGAGAAATCACCCCCCAGGGGGGATGGTCACGCCGTAATCCCTTCTCCTCCATGCTCCTCTCGGGATCTTGGGCACGCACGCACACACGCCCAGCGTGAGTTTTAAGCCATCGGGTACGGGACGCGAACTGCGGTCAACTACGTGGGAGTCCAGCGACATAGCCACTACGCTAACTGCTGGTCCCAATAAATAATTCTTAAAATAAAAAAAAACGTACAAGCCTTCAAATCCAGTGAAAAAATAATGCAAAATTAACTTAGGCCTTGACTAATAAATGCTTCAAAGATCATACAGAAAACACACACCAAAAAAAAAAAAAAAATCCCTCTCCAGCCAGCAGGTGGCATGGTGATTGGGGCACTTGACTCCCATATGACTGACCATGGTTTGAGTCCCAGACCTGGCGATTTCCTTTCTCACTTGTCCTCTCTCTCTCTCTGGTGAACAAATTAAAATAATAATAATAATAAACAAAAGTAAATGACTCTTTTTAAAAAGTCTCTTTTCTTTTATTCCTTTCTCTTTTTCCTTTTTTCAAGTCAATTAAAACTAAAACTTCATTTTCTTTTATAGGGACAAAACAACTGATTTTTCTGCAAGTCTAACTTTTCTTACTTAAACAATACACTTCAGACAACAACCAATAAAATTCCAGAATAACAATAATAACTTAATATGTATGCATAAACTCCCCAATCATTAATATAAGCACATTAAAAACAGCATATTAGGTAAAACTCTAAGATTACTTAAAAAAAAATTCTTCATCAGATCATATTATCTACACTACTATTCCGTCATCAGGAAAGTCATGACTCATTTTTACACAGAAAATACAACGTGACTTTTATGACAACCTAATAATATCACACCACTAACGCTGAAGGTCAAAAACATTCTAGTTGGACACAACATAGAAGTGAGATATGACTTGTCTCCTTGTATAAACAAATTAGAGGGAAAAAAAGACTTTTCCCTTTCGCTTTTGTATCTTTTTTTAAAAAGAATTATTGGGGGACCAGCAGTTAGCGTAATGGCTATGTCACTGGACTCCCACGTAGTCGACAGCGGTTCGCATCCTGGACCCAGTGGCTTAAAACTCACGCCAGGCACTTGTGCGTGCGTGCCCAAGATCCTGAGAGGAGAATGGAAGAGAAGGGATTGCGGCGTGGCCATCCCTCCTGGGGGGTGATTTCTCGCTTTTTGTCTGTCTCTCTCTGTCTGTCTGGCGAGCACACACGCCCTATAGCAAAAACCTCTCCAAAAAAAAAGAATTATTGGGACCAGCAGTTAGCGTAATGGCTATGTCGCTGAACTCCCATGTAGTCGACAGCGGTTCACGTTCCGGACCCAGTGGCTTAAACTCACGCCGGGCTCATGTGCATATGTGCCCAAGATCCCAAGAGGAGAATGGAGGAGAAGGGATTGCGGCATGGCCATACCCCCTGGGAGGTGATTTCTCACTTTCTATCTCTCTGTCTCTCTGTCTTTCTGGCGAGCGCATTCACCCTATAGCAAAAAAAAAAAAGAAAAGAAAAAGAATTATTTCCTTAGTTTCATTTATTATTTTTACTTTTATTTTTAAATTTGCTATAAGACACGTGGATTCACCAGAGACAGAGAGAGAGAGAAAGTGAGAAAGCATGCCACCAGGTCTGGGACTTGAACCATGGTCAGCCATGTGAGAGTCCAGCACCTCAACCACCACACCACCTGCTGACCTCATGTTTTTGTATCCTTTTAAAGGTTTTCATACATTCTGGCCCAGGGAACTCGTGCCTGCAGCCACCAAATAATCAATATAATTTGAAAAAGAACAGGGCATTAGAATCAGGACTGAGGCCCAGAGAAGACTAAACTTGGAAACAGCCAAAGTTTGCCCCAATCTATTGTGCATTCACATTTTACACAGGCACACACGTATATACACATGCACTTTTCTTTTTAATTAGAGTACTACAGCATATTCTTTAATTAAGAATTTTAAATGGCATCCTCTGGGGGCCAGCAGATGGAGTAGCAGTTACATCACTGAACTCCCACATGGCCAACCACAGCTGAGTCTGGGACCCAGTGACTTAAAACTCACACTGGGCGCTTGTGTATGCATGCCTAACATCCTAGGAGGAGAATGGAGGAGAAGGGACCAAGGCATGGCCATCCCCCTTGGCAGGTGATTTCTCACTTTCCTTCTCACTGTCTCTGTCTCTCTCTCTCTCACCTGGCGAGTGCACACACCCTAAGGCAAAAACCTCTAAAAAAAATGGCATCCTCTGAACCTTTCAAAATGGCACTCACGAACTATAAAGCACCCTCCCTTTTGAAGATGATGGCTATAAGCCTCAGAAATGTATTATTAGTTGTTTTTCTGGTAACAGAAATGCATTTAAATTAGTGCTCTCTCACTCTCTGTCTCTCATAGACAAGAGGTAGGAAATTTGAGCCAGCAGTCAGAGCTGATATCAAATCTGTATCCATGACAGAAAAGGAAGCAGGCTGGCCCAATGCAGAAATGAACTATGGCCTTTGACGTCTTTATATATTTTCATCTACTGAACAAATTCTAGCCAATGGTCATATGGGAACTAATTCTTATTAGAAATATAGGAGAAAATAGATCCGTCTCAAGTAGAAACTATTCTAATACTACAAGTCTAAATTTATTTTGGAGATAGCCAATAATCACCTAATTTACTTTCTTAATACACGGTTGCAGTTCAAAGGAAATAAAGTGTAGAGTAATAAATCCAGAAATATGAGGTAACTTAAAAATCTCATGGAATATATGTATTATGTATAAGAAAACTGTGCATGAATTCTGAAATTTTTCTGCACCAAAATAAACTCAAACTTTAACTCATTTTTCCATGAACTTATTGACATCCCCTCCTATCATCATTGTAGATCAGGATGAATTTCTGTTCTTGGTTAAAAGGGGCCTATTTCAGCAATGTTATTTTTCCAATCAAAATACTGTGATATACTGTGACCCAGACTCTAACTTGTGAAAGATGAAATACGGCCCCCAATGTACCTTTATATAACACCCAGACAATGATAAGACCATTTTGATCGCTGGTGGTCAGCTTCTGATATTGTTCATTCCATGCTACAACTTGAACAGAACCTAGAACATTATTTAAAGATTTAGAAAAAAGACTTTGATTCATTTCAAATGTATATTATCATATAAATAAACACCAAGATCGCATTAAGATCAATACAGGTCCAGGGCCAGCAAAAGGCATAGCGGTTACGTCACAGGACTTCCACACAGCCAACCGCAGTTCCAGTCCTGGACCCAGTGGCTTGAAACTCACATCAGGTGCACATGTATGTGTACTCAAGATCTCAGGTGAATGGAGGAGAAGGGACTGTGGCATGGCCAACCCCTCTAGAGGGTGATCTCTCACTTCCCCTCTCACTGTCTCTCTCTCGCCCTTGCTCTCTGGCACCTAAGGCAAAAACCTCTTAAAAGAAAAGAAAAAAAAAAACAAAAACAAAAAAACAGCTCCTATGCAATTAACTAGTCTTTCAGATTACTCAAAAAACTCCTAGGGTGAAGTCATTGGTGTCATCAGCTTTCTACAACAACACATAATACTGTTTGTTTAACATATATCCCTATTTCATGACAGCAAAGACACACATTGGGGCCTTATATCTGACGATGGAAACAAACAAGTATTTTTACCCAATTGGCCTGACTCCCAAGGATAATGATGTCCAAAGTACACCATCAAGGGTACTTGTTTCTCTTGGTGGTGGTGGTATTTGTTTTGGTTCATTTTATCCCATAATCTACCTTGTTTTCCATTCTGTTAGTAATACACTTTAGAGTATATATTTAACCTCATTATGAAAATACTTTCTTTTTATTTTTTTATCCCTAAACACTTTAGTGTATATTTCTTATGAACAAGGACATTTCTGTTCATAACCATATTACGAATTAGAAAATCTAACACTGATATAATATTATTATTTTACACATAGTCCGTGTTCAAACTTCACCGATTGTCCAAATAACATCCCTTATAGAGTTGTCAATCTCATTCCAAGATCCAATCTAGGATCATACAATGCATTCGGATGTTATGTGAGCACTCTTCATCTGGAATCATACGACAGATTCTTAAAAAGGGTGATATATTAATATATAAAATCATAAACTCCAATTTTTTTTACTATATAATAGCACTTTTTTCAGATTTATTGAAGGTGTTGTTTAATTATGTAAGAATCATTAAATCATTCATTTAAATCATTAAAAATCATCATTAATGGCTACTAATAAATATGACTCAATAAAAATTACTTTAAATATCACCATTATTTAAAATGTTGATAGTTCTACATTAAGTGGTTTCCAAATATCTAAAGACAACACTACTCAAAAATGACTGAAAAAAATTGTATGACTCACCACTATGACCTTCAAGAGTTTGATTCATAGAAAGGTTACTAGGAGCTGCAAGACCTCTCAATTTTGCATCATCTGAAAACAAAATTTTAAAACAATAAATATGTAAAAATAACAGATTATAAGATTTTGGTTTCTTTTGTATTCCTAGAAGATATAGAATAATTTTTTTAAGTTTGCCTCATTCTGATCTATTTTTTTTCATGGTGCCAACATGAACAATACATACCCGTTGCAAAGATAATTATTCTGTAAAATAAAGCAATATGTATAAAAGAATATTGTTTATTCAATATGTCAAATATGTCAATAATAATTATTGTTACTTATTCTTTCCCAAAAGAACACAAATAGAAATAGTTATGATATATATGGGTTGTCAGGAAAGTCATACACATTTTTGCATAGAAAAACATAGAAAAATGCATCATGACTTTCCCAACAATCCAATAGATCAAAAACTCTAAAGCTTACTAGGAATCAGGCCAAAATGAAGGGGGGCATACTGCTAAGATACTGTGTTCTATAGACTGGAACCACATGGGAGGCCTTGACAGATGAGGAGGTACATCTCAGAGACTGGAAGCCAAGGTACAAGGGTAATGAGCTCAAGGTCAGCCCGGGAAACTAACAAGACCTGGTCTAAAAAGAAAAAAAGCCACCCACAGTGGTACACCCCAATAGTCCCAGCTGGGTGGCTGAGACAGAAGAATCTTGTCTTTCAAAAAAACAATGGTCACTTCTCTACTACCTTCAGAGAGCTTATAATCTACTGAGAGGACAGATAGTAAATATATACACACACACAGATAAATGTAATTATAAACTGGAAATTTTATTATGCAACAGAAGAGGTTTAATATAAACTGGAGGAGGAACCAGGGAAGGCTCTTTGAAGCAAACATATTTTCTGAGAGTAAGAGGTAAACTGGAGATAGCCAGGCAAGGCAGGGGAACAGATGAGTATTCCAGGCTAGGAAACAGCAAATACAAAGGCTCTGAGGTAGAAGTTTAGAGCCTTCAACTAACTGAAAGAGGCCTATGGCCTAAGATGAGGCTAGAAGGTCAGGCACGGGAAAAATTTTAATGTCTTTGTAGGAAACAATCAAAATTCTTAGATTTTATCAAAAGTGCAATGGAAACTTTTAAAGATTTTTTTAAAATTGTCTTTATTGGAACCAACAGATGGCGTAATGATTACATCACTGGACTCCCATGTAGTCAACCAAGGTTTGAGTCTCAGACCCTGCAGCTTAAATCTCACGCTGTGCTTGTGTACCCAAGATCCCAAGAGAAGAATGGAGGAAAAGGGGTTGCGGTGTGGCCATTCCCCCCAGATTTCTTGCATTCTATCTCTCTGTCTCTCCTTGTCTGTCTGGCGAGCACACAAGCCCTATAACAAAAAAACTCTCTAAAAACAAAAAGACTGTCTTTATTTTCCTTGATTACTAATATCCTACAGAGAATAATACAATATTTGTTTAATTATTCTTCCTTCCTTCCTTCCTTCCTTTCTTTTAATTTGACCAGAGAGGGACAGAGTGAGAGCAAGAGCAGGAGAGAGAGAGAGAGAGAGAGAGAGAGAGAGAGAGGGAGAAAAGGGAAAGTGAGAAAGCAAGCCACCGAGACTTGAACTGCAGTAGGTCATGTAGGAGTCTAACACACTTTACCATGCCACCTGCTGACTCCAAATAATACAACCTTAAAATGTCATTTCAATAAATTAATCTTCACTTAGTAAATCAGATTGTTGCATTTAAAATAGAGCATTTAAAACTTTCACTTAAAACTACAAATTCTATGATAATCTTAAGAATCTGTAAGAATGATTTGTAATATGCACAGTTGAACACTGCAGTTGTCCAACAAACAATTAAGATAAAATGAATGTTGCTGACATAAACATTAGTTTGGACATTATTTTCTAACAAGGTCGAACATTATTTTTCTAACATATTCTAAAAATATTGGATGTAAACATTTTTCTTAACTTCTAGCACTGCAAAATCCATTCTAATACCTTTAGTAATAGTCACCATAACCAAGTAAAATTAGTGAGAAGTGATCCTACTGGTTTATAAGACCTCATACACCTGCAGGTGTGATGAAGAAGCCTGATCTTTTTTATACATGGTCTAAAATCACAGTACTATACAGGAGACCCACTTTCTCTGTTAAACCATAAGGTAAGCTACTCTTCACCAAATACATGCTGACTCATGAGAACAGACTTTAAAATTCATCTTGACTTACTGAACAAATATCATACACATCTGAACACATCTTTTGCTGATGCCAACGCCAAAATGATTTTGTCATGCAAAAAATATTCATAAAATCCATCTGAAAATTCTCAGGTGGCAAAAAAAAAAATGTTTTAAATGCGATAAAGTCAGCAATATCCCAAGATTGCATCTAGTTATATCACGAAATCCCACATAGCCAATAAGGTGACAAAATCAAAGCATGTGAACAAATATCTGTGATATAAATCTTTTTTTTTTAGAGGTTTTTGCTATAGGGCGCATGCGTTCGCCAGAGAGAGAGAGAGAGAGAGAGAGACAGAGAGACAGAAAGCGAGAAATCACACCCCCAGGGGGGATGGCCACGCCGCAATCCCTTCTCCTCCATTCTCCTCTCGGGATCTTGGGCACGCACGCACACACGTGCCTGGCGTGAGTTTTAAGCCACCAGGCCCGGGACGCGAACCGCGCTCGACTACGTGGGAGTTCAGCGACATAGTCATTACGCTAACTGCTGGTTCCCAATTTTTTTTTTTTAAGGTTGGGAAGGAGCTATAGATCCCTATCACCAGTCCTTATTCCCTTTCCAAGCACTTCATTTGGGCTATGCTTTAGCTATTTCTTTTCTTTGGCCGGAGGCAGGTGATGATGCAAAGAATTTCAGTCACTGGATCAGCAACAGGTGGAAGAGGAGAGCTAGGGCAGCGCATTCGATCAGTCCTGCCCGCCACCCAAAAGGAGGTATCGTGGGCAGGATCAGGAGAGTCGTGCGAGAAGGCGGCTGGCTCCGCCAAGGGCAACCGGGGGCTCTGGGATGCGCAAAAGGGCCGAGGCTGGACCGGGAGAGAAGGGTGGCAGCGGGAAGAGGAAGCCGCGAACAGGGCCAGAGGAAGCCGCCTGGCTTGGAAGATGCGGGGGTCGCCAGCAGCCTGCGGGAGCGGAGGAGGAGCTCGGGCGCCCCCGGAAAACTCACTTTCTTGCTCAGGTAGAAGAACACTGTGACAACCCGAGAGGACGACCACGGCCGCCCAGGCGTGATAGCTAACGGTTCAACGACTAGCAGTTAACGTAATCTCGAAGACCAACGGCTCTGCGAAGCTCCTGTCGCCCTGGCAACGACCGAGGCCAGTCGCTTCCGGGGCGCGGAAAGGCACTTCCGGTGTCGCCTTCCCGCAGTGCTCAGAGCGCTGTGAACCGGCGCTGATGTCGGTGGGTGTTGGAGCGGGCGGCCACGGGGCTGTTCTGGGGCTGCGACTGACCCCTTGCCTCTGGGCCGTTCTGCTGTCGGCTAGGGACCGGGTCAGCGCCCTGCCTTGTCATGCCCGCCCCGGGGACTCCGAGGACACCCCGCCATATATGGCCGCGGTGGAGCTGCGCGCCAGGTGTCAAAATAAACCGAGAAGGAAAGGCGCCCGCTCAAATGAGGCCACGCTGATTTGGTATTTTGTCAAAGCCGTGGTCTCGTGATTCTTGAGAAAGGAAAGTCCTTATTCTGTTCGGTGGGCTGACGCCAAACGGAAGTGCCTATGTGCATTTGAATCTTGCAAACCTGCCCTTGGTACCTTTGGGACTTAGAGAACTCTCAGGCGCACTTGGGGAGTAGGAGAGCTCGCTTATTCTGTTTGTTTCGGAGTATTTTAACAGGTTAACTAAACTATTAGCACAGAGTCCTTATTAAAAGGACATGTGTGGGGACCAGCGGTTGGCGTAATGGCTATGTCGCTGGACTCTCATGTAGTTGACCGCGGTTCGAGTCCCAGACCGAGTGGCTTAAACTCAGGCTGGGTGGGTGTGTGCATGCCCAAGATCCCGAGAGGAGAATGGAGGAGAAGGGATTGCGGTGTGGCCATCCCCGCTGGGGGGTGATTTCTCGCTTTCTGTCTTTCGTCTTTCTGGCAAGCAGAAGCACCCTATAGCAAAAACGTCTCAAATAAATAAATAAATAAGGACATGTGTGACAGTGCACTCTAGCCATTTGGGCATTTCTCGCTTTCTGTCCGTCTTTCTGGCAAGCAGAAGCACCCGATAGCAAAAAACGTCTCAAATAAATAAATAAATAAATAAATAAGGACATGTGTGACAGTGCACTCTAGCCATTTGGGGCATAACCTCCCATTTTAAAGTAATTGAGCTGTGTAGTATTTCCTCACCTGGGGGTCGACTGTTGTGCAGTCTCTCCTTAACCTTGTATTTATTCTTTCTCCATTGTCCTTCTGCAAGTTACAAAGCCCCAAAACTAAGGTATATGAGGGAAGTCTGGTTGAGCCACTCCCATGGTCTAACCCATCTTTTTATTTCTGATTTTTCCTTTTACTATAATCTGAGGCACTGTTCATTTGTATAATTTAGCATACACTTCATGTAGCATTTTCCCAGTGGAGTTTTTTCTGAATCTCAACCAATTAATGTTCAAATCCTTTGATCTCTGATCTGTTTCCTCATCCAGTTCATTCTAGAATTGACAGTGGCCCCTAGGGCTTTTTGTATCAATTCTAAACTTTGGCATCTAAATTCAGCTCTTCCCTCCATCCTAAAATGTCTACAATGGTGCTCCTGCTCTCAACAAGCCAATATGGTTTCTATAATGTGTCCCCGCATTGCATTGGTATGTACTTATCAGGCCATTTCTTACATCCTATGATATCCATCGTCTCTTTTTTTTTTTTTTTTTTTTTTTTTTCAATTTTATTTCTTCAATGAGAGAGACAACACCCCTATCAGGATTCTGCTGCCATGATCCATCTCCGGCCTTCAACAAGCCGTAGGCATGGATAAGTGTGTGCCCAAAGTACTCAGAGAGGCCTCTGAACTTGAACTGAAACCTTCTCATGTAGAATCTGCCCCCAACAGCATCACATCCCACCGCTGTGCCACCGTGAGGTCCCCCAATGTTCCTACTCTCTTAAGAGGACAATTGTGCTTAGCCAATTCCCTCACAAGTCAGACTTTCCTGAGGAATTATTTCCAAACTTCACACCTGGTCCCTTTCGAATAATATTCATTTACTATTGTTTGTGCATCTGTTTTTCTTTTTTCTTTTTTTTTTTTCTTAAGAGAGATTTTTGCTATAGGGCACATGCACTTGCCAGAGAGACAGAAAGCAAGAAACCCCCCCAGGGAGGATGGCCACACTGCAATCTATTCTCCCGGGATCTTGGGCAGGCACGCACATGCACCCAGTGTGAGTTTGAAGCCACCAAGTCCAGGACTCGAATGGTGAAGGACTGAAGGACGTGGAAGTCGAGCAACGTAACCATTACACCATCTGCTGGTCCCTGTGCATCTATTTTTCAACATTAAACTGTAAGTACCTAAAATACGATGGTATCCACCCACAGACTCCCTACTTAATTCATGAATCCAATCAGTTTTATCTAACCCAGGGATCTGCAGTCAACTGCAAGAGATGACTATTTGAAGCCAGTTACTGATGGTCACGCCCTTGAAAACTCACCTGTTTAAATACCTTTCCCTCCTTCTTGCAAATGAACTCTGTACCACCATTTCATATATTAATATGTGTGACTGATTCTGTGCTCAAGTAAGTATGGAAAATAATACCATATGGTCTGTTTCTTCAAGAATTTTAGAAGTAGCAATAGATGCTTCATACACTACATATTGCCTTGGTATATTCATTTTTTATCTTTTTTTTTTAAAGTATACATCTTTAAGTTTATATCTGTTATTTTTGCCTTTTAGAAGCTTATATTAATATAAAGTTCATCAAATTTTATTTAATTTAGATATTTTTATATTATTCCCTTGCTTACAACACACTTGCTTAAAGCTTTCCTATTTAATTTAAACTTATGCCGTTAGCCTCAAGAGTGTGAGATTGGGGACCAGCAGTTAGCGTAATGGCTATGTCACTGGACTCCCATGTAGTCGACCGCAATTCAAGTCCCGGACCCGGTGACTTAAACTCATGCCGGGCACATGTGTGTGCGTGCCCAAGATCCCAAGAGGATAATGGAGGAGAAGGGATTGCTGGGAGGTGATTTCTCGTTTTCTGTCTCTCTCTGTCTCTCTGGTGAGTGCACGAAAAACCTCTCCAAAAAAAAAAGAGTGTGAGATTAAATATTGATACTACTTTGACAAGAAACTTCTCTATTAAAGGACCAGATGGTACTGTGGTGGTGAAGGTGGCTAGATCACACATGGCCAATTGCATGGTTTTGAGTTCAGGACCCAGCAGCTTGAAAAACAGGACAGGCATGTGGATGTGCATGTCCAAAATCCTCAGAGGGGAATAGAGGAGATGGGATTGTGGTATGGCCATCCCTCCTTGGGGGTGGGGAGGGTGATTTCTCAGTTTCCCTCTCTCTCGCTCTTTCTCTGACAAGCATGTGTACCCTATAGCAAAAAAAAAAAAAGGAAGAAAAATAACTTAATTCAATTTAAGAAGGTATGTTTAACAGACAAAACTGATATGAGACACCAAAGAACCAGGTATGACAGTAATATATAAAGATAATAACTTTTATTATATGAAAGACAATACAAGCCACATAAAGAACTGAGTACATACTTTTAGGACTGTTTTGTTCAAAAACTATAAGCTTTAAAACTAAAAAAATTATAGGGAACCAGCAGCTGACGTAATGGCTATGTCGCTGGACTCCCACGTGGTCAACCACGGTTCGCGTCCCGGACCCGGTGGCTTAAAACTCATGCCAGGCGCGTGTGCGTACGTGCCCAAGATCCCGAGAGGAGAATGGAGGAGAAGGGATTGCGGCATGACCATCCCCCCAGGGGGTGATTTTTCGCTTTCTGTCTCTATGTCTCTCTCTGTCTGTCTGGCGAGCTCACGCGCCCTATAGTGAAAACCTCTCCAAAAAAAAAAAAAAAAAAAAAAAAACAACTAAAAAAATTATATATATGTGTGCGTATCAAATATATCAGTGAAAAAAGTTAGGCCTATCACACTAAAAAAGACATTAAATTGTGTTATGGCACTTTTATAAATATGTTCATTATACTGGTTGGATCCTAAAGTGAATTTAGAATTTTTGTTCTTGGTAAAAAGTTTAGTATCCTTAATTCACAGCTAATACTCTTTGTACATTTCTTTCTAAAACTAGAATGAATTTAAAATGGTATGTAATGTAGGGAACCAGCAGTCAGCGTAATGGCTATGTCGCTGGACTCCCACGTAGTCGACCGCGGTTCGAGTCCCAGACCTGGTGGCTTAAAGCTCACGCCGGGCACATGTGCGTGCGTGCCCAAGATCCCGAGAGGAGAATAGAGAAGAAGGGATTGCGGTGTGACCATCCCCCCTGGGGGGTGATTTCTTGCTTTCTGTCTCTCTGTCTCTGTCTGTCTGGCAAGCACACGTGCCCTATAGCGAAAACCTCTCAAAAAAAAAAAAATGGTATGTAATGTTCACTTGACCTCTGTCAACTATTTTTAGATATGTATGATATAATCTTTGATCACCATTTCAATAATACTCCAGCAAAAACTAGCAAAAGAACAAAAGTCACTAAAAGAAACAGTTCTAAATTATATTCATCTCAATTTAGTTACATTAATTTTTTAAGTGTAAATACTTTGTACAAATTGCACTTTCAGTAATAAGTCTGACTTGTATTACAAGAAAAAAAAATACCATCAAGTATAAAAAAAATAAATCTAAAGTTTTCATTGTGAGTATAGTTATCTTACTAGTATAAACACTTCCAAAAAAAAAAAAAAGAAAAAAAGAAAAAAAAAAAATTAAATGGCTCAATCAGTCAATAAAGGAAGAAACATTAAGCTTTTTTTTTTTTTTTTTTTTTTTTTTTTTTTTTTTTTTTTACGAACTATTTCACAGTCATAGCTTAGAGATACTAATGTTTGCTCTTAATAAGAACCTGCATGTTTACTTCCTTGGGAAAATGGCATCGATTCTCCAGATCTTCATACTACTTATCCATTAACATTCAAGCATTTATAATGGCAAACTCTTAGCAGGAATTTTGGAAATATGAGTGTGCAGAAGAATGAATGCATATTAAATACGACAAGTGCTCCACATTTTCAGGTGAAAACTTTGAGCAATCTAGTGATGTATTCGCCCATATTCATTTACTTGCAACTTCTCCAAAATGCCATCAAGTGGTTAGTGGTTAAGGCCAACACCATTTATTTTCGCACATTAGAAAACAGAAACACACTTTCACACACTGTAACACAAGATAAAAGAGCAAAACTATTTGCTTACCAAAGGTCTAATTTCATCTAAAACACAGAAATTCTCTTCTTCTGAGATCATGATTAAATTTGACCACTGCAGTAGTCTTCAAATGTTTTTTGCTCATATACAATGTAACTGGAAAGGCATCTTTTAGTGGGATGAAGGTTGAGAGGGGCAATGTTTTTGAAGTTTTAATTAAAGAAATTTTTTCACACCCCTTTGTGTGCCTTTCTGAAAATTCTCCTTTTCAGGAAATACACTTACGTGGATTCTAGGTAAGTGAGAGGTGTTCCTTTTTTTTTTTTTTTTTTTTTTTTTTTTTTTTTGCCATAGGGCGCGTGCACTCTCCAGACAGACAGAGACAGAGAGACAGAAAGCGAGAAATCACCCCCCAGGGGGATGGCCACGCCGCAGTCCTTCTCCTCCATTCTCCTCTTGGGATCTTGGGCATGCACGCGCACCCAGCATGAGTTTTAAGCCACCGGGTCCGGGACACGAACCGTGGTCGACTACATGGGAGTCCAGCGACATAGGCATTACCCTAACTGCTGGTCCCAGGTGTTCCTTTCTTGTATGAAGTGGGGAAAATGGTAATACTGAAATGAGAGATGGGAAGAAAGAATGACAACTGATGTAAATCACATCTTGTGCAAGTGAAAGATTTGGAAATCAATTCCTTTACATTGATTTGAAATTCTCTGCATGCTACTAGGTGATACCTACCACAATCTGAATTCCACTCTGTATATAGGAACAGAGTTGTTAACTTGAGCTGTGCTGAGAAAAAAGTACTTATCCTAAGTTACTCCTTTGGCTAAAGAACTGATTTTTTTTTTTAAGTTTCTGAAATGGTACCATGTCATATTTTGAAATCTGCTTTTTGATCACATGGCTACCCAAAGTATACAACTGTGTGTAATTTGAAATATCACATCCCATTAGGCAACTGACTTGTTTTGTACATGTACAGATACTGAATTAAGAAAGCCACTGTGGGACCAGCAGTTGGCCTAATGGCTGTGTCACTGGACTCCCATGTAGTCAGCCGTGGTTTGAGTTCTGGACCCGGTGGCTTAAATTCATGCCAGGCACGTGTGCATGCGTGCCCAAGATCCCGAGAGGAGAATGGAGGAGAAGGGATTGCGGTGTGGCTGTCCCTTCCCCCCATCGGGGGTGATTTCTCACTTTCTGTCACTCTTGTCTTTCTGTCGAACGCACGTGCCCTATAGCAAAAAAAAAAAAAAAAAAAAAAAAAAAAAAAAAAAAAAAAAAACTCTCCAAAAGAAAAAGGAAAGACAAGAAAGCCACCATAAGAAATTATAGCATAGTCATTCCATCTGTCTGAAAAAGCTCATATAGAGCTATGGAAAGGCAGAGAGGAAGACAATAGTTAAGCAGCTTTTTGTTTTGTTTTGTTTTTTAAGGTTTTTGCCATATGGTGTGTGTGGTTACCCAAAGAGACATATAAAGGCAGTGAGAAGGAAAGTAAGAAATCACCCCTCAGGGGATGGCCACACTGCAGTCCCTTATGTACATTCTCCTCTTGGGACTTGGGTCATGCACACATAAGTATCCAGCATGATTTTCAAGTCACAGGTCCAGGATTCAAACCACAGCCATCTGGGAGTCCAGCACCTGAACAACCACACCACCTACTGGTCCCAGTTAGACTACTTTTATATGTAACTATGAAATGGGTGAAAATAGTCCATTGGGGCCAGCAGGTGGCATGGTGGTTGGGGCCCTCTACTCCCATACAGCCAACTATGGTTCATGTCCTGGACCTGGTGGCTTGCTTTTTCACTCTCTCTGTCTCTCTCTCTCTCTGTCTCTCTCTTTCTCTCTGGTGAGTACACATGCCCAATAGCAAGTTAACAAAATAATAAATTTAAAAATTAAATTGAAAGAAGATTGTCTATTTAAAGATTTTAAAAGAACTCTAAATACAAAAACAAAGTATTACTACTGCTCATCTTAAAACTTAACAAATAAGGAATTTGCCTGGAGAATGCTCTAAAATGTTTGGCTCAGTGCAGTAGCTATGTTGGCTTCAAGCAGAAGCAGAAAGGATATGTTTGGAATTCAGTCTCTGGAGGTATGAGCTGACTTTCTCCTGGAATGCTAGTGTGGCTTCACAGCCACAGACATCTTCAGTGGAAATGAGTCTTCTTGCTTCTTCAACCGCTAAGACAATGACAGTACACAAAATGTTACAGTTATCTAGGAATTATAACTAATCAGGAAATGTACAATTCAAGATTTCCATTGATAAGACTTACCTAAATGCATTTTTCCAGAGGCAAAAGGATATGAGAATAAGCAGAAAGAGGTGAAAATACTTTTGAATGTTAATGTCACAGAAAAATTTATAGTAGGAGACGTTGGGAAAATGTTTTCAATTGTCAAAAATGAATGATGGTTATATGAGAGTTCATTATATTATTCTGTATACATTGGTGATTACTAGAAGATATCTATGGTATAAAATAAAGTTTAAAAAAGATCGTTGGTGTCCAGTCCCATAGTCTAATACGTTACAAGAGCTGAATTCCACATGGCTGACCACAGTTTGAATCCCAGATCCAGTGGCTTGAAAAACAGATGGAGCATGTGTGTATGCATGCCCAACATCCCAACAGGATGGAGAAATGGAGAAGGGGTAGCAGCATGACCATAATCATTGTGAGTTGCTTTCTGTCTCCCTCCCTCATAAGACTACCTTACATAATAGACTGTAAGCTCTAGGAAGATATGGGTTCAGTGGCCTATACTAATTAAAACACTCCATAGACTATTGTAAGACTGAATTTAGCAAACTTTAAATTTTGAGAGGGCAATCCATTTATGATAGCACCAAAGAGAATAAAATACTTAGGAATAAATCTAAAAGAAGTAAAAGGATTGTAAAATGAAAACTACAAGACATTGTTGAAAGAAATTAAAGAAGACCTGAATAAATGGAAAGATATTCCCCATTAATGGATTGGAGGTTGTTAAAATGTCAATATTCCCAAACTATTCTATAGATTCAACACAATGCCATCAAAGTCCTAAGTTCTGATTTTGCACAAATTGACAAGATCTTACAATCTTTTACTGACCCTAAAATTTATGTGGAAATGCAAGAGACCAACCAAAAAAAAAAAAAAAAAAAATCTAAAAAAAGAAGAAAATGGTTGAGGACTCATACTTCCTGGTATCCAAACTTACTGCAAAGCTACAGTAGTCAAGATAGTATGGTACTGGAATAAGGACATATGGATCAATGGAATAGAATTAAGAGTTTAGAAATAAACTCTTACATTTATGGTCAATGGTCAATGGATTTTTAACAATAGTACCAAGACAATTTAATCATGGAAAAAATGATCTTTTCAAAAAATGATGCTGAGACAACTAGGTAGCTACATGCAAAAAAAATGAAGTTGGGCCCCTACCATATATAAGAAACTAACTCAAAATGGACCATACACCTAAATATAAGAGCTAATATAAAACTCTGGAAGAAAAGAGAGAAAACAGAAAAATCTTCATGACATTGTTAGAAAATGATTTCTTAATGTAACACAGAAAAGTGACAAAAAAAGGATAGGCAAACTGGACTTCAAAGGACATCATTAAGAAAGGGAAAAAGCAGGGCCAGCAGGTGGTGTGGTTAAGGCATCTGACTCTCATATGGCTGACCACAGTTCAAGTCCTGGACCTGGCAGCTTTCTTTCTCACTTTCCTTCTTGCTCATTGTCTCTGGTCAACTTAAAAAATAACTAATTAATAAATAGACAAGTAAGTAAGTAATGACAATGAAATTAAATAAAATAATTCTAAGAAAGTGAAAAAGCAGCTGGCAGGTGGTATGGTGGTTAAGGATACTGGACTCCCATGTGGCCGACTGTGGTTCAAGTCCAGCAGCTTGCTTTCCCATTTCCCCTCTCATTCTCTCTCTCTCTCTGTCTTGCTCTCACTGTCCCTCTCTGATCAAATTAAAAATAAATAAAGTTAAATAAAATAATTCTTTTTAAAAAAAGAAAGTAAAAAAGTGACTCAGATAAAAAAAATCA
Source organism: Tupaia tana (assembly GCA_026018925.1). Taxonomy (NCBI): domain Eukaryota; kingdom Metazoa; phylum Chordata; class Mammalia; order Scandentia; family Tupaiidae; genus Tupaia; species Tupaia tana. Next base: position 213,316,977 of record JAKSZU010000003.1, on the reverse strand, counting down.
GCAAATCATATATCTACCAAAAAATCTGCAAATGACATATTACAACTGAATAAAGAGATAAAAAGCCCAATTTTTAAAATGGATAAAATATTTTAAGTATTAAGTTCCTCTAAGTAAGAAATTCAAGTGGCCAATAAGCACAGGATGTGCTTATGACATCACTAGTCATGAGGGAAATATAAGTCAAAACCACAATGATATATTGCCTCAAATCCACTAGGATGGCAAGAATAAAAATGAAAGACATGGAGCCAGCAGGTGGCATAGAGCTTAAGGCAGCTGGATCTTATATGGCTGAGTCACGAACCCAGTAGCTTGAAAACTCATGCTGAATGTGTGCGTGTGCATACACAAAAATACCAAGAGGAGAATGGAAAAGGAATGGTGGTGTGGTCATCCCTCCTGGCGGGGGGGCAGGGAGGGGGGGTTTCTCTCCCCTCATCTCTTTTTGGTGAGCGCACGCATGCTATAGCCAAAAGAAAAAGAAAAAAAAAAAAGACAGTAATAAGTGGTAATAAATATGTGAAAAAATTAGAAATCTCATTCATTATTGGTGAGATTCTAAAATGGTGTAACTACTGTATTAAACAGTTTTTCGGGACCAGCAGATGGCCTAACGGTTACATTGCTGGACTCCCATGTGGTCAACCACAATTCGAGTCCCAGACCAGTAGCTTAAAACTCACACCAGGCGTGTGTGCACATGTGTCCAAAATCCCAAGAGGAGAATGGAGGAGAAGGGATTGTGACATGGCCAGGGTGGGTGGGGGGGTTCTTGCTTTCTGTCTCTGTCTGTCTCTGTCTCTCCAGCAGTGCACACACTCTATAGCAAAAATCTCTCTAAAAACAAAACAAATTTGGGAACCAGCAGTTAGCGTAATGGCTATGTCACTGGACTCCCACGTAGTCGACCGCGGTACGCGTCCTGGACCCGGTGGCTTAAAACTCACGCCGGGCGCATGTGCGTGCGTGCCCAAGATCCCGAGAGGAGAATGGAGGAGAAGGGATTGCAGCGTGACCATCCCCCCTGGGGGGTGATTTCTTGCTTTCTGTCTCTGTGTCTCTGTCTGTCTGTCTGGTGAGCGCATGCGCCCTATAGCGAAAAAACCTCTCCAAAAGAAAAAAAAAAAAAAAATTGTCAGTTCCTCAATATTAATTATAGTTTTCCATATAACCCAGCAATTCCACTTTTAGCTATATCCCAAGAGAAGTGCAACTGTATTCACATGAAGATTTGTACACAGATGTTCATAGTAGTATTCATAATACTGAAAAAGGAGAAATAACCCAAATATCTACCAAATGATGAATGAATAAACAAAATGTAGTATATCTGTACAGTAGAATAAAAAGGAATGAAGCACTGATCCATGTTATAATATGGATGAACATTGAAAACATTATGCTGCGACCAGCAGATGGCATAATGGTTACCTTGGTGGACTCCCACATAGTCGACTGCATTTTGAGTCTTGGATCCAGAGGCTAAAAATCAAACTGGGTGCGTGTGCGTGTGCGTGTGTGCCCAAAAATCCTGAGAGGTGAATGGAGGAGAAGGGATTGCAGTGTGGCCATCCCCCCCACGGGTGATTTCTCACTTTCTGTCTCTCTGTCTTTCTGTGTCTCTCCAGCGAGTGCATGTGCCCATAGCAAAGCCCTCTCTAAAAAAAAAAAAAAAAATTAAGTGAAAGAAGCTATTCACAAAGACCACATTTTCTATGATCTATTTATATGAACTGCCTGTAATAGAGAAATCAACTGAAGCAGAATTTGTGATTACCAAGGAATGGAGAACTGGGGAGTAACTCTTAATGAGTATAGGTTTCTTTTTAGGGTGATAAAAAAAAAATTTAATTAGATGGTGGTGATGGTTGCACAACTGTAAATATACTAAAATCCACTGAAATGTATACTTTTAAGACTAAATTTTTGGCCTAGTGATGGTGGTATAACTGCTAGAAGCTACATGGCAACCATGGTTCAAATCCCAGGCCTGGTCAGCCTGCCACATGCCAGGCACATGTGCCCAGGATCCAGTGAATTGAAAGACTAAAGGAAGGGGAGCATAATACAACCAGATTCTGTGAAGGATACTCCTCTCCTTTTCCCCTCCCCTCCCCTCCCCTCCCCCCCCTTCCCTCCCCCCCCCTCCCTCCCCCCTCTCTCTCTCTCTCTCTCTCTCTCTCTCTCTCTCTCTCTCTCATACACACTATCATAATTTAAGAAAAAAGAAATTTTAATTGCCAAAGGGCATGTGCATTCACCAGAGGGATGGTGTGGGGTGAGAAAGCACTCACCAATGGGCATGGTCACACCACAATCCCTTCTCCATTTCTCCTTCCTGTAGAAATTTTGGACACACATGCATATACACTCAGCATGTTTTTTCAAGCCACCAAGGCTGAGATTCAAACCACATTTGGCCACATGGGATCTGGCTCCCTTAACCACCAGAGTCCAGGACAGGCCAAGGAAAAAAATTTAAGTAAATTTTGTGGTATGTAAATTACACCTTGAAGTTTTTAAAGGAAGGGAGGGAAGGCAGCTAGCTAAAAGATGTAAATATAAAATTAAGCCATAAACCTAGAAGTGATGTACCTATTCTCACTCAATTTTTCAAGCTCTCAATGATCTCTTTTCTAAGTAAGTAAATGTTAATCAAATAAAATGAGGTGACAGAGTAAACCATTATAAATCATGTTGGGTTTCTCTATTTCCAGGAGAGAAAAAAAAAGTCCAAGATTGATTTTTCTGAAGATTAGCAACTTAAGTAGGCTGGCAATACCTGGTCTTACTCAATTCTGAAAGCAAGCTATTCCTTATCATCTTTTCCCTTCCCAAGAAACTGACCCATACTTTACTTTAAATGAAAAAGTAACTTCTGAGCATGTGTTATGTGTCAGGTGCTATGGTAGATGCTAGAAATACAAACAAAATCACTGCCCTTGAAGGTTGAGTTTTACTATCTACTGGACTATTAAAAACAAAGTCCAAAATACAACTCTTGCATTTTCTCCCCAAAATCTGATCCACCCTCAGTCTTCCCCATCTTGATAAAGGTACCCAGTCCTCTAGGTGTTCAAGTATGAAATCCAAAGGGCATCCTTATTCCTCTCCTGCTCTCTCCCAACATAACCCATGTAACCAAGCCCTATTCATTCTATCACATAGTATATCTTGGGTTACTTTAATTCCAGCACCATTTTCTTGTGCTACCTTTACTTGGGTTACTTCACTTTCAGCACCATTTATTTTTTTTGGGGGGGGAGGGGATTTTTTTTGCTATAGGGTGTTGTGCTCACCAGAGAGATAGAGACAGAAAGTGAGAAATCACCCCCGAGGGAGGATATCCAGGCTGCAATCCCTACTCCTCCATTTTTTTTCTCGGGATCTTGGGCATGCACTCACGTGTGCCTGGCATGAGTTTCAAGCCACCAAGTTTAGAACTCAAATCACAGTTGTCCAGTAGCTTAACCACTACACCACCTGCTGGCCCCTGTGGTAGCTTCTTAACTAGTCTCCCTCTTCTATTCACCCTGTTCGATCTACTCTCTTTTTTTAATTATCTCTTCCATAAGAGAGAGACACACAGAGAGAAAGAGAAGGAAGGAGATATCCCAAACAGAGCGTTCATGCCATGACCCACCCCCTAAACCCAGCCAGCCCAGACCATGGGCACGTATGAACCCAGGACCCTTCCCATGTGGGTCAATTGCAAAACCACTGCACCACCACCTGGCACTTCTATCTACTCTTCATATAGCTGCTGGGATGATTTTTTATTTATATTTTTCAAATATAAATAGAATCACATAGCTCCACTACTTGAAACCCTTCATTAGCTTCCCATTGTCCTTAGAATAAAATATTGGATCATCAGAAAAGTCATGACTTATTTTTGCATAAAAAACCCGAAAAAATACTTCAGGACTTTTCTGATGACCCAATATAAACTCCTTTCTTTGCCCTTGGCCCAGATGATCATCCTGATTTGGCCCCTGCCCGGCTTGCCGCACGCTCTGCTTCCACACTCCCCTGTCTGGTCACGCAGCATCACGCTGGCTCCCTTTCCTGTCCCCCTCCACTTAAACTATCACTACAGTTAGGAAGCTATTGCCAAGGTCAGGCTTTGGCTAATGTGATGATCATGCTAGAGTCAAACCACCCGAAATTGTAAATATGTATATGTTCTGAAAGAAGACAAGTTTCAATGGAAGAATAAGGAAACTGGTAAAGGAGGTTAAAAAAGGAGATGATCTAGAAATTGAACAAGCATGATTTTGTAATATTTGATTCACTCAAAGTAATTTATGAACACATGTTAAGTTTTGAAGTATGATAAAAATAAACACTAATAAACCTACTGTCCAACTTAAGAATTAAAACATGATGAATACTGGGAACCAGCAGTTAGCGTAATGGCTATGTCGCTGGACTCCCACATAGTCGGCGTGTGCATGCGTGCCCAAGATCCCGAGAGGAGAATGGAGGAGAAGGGATTGCGACGTGACCATCCCCCCGGGCGGTGATTTCTCACTTTCTGTCTCTATGTCTCTCTCTGTCTGTCTGGTGAGCGCACACGCCCTATAGTGAAAAAACCTCTCCAAAAAAAAAAAAAAAAAAACATGATGAATACTGTGGAAGAGACATGCAAAAAGTGAAAAGATAAACATGATATAGGAGGAGATATTTGCAATACATAAAAAACATTGAGGATTTATGTGAAGAGTCCCTGTGATTCAATAAGAAAAAAAAAAAGAAATAACTCAATAGGGGTCGGCAGGTAGTGTGGTAGTTAAGGATGCTGGACTCCCACATGGCCGATTGTGGTTCAAGTCCCAGACCTGGCAACTGGCAACTTGCTTTCTCTCTCTCTCTCTCTCTCTCTCTCTCTCTCGATCCATCTCTCTCTGGTAAATTTAAATAAATAAATAAAATAAAATAGTTAAATATTTTAAAATAAATAAATAAAAGAAATAACTCAACCAAAACTACAAAAACAGCATAAATAATATTTCCACTTGTGAAACTCAATAGCCAATAAATACAGGAGGAGATGCTTCACGTCGTTAGTAACTGGGAAATGGATGAATGCCACTGAATTGGCAAAAATGTAGTCTAACAAAACCAAATGTTGGCAAGGATGTGGTTCTTGAACGTTGACAATCAAAAGTGGTAAGGCAAGAGGATGATGGCAAAGGACGGGCACCAGCAAGCACAGGGCACATTCCGGAAATAGCAAAGGGCCCTCTAGGTCTGGACCACAGGATCTGGGGAGGAATGGACTTGGGAACAAATGTAACAGGAAAGAAGTTTGAAAAGACAGGATGATGTAGAACACTAGTTACCAGGAGCTGGGGGAAGTGGGAAGAGAGAATTATTTAATAGGTACAGAGTTTTAATCTAGGATGACAAAAATTGGCAATGAGTATTGGTGATGGTTGCACAATGTGAATGTACTTCCTCTTTTTGTTCTGCTCTGTTATTTTTGCTAGAGGGCAAGTGTGCTCACCAGAGAGAGACAGGGACGAAAAAATATCACCCATGGAGATTGGTCATATTACAATCCGTTCTCTTCCATTTCTCTGTCCTTATGGGATTTGGGGCACACACACACATACCCAGACATGTTTCTCAAACCACAGGGTCAGGACTTGAACTATGCAGTGAGCTATGTGGAATGCAGCTGCCTTAACTAGCAGGCTATCGAGCCCACCTGTGAATGTACTTAATGCCATTTAACTGTATACTTAGAAATGGCTAAGATGGTGGGAACACCAGACAGTGTGATGGTTACGTTGCTGGACTCCCACGGAGTCCACCATGGTTCAAGTCCTGGACCCCGCAGCTTAAAACTCATGCTGGGCACGTGTGTGCTTGCTCAAAGTCCTGAGAGAAGAGTAGAAGAGAAGGGATTGCAGCCGTGGCCATCTCCCCCCTCAAGGGTAATTTCTTGCTTTCTGTCTCTCTGTGTTTTTCTCTCCAGCGAGTACATGTGCCCTATAGCAAAACTCTCTCTCTAAAAAAAAAGCTAAGGTGGTAAACTTTATGTATTTTTTACCACAATAAAAAAAAAAAAAAATGCAGCAGACCAGCCTCATGGCCCAGTGGTTAAGGAAGTTGGATCCTACATAGCCTTTTGAGCAGTTCAAATTCCAGCCCGGCAGTTTGGAAAAACATGCCAGCCACATGTGTAGGTGCTCCAAATCCTGGTAGGATGGAGAAGTGAAGCAGAAGGAGTCACAGCATGATCATGATCACTGGGGCTTGCTTTCTCTCTCTCCCTTCTTTCTGTCTGTCTCTGGAGAGTGTACGTGCCCTCTGGCAATTAAAAACCGTCACACTTAGATAGGAAGAGACTTTAGAATGGAAAAAAGAGAGATGGAATCAGATCACAGAAGGCAGACTGGCAGAGGAACATAACTGTTTTACTCTGTAGACAGCGGAGAGCCACTAGAGGAATCTAAGAGAAAAGATCATTACTGCTCTTTAGACACAAAGAAAGACAAGCTCACTCCTACCAAAGGTAATAAGCCTAAGAGGCCATCTTCACCTGAACACGTCCTCTTGTCCTCATTCAAATTATAGCCAGGAAAGCAGTCGCAGTGGTAGGACGCCGGCCCGTCGCTCACACACACGTGCTGGCAACCGTGAGTGCCCAGAGCACACTTGTCGTGGACTGGCCGTGAGAGGTGCAGAAAGGAAAATATTCACGTTAATTACATAGAAAACTAAACACAACTTGGGTAAAAAAAAAAGCTTCATTTAGATCCCAAGTGCTGAGAACAAACCCTTCGGCAGTCAGCAACAAGCCCACGTTTCAAGAGAAAGCCTGTTTCCCTTCTCCATTGTGTACACTGTGTACATCCGTCTAGCCTCACCTTTCACACATACACTCCTTTCCTTAGATCTCTTGCCGGGGTCTGAGTGCCTTCTCTTTTCTTCTACTTACAGCACTGAGCTCCACTGAGTCTTACTTATATTCCAGAACTTACCTTTGGCCTTTCTGATGACTAGCAATGCCTCTGACATCTTCAGCTACTCATGGATCACCGTTGCCATCACCAACACTAATTTATTAGGGACCCGACTGTATGTGCAGCTAAGTGCAATACTGCACAAGAAGGACGACCTTGATCAAGGGCCGCCCTTACAAAGTGGGACAGAAAATATTGGCCTGGAGACACACACAGACACACACACAAGCACAGAAAGAAAAACAGTAACAATGTCAGTAAGAACAATATTGATGATGTGTATGATTAGATAATAAAGTACATAACTATATATCTCCAATGAATAAATCTCCAGGACAAAGACAGTTTGCCCAAATTTGTGTAGAGAACAGAGAAAAGTGTTGTACTAAGCCCATGTCCAAACTGGCCCAAGGCAAATGAGATCAGCGATTCTGCAGTAAATCCAGAAAACCTTCTTAGAAGACATAAGTTCTTCCTCTGTCATTGCAGGGGCCATTTGTCTTCCTCTTACTCTCCCCTAACTTATTCCATGCTCAAAAAACCTCTTGTGGCTCACTATTGCCTATAAAACAGCTTTGCATGAAATGTACAGCCCTATAAAAACCTATCCATGAAGTGCCTTTCCAACATTAGCATGAATATTCCCCTTCATCACTACAGTTTCAATTTTTTCAGCAGAATGCCTAATAGCAGACTTCATTTTCCCCTCAGGTGAATACCCACTCTTTAGACACGGCTGGACATGCCCCAGACCCTGAGCCTGGCCTGGGATTCCACACTTAATGGGGCCTCCCTACCACCCAGTAAAGGGAGAGCAGCCATTGGAGGTGACCTGACCCATGAAATGTGCCCAGCTTTAGAACAATCCTCGCTATTTCTTTTAAACATGTGCACACCAACTTTCCAGTGTGACATAGTGGCTAAGAGCCTGAATAACAACTAGAGCAAGGTCCTGGGTTCAAACCCTGGCTCTGCTACGAACTAAAGTACCTGGCTCTGTTACTGATGAGTAACTGGGAAGTAACTTAATCTCTCTGTGCCTCAGTTTCCTCCTCAAGTCAAGTTGCTGGGAGGACTTAAGGCATCACTGTGTTTAAATACTTAGAGCTGCACATGGAAAATGTTGGTTACTGTGATCTCATAGTATTGCCTTAACAGAAAATTGTCTTCAACGTTTCATTTTTTTAAAATAAAATTCTTCATTCTACTCCATGATATCTGTTGGTTTAAACAGAAAATTGCTTTTGCTTCATTTTCTCAGAGCTCCTATGTTCCTGGCTTAAAGAACCAACTGGGAGATCCACAACCATTTGACAAGCACAGCCACACATGGTTCCTTTCCGCTCCAGCTGGCTTAGTCCTGTTGTCTGAACTAACCAGCAAGAACCATCTCTGCTGGTGTGCCCTCCACTCCTCTGTCCAAACCTTCACCCTTTTTCAAGGCCAGCTCCAGTCCTTCCCAGACACCCACCTCCCCAGCTGCCACAGTCCTCCGCTCCTGTCACTCTCTCTGCCTGACTATGTATTCTCTGCTGTCATGGGAGTTGGCTCCCTTTTTGCTGAGAGGTAGAAACTTCTGCTCCTTTGTGTTCTTACAGTGCTTGGTGCAGTCCCAGGAACAAGGTCAGTGCTCAGTGCTCTTTCATTGATTCCAGTTTTAAAAAGAGAAATCAGTGATATGCCATTTCTCCTCCTCTGTCTTAACAAAATCCCACAATATATCCCCTCGAAGAAGAGGAAAATATACAGAAAGCCTAAAAAACCAGTCAACATGCCCAAGCTAAACACACCTTGAGAACTAGGAATGTCTCTTAGGAGTGTTTTTACAGTTATAAATGCCGCACTGTTCTGCCAATGAGTTTCAATCAAATTAATGAGGATCAGCAGTGCTGGCACAAGCTCAGTAGCCAAGCTGCAAGACTCAGATTCGCTGAAGATTGATCATCTAGAAACTGTGAGGGAAGGACTTGCCTCAAACTTACTGGCAGATCTGTGTGGGTCTAACACAGGCATTCACAAAGTCCCCTTTACTAGAACGATCCCACTTTAAGATTAGCACTACAGAAAATTTCCAGGCCGAGTTTGAACTGGAAAAAGATCAGTTCTGCCTATCACACCAGTTACTGTCCAACTAACTTCCTCTAGAGTTTTCTGTTTGCTTAAACAGTCTCTGGTGTACAGAGCTATAAAATTTTCTCATATCCCCCACTCCCTACCCATTTCCTGCAATTTTCTGAAGTGATCTATGTTTGCAAAGTTCAGTGAGCTCACCACCTCCTATGCCATGTGTTCCTTAGCCTAAAAACATGGTAGAATGCATGAGCCCCAATTTTTACAGGTATATTTAAAAAACCTCTCTCCTGGTGAACTGCGAGTTGCTTTCACTACCACAGAAAGCCAAAGGTGAAGGAATTTGTTGGGCCTTACCTGAACATGTTTTCTTATCCGCATTCAGGGTGTAGCCCTCAAAGCATTCACAGTGATAGGAGCCAGCTCCGTCATTCACACAAATGTGCTGGCACCCATGTGCACCAAAAGCACATTTATCTTGAGCTGGCAAATGAAAGTCAAGGAGAAAAGAAAGAAAAATTGAAAGGCTCCTCTATTACCCATAGCTAGAAATCTTTTGACCCCCAGTTAGAATTATATAAGGGGAAACTTATTGGGAATTATCCAAAGCCACCAGCACTACCTGCTCTAAGCAGAAGTTAGCTGAGTTAAAATCCTACACACACGATTATTCTTTGAGCTTGCCCAATTTCTTTTTAAAAATCATCAATATTGAGTTTTTATAATCTATGAGTCTTTGAAATACTTGGTTTTGGTTTTGGTTTTGTTTGTTTGATTGACTATGGTATGTGACTTGGAGAGAGAGAGGGAAAATGAGAAATCACTACCCACGGGGATAGCCACATCGCAATCCCTTCTCTATTCTCCTCCTGGGATTTTGGGCATGCATGCATACATGTCTGGCAAGATTTTCAAGCCACCAGGTCTGGGACTCAAACACAGTCAGCTATGTGGGAATCCGGTGCCTTAACCACCACGTTACTTGCTGGCCCCCAAAATACTTTCTAAAGCATACTTCTAGGTTTACTGTATTTACCCAACTCAGAGGAATACCAACAGCTGTGTGGCTAATTACACTAGACTCAGAAAAAACAGACTTTGAAGAAATTGTAGTCCTCTGAGGAAAATGAGCTCAAAGGAGACCACCTGACTCAGAGGAGCATCAGAACTCAAGACCCAAATTTTCCTTTAATGAACGTTCCTCTGTACTGATACATTTTTAACTATATATTTTTTTTTTCAAGAGAGTTTTTTGCTATAGGGCATGTGTGCTCATTGGAGAGACAGAAAGAAAGTGAGAAATTACCCCCAGGGGGGATGGCCATACCACAATCCTTTCTCCTCCATTCTCCTCTTGGGATTTTGGGCACACATATACACACACCCAGCGTGAGTTTTTTTTTTTTTTTTTTTTTTTTTTTTTAAAGTAATTACAAATTAAGCATTTATTTATTGATCTTTTATAGAAATAAAAGGTTTAAAAAACAAAGTTGAAAAAACAGTAATTTTGTTATATCCTAATTATTTATTTTTGTTCTGTAAATTCCAAATAAGTAAAATAATATAAAAATATATTTTCAGATCTTCAAAGAACAAAAAGAAAAACATATTAATTATTAAATAATTTTGGATTTTCTTTACTCCTCTCAGAGATGAATTCAATTACAAAAACTGAAGTACTTTTACACTCTGAAGTACAAATCTCTAACAGTCAAGAAATTATACAATTTATTTTGTTATGTGCAAAGTATATATATCGTGTTACCCAGCGTGAGTTTTAAATCCAGGACTTGAACCATATTTGGCCATGTGGGAATCCAGTACCTTAACCACTGTGCTATCTGCTGGTCCCACTATATTTCATTTTTAAATTTGCCATTTTTTTTGTTTTTTTGGAGAGGTTTTCGTTATAGGGCACGTGCACTCGCCAGACAGACAGAGAGACATAGAGACAGAAAGCGAGAAATCACCCCCCAGGGGGGATGGTCACGCCGCAATCCCTTCTCCTCCATTCCCCTCTTGGGATCTTGGGCACGCATGCACACGTGCCCAGCGTGAGTTTTAAGCCACCAGGTCCGAGACACGAACCGCGGTCGACTATGTGGGAGTCCAGTGACATAGCCATTACGCTAACTGCTGGTTCCCTAAATTTGCCATTTTGAAGTAACTTCAGAATTATGAAAAGGTTGTAAAAATGATCTAAAGAGTTCCTGTACTTTTCCCTGTTTCCACAAATGCTAACAACTTACATAACACCATGTGATTATCAAAACCAAGAGATCAACATTGATGCACTATGGCTTACTAATCTCTGGACTTTATTCATATTCTTCCAGTTGTTCCACTAACGCCATTTTTTCTGGTCCAGGACCCAGTCGAGGACCCCACGTTGCATTCATTGTCACATCTTCTTAGTCTCCTCCAATCTGGGACGTGTCCTTAGTCTTCGACTTTTATGACTGTGACACTTTTGAGAAGTACTGGAAAATTATATTGTGAGCTGAGAATGACTCTCAGTTTGGGTTTGTCTAATGTTCCCACATTATCCTGAACTTTAGCAAGAATATCATCGATGTGGTAGTGTGTCCTCAGGACATCATGTCAGGTGACACGTGCTACTGCTCGGTGTCATCACTGATGATGTCAAGCTTGATCACCTGGTTGGGGCAGTGACTACCAGCTTTCTCCTCTATAAAATTACTGTCTTTCTCTTTGTAAGCAATGAATATCTTGTGGGGTGTTATTTGATCTTGACTTAACTTAAATCGTCTGTAGCATTTGGAAAGGACTGTTAGGCTTGGGTCCAGAAAAGGAAATGAGCAACACATTTCACATGTGTGCCGTGATACATACATGTACTGCTTTTAGTTCTTCATATAAGACTTTGGAATGGGAAAAGCCCAAGGATGGCAAGAGAGAAAAACAGACCAAGTTCCTAGTCAGTGAGACCTCTGCCTCCACGCTGGATGAAGAGGGAGGAAGAGAGGGAGGGACGTAATTGACAACAGCAGAGGCTTCTCCCCCGCTTACCTGAACAGGTTTTCTTGTCTGCGTTCAAGGTATAACCTTCGTAGCACTCACAGTGATAGGAGCCAGTTCTGTCATTCACGCAGATGTGTTCGCACCCGTGCGTGTTAAGAGCACACTTATCGGTAGCTATTGAAAGATGATTAGGACACATGTGAACACATGGAAACAGCTCTGAATAATTACAAATCACTCTACTTACACACACACACACACACACACACACACAGCACTAACAAAAAAGGGGTATCGTGGCACAGAGAAAGGGTCTCGAACTGGGAGTTGGGAACCAAGCACTGGTCCTGATGCTTTCACAAACAGATCCTCTGCCCTGGGTAAGACTTGCCCCTCCTTTGCATCTAAATGTCATTGTCTATAAAATGAATAGGTTGAATTAAATAATCTCTTAAGTTTTCTTCTCAAAAACCTTTTTGGGGCCAGCACCATAGTACAGTAGTTGCGTGGGACACAGAGGAATTCGGATCCCACATAGCAGGGTTCAAGTCCTGGCTCTGGCAGCTTGAAAACAAGCTGAATACTCCCATGTGTGCCTAGGATATTGAGGGATGGAGAATTGGAGGGAAAAGGACTGTGGTGTGACCAGGCCCATGGGGGTACCTTTTCTTTCTCTCTCTCTTATGCATGGACATGTACTCTCTGGCATTCAAAATAAATAAATAAATAATAACTTTAAAAACTTAGTTCTACTACTTAAACAAAATTGAACTAATTCCCATTCTTCATTGATTCTGTGTGAGTACTAATATACCAGATGAGCAGGGGCTTCTCAAATCTTCTAGTACTTAGAGATTCCATGAGCATCTGTAATCAGAGAGAGGAAGGGGTAGCTTGTCCAGAATTAAATAAAATCCAGGAAAAATTTCAAATCCTCAAGGGGACCAAGAATATTGGCCCCTGCCTTATTAGCCTTTTCTTCTACCAACCCTGTTCTTTAAATTAGTAATAAAATAAACACTGTAATAGGCCAGTTTATATATTATCTCATTTTTCCTCTGAGGTTGCTTTTTAAGGAAAATTGTTGATGATCAGCAGTAAATTAGTCAAAAAGTAGTTTAGTTGAAAAGAAGCGGGAGAGTTAAAACAGAAAGTCAGTCCAAAGCCTGGAATGCAGGACCTCAAATAACTCCTAGCCCCAGCAGGCCTCACCTGAGCACGTTTTCTTGTCTGCATTCAGCGTATATCCTTGGCTGCACTCACAGTGGTGTTTGCCTTCCCCGTCACTGATGCACACGTGCTGGCACTGGTGTGTGCCAAGCATACAAGGATCCACAGCTGGGCAGGGAAGTGTGTAACAGTCAGTATCGACGTGTAAGAAACACTTCAGAAACTTTTTCTTATGTCAAAAAGACACCATTCTCCATTTGCTTTCTGATTCTATCTTTACTTCACTGTAAAAATTAGCCATTTGTTTTCTGCCTCTGGCCTATTAGAAATACCATTCTTAGGGGCCAGCAGGTGGCATGGTGAGGTGCTGGACTCCCATATGAACGACCACAGTTTGAGTCATAGACCTGGCACCACTTGCTTTCTCACTTTGTCTCTCTCTCTTTCTGGTGAGTGCACATGCCCTATAGCAAATTTTAAAATAATAACAATAATAAATAAAATCACATAAATATTTTTTAAAAGAAAAAGAAATACTGCTCTTAGATTAGAAATATCACTAGTTTAAAATTACAGATCTTGGGCCAGCAGTGGCATGGTGGTTAACACAACTGGATCCTACATGACTGACTGCACAGTTCAAGTCCTGGACCTGGCAGCTTGAAAAACCCAGCAGGCCTGCCCAAAATCCCAAGAGGAAAATAGAAGAGGGATTGCAGCGTGGCTAACTCCCCACCTGGCAGGTGTTTTCTCACTTTCCCTGTCTCTCTCTATTTCTCTTCCTGTCTCTCTCTAGTGAGCATACATGCCCAAAATTTTAAAAATAAATAAAAATTATAGCTCTTACTATAGACTTCCTCAGAGGAGAAAAGGAATTTTGAATTTGAATGTAAAACCACAAAAGGCCAGGCATTTGATGTTTTTTCCAGCTTATCTACCTGCCCATTATAAAGATTTTTTTGCTTCTCAACTACAAAAAGTGGAGAAAAAAATAGTGCCTAAAGTGCTATGAGTTGTTCCAGCTGCAACCAGAGTCTGTTTCCGAGGTTCCACAGCTTGTGTCTAAACAGAATTCACGCACGAGATGCCTCTAGGCTGGGAACTCACTCATCCTTGGACGGTGATTCATATTCAAATGTACAATAGTGGAGAGCAGTTTAGGAGGCTGCCTTCTGAAAATGTAACATGGGTTCTTGAGCCCAAATGTATACGTATACAGCTTCAGGGCCTCTAATATCTGCAAGGAGAATGAGCTCATATGCTAAATATAAACAGGCGAAAAGAAAAGGAAGGACGAAATAAATGAGATGCTATAAACAAAATCGTATCTCCATCTCATTGCTCCTGGAGCTATTTATGTCTCATTAGATTTTTTTTTTTTCTTCATGACATGTTTTGAAAGACGAATCAATGAATGTAGTTATTCTGAGAAACCAAGCAGGCCCAGCAGAGGCTGACTCTCCTGCGGCAGGTAACCCGGCATCCATTGCCCTTGGCAACAGGACAAGGCTAATACTTGCCCAAGAAGGGCCTTTTCATGGAATGATCTTTCCAGCCTATTGACTACAACAAGCTGCACCTCATAGAGAGGACATTTTCCCCCCAGAACAAGCAGGTCTTTTGTCCCAAAAGGCAAAAATTGCCACTCACTACTGGTTACTTTATGGCCTTCAAGCCCAACCCCAGCTGCTAGCTCTGAGACCCAACTCTGCCACAGACCAGCATCTTGATGAAAAAGCTCTCACCCACAAGCTTGGGGGGGGGGGGGGGGAGGTTCCTGGGAGAAAGAAAACCACTTTCTTTTTGGAAACCAGTGAGTGCCAAATAGATGCCACCAAAGCCAATGATGGGTTGTGAAGGCCCCATGTCCTGGGACAGGAAAGACATGGGGATCCTAGCCAGGTCTAACTCATATGAAGCCAAAATGGGTCCCAGATCAAGAATTTATCTCCCATTCTTGACAAACTGGGGACTGCTGGGACTTACACCAATTCAGATATGAAGTCTTCTTGACACTTACGATTATAATTATTGGTTCACTTGTTGGTCTCACTCCACCCCTAGAATGTAACTCGATAGCAGGGAGGGACTACCTTTATCTTTACATTATCGGTGATCAATAAATGCATGCTGAATAAATAAATGTAGAATAAATTATATAGCAGAAACATAACTAACTTCAAAAAGTCACCTGAACTATAAATTTGTCCACACTTGGATAATTCCATAGATGGTTTCAAAAAAATTACCTCCAAATGATAAAATCTTAAAGCATGATCCCATAAGTCGTAATTTTGATCAATGACTCAAAATAAAGCTCAGCATTGAATGGATTCCCATTATGGATTTGGCTACTTTATGGCAAAAAATTCCAATGAGATTAGCATATTCGTATTTCAATTCCATCCCAAAGGAAGACAGGAGTAGGGGAGGAACAAAATGATATTTTTTAAAAAACATGCTTCTTGCTCGCTCTCTCTGTCAAGTGAGCTGAAACCTCCATCTTCCTGGTTCCTAGTCCTGTTCTTCCACAAAGGATAATCAGAGAAAGAAGCAAATCTGAAAAGTGGTGTATTCACTAAAGGCACATCTGACCGACGGTTACACTGGAATACAGGTCTGCTGGTCTCCCCATGGATAGACACCGCCCCATGTCTTCTGCAGGAAAACAAGCAGAGTTCTGTTAAATCTAGAGATGGCCAAACTAAAGAAAATATCTGGGGGGCGGGGAATGTAGTGATGGGGCAGAGGGGACAAGAGAGGTGTCTTGAGATTTGTTTTTTTGTGGAATTTTTTCTGGCCCCATCAGGGAACAGCGGGATCATTTATCCAGGATATTTCCAGACCTTCACATTTCTAATGAAAACATGAAGATTTTATGAGCAAACCGAGTTAAATATAATGCAGCTCTATATTCCTAAACCAACACAGTGTGTTTACATTGAAAAAACGCAAAATAAGCATTGCATATATTTAGGTTTTCTATAAAATTTCCACCTCTCCCCCCCAAAAAAAAGACTAAATTTTTTGTTCCCTGGGTACATAATGTCTGAATATATCATGCTTTCTCATTGGAAGCAAAGACTTATCAACGTACCACAAAAGGTTTCCTGGAATCTAGAGGAAAGCTTCTCGATGACCCCGTAGGTCTCCACATAGAAAACGTGCTCATCTAGGGGTTCACTGGCAATCACCTTGAGGGATTCCATGTCTGCCCGGTCCACACCCACAGCATAGAGCTCGATACCAGATGCCCGGGCCCGAGCTGCCACCTCGTCCACCTGGTCCTGGGGCCTCCCATCTGTCACAATGATGGCCACCTTGGGGATGTTGGAGGAGGGCCCCCGAGCACCTGCCTCCACTGTGAAGGCTTCATCCATTGCTGTCTGGATGGCCAGCCCTGACATGGTGCCTGTTGACAAGGGTGTGATTCGTGCCACAGCCTGTTTCACGGATTGCTTATCAGAGTGGGTCTGGAGGTAGAACTCAATCTTCACAGTGCTAGCATAGTTCACCACGGCCACCCGTGTGTTGGCTGCTCCAATGTCCAGAGTGTCAATTATCCGGGAGACAAAGGTTTTCACTTTGGTGAATTCCATGGGCCGTACACTGCGAGAACTGTCGATGATAAACACCAAGTCCAAGGGCCTGCTCTTGCAAACACCTGCAAAGAAGAGTGTGGGGAGCAGAAAAGACTAAGCAACAGCAAACCACAGCCAGAAACGGGACAATCCTCACACCCAGAGATCCCTGGAATTCCAAAAGTCCAGACAGGGCAGCAGCCTCCAACCCCCACACTACCACTGCCTGCTACCTTCCTCAAGACTGTCCTCCCTTTGGGTGTTGAAGACACCAAAACTTCAGAATTCCCTGGTGAAAATTCACAGAGGTGTGACCTCTATGCTGGAAGAGACCTGAAATTTCTGAGTGTTACTTCCCAGGTTCTTTAGCTTCCTAGGAATGAATGAACCACAGACTGCTCTTGGGCACCTGGGCTGTCTGACACAATGGGACATAATGTCCCCAAACATGTAAAAGGCCCAGGACTGGACCAGCAGTTGGCATAATGGCTATGTCGCTGGACTCCCATGCAGCCGACCGCAGTTTGAGTCCCTGACCCAGTGGCTTAAACTCACGCCAGGTGCATGTGTTTGCGTGCCCAAGATCCCGAGAGGAGAATGGAGGAGAAGGGATTGCGGCGTGGCCAACCCCCAGCGGGTGATTTTTTGCTTTCTATTTCTCTGTCTAAAAAGAAAAAAAAAAAAAAAAAAAAAAAAAAAAAGGCCCAGGACTCTCAGATCCAGCCTCATTGCACTACACAACAGCAGTTTGAGGCCAGGCATTCCAGGGCTCTTCTGGTGGCTTCCTTCTCTCACCCCACTTCTAAGAGAGTGAAACTAATCAAGGAACCCTAAATTCTCCCTCCACTTGGTCATTCATTCATTCCTGTTGTGTGAACTCTTTGGCCCAACTAGAACCCTGATCAAGTTGAGAGTAGAAGGAAGGATGGGGCCAACATGTGGCATGGTGGTTGGGGCACTGGACTCCCACATGGCCAATCACAGTTCAAGTCCCAGATCTAGAGGCTTACTTTCTCTCTCTCTCTCTCTCTCTCTCTCTCTCTCTCTCTCTCACCCTGGTGAGCACATGTGCCCTACAGAAAATTAAATAATAATAGTAATAAATAAAATTTTAAAAATCTTAAAAATAAAAAGAATGACAAAAACTTAACCTGGTATGCTTATTGCATTTCCAGCTCTGTGAGCATGCTCTTTTGTTTTAAGCAGATTTTGACCTAGGTTCTATAAGGTGCATGCACTCACCAGGGAGACAGAAAATAAGAAATCACTCTCCAGGGGGCATTCAGAATCTTGGGCACGCACACACGCACCCAGCATGAAGTTTCAGCCACCAGGTCTGGGACTTGAACCGTGGTCCAGTGGCGTAACCATTACACCATCTGCTGATCTCCTCTTTGTCATCTCTTTCTACTCATTCATTCCCAAATTGTTTTGAGGGCCTACATGAGGGGAGTCTCAAAAAGGAATGCATATTATAAAAAAACCATGCATGGATTTAAAAAAAATCTTGTACCAAAATTAACTCATACTTTAATTCCATCTTTCCACACTTTTTAAATTCTCTCATATGTATGAGGCCCTCAACTATAAAAGCAAATGGGCTAGATTCCTCTACAGGGGCCTTCTGTTTTTTAGATCACAGCTCCTGGCACACTAGCATAACACACACATGTTAGCTGTCATCTGTCCTTTCCTATTCTTTTATTTTCCCTCAGCCCTGTCTGCACAGCCCTTCTTTGAGTGACCAAAATCAGTGCTGGGTAAGGAAGAAGCCAGTATGTAGCCATTCCCCCTTCTCACTCAACACACACATGCATGCACACACACATACACATGCACATGCACACACTCATCACACACATGTGGCCCTCAATGAAATGAGGTTCTTGGCCATGAGGTGGCAATCAGGGCTCTGCCCTTTCCTAACAAAGGGCTGGTAGCTGTTGCTACCCTGAAAAGGTAATCTATTCTGTGAGCAGGGAAGAAAAGGTGGATTCGAAATAAATTCTGAGGCTAAGCATTTTGTGAAGAAAAAGCTTTTTCTGTAATAGATTATGCTTTGATATAGTTTTTAACTTTTTTTTTTTTTTTTTTGGTACGTTTTTGCCATAGGGCTCATCTGCTTGCTGGAGAGAGAGAGAAGGAAAGTGAGAAATCATCCCCCAGGAACTGTCCACACTACAATCCCTTCTCCTCTTCTTTTGGGCATGCACATACATATGCCCTGTGTGATTTTCAAGCCACTGAGTCTGGGACTCTAACCATGGTCAGCCATGTGAGAATCCAATGCCCTAACCACTATGCTACCTGCTGGCCCCTTAATTTTCTTTCAAAAGCTAAACATTATCCTCTTGATTTTATTCTGCTGCCTAGAGGTATTAAATTGAGAAAAATCAATATCTTTATTCTTTTTTTTTTTTTTTTTTTGGAGAGGTTTTTGCTATAGGGTGCATGTGTTCTCCAGAAAGACAGAGAGAGATAGAATCAGAAAGTGAGAAATCAACCTCCAGGAGGGATGGCCATGCCGCAATCCCTTCTTCCCCATTCTCCTCTCGGGATCTTGGGCACGCATGCACACGCGCCAGGCATCCGCATGGGATCTTGGACATACACACACACATGCCAAGCATGAATTTAAGCCACAGAGCCTGGGATTCGAACTGTGGTCGACTACATGGGAGTCCAGCAACATAGCCATTACACCAACTGCTAGTCCCAAGAAAATCAGTATCTTTCTTACTATAACTCTTTGGCAATCACAGAGTAACAACACAACCACCTTGAAAGTAAGAGATGCAAATGTTGTTTTTAAACCCATTTTATAGGGGAGAAACCTGAGGCTCAGGGAATGATAGAGCATGAATTGAACTCCCGGTTTCCCAACTCCCAGCCCTGAAAGTGTCGAAGCACACCAAGTAGAGTCTCTGTTCGGCAGCATTTTCCACCACCACCACATGATCTCATGTTCCTACCAAACCTCCTACCTGTTCTCCCCGAGTCCTCGCCCTGAAATATGCTGTATGTCACGTATTTAGCTAAGTCAAAAGGAATTAAAAATCACTCTTTTATAAAAACAACTCTAGAATGTGACTTCATCCCTTGACAGTCCCACAGAGAGCCCCACGGATCCAGAGCAAGGAAGGATTGTACAGAAAAATCTTTCCAGGCAATGAGCCTGGGTATTTGTGCATAATTGGAGAAAAAGGAAGCAAACACACGCTGTGGATGCCGTGACTGCCCACGTTCACTGGTGCCCACATATCGTGGTGGTGTGCTCATGACCACGTGGACTCCCTTCTTCTCCACTTGGTCTTGCACATTAAATACTCTATTTAGGGAGGTTACGAGGGTGTGGTAGGTGGCATAATGTCCCTCCCCCAAAAGACATCCACACACTAATCCTAGGAACCTGTATACACATCACTTTGCATGAAAAAAAGAGACTTTGTGGATGTGATTATGTTAAAAACCTTGATGGGTATTTGATTTTGGATTATTGGGGTGGGCCTGATGTAATTACCAAGGCCCCTAAAAGTGGAAATAACAGGGACTAGCAGATGGTATAGCAGCTTAGTCACTGGAGTCCCACATAGCCAACTACGGTTCAAGTCACAGACCGGGTAGCTTGAAAATCACACTGGGCACATGTGTGTGCATGCCCAAGATCCTGGGAGGAGAAGGGATTGCAGCATGGTCATCCTCCCTGAGGCTTGATTTCTCATTTTCCCTCTCACTGTCTCTGTCTCTCTCTTGCATGCCTAAGGCAAATACCTTTAAAAACTTTTTTTAGAAAATGGAAGGAAGGAAGGGGACCAGCAGATGGCATAATGGTTACATTGCTGGACTTCCACATGACTGGCCACAATTTGAGTCCCAGACTCAGTGGCTTGAAACTCATGCCGGGTGGGTGTACATGCATGCCCAAAATCCTGAGAGAGGAGAATAGAGTGGTGTGGCCATAACCCCTGGGGGCGGGGGGGGCTGATTTCTCCCTTTCTGTCTCTGTCTCTTTGGGGAGTATACAAGCCCTATAGCAAAAATCTCTCTTAGGAAGAAAGTGGAAGGAGGCAGAAGTGTGAGTGATGAGGTGTGAGAACAACGCAATCTGCTGCTGATGGAGGGGAAAGGCCATGAGCGAGGGAGGGGGCGAGCTCCATCAGAAAAGGCAGGACACCGATGTTCCCTGAGAGCCCCCTGAAAGAAACACAAGTACCTTAATTTGAGTTCAGACTTCTGGCCTAAACTCCAAGATACTCAGTATGTGCTGGGGCCGAACGGCACAGTGCAGCCGAAACACGAGATGCTCCGTGAAGCTCACCCGCATGGGAAGGCTCTGGGTTAGCATCTGGAGACCTCCCTGAGTACACCAGACATGTGTGCCCATGATTTGAGGCTGGCTGAGGCCGAGGACTGATTGTGAATGACAAGACCTTGTTGAGGCCTCTGTCTCTGTCTCTCTCTGATGGAAGAAATAAACTTTAAAAATGAGTACATCAGTAAAGAAGAAGGTGTTGGTTTAAGTCACTAAGTTAATGGTAATTTGTTACACTAGCAATAGAAAACTCATACAAGAGGCTTGACCAGGGGGACAGGATACTGGGTGAACATCTGGCTCCTTTCTGCTGGTACCCCCTCAGCAACAATCATTCATTGCTTTAGGGTCTCACTCCTACCTTACTAAAGAATAGCTATTTCATTATCAAGAACAAAGAAAGTGAGAATCTGGATCTCCTAAAATGTTTCCTTATTCACTCACAGTGTCACCAATTTTTGATAGTCTTGCTTGACATAAAAGCCCATAGGAGACGCCACTGTGGCATAGCAGGTACATCACTGGACTCCCACGTGTCCAGTGGTGGTTCGAGTCCCAGACCCAGTGACCTGAGGCTCACGTTGGGCATGTGTTTGTGAGCCCAGGATCCAGGGAAGAGAATGGAGGAGAGGTGATTGAGACATGCCATCCCCCCCGGGAGTGATTTCTCACTTTTCTTCTCACTGTCTGTCTCTGTCTTTCTCTCCCTCTCTCTGCCAAGGGCATGCACCCTAAAGCAAAAACCTCTAAAAATAAAAAAAAAGAAAAAGCCCATAAGAAAGCTTAGCCATTTCTGGCTGCTAAAAAGAAAAGAAAATTTGGAAAAATGTACAATGTGTCATTTATCAAGAGATTATCATATAAGGTAGGGTGTGGATTCCAGGTACTCAAGGACAGTGCAGCCCAGGGCGAGGTGGCCTCCATGGGGAATCGCTCCTCCCTCCCCCAGCCCCCTCCCTGAGGGAGATCAGGACTGTGGTCAGGGTGACTTCCAGAAGAAAAGCTGTTGCCCCATTTCTGGCCTGGAGAGCACAGCTGGCTGCCTGCTGAGTTTGACCCTCATGACCCCTAGCACCTCCTGCCTCAGTGGTAATGCTTTCTCCATTTCAAATGAGTCATTTCAAATTCTGGGGCTGCTGTAGGAAAGAGTCCCCCGAGCTCCTCAACATATCCCCAAGGATATGCAGGAGCACACAGACACCATGAAGCCTGAGGCCGCAAATCACTGGCCAGGTGAGACAGGACATCCAGAAAGCGGTCCGGGGCACCCTCCCCCTTCCCCTAGCCAGGCTCAAGCTGGATTAACTGGAAATGATGGTAAAATCTACGCAGATTATTACAGTTTGGTAGGTTGGAGCAATGGAAAGAGTCCTTGCCCGCAACCCAGGGCCCTGAATTGTGTTCTGGACTCTGCCTGATTTGCTGGGGCCCTTCAGAGAGGCCTATGCGGTCAGGGGTGTCAGATGATGCCCACCTTTCTGCACCAAGGGCGGACTCCGCCTCAGAAAGCAAGTACTGGCCACACTGCAGAAATGGAAATGTTCGACCTGCCACCATTTTTTTTAGAGCAAGATTTTTGCTATAGGGAAAATGTGCTCATCAGAGAGCCAGGGAGAGACAGAAAGCAAGAAATCACCCCCCAAAAGGATGGCCATGCTGCAATCCCTTCTCTATTCTTATCTGGATCGTGGGCCCCCATGCACACTCACCCAGCATGAGTTATAAGCCACCAGCTCTGGGACTTGAACCACAGTCAACTATGTGTGAGTCCAGCAACAGAACCATTATGCCATCTGCTGGTCTCAACCTTCCACTTTCCCTCCTAGCCTGGTGGGCCTGTGCCCGAAGGTCTGAGTGCAGGAGCCCCAAGCTCTGGCCTCCAGGCTCGGGTAAAATGTGGGTCTCTGAGGCTGGGAGTGTGGCCCAGTCCGTTCAAGCACAACCTGGTCAGAAAAGAGAACAGGGTTGAGCGTGATGGTTACAGAACGCCCTCGGACATCCGGGATGCTCTTCACAGCCCGGGTCTGACCTCCCAGTCTGAAGTCCCGGCCAGATCCCTGTCCCCACTGAGGTGGCTGGATGGCTCTGGGGAGGGAGGAAGGACCTCACTCTGATCTGGACAGAGGAGGGATTTCAAGAGCAGAAGCTCAGGAAGGGTTTGTTGACTGAACGGAGGACCAGGGCTGGGACAGAGACCAGAGGCAGCCCCAGCGATCTCACAACTGCCCTGAACCCCTGTCCAAACCACAGCGGGAGGCTGCCCGGGCTGAGCTCAGGAGGCCCCAACTTAGCCCAGACATACGAATGAGCTTGGACACCTCCCATTTTGCCTCGGGGACTGTTCCCCACTGGATTCACCCGAGGGGATTCTTCTCCCGCACCGCGGTCTGCCGGAGGCGGGGATGCAGTGAACGCTGGGCGGACGCCCGACTCCCCGCCCACCCTGCCCAGGCTCCCGCTCCCTCTCGCTCTGCCCCACGTCCGACTGTACCTGCGCCGCGGGCACCGCCGGGCTCGCCAGCCCCGGAGTAGGGCGCGCGGGTGGGAGCCGCGGGAGCGGGACGGCGCCCAGGGCTGCCCCCAGGGCCGCGGGTCCCGAGCCTCCGGAAGCCGGAGCGGACTACGGGGCCGGGGGTGGCAGGGGGCGGCAGCAGCAGCAGCGGCCAGAGGAGCAGGAGGAGTCCCGGGAGGCGGCGCGCGGGGGCCGAGGGCTGCATGGTAGGGTCGGTCTCGCTGGGTCCGCCGGGGGCTGGGGCGGGCGCCGCTGCGGCCAATTTAAAGGTCCCGCGGCCCGGGACCCCGCCCCGCCAGCGCCAGGCCGGCCCCGCCCCGCCCGAGGCCAACAAGGAGCCTTGTCTGCTGGTTCCAGTGGCCGCCCCGGAATGTCTGGGCGAGGCGGCCAGCGGCGCGGTCATCACCACTGCCCCCGGCCCTGCGCCGCAGCCCGGTGGGCTCGGCTGGATGCCTCCTGGCCCTGCTCTGCTTCTCTGGAAGCTTCTGTCCTCCCTGCAGAAGCCGGGGCAGAGGACATCCACCCAGGCGGCAGCTGCTGGACCCTCCACCTTCCCTCCCAGCCCAGCAGGGCCTACGCCCCAGGGTCCCAGTGGAGGCCTCCCGGGCTCTGCCTTCCCCCTGCTCCAGGGGTTGCCGGCCTCCGGGCTCGGGACCAGAGGAAACCTTGCTCCTCACACCGCATTCCTTTGGCCAGCCAAGTAACCCCCGTTTACTGTGGGCGCCCCGTTAAAGAAAAGGAAAAAGACTCACAGATTCTAGCAGCATGAATAGAAACGCTTTCAAGCCGGCTTCAAACAGCCATAAACATCTGTGCTTATATTACCGGAATAGAAAGTCAAGCATGTGGTCCCCAGAGAGCCCCCATTAGCTGGAAGGACAGCCTGTACCGACAGAGGTTTAAAAGGATCTCCCTGTGCCCCATTTCCTCTCTGGAAAAGTGACCGTAGTCTGGGCTGGAGGCTGCCCAGAAGACCCCCCAAAGAACCCCCCCCAGAGCAGTATTCATAAACGGTGGGCCTGTCTGAGGGACCGCGGTGGGTTGCACAGTGGGTTTTGGAAGGCGGCTGGCCTTGCCTGGGAAAGACCGAGAACCAGGTGGCACGTGAGCTAGGTCTTAAAACATGACAACGAACGTGAGTTCCAGTAGGTGTCTGGTCTTCCTGCTCCCACGATTGCCCCACGCTCCGGCAGTAACCAACAGGGAGGTCCCTTTCTATACTGGCACTTCGTGTTCCCAGCCTCCATGAATGAGCAAAAGGTGGGGTCTACGTGCGATGGAGCGTCATTCAGCACTAAAAAGGAAGGCAATTCTACCAGGTGGTGGGATAGGGATGAACCTTGAGGGCTTACGTGAAATAAGTTAAAAAGACCAATGCTGCATGATTCCACTTAAGTGGAATGACTAGAGTAGTAAACAGAAATAGGCAGAATATGAGACCAGCGGATGGCTTAATGGTTATGTGGCTGGACTCCCACGTGGCCAACTGCAGATGGAGTCCAGGGTCAGGCGGCGTGAAATTCACGCCGGGCGCATGTACAAGCATGCACAAAGTCCTGAGAGGAGACTGTAGGAGAAGGGATTGTGGTGTGACCGTCCCCCCCCCCCCCCCCCCCCCGGGGATGATTCCTTGCTTTCTGTCTCTCTGTCTCTACAGAGAATGCTCACACCCTATAGCAAAAATCTCTGAAGAAGGAAGGAAGGAGAAGGGACATGGAGATGAAGAAGAATGGGGCAACTGGGACCAGCAGATAGCATAATGATTATATCGCTGGACTCCCACGTAGTTGAACATGGTCCAAGTCCCCTGACCAGCGGCTTAAACGATGCCAGGCACATGTGCATGCGTGCCCAAGATCTGGAGAGGAGAATAAAGGAGAAGGGATTGCTGCATGGCTATCCCCCTGAGGGATGATTTCTCACTTTCTGTCTCTCTGTCTCTCAAGCAAGTACACACATCCTATAGCAAAAATTTTTTAAAAGAAAAAAAAAGAAGGTGGTAGCTAGGAGCTGGAGCAGGCAGGCATGGGGAAGTTGTTGTCTGATAGATCTATACAATTTCATTTTGTTTTTAAGAGAAAATTTTGTTATACAGAGTGCACACTCACCAGAGAGAAAGAGACAAAAAGTGAGAAATCATGCCCAGGGGGGATGACCACGCTCCGATCCCTTCTCCTCCGTTCTCCTCTCAGGATTTTGGACATGCATGCACATGCTTCCTGTGGGAGTTTTAAGCTGCCGGGTCCAGGATTCGAACCACATCGACTATGTGCGAGTTCAGCAACGTAACTGTTATGCTATCTACTGGTTCCTACCAGTTCAGTTTTGCAAGATGAAAAGTTCTGGAGATTGGTTGCACAATGTGAAGATTCTGAACAGTATTGAACCGCGTACTAGAAATGGTTAAAATGGTGAATTCTGTCAATGCGTGTTTTCTTTTTAAAAGGTTTTAATATATGTGATGGTAATATTTCTCAAATAATTGTGTTACCATGGTTTTTAAAAAAAATCACTTCTCTACTTAAACCTCCTAATAACTCCTAACTCCTTTTCACAGTTGATTGAGATCTGATTCCCGCTTGCCTGTCTCTGGGTTTTTGAATTGCCACAGAGATTAATATAGTCCTAATTAGTGATCATGCTTTTATTAAATTCTGAGAACAGAATTCCTGCACTAGGTGCTCCAACCACGCCAGTCTCTCCCTGTCCTGGAGGTCGCCATGCATGTTCTCACCTAGGGACTGGGCGCCCAGTCTCCCTGCCCACCTACTTTCATCACCTTCCATCAGTCATTCTCAGACACTTTCCCATCCCATCAAACCTGGCAGAGCGACACAGTGTCAGCTTATTGCGCAGCAGGTGGTGTAGTGGTTAAGGGCTCTGGACTCCCACCTGCCCGACCATGGTTCGAGTCCCGGACCTCGTGGCTTGCTTTCTCACTTTCTCTTTCTCTCTGTCTCTCTCTGGTCAAATTAAAATAAGTAAATAAATAAATAAAGTTAAATAAAATAATTCTTTTTCTCAAAAAAAAAAAAAAAAAAAAGGACAATGAAGGGAAAGGTCTCTCAACTCCCACTAAGAATTCACCCATTAGAAGGACCTTAGAAGGAACTAGGAATTTATGATAACAGGAAGGGGTCGCAAAGATGTTTGCAAGAAGCTACGCTGAGGAGAGAAGGCGTTGCTGAACACAGTATCTGCCAGCTCTGGTGGACAGTCGTCACTGGTCATGCCTTTTGGATGATTCCCCAGAGCCTCTGAATAGTGTATTAGTCTGAGAAACAGAACTAATAGATTGTTTCTTCAGAGAAACAGAATTAATAGACTGTATACAGATGGATAGATAAATATAGACAGATTTTATATATATATATATATATATATATATATATATATATATATATGTATATGTATATATTGGATCTTTGGAAAAGTCATGACGTATTGTTCTATGTTTTCCTATGCAAAAATGCACCATGAATTTTCCAACAACCCAACAATATCTATATAATGATATGCCTATATAATTATACTAAATAAAATACATGTTTACCTAAAATCCCAAGAGAATGGAGGATAAGGAATTGCTGCCTGGCCTCCCTCCCAGGGGTTGCTTTCTCACTTTCTTTCTCTCACTGTCTCTCTCTCTCTATCTCTCCAGAGAGTGCATATGCCCTATAGCAAAACTGTAACAACAACAACAAAAATGACCCAAGGTTTCTTAAATTTGGTAAAGAAAATACCAGATCAGGGGTTGGGGGGAAAATTTGTTTTGTTTTCCTTTCAAGAATATCTCCAGCCCAAAGTGAAACTCTTTTCTGGAAAACATAGGATTTTTTTACTTCCTTTATTTTTTTTGGTAACTGATCCAACTGAGTAAAACTCAAATAAATATGCAAAAATAAATGTGCTTAATAATGGCTTATGGGTAGTGTTGCAGCCTTTGTTTCTGAATTGCCACAGAGATTAATATAGTCCTCATTAGTGATCGTGCTTTTATTAAATCTTTGAGAATAAACAGAAAGCATGGGAACTATATCTATATCATATGTTCTAATAACTGTGTTAGCTTTTTTAAATATAGAGGTTTCTTTTTAAATTAAATAAATTTACTTACATTTATTGCTCTAGGGATGTACACTCACCAAAGACAGAGAAAAAGCAAGCCACCAGGTCTAGGATTCAAACTGCAGTTAGCCATGTGGGAGTCCAGTGCACTAACCACCATGCCATCTGCTGGCCCTGTGCTAGCTTTTAAAAGACAACCTTCTACCTATACAAGAGTTGCTTACAAATGAGATGAGGTCGAAGGCAATGTTGGCTGCTCTAGGAAAAAAGGGAACTATTTCTGAAACACAGGTAATACATCATATTATTGTCAGTACATCAAAAGAGGTCTGGTACTGACCAGCTACTCTTAATTTTTACAGCTGAAGATGTATTTTTATTCAAAGGGTAATTTTTTAAGAGAGATTTTTGCTATAGGGCATGCATTGATTGCTGGAGAGACAGAGAAGACAAAGAGACTGGAAGCAAGAAGTCACCCTCCAGAGGGGATGGCCATGCTGTAATCTCTTCCCCTCCATTCTCCTCTCAGGATTTTGGGCACACATGCACACATACCCAGTGTGAGCTTCAAGCCTCCGGATTCAGGACCCAAACTGTAGTTGACCATGTGGGAATCCAGAGGTGTAACCATTATGCCACCTGCTCTGGTCCCAGAATTAATGAGTTTTTTAGAGAGAGAGATTTTGCTATAAGGCACATATACTCGCCAGAGACAGAGAGAGAGAGTGAGAAATCACCTCCCCAGGGCATGGCCATGCTACAATCCCTTCTCCTCCACTCTCCATTCTCCATTTTTGGGCACGCATCCACACACGCTCATTGTGAGTTTTAAGCCACCTGGCATGGGACTCGAACCACGGTTGGCCATGTGGGAGTCCAGCACCTTAACCACTATGCCACTGGCTGGCCCCAACTAATATTTTAAAAAGAACAACTCATAGCACTTTGCTTCCTTTAATAAAAGATTGCTATTAATTTTTATTGTTTTGCTTTCAAATATGAGCATGAACATGAAGCTTTACTAGTTAATAAAAGTCAACTAGCAAGCCAACCAATTCATTTGTGATCAGTGTGCTGTCATACTCAGAGCCACCTTCCCTGAGGCCATATCTTTTTACTTATTTATTTATTTATTTATTTATTTATTTGTTTTCTATAGGATACATGCACTTGCTGAAGAGAAACAGAGACACAGAGAAAGAGAAAGTGAGAAAGCACCCCCCTAAGGGGGAGGGCCATATCGCAATCCCATCTCCTCCATTCTCCTCTTGAAATTTTGGATATGCATTCACAAGCATCCAGCAGCTAGGTCCAGGACTCAAGCCGTGCAGTCAGCCGCATGGGATCCAGCCACCTTAACCACTACCATGTCACCTAGAGGGCCCAAGGCCATATCTTTTAAAAAAAAAAAAAAAAGAAAGAAAGAAAGAAAGAAAGGACCAGCAGTTAGCGTAATGGCTATGTCACTGAACTCCCATGCAGCTGACCACGGTTCGAGTCCCGGACCTGGTGGCTTAAACTCACACCGGGCACGTGTGTGTGCATGCCCAAGATCCCGAGAGGAGAATAGAGGAGAAGGGATTGCGGCATGGCCATCCCCTCTAGGGAGTGATTTCTCGCTTTCTGTCTCTCTGTCCCTCTCTGTCTTTCTGGCGAGCGCACGCGCCCTATAGCAAAAACCTCGCCAAAAAAGAAAAAAATAATAATTATTTTGTTTAACTTTATTTTAATTTGAACAAGAGGCACAGAGTGCGAGAGATAGAGAGGGGGTGGGGAGAGTGAGAAAGCAAGCCACCAGGTCTAGGATTCGAACCATAGTCAGCCATGTGGGAGTCCAGCATTCTTAACCACCATGCCATCTGCCGGCCCTCCAAGGCCATATCTTAAATTAGCTTTCAAACTTATTTTTGCCACAATGCACTGTAACAGTTCCATCTTACATTGTGAACCAGGAACTGCATAAACATAACACGCGCATGCAAAGTAGTGATAGTTTCAAGGAACAATCTTTACATTTATATGTGATGTGCTGTAAATATTTCTGTTTTATTCAACTCCGTTCATGTCTATTTCATTTTTAAAGTAAAACATCTGACTATGAACATCTAAATAGAATTGATTCTCTATCAGCAGTTTGAAGAACTCTGTCTTAAATAGAGTTTTTTGTGCTGCTCCGTCCTTGCGATCCATTACAACATCTGAGCTGCTTCTTTTATGGCCTGCCTCATTTTGCAGTTATTAATATTTAATCTATTAGATGTACGTGTTCTGACCCCACCAGGGTGCAGGCTTCAGAATGGCCGAGGTGATGCCTGCATTGTTCACGCCAAATTCCCAGATAGTCTACCTGACCACGTGCAGGGCCAACATCTAAGGTGGGACTGAGGCTTTGGGAAAAGCTCATAGAACAGGGCCCACACTGAGCGCTCCCTTGGCAGGACATCAGCAGGCACAGTGGCTTGCCTTTGGGAGAAGAAACGGCTGAGCATTGCTTTTTCCACGAGCAGAGAGAGGCCGAGGAAAGGCTTTGCTTAGATTCGCCTCACTGACCAACAACAGACTGCCCTGTGCAGGGCCCTGGCTCCACCGGCTGATCTTCCCTTGGCCTTCTCTAGTGGGGGGGCTAGGTCTCCCCACAGCTCCTTCTAGGGAAGGAGTGGGGGAGGACACAGCAGAAAGTCTAATGGTCTGTTTCAGCATATAAGCATGTGAATATCTGTAAAAGTTAAAACCGTTTAACCAAAGGTTTAAAATAAATTGTGAGAATAAATATAGGAAATGAATTATGGGCAGCTTTAAAAAAAATCCTGTAGTATGGCCATACTGTTTTTACAATTCCAAAACCTCTTTATTAGTGACACTCTTGTTAGGTTATACAATGCAGACTAGTGACCCCAAATCCCAGGGCCTTATAACGATAATGATCTTTTTATCTCTTGCTCTGTCGTGTGTTCTCACAGGTCAGCTGCAGCTCTTCCCCACCTCGTCTCCATTCTAGAACCCAGACATGAGGAGCAGCTCCGGGCTTGCAGCACAGGAAAGAAGAGAAGGTGGAACCAGATCATGGATTTTAGCAGTTGTGACAAGGACGTGGCTTTATACCAATTCCACTCACGTGTTCTTGGCAATGCAAGTCATGTAGCCAAGGCTGATGTCAGTGAGTGGGGAATATAAAGAAGCCTTTTAGGAATAGAATACCAAGCCTTTGGAAACCATAACACAACCTGACACTATTTACACATCCTTTACGATGGGGATGGGTGGTTATCCTTGGAAGGCCCTTCCCTCTCTTGGGGGAATTCATTAAGAACCGTTGGTTTCTGTGAAATCAGATCAGCCTCTTATCAAGAGACCTCTAGCTTTGAGTGTCTTAATCCTAACTGCTTTTTTTAGTTTTATTTTAGAGATATTTTTGATACAGGCACATGCACTTGCCAGAGAGACAGAGAGAGACAAAGAGATAGAAAGCAAGAAATTACCTCCCCGGGAGGATAGCCATGCCATAATCCTTTTCCCTCTATCCTCCTCTTGGGATTTTTGGGCACGCATGCTCAGTGTGAGTTTCAAGCCTCTGGTTCTGGGACTCAAACCACAGTCAACTATGTGGGAGACATAACCACTATGCCATTGGCCAGTCCCACTATGATTATTTTTAATTTGCTACAGGGCATGTACACTCATGAGAGAGAGAGAGAAAAAGAGAGAGAGTGAGAAAGCAAGCCACCAAGTCCAGGACTTGAAGGTCAGCATGTGGGAATTCAATGCCTTAACCACCAAGATACCTACTGCCCAATCCTCACTGGTTTCTAACAACTATTTAATTTCACAACTAGATAGCAGGTTAATTTCCCTGTTCTTGTCTCTTGATGTCCTGTGAGGAGAAGAACACTGCCAGGCTGCTATAGTTCTGATTCCACAGGAAGAAGCCATCTCCTTTGCCACTTCCTTTGCTTTTTTCCACACCCCATACCATGTGGGAATCTACAGGTTTTTTTCTAGGTTAGCATTGGAAGAATCATAATATATTTTTTCCTTAATGTAAAAGCTATGATACTGATGGTAGAGCATTTAGAAAAGATAGATAAGCAAAAACGAAGAAAAGAAAGATATACATACACTACCACCCAAAGATAAGCAATGAGACTAAATCTCCTTTGTCTCTTTTACTAAAACTGAGATCACATCATGTATTTTGGTCTTATAGCTTGCTTTTTGAATTTAATGTACCTTGAATATGTGTCTGTTACAAATATTCTTTTAATACGTCATTTTTAATGACTGTACTGTATTTCATTATATAGTCTTTTTGTTATTGCTCAGTTCTCCATTGAGAGACATCTAGTTTCTACTTGTACACAGTGCTTTTGTGAATCTCCCTTTGTGACTCTTTGTGAATCATTATTATTTCCCTAAAAAACTTGCTAGAACTGGAGAATCTGAATGACTAGGTCTTCTCTGATCCTTTGTTTACCATCTATCTCAGGAACTTCAACTACTAGTGTGATTTCAGCTACTATCTTTATGTGACTAGTTTCCATATCTGTGTTTCTTATTCCTCCCATATCCTGGACAATAGACTTGAAGTAATAGAGTAGTTATACTTGTAGCTCTGTCTTTTGGAATCTATTCAATGGTGACAAAACTGCCTCAAGCTCAACCAAATCCATGAATGAACTCAACATTTCCTCTTTAATGAACTTCTCTTTCTTTCCCCATTTCTACCACTATTGCCCTGGCCCTGAAACAAATCTTGATGTCCTCCTTCCTCTCTGGCTACCCTTATATTAAATACACTGACAGGTCTTCTATCTAAATCTTCACAAGTTCAAATCTTACCTAACGTTAAGCCTATCTCAAACCACCTCATTGTAGAAAATGTATCCTGATGTTTCTAGCCACATAAAATTCCCGAAGGAGGGAGAGGAGAAGACAGGAAATATTTGAAGAAATAGTGGCTACAAAATTTCCAAACATTATGAGATCTATAAACAAAGATGATATCCAAGAATCTCAATGAATCCCAAGTGCAACAAACTTGAAAAAAATAATTCTACATTGATAACCATTACAAATTATTGAAAATCAGTATTATACATTTTTAAAATTTCTTTTTTCATACAAAGGAATAAAGTTAAGGGTGAGAGCAAGTTTTTCATAAGAAACATTTTCAAGAAGACAGTGGAGTAACATCTCTAAAGTACTGAAATAAAAAAAGATACTGTCAACCTAGAATTTTATACCCAGTGAAAATATCTTTTGAAACAAAGGAAAACTAAAGACATTATGAGCCATTCAAAGGTCAAAAGAATTTGTCACCAACAGAATCAAATCACACTGTAGAAAATGTTAAAGGAAGTCTCTCTGACTAAATAAAACAATACCAAGTAGAAACATGGATATTAACAAAGGAATGAAGAGCACTGAGAAAAATAACTAAGTGTGCATGCAGTTTTAAAAATTACATTTCTTTTTATGAGCTAATTAATTGTTAGGATAGCTGGTAGAATGGAGGGTAAAGCAGTTGGATCTCACATGGACAACTGCACACAGTTCAATTCCTGGACCCAAAAATCCCAAGAGGAGAATGGAGGAGAAGGGATTGTGAAATGACCACTCCTAGCCCCTACCCAGCAAGAGGGATGATTTTTCACTTTTTCTTTCTCTCTTTCTCTACTCTCTCCCCACCAGGCAAGCACATACTCGCACTCTGTTGCAAAAAAAAAAAAAAAAAAAAAAAAAAAAAAAATTAACTGTTTATACAAAAATGAGGGTCACAGAAGGTCAGAGGAAGATGGAATCTGAAATCTCATTTGCCATCCAAATTACTTAACAGGGTCACACAATTGCTGGGAGAGCTAAGAATGCAAAGCAGATTTCCTGACTCTACCTAACTGAATGATGACTGATACAAAGCCCCTTTGTCTAACAAACAAGAGACAGAGTTACTCTTTTTCTGGTTTCCAGGTCAAATACTTTTCTACTCCCTCTTCAACCCTTCCTCTAGCCATTCCTGGCTTTCACACACCCTCATGATAATATTTGCACAGTGATTTGTAGTCTGCCAACTCTTCCATTTCTGTTACCTCATTTGATCCTAAGAACAACTTCAAGAAGAACGTAGGTCAGGGGCTTGCATCCCCCTGATTTTATAAATACAGAAACTGAAGGTCAGATCACAGTTAAATTTCCCAGCCTCAGAGAGGAAGAGTTTGGTGAAGACAGGAATTGAATTTCACTTTTCTGACTCTTCGCCTTGTGCTTAGTCCATCATCCCCATGCTGCATCTCTTATGTGCCTGGAATTCCACAGTATTGGGCAAGGTTCATCTTCTTCTAAGTTATGTCCTTATTCTCCAAGTCTTGACCTTCTCAGGAAAACAAAGCAACCTCAGAAGAGCAAAGGTACAGCTTTTTCTTTCAGTCAACTCTTGGGCTTATTTAAAACACATTCTTTGAAAGCAAAGGGAGTCTGAAAATGGCACATTTACTTTTTGCCTGCAACGACATTGGAATAATTAGACTAAGGACAAAGTAAATTCCACTATGATTGTGCAAATGAGTAACAGACTGGAAAACAGAGAGGTTAGTACATCACCAAACAGAGGGAAGAAAAGAGGCAAGAAAATGTGTGATTAATGTATAATTTGTTGATGGAAAGTTTCTTGGTTTCATATTGCAATAAATATTAACTATAAAGTGCAATGGGGCCCGTAAGTGGTATGATGGTTAAGGCATGACTTGAAAATCCACAAATTCAAGCCATATGGCCAAATGTGCAGTTTGAGTCCCAGACCTGGCAGCTTGAAAAACATGCCAGGTGAGTGTGCATGCATGCGTACCCAGAATCCCAAGAGGAGAATACAGGAAAGGGATTGTGGCATGGCCGTTCCTCTGGGGAAGGAGGTGTGATTTCTCACTTTCCCTCTGTCTCTGTCTCTGTCCCTCCAGTGAGTGCACAAGCTCTATGGCAAATCTAAATATGTGTGTGTGTGTGTGTGTGTAATATGTGTGCTGAAATGTTTCCAGTTTATTTTGAAAATAATCTATTAGTGCTGTAAAATTCATGAAGTGGAGAAAAATTGTTTCATTCAGTAAGCGTTTACTCTCTGCATCCCGACCCACTGGCATTTTCATGGGTCACTATGCTATAGTAGGAAAAAAGATTAAGAAACCCCACCTCCTGGGACCAGCAGTTAGTGTAATGGCTATGTCGCTGGACTCCCACATAGTCAACCGCGCTTCGCGTCCCGGACCCGGTGGCTTAAACTCACGCCGGGCGCGTGTGCGTGCGTGCCCAGGATCCCAAGAGGAGAATCGAGGAGAAGGGATTGCGGCGTGGCCATCCCCCCTGGGGGGTGGTTTTCTATCTCTCTGTCTGGAGAGCGCACGCGCCCTATAGCAAAAAAAAAAAAAAAAAAAAAAAAAAAAAAAAACTCTCAAAAAAGAAATAGAAAGAAAGAAACCCCACCTCCTAGTTGTTTGCTAACACGGACACAGAGATACAGCATAATATGAGCTGTACCGGATATGCACCATAGATACTGGAGAAATGCAAGCCAATTAACCAAAAACATTATTCTCCAAAAGCTAATTCAAAGCCCACTCGCCAAATGATTAAAGAGAATTACCAATTTACAGAACTTAACTAACTAAAGACTGCTTTTAAGTAACATTTTCCTTACGATTTCAAAGATGTAGATGTATATTTTCAAGTACTTAGTATATCTGCCATTATAACCACCTTACACTTTACACATTGTCTTCCTTTTATGAAGTTATTGTGCGAATTATTTACAGAGGTGGGGCCAGCCTCATAGCTTAATGGTCAGGGAGCCAGGTCCCAAATGGTCAACTGCACAGTTCGAATCCCAGTCTCAATGCCTTGAAAGTCATGCCAGGTGTACGTGCATTTGTGACCAAGATCCCAACGGGATGAGAAATGGAAAAGAGATGGTGGTGCGACCATGGCCTATTAAGGGGTACTTTCTCCTTCTCTCTGTTTCTCTGGCAAGCACACACACTCTGACAAATGAAACATAATAATAAGTTTACAGAAGTTAACATGGCCACACACATAATAAATAAGTGGCAAAACTGGGACTTAAAAACCCATTTTTTCTGACTCCCGCATCTGGTTTCTCAACAGCTCTTCTTATATGGCCTACCCTAAAATAGCTATTGACTTTTTTTATGTGCTAAGACTATACTAGGGACTGCATATGAACTACATCATTTATCACTTATGATGCTGCGAGGTTTTAGAATCTTCTAGATGAGAAAACTGATTCAGAGATGTCATAAGTTATTTCAAAATTCTCGTCTGTTTGGAATCCTCCAGCAGCTTCCCAACTGTCACCACAGTAACCAAGGCCAGCCAACACCTCTCTGAGCTCATCGCACCCTTTCCACTCACATTACTCAAGCATGCTATCCTCTGAACGCACCAAGCACACTCCTGCAGATCTCTCTGCCAGTGGGGTTCCTCTCTCATCTTCTTCAGGTCCTATTCGCATGCCACTTTCTTTCTCTTTTTCTTTCTTTCTCTTTCTTTCTTTCTTTCTTTCTTTCTTTCTTTCTTTCTTTCTTTCTTACTTTTCTTTTCTTTTTTTAAAGAATTATTTATTTATGTCATCTCATTTGTTATTGTTATTTATTTGTTTGTTTTAATTTGACCAGACAGAAAAAGAAAAAGAGAAAGCAAGAAAACAAGCCACCAGGTTCAGGACTCAAGCTGTGGTCAGCCATGTGGGACTCCAGCGCCTTTAACCACCACACCACCTGGCAGCCCCTTACATGCCACTTTCTAAATGAGGTCCTTTCCTGACACAATATACAATTGCACATATATATCCACCCTTCCCTATTCCCCTTTCTTGTTCTAATTTTCTCCATACCTCTATCACTAACTTACTATATATAATCTATTAAGTCATCTGTCTTCCACTAAAACAAGACCAGAGTTTTGTTTTCTTGTTGTTTTTTGGTTTTGGGAGGTTTTTGTTGTTGTTGTTGTTGTTTTCCTACTTTTCTCATTGCTATGTCTCTTGAATATGGAGCAAAGTATATGCTCAAAATATATTGGTTGAGTTGAATTAAATTTTTGCTCAAGGTTACACAGACATATAAATGGGGCACTGAACACACAGATAACTCCTATGGCTGCACTCTTTCCATTACAGCAGATGTGCCAGCGACATCAGGGACAAACTCTGTGCTGGCGGGTTCAACTTGGGAGCAAAGGCCTTAGAGAACTTTCAAGTTGTTTGAAAGGACTTGGAAAATGCTTGGAACTTTATAGAGGTTAAAGCCACGTTCAGAGTTGTTCTACTTCATTCTGTGACTAATAACAAATACCTGAAAACGAGTAGTTTGGAAGAAAAGGTTTATTCAGCTCAAAATGTGGAGGTCTAAGGTCCAGGGAGCACATCTGGTTAGGGTTTTATGACTGCATTACAACATGGAGGAGGGCAGGTCACATGTATGAGTGTCCATGTGTCTATTCTAGTCTCATTTCCTTTCCTTACAAACCCACTGGGAGTTGTGCTGGCAGGTGGCATGGTGGTTAATGGTGCTGGACCCCCACATGGCTGACCATGGTTCAATTCTGGACCTGGCAGCTTGCTTTTTCACTTTCCCTCTCTGTCCCTCTCTGTCCAAATTAAATAAAGTTAAATAAAATAATTTTTTTAAAAAATTATAAAAAATCCCACCGGGAGTTGGTCATGGAGGCCCCATCTCACTGACCTCAATTCTAATCTCCCTTCAAGAGCCCCATCTTTCAACACCATAGTTGATTGTTTCCATCTTCTTAATCCTGTCACAACCAAATCTCAACACATGGATTTTCTGGGGATACATTCAAACCACACCAAGAGTGATATGTACAAGGCGAGAAAGTGAAAAGGGTCAAAACCAGAGCACAGGATGAAGTGAACAAAAGGAAAACACAGGTGAAAAGAGCTATAGAAGGACCCTGATTGAGAAGACAGACAATCCTCCATGGAACACTTTTTTTTTTTTTTTGGAGAGGTTTTTGCTATAGGGCGCGTGCGCTTGCCGGACAGACAGAGAGAGACAGAGAGACAGAAAGCGAGAAATCACCCCCCAGGGGGGATGGTCACGCCGCAATCCCTTCTCCTCCATTCTCCTCTCGGGATCTTGGGCATGCACGCACACACGCCCGGCGTGAGTTTAAGCCACCGGGTCCGGGAATCGAACCGCAGTCGACTACGTGGGAGTCCAGCGACATAGCCATTACGCTAACTGCTGGTCCCAATCCTCCATGGAATGTTTTGAAGCCACATAATTTTTTGTTTCAGTTATAGTTTTTGTTTTTGTTTTTTGTATTTTATTTCATTGTGGTACCATCTTAACAAATTTTTCAGTGTACATTATTGTTGGCTGTAGGTACAATGCTGTACAACAGATCTCTGGCTCTTACTTATCTTGCCTAAAAGCCTGTGCCCACTGATTAGTGATTCCCCATTTCCCTCTCTTCCACGTCCCTGGTAGCCATCATTCCACTCTTTGATTCTGTGAATTTGACCACTTTAGATACTTCATCTAAGCAGAAGCATGCAGAGTTTGTCTTTCTGTGGCTGGCTAATCTGACCTAACTGTAATGTCCGCAGAGGTTATTCATATTGCCTATTGCAGAATTTCCTTCATTTAAGGCTGAATAGTATTCCATGGAATGTACATTTTCTTCACTTCTTCATCCATCAATGCACATTTAGTGTTTCCACCCGGCTACTGTAAATAGTGCTGCAACAATGGCAATACGGATATCTCTTCAAAATCTTGATTTTAATTCTTTTGGGTAAATACCCAGAAGCAGAATCGCTGGATCACTGATAGTTTTATTTGTTTAATTTTTACTGCTTTTCCTAGAGGCTGTACAGTTTTACATTCCCACCAAGTGTGTGAGGGTTCTAATTTGCCCACATTCTCATCAATAGTTATCTTTAAAATACTTTTTTTTTTCTTCATGATAGTGTGCTGGAGCACATGAGAACAAGAGAGAGAGTGAGGGAGAGTGCCAAGTGCTCTCCCCGGGGGCTGGTCACACCATCACCTCCTTCCTCCCGTTTGCCAGCCATCAGATCCTGTGTCCAACATGTTTCAGGCTGACCTGGCTGGGATTTGAACCAGTCACCGTGCAGAATCTGATACTTGTTGAGCAGCACATCACCGCTGTGCCATGAAGACAGTCCTTGTCACCCCCCGCCCCCACGGTTTTAATAGTCCCCCTGAGAGGTTTGAGGCAATATCTCATTGTGGTTTCAATATACACTTCCCTGATGACGAGTGACGTTGAACATTTTTCGCATATATCCATTGATTCTTTGTATGTCTTCCCTGGAGACGTGCCCAAATCCTTAGCCCAGTTTTTAATTGGCTTTTTTGTTTTGTTTTGTTTTTGGCTATTGAGTTATAGATTAATCCGTTTTCAGAAATATGGCTTGCAAATATTCCCTTTTTTCCATAGGTTGCCTTTTTACTGTGTCCTTCGCTATGCAGCACCTTTTCACTCTGATGTAGTCCCATTTCTTTTCTTGTTGTCATACCCATAAACCACTGTCCAGATCCATATCCTGAAGCTTTTCTGTTATCTTCCAGTTTTCAAACCTGTCTTACATGGGAGGGGTTTGTTTTGTTTAGGTTTTGTCATAGGGCATGTGGACACACCAGGGAGACATAGAGACAATGAGAGGAAAAGTGAGAAATCACCCCTCATCCCAAAGGAGATGGCCACACCACAATTCCTTCTCCTCCACGCTCTGGGGACTTGGAGCACACATGCGCATGCGCCCAACGTGATATTCAAGCCACCAGGTCTAGTACTTAAACTGTGGTCGGCCATGTGAGAGTCCAGCACCTTAACTACCACACCTCGCACTGGCCCCACATCCAATTCACTGGGTTTTGAGGTAGGTATATGGATCTGATTTTGTTCTTTTGCATTTGGTATCGTTTTCCTAATACCATTTAGCACAGAGACAACTCTTTCCCCATTGTGTATTTTTGGCAGCCTGTCAAAAAAGTTGATCATAGATGTGTAAATTGTATTTCTGAGGTCTCTATTCTGTCCCATTGGTCTTTTTTCATTGCCATACTACAATGCCATACATTGTTTTGTTTTATTGCCAGGTGTGTGTGTGTGTGCATGTGTGTGTGTGTGCGCGTGTGTGTACTCACCAGTGGTGGAAAGTGGGAGGAGAAAGCACCCCTAATGGGGCATGGCTATATCACATGGGCATGCATGCACACACACCTACTGTGTTTTCCAAGCCACCAGGGCTAGCATTCAAACTGAAGTCAGCCACGTGGGATCCAGCTTCATTAACTACTGGACTACAGGGCTGGCCCTGCCACACTGTTTTGATTACTGCAGCTTGTGATATATTTGAAATCAGGGAGTGTGATGCCTCTTTGCTCATTTTCAAGATTAACTTGGCAATTCATGGTCTTTCATGGTTTCATAAATTTTAAGATGGTTTTATTGCCAGAGGCACATGCACTCACAAGCAAAAGAGAATCTCACAGTCAGGGCAGTCACGCCATAATCTTCCCTCCCCCATTTCTCTCTCCAGTCAGGATTTGGGGCACAAATGCATGCATGTGAGCCACTGGAGACAGGATTTTAACTGTGGTAGGCTATGTGGAATCCAGCTTCCTATGCACAACATTTAAACTTTGTTAAAGGGGCAGTTCCTGCAGTTCCCTGAATTTTTACCATCAATAAAATGGTAAAATAAACAGAAACACTGTGATCTTGATAAAGAGTTCATCTCTAAAGAAGTTTCTTTTAAAATATATATATTTTTTATTTAACACATTTAACTTGACCAGAGGGACAGAGTGGGGAGCCGGGGGAGTGAGAAAGCAAGGCTCCATGTCTGGGACTCAAACTGTGGTTGGCCATATGGGAGTCTAACACCCTTAACCACCAAGCCACCTGCTGGCCCCAAGAAGAGTTTCTTTTTAGAATTTTACTATTTAAAAAGTATCTATAGGACACATGCACTCACCAGAGAGAGACCAGGGGGCCAGGGCAGCTGCCAGGTCCAGGACTCAAACTGCAGTTGGCCATGTGGGAGTCCAGCCCTTTAATCGCCACACCACCTGCTGGTCCCCACCCCCCCACAGAGAGTGAATTTTAATGTCAGGTCATCAAAAACACTGAAAACAAACACCAAACCTGAAGTTAGAAAGGACTTCAATTTAGGAGTACATCAGTATCTTGTCACTTCCGTGGACATACACAGTGTCATAATTTAGGAGTCAGAAAGGCAAAACTTGAACTATTTCATAAGGGTACAGTTGCTTATTTTAAAAACAAGGCCAAGGGGCCAGCAGATGATGTGGTAGTTAGGGCACTGGATTCTCACATGACTGACTGTGGTGTAAACCCCAGTCCTGGCAGCTTGCTTTCTCTCCCTCTCTGATGACTACAGCAAGTTAAATAACAGTAATAATAATAATAATAATAATAATAAAATAAAAACTAAGCCATTTAAACACTTATCTTTCAATGTTACCTCCAATTTTAGAATAAAATATTCTAAATCTACTTTTCTCTTAACACTAGCACTGGGAACTAATTTTTTTTTTAATTTTATTTATTCATTTTATTTTAATTTGATCAGAAAGAGACAGAGAGAGAGAGGGAAAGTGAGAAAGCAAGCCGCCAGGCCCAGGACTTGAACCGTGGGCAGCCATGTGGGAGTGTCCAGCACCTTAACCACCACACCACTGCTGGCCCCAGTGGGAACTAATTTAAGGCTAATTTTTTAGCATATTTACTAGGATATTAACTGTTCCATGACAAGATTTCCGTCTTTTGGGAAACCGATTCCTTAACACGCCCATTTTTCCCTGCCCTGGGGGAAATGACTACACTGTGACTGTTCTGTTTAATTCTAAGACTGTGTCCTCTTCCAAATGATATACCTGCTTCAAATGAAGTGGTGATTACAGGGCTCAACAGCCCAGCACTGGGCCGACAGGACATGGCAGTGGACTGTGGGCAAATTCCTCTGCACCTTCCCAACATTCACTAAAAGGAGCCCCACCAGGACAGGGCCCTCACGTGTTCACATATTGAACGTAATCTCACCCCTAGCAAAGGGCTAATAAAAATTTAGTTAATATCTAAATGTTGTTTAGCATGGTTTTCTGAGAACAGTTACATCTTACTAGTTTTTTTTTTTAGGTTTTTGCCATAGGGTACTTGTACTTGCCAGAGAGCGCGTGAAAGTGAGCAATCACCCCCTCAAGGAGGTGGGCCACACTGCAATCCTGTCTCCTCCATTTTCCTCTCAGGATTCTGGGCACGCATGCACATGCACCTATTGTGATTTCAAGCCACCAGGTCCAGGACTAAAACCACGGCTGGTCACGTGGAAGACCAGCGCCTTAATCACTGCACCCCCTGCTGGCTCCATCCAGTTTGGTTTTTATATAAAAAACAAGTGAGACCTAGTCCAGAGAAGTCATCTCTGATTCTAAAATGTTGTAGAACTATAGACACTCGTTAAAATATCTCCCACTACTAGAACTTTGAGTTTTTATTTACACTTCTTTCCTAAACATAAGGCTTATTCTTTATCGTGGTGGTGACAGTTAAGTGAGCTTGCAACTGAACAGTTCTGCTTTCTCTTTAAAAGGTATGTATACGGTATGTCTGAAAGCCACCACTGCCACATTCTTGGCAAGCTGC
This sequence comes from Tupaia tana, assembly GCA_026018925.1. Classification (NCBI taxonomy): domain Eukaryota; kingdom Metazoa; phylum Chordata; class Mammalia; order Scandentia; family Tupaiidae; genus Tupaia; species Tupaia tana. Next base: position 213,274,584 of record JAKSZU010000003.1, on the reverse strand, counting down.
AAGGTGGCGTATTTTCAGGACAAAATTTAAATTGTGGTACCTAAAACCTGCAGTTCCCTTCTGTACCACTCCTATTTAAAAATGTAAATCACCTAAAAGGTACAATGTACATAAATGCATATAAAGGTTTTTGATCTACGTAGCGTGAAACAATTATTATAGTTAAGCAAGTTAATCTATCACCTTTCACATTTACCATTTGTATGAGTAATACCTAAAACTTACTCTTAGAAAACGTTCAGTATATGGGACCAACAGATGGTGTAGCAGTTACATCACTGGTCTCCCACATGGCCAACTATAGTTTGAGTCCTGGACCTGGAGGATTGAAATCACATCAGGCACGTGTGCATGCATGCCCAAGATCCCAGAAAAATGGAGAAGGCGTGGTGTGGCGATCGCTTTCGGGGGCATTTTCTTGCTTCCCCTCACTGTGTCTGTCTCTCTCTAGTGAGCACACACACCCTAAGAAAAAACCTCTTACAAAAAAGGAAAATGTTTAGTATACAATATCACTATAATTTTACTAATTAAATCATCAATATTCATTTCTGGCTTATAATTCAAGAAATAAACTTCACTGTAACTTTAAACAATAGTTTTGAGTTAAAGAAATGTTTTTTTCTTTAAGGAGTTTTTTTTTTTTTTAATTTATTTATTTTAATTTGACCAGGGAGAGACAGAGAGAGAGAGAGAGCGAGCAAGCCACCAGGTCCAGGACTTGAACCGCAGTCGGCCATGTGGAAGTCCAGCATCCTTAACCACCACACCACCTGCCAGCCCCAAAGAAATGTTTTTAATAAAAGTCTAGCATTGTTGGGAACAACAGATGGCATAGTGGTTATGTGACTGGACTCACACATGGCCAACCATGGCTCGAGTCCAAGACCCAGTGGCTTGAAACTCAGGCCAGGTGTGTGTATGAGCGTGCCCAAGATCGTGGAAGGGACTGTGGCGTGGCTATACCCCCAAAGGGTGATCTCTTTCCCTCTCACTGTCTCAGTCTCTCTCTGGTGAGTGCACATGCTTTAAGGCACAAATCTTTTTTTTTCTTGGAGAGGTTTTTGCTATAGGGCACATGTGCTCAGAAAGTGAGAAATCACCCCCCCAGGAGAGATGGCCATGACACAATCCCTTCTCCTCCATTCTCCTCTCAGGATCTTGGGCACGCACACACGTATACCCGGTGTGAATTTAAGCCACTGGGCCCAGGACTTGAACTGCGGTCAACTACATGGGAGTCTAGCGACAGCCATTATGCCAACTGCTGTTCCCCCTAAGGCACAAATCTTAAAAAAAAAAAAAAAAAAAAAAAAAAAAAAAAAAAAGTCTAGCATTGCATTCCCAGTTAAAAAATTCTGCAAGTCTGAGTGTACTGTAATGGAAACTGTTGGGCTTTGTCTTTGTAAAATCAGCCAAAAGAGTGACAGATTAAAAAATAAAATAAAAGACAACAGAAATTATTTAAGAGATTTATTAAAGCATCTTATCACAAAGATGGAAACATACAAATTAGAAACATGCAACCATCATCTTCCACAGACAGGTCAAAAGGCTATGTGTTTCTTCTGTTTTCATAGCTGAAAACCTCAGACCTTCTACTCAACTCACTGGCCCTGGATATGTAACTCATTCTTTCTCAAAGTATCCAGGGCTGCAAATAAACAAAATGCAAAACGATTATATATAAAGAAAGTGCAAAGTTATAAAAGAAAATATGTGGAGTATACCCCTCTTCCCTACCCACCCCCCAATAAAAGGCAAACAATGGCACTTCGCTCTTGCTTAACCTAGATTGTCTTCAAAAACTATTAAAATGTAATAGACTAACCAAAAAGAAACAAACAAACAAAAAAGACACTTAATAGATGTCCAAAAACTTCCTTAGTGTTTGAAAATATATATGTATGATTACACAAGGCAATGTATGTATATCAAACAAGTGTAAGAGCCCTGTATTGTGGCAGTCTGTAAAATAAACAAGACAAAAAGCTGGTATAGAGTTTATTGACAAAGGCAGAATTTCTTCAGGCAGGTAAGTAAGGAGGTGGCGGTTCTTTTTCAGGCATCTTCACGGCCATTTCGTAGGTTGGCAAGACATACTGAAGAGAGGAAAAAATCTTATCAGACTTAATTCTCCTTTGTTTTTCCCTTCTAAAATAATTCAGCTTTCAGACATTTTGCCCTAAGGAGGGATGTACAAATCTACAGAGAAGACTAAAGAAAGTGTTAACTCTTAAACAGTTCCTGAGACTAAATGCTTGAATAACAGGGAACTTAACAGCAGAGTGAGAGGTTAAACTGCTAGAGATGGACGGATGGACGGATGGACGAACGGACAGAGGCAGGCAGGTCGAATGTTACTTATTTTACTTCTGGGTTGAGCCTGAGGCTAAGAGGAGTCCCAGGCAGGCACTGTAGGTGCCACTGCTCTCCCCTTGTTCCAGTGTGATGGACTTGGCAGCAGTCCCAACTACACCTCAGGGGCCGAGGGACGCCCCTGACACATAGAAAACCTCCACCGAGAAGCTGGATCCTGGATCCTGGGTCCTGGGTTCCCACCATCTGTCTGTAGTCAGATCATGAAGTTCTGCCAGGTCCTCTAGGGTAACAGGCATACCTTGGTAGGAGTAACATTCTAACCTAAGGGACCTCAAGGGTGACAGGCTGGCCCGATGTGGGCCACGTATCGTCTGTGTGTTGAGAACCTTGGGAGGTAACAGCACAGCAGCAGGAAGAAGGTTCTGAGAAGCAGGCCTCCCGAAAGTCTCATGCAACCCACTGCACTCATCTCCCCACAAGGGGTCAGCTCCCCCTCTGAAGCTTAAGGAAGTTTTCTGAAAACGACACAGGTTTCATCAATGCTACCCCCACCTTAGAAGCCACAGAGGTAGAGCCAACCGTGGCGTGTCCTGTTTCACCACCCCACAAAGGTGCACTGGTGGGGGCAGCTGAGGGATGAATCAGCAGGTCAAGCTGGGTAAGCCAAGCAGGGCAAAGTCTCTCCAGCCCCCCGTGCCCAGAATTCCAACTGGGAAATGCTGAATCCTGTGGGTTCAGCTATTTGTGGCCCAAACCACACTAACAGCAGAGAAGAGAAAGCCCAGCTCCAGGCTCCTCTCTGGGAACACTCAGTAACAGCCAGCGCTGTACTAAACGGTCGTTCACCTGTGGAGGTGCTTCGAAGGCAGGGTACACAGCGATCTCCGGCACATTTCTGTTATTGATGTATTTATAACAGTTCCAAACACAGTTGATTAGGTAAGCCTGAAAGAGAAACAACACAGACATGTACGTGAAACGTAACAGACTATCCACTCTCAGTGTAGGCGACTCAACTATGCTTTCCCCACAATCTCCTCTGGAGAAGCAACTGACACGTGGTTGGACCCAGCACAGGCCAGACCTTTCTCACTTTGCTCTCGCTTAACCTCCCAGGATTTACCACCACAATTTCAGAGAGAGACAGGAGGTGGGGATTCAATTCAGGTCTCTCAATCACTGGGCTAAAAAAATTCGGAGTTCTGAACTTAGGGATTTTTAATAAATGTAACAAATTGTGACCACTTTCTACACCATAAAGTGCTTCCTAGCCCAGCCTGGTGACCTAAGTGACAGCAAACTGTACTGCAGTGTTGGAAGTCTCATGGCCAACTAGGTTCAGATCCCTGGTTGGCTTGAAGAAACGCTGGGCACATGCATGCCTACGTGTCCAGGACTTGGATGAGTTTGGGGAACGGGGGACAATGGTGTGATGGGACCCTGTCAAGAATGCTTCTCTCTCTTAGACACTCTTGCGCACATGCGCGCACACACACGTATACATGCTCTTCATCATATATTATAAAAAAGAAGGAAAAAAGATGTTCCTTATACTCAAGAATGAACCCAGATACTTTTGACACTCCCTGGAAGACAGAGGACATTCCCAGGAGCTATTTCCACTACTCAGCCAGAGAAACCGCCATCACTATCACCGTAAATCCTCAGTGTTTTATGACCCATGAGGAGTAAGGCAGTGAAAAAGGTTAAGATGAGGTAAGGGTGAGATGCCTCCCGCAAAGATCCAGCGGGCAGCTTACCTTAAAAATGATGAAAATGACAAAGAACACGAGGACAATGAACAAGAGGCAGCTGGAGTCCAAGGCCAGGAGGTCATCTTTGTAGGGAAAATCGGGCTATTAAAAAATAAAAACAAAACACATCTGTACATTTACGGTTCAGCCAGGCAAGGCCTTTGCGCCCTTTTGTGATAACAGAACATTTTTTTTTTAATAATTATTTATTTTATTTATTTATTCATTCATTGAAATTTGACCAGAGAGAGACAGAGGGTGAGAGTGAGAGAGAGAGGAAGTGAGAAAGCAAGCCACCAGGTCCAGGACTTGAACCCAGGTCGGCCATGTGGGAGTGTCCAGCGCCTTAACCACCACGCCACCTGCTGGTCCCGTAACAGAACATTTTTAAAAATTATTTATTTATTTATAATTTGTCCAGAGAGAGTGAGTGAGACAGGGGGAAAGTGGGCAGCCATGTGGGAGTCCAGGCCCTTAATCACCACACCACTGCCGGTCCCAATAACAGAACGTTTTAAGAATACATACAAAAGGCACCAGACCTAGTAGTGATATTCTTTTCTTAAAAAAAGAATTATTTAATTAACTAATTTATTTAAATTTGACCAGAGAAGGACAAAAAAAAAGAGAGAGAGAGAGAAAGAGGGAAACCAAGAAAGCAAGTTGCCAGGTCTGGGACTCAAACCACAGTTGGCCACGTGGGAGTTCAGCGCCCTTAACCACCATGCCACGTGTTGGCCTCCCTAGTAGTAATCATTCTAATGGCTGTAAATGTCTTTTCCCATTTATCTAAATATGGACTGCTCAGGAAACTTGACTTTCCATTAAAAGTATTTTTAATTAATTGAGCCAGCTTTTAAAACAATGCCACATTTAAAATAGGGGAAACATTCCTCTATTGTGGTTTGCCCCTTTATAAATCAGATAGACATGAAGAACAAAGACACAAACTTTGCATCTCAGTATGAACTAGACAATTTATGCGAATTTATTTTTCTTTACAAAACCCAAACTCATTCATTAGAGACATGTTTATCTGCTTAACAGTTTAGGGAATGACTTGGCAATTTTGTGGTTTGATATTATCGTTCTCTTAAAGTGCCAGTGTTTTAAAATAGCCTTCTTGTAATTTTACACGCTTTTGTGACGGAGTGCTGTTTTGTTATATAATTTTGACTTGGATTCTTTCCATTTGCATTTGTTTATGTAATTTCAGGAGGAATACTGAATATCTGAGTCCTGGATAATACTAATAAACTAATAACTGCAGGGTTTTTTTGTTTTTTTAAATTTATAGGGACCAGCAGTTAGCGTAATGGCCATGTCACTGGACTCCCATGTAGTCGACTGCAGTTCGAGTCCCGGACCCAGTGGCTTAAACTCACACCAGGCGTGTGTGCGTGCATGCCCAAAATCCTGAGAGGAGAATGGAGAAAGGATTGCAGTGTGGCCATCCCCCCGGGGGGTGATTTCTCGCTTTCTGTCTCTCTGTCTCTCTCTGTCTGTCTGGCGAGCGCACGCACCCTACAGCAAAAACCTCTCCAAAAAAAAAAAAAAAAAAATTATGAACAGAATTCAAAGTGCTTTCAAGCCTCATCACCATTAATGCAGGCTATATCACTTAAACTACACTTAGAATGCACAACGCTCCACAGCTTGTGGTTAAGGAAACCAGATCCCACATGGCCAACCAGTTCACCCTTGGCCCCCACAGCTGGAAAAACACGTGTGCCCCAAATCCTGAAGAGATACAGATATAGGAAAGGGACTGCAGTGTGACCACATTCCTGGAAGTGCTTTCTCTTCCCCCACTAAGCACATGCACCCTCTTAACAATTAGAAAAAAAAAGACAATACCCCTAAGGGTCCAAACTGAGCTCATTTTTTCTTTACTTTTCACTATTTCTCATCTTTCTGGCTTTTAGAAAAATAGTAGCTCCTGTGCAGTACCCCAGATGTGTCCCTGGGTCACACAGTAAGTCAGAGGTACTAGGATCTGTCTAGGTCCCACACGTCATTCAGTCCTAACGAGGGAAATAATTTTTCTAAATGCCAATTGTTGGGTGCAACTTGCCACTTGTTGTAAAGCTAGGCAAGACTAGATGATTTCCTACAGACATACTACGTTCTGCTGAGACAGATCAGCTATATTCATCTAAACACTCAGCACGGATATTTACACAGCTAAGTTTGGGCAGAAATGATAAAAGAAGAAACTAGACTAAACAGGCTAGCCAGTAGAGGGAGTACCTTTCAGTCTGAGACTCACTGAATAACACAGAGTGGAGAAAATACTAGGGTCTGTGAAAAATAGTAAATTCCCTTTGATGTTCTTTTCTATAAAGCTCATTTTAATTTTTCTTGTTTTAGCTTTTATCTGTTTGTAATGGAAATGTCAACACAAATAATTACATTTTCATTTTTTAAAAAAAGCAGCACAAACGGAAATTCCATGAGACTGAAAAAAGAGAGAGAGAGAGAAAAAAAAGAAAACAGAAAAAGACGCTAGCCGAGCGTCTCCCTGGGATAAGACTGTTCTTTCGAGCCTTCATCTGCAAACAAAAGGGCGAACACAGAAAGGGACTGACTCGGGGAATGCTACACTAAGGATTTCAGCCTTTACGTAGAAGGCAGGATGGCCACACTTGTGATTTTTCAGCCAGAGATGACATGACCAGACAGCAGCACTTAAGAAGCTTCTGACCAAAGCGACCAACCAGCAGGCCGTGCCCCAGCTGCCACGTGCCCCCAGCCCTCACTCTACAGCCCTGTCACCTGCTGCGTCTCCTCCCTCTGAGGTCCAGTCACCACAGCCATCTTAGTTCACTGACTACATAAATCATGCTCATTCCTGCTCAAAGTCCCTCTTTCATCTGGAATGTTTTACTTTTGTACTTCTCCCATCTTTATTCCTACTCCGAGTGCAATTCCAATCTCACTTCCCCGGCCAGGTCTGGCACCCATAGGATATCTACTTACATGGTAGCCTACAACTGTATTTCCACACTGATCATTTTTCCAATTCCTTCACAAGAAAGCAAGCTCTGCTGATGGATCCCTAGAACCTAGCAGAGTGCCCTGCATGTAAGAAAATATCCAACAAATGTTTTCTGAATGAATGATAAGTTTGGTGGTGTGCACAAGGGGATTAAGCAGGACATCTGGAAGTGGGGATCCAAGTTCTGAAAGACGGCACTCTGGAGATGAACTGTGCATGCCCTTCCCAGGCTTCATCTACTTGGAGCCCGGACCTCTTTCCAGACTTCCTCCTTGATCAAGCCCTGTTCTTGTCCGCTTCAGCCCAGAGTGTTCACTGCCCTTCCCCCCTCATATGGCATTAATCCAAGTTCCTTATTTACTGCGGTCACGTGACAGCTCCAGCTTGTTATCTCCATGTGTCTTAACTCCCCACATACGTGGTTTGCACCCTACAGAGAGGGAAGTACTCTTTACATCTAAACCACTCACCAATAGTACCTAGCATAGGGCTAAGGATATATTATTAGTAGGAACTCAAATCATTGCTACGGATGCCTGTAAAGACAAAAAGCTAATCATTTACTGAGCACCAAATACACAAATTATTATTCCTTCAGTACACGGAAAATCAAAAGCTGAGCTACTAGTGCCATGATATCCAGCTTTAGGAACTTTCCATTGATTGGATAACTGGATTATCCAAATGGCCTGGTAAGAAAAGATCTTATTTTCATCTGGCTTGAACATGATGGTTACAAGGGCAGGGATTATTTTAAGACATTTTAAAAGACAAATGGGGTATTTACTAATCATACCAAAGACTGGCTTCAACTTTCCATTTAAATATTTTATTTAAGGAAAAAAAAAGTTAAATTATCGGACACACTTACTAATTGATCCAGATATTCTTTGATTCTTGGCAAATAAGTGAGAGAACTGATGGCAACCAGGCAACTGAGAACGAAGTCAAAGAGCCGGTAACAGAAAAACGGAATCAGCCAGCCCACTTGGTACTGAAGGAGAAAACAGTAACGACATTTAATCACGTATACGAAGCTACTTAGGCCCACACCGTAAAGGCCAAACTCTATTAGCTGAAAAGACAGGATACTTACAGAAATTGCTCCATATACCAGCATTGAACTGATTATAAACATAAGGACAGAGACGGCAAAAAGAACACAGGCATTGTCTAAGAAAACAAAAACAAAAATCTAGTTAAGTTACTATACAACGAAAAGACCGAAACTCTTTGCGGCAGAAGAAAATAACAATTTAAAGCTAGTTTAAAAACATTTAAATGTAAATATTTTCAAAACTGGTGATGCAAAGACCTAAGGCCAAAACGGGGAGTCTAAGGCCAGGGGGAGGAGGTATCAAAGCCTGAGCATTAATGACCCTCGAGAAAACCACGTGGAGCTCTTTGTTAAGATGCTATAACCATTCTGACACTTGCTGAGGATGGCTCAGGAACCATGTACCCTGTACCCTCACAAGCCCGAGGCTACAACTCTGCAGACGTCATTACGTCCCAGGGTGGCAAGTGCTCCAACAGAGGCAGAAACAATTAGCTCTGCCTGAGAACCAAGAAAACACATGAAAGAAATGACACAAGCTGGGCTTTGTGAAATGAGCAGGGCCCACCTGGAAGGCAAGGCTGGTATGTGCTTAAAAGACAGATGCAGTAAACACAGAATGGAACGGAAGTCACCTCTTGCCTTTGGTAAAACAGAACCTGACATTCCAAGTTCTCCATGAGCCCTCTCTTCTCCACCCCAACACCCCCAACATTTATAATGGCTTCCTTTGCCTTGGCTTCTCTGCTACACACATGTTTATCTTCTTGGTTCCTCAACTCTCTTTCTGGGTTGTTCCAACTCTCCATTAATCCACATTCCCTGGGTTTTACACAAAACATCCTAGTAATCTCAAATACTACTACCCCGTACTTGACTTGTTGGGTTTCTTAGCCTAAATCTATAGTTGGTTTGGAGACTCTGGGTAGGTATTAAGGAACTGAAGACACTCGTGATGCTGATGATGAGAGTAACTGCTGAATGTTCCCGTGGTGGACAGATCAAGTACACACAGCCACATCCCCGGGCAGTGAGAGATCAGCACCTGGCAGTAAACTGAGAGCAGCCCTCTTCACTTTTTCTTAGAGGATACAGGAAAATCTCATGTTCGGGATTTAAGGCCAGCTCTATTGCAGCATGTAAAATGCCACTTAGAAAAATTCAGAAATAATCAACATATAACTAAACAGGATAGATACTGTCAAACTTGAAGGCCAAATATGTAATTTAAGGAAATCAGCTTTCAAGAACCTGCTAGGGAGGGCTGCATGCTTACTTAAGATTTCTTAAAGCATGGAAACAATAAAGTGAAGGTCCCGGTCTTCCACTGGAGCGACAAATGGCAAAATCAGGGGGCAGGTGGGGTGCCTGGCACAGATACTCTGGTATTCATGAAGCAATAATGCGAACAAAACACTCAGGCTAAATGCCCACATATAAACCACAGGTTTCTCCCATACCACCACCTTCAGGAATGTCCCGTAGGGGTCTTCCAAAGTGAATATAAATAAGGATAAATCCATATCTGAAAAACAGCTTGCTTATGATGCAGAATGATTCATATATACTGTCATATCCCATTCAGCTAAATAAAAATAATCATGGGCCAGAAATGGTGGTGTGGTGGTTAAGGTGCTAGACTTTCACATGGCCAATCACAGTTCAAGTCCCAGACCTGATGGCTTACTTTCTCACTTTCTCTCTCTCTCGTGAGCACACATACCCTGTAGCAAATTAAAAAAATAATAAAATAGTAATAATAAAATGAATTCTTTTATTTTTTAGAGAGGTTTATCACTATAGTGTGTGTGCACTTGCCAGAGAGACCAAACAACAAAAAGTGAGAAATCACTCCCCAGGGAGGATGGCCACACTACAACCCCTTCTCCTCCATTCTTCTCTTGGGCATACATTCACACACATACTGCATGAGTTTTAAGTTCCAAGTCCAGGACTCAAACCGCAGTCGACTATGTGGAAGTCAAGCAACGTAATTTTTATGTCATCTGATCTCTGATTATTATTATTATTTTTTAAATAATTATTTTAACTTTCTTTCTTTATGTATTTTAATTTGACCAGAGAGGGACAGGGCGAAAGCGAGACACCAAGTGAGTGAGTGAGTGAGTGAGTGAAAGTAAGAAAGCAAATCACCAGGTCCAGGACTTGAACAATGATGGCCATGTGGAGTCCAGTGCCCCCAACTATCACACCACCTGCCAGCCCCTAATTAGTTATTTTTTTAAAGAATTTATTTAATTTTGGGAGCCAGCAGATGGCGTAATGGTTACATCGCTGGACTCCCAAGTAGGTAACCACAGTTCGAGTTCCAGACCCCAGTGACTTAAAACTCATACCCTGCATGTGTGCATGCATGCCCAAGATCCTGAGAGGAGAATAGTGGAGAAGGGGTTGTGGCATGGCCACCCCTCCCCCCCCCAGGCGGGCGGTGATTTCCTGCTTTCTGCTTCTCTCTGTCTCTCTAGCAAGCACCTGTGCCCACTAGCAAAAAAACTCTCTCCTAAAAGAAAAAAAAAAAAAAAAAAACTAATCAAAACTTCGTTTAAAATCATCCATCAGGCAAATGATCAGAAATGAACTGGGTCTGAGGAAAGTCAAATTTCAACTTCCAAAGGGACACTAACACATTCAAGAGCTACATCTTTTATACACTGTGTTAAGAATAAGGGCTCAGATCTGGGCCTGCGGTGATTAAGGCACTGAACTCCCTCCCACGAGCTGACTGTGGCTCAAGTCCCAGACTTGGTGGCTTACTTTCCTACTTTCTCTCTCTGATGAGCACATGTGCCCTATAGAAAATGTAAAATAATAATAATAAAATTAAGCAAATAATTCTAAAAAATAAAAACAACTATAATCAATGTAAATATAATAACAAATAATCTACTATTTTTACAGCAGCTACCTACTGACGAAGCAGGCAGTAAATGCACGACCTCACCCCACTCCCCTAGCTGCAGGAAGGCAGTTACACAGATCTGCAGGAATCTCAATAATCACCAGTGTTTTTTCTACACTTCAACTTTAGGAGAAACATTCACAGTGAGAAATGCTGACAGCAGCACGTTGGTTACACTCAGAAAATATCAAAAAGCGATTAACAACCACTAGAAGCAATAGTTTTATTTACTGTTCTTTCACAGTTTTTAAATAAAAACAGACTCAGAAAAAAAAAAAATTCCAATATGGCTGTTTCTAATATGTTCTGCTTATATGTCCTATTATGGCGAACGACAAAATGAAAGGACTAGACTACATCTGAAGAGACAACCACAGAGGTTGTTCATTAAAAAAATAAAATAAAACAGCACTTGAAGAAAATATGGAGCAGGCCCCAGTCTAGTGCTAGGGAAGCAGGATTCCACATCGATACCAAGGATGACCATGGTTCAAACCCCAGTTCTGACAGCTTGAAAAATACACAGGGTACATGTGTGCATGTCCATGCCCTTTCTCCCTCTCTCTGGAATGTGCCTTCTGGCAATTAAGAAACAAGAAAAAAAAATGTAAGCAACAGTTAGTGTTCTCATATTACTAATACTGTCGTTGATGGATATGAGACTCTGCCTAGCTCCTGGTAATAGAAGCTAGCCCCGTGGACAATGAATTATTTGAATTAAAAACCAAATAAATGCACAACTTCGTAAATGAATCACAGAATGCCAAAACTGGAATGACACTCAGAACTTTACAATAAAAGCTAATAAATCTGAAAACATGAGAATTAAGATCTTGCAGTATTATTAACACATACACGTGAACTGGGAACATTTTTGTCAAATGACACTAAAAATAAAAAAACAGGTAGAAAGGACTTGCACTGAAAAGTCCGAGGCATAATTTTCTGTTTGAATATTAATTTATGTCATTCATAATAATAAAAAAAATCAATTAGAATTTTTCTGTACCTGTATTTCTGAAAAAGATAAATGGTAATAAAAAAAGGAGACTGCCTAATGGGGCCAGGCACTAAACTCCCACGTGGCCGAACACGGTTCAAGTGATAGACTGGCGGCTATCTCTCCCACTTTCTCTTTCTCTCTGATAAGCACGCATGGCCTATAGCAAATTAAAAATTAAAATATGATAAATAAAATTAAATAAATAACTCTTTAAAAAAAAATACTGTCTAACCAAGAAGAAATAGACTTTAAAAAGGTAATTTAGAGACCAGCAGTTAGAGTAATGGCTATGTCGCTGGACTCCCACGTAGTCAACTGCAGTATGAGTCTTGCACACCAGGTACGTGTGCATATGTGCCCAAGATCCCGAGAGAATGGAGGAGAAGGGATTGAGGTGTGGCCATCCCCCCTGGGGGGTGATTTCTCGCTTTCTGTCTCTCTCTGTCTTTCTGGCGAGTGCACACACCCTATAGAAAAAAACCTCTCCAAAAAAAAAAAAGGGTAATTTAAATGAATATTCTTATTTTTAACCCAATGTCAAGTCTCTATCTAAATAGAGATATATATATAGAATTGTGATTGTGTGCAAAAGACAACACCAAGGGGCAGGCAGGTGGCATGGTGGTTAAAAATGCTGGATTCCCACATGACCGACAGCAAGTTGAGTCCCAGACCTGGAGGCTTGCTTTCTCACTTTCCCTTTCTCTCTCTTCTGGTCAAATTAAAAATATAATAACAAATGGAATTAAATAAATAAAAGGCAATACCAAATATTCAAATAACTGGTACTTTATATTTACTTTCAGTTGTCTTAATTGCTACATGAGCAAATCTCCCATCCCAACTACACCTGCCAGCTGCCCTCAGAGAGTTACAGTTACTGGTGTTTCTCTCTTCCTCTCTCTCTCCAGTACTTGATGGTATCAAGATATACAATACCCATTTCTCAAAAACTTAGTAGCTCATTACATTTTTCTGGCTAGCAATGTTCTATTTTAACTCCCACTGAATATTTTTGACAAACTACATCAAAATACTTCCCTGCCTCAGTAGCAGAGTAACTTCAAATAATTTAATTACATTAACCTCATTATGTAACTGAAGCCTTTAAAGGTAACTTTTGCATAATTCAATCCTCCTGTAAATAACTAGTATATGTATGTAATTACACATATGGAGCTGGGGCTATTTTCTTTTCATCTAATAACGTACCAGCCATTCTCTCCGAGGAATAGTAGTTACCAATGACTTCATACTGAATATTGACAGCTGGCATCGAGTTTGGATGAGTCACCTCCACAGTCAGCAAAATCGCCATCAGCAGGTTCACAACCTGTGAAAGATAACGTGTTCTCAATGACGTTAACTACTACAGCAAGGGGCCTTTAGCACAGTCTTTAAACACCTTCCCACATTTAAAATTGCTGTACTTGAAGATATAAAACTGTGTACAACAGTCAAAGACTACCTGTGAAATAGAACGGTATGCAATTTTGCACCACTATGAGAACAGTTTAAAAATAAATATTTCCTAAAGCTGAAGTGCAAAGGTAACGTTAAACATTTCAGAGACAAGATGTTTGACATGTGGTAATACTAATACATCAGAATAGGATGGCACAAAAATTAAAATTAAGGAATCGGGGTGGGGAAGCAGCAGCAGATGACATAGCGGTTACTTTGCAGGACTCCCACACGGTCAACTGTGGTTGAGTCCTGGACCCAGTGCTTGAAACTCACACCAGACACCTATGCATGCGTGCCCCAAATCCTGGGAGGATGGAAGAGAAGGGATTGCAGCATGGACATCCCCCATGGGGGGTGATTTCTTGTCCCGACCCAGAGGGACAGTAGAACAGGTTTCCTGAGGGAAGGAGTGAGAGCCAGGACAAGCGGCACAGTGTCACAGCACGGAGACGACACAGTGTCTTCAGTGTCGTCTGTCTATTGTGGGCAGCACGGTACAGCACGGAGACGACGCAGTGTTACAACTCTTCAGGGTCACGTCGTCTATTGTGAGCAACACGGAGACGACATGGTGTCACAGCTCTTCAGGGTCGTCCGAAGACAATGTAGTGTTACAGCTCTTCAGGTCTTCAGGGTCGTCTGGAGACTGTATGGTGTTTCAACTCTTCAGGCTCTCCAGGGTCGTCGTCTGGCTACTGTGGGCCAGGCATCGTGGTTATATACATGCTGGTGGGCCGTGATTGGCTGTAAACAGTGAGATATGATTGGTTGCTTTTGGACCAATCAAGAGGTGGCAGATATGCAAATCTGAGGGATTCTAGTGGCCAATCAGAGCAAGGTTTCGAAGGTCAGGTTTTTTGAAGGAAACCAATCATGGCAATTGTTTGCTGAGAAACCTCGGCAGACTCGCTGGTCCACAGCTTCCCACATATCCCCTTCTCTGTTTTAATTTGAGAGATGAGGTAAAGGCCTGGGGGAATCGTGCCTGTCTTAGGTTGGAGTCATTTATGGAACCATAAGTCCATTCTTACCCGTCATTGGAGAGTCCCATAGCTATGGTGGGCCTCCTGTCTTAGGTGGAAGGACTGAACAGTTATTGGGTTCATCAGACTCTCTTACCCGTATTTGGCTAACCGATTCAGCACCTCAAGCGAGACCAGTATAGGGGTGTTGGTCTTCCATAAGTGAGTCAATTTGTTGTTTGAGGAATGACATGCGCCTATTAAATATAACAGGTCCCAGTGAGCAAACAATTAAAAGGCCAATGGATGGGCCAAGGAGGGGGAGTAGGAAAGGGAGGAGACCATTCCAGCAGACCATCGGTGAGTTGTTTTCTACGTCGTTTGAGAGATTCTTGGAGTTGATGTATTTTGTAAAAGCAGCAGCATTCCTGCAAAGCAAGATAGAGACTCCTCTATTCTGCCAGGAGGAGATTTAAACCTCGTCTATTTTGAAGAACCACCTCAGCCGGGGAATCTAGTTGGTCTGAGATAAGACCCTCAGTGACTTGGCGTAATAACCCAAGCCAGTGGAGCCGGCAGCTGTAGCTGCAGTTAGGGGAACATAAAGGCTGAGAGTTTTGAGATTTAAGAAGGATAGCTCGGGCTAATGTTTGCCAATCAGACAGTGTGAGCCAGCCCTTGGTGATAGCTTCAACTATAGCTAAGGTATATGGAGCAGTAGCTCCGTATTGGGCGACTGCCGCCTTAATCTCTTTTACCATAAACCTGTTGTGACGGCGCCAAACCTGCCCTTGGGGATCTGTAGTTTCCATAACAGGGAATGTCTCAAAGTCTGTCGTGTGTGATCCCTGAATTAGTTTTGTTTCTTTGTCTGTATTGGTTTTTAGTTTCTCTAATTGTGATATTAGTTCTCGAATTTGTTCTTTTAATTGTTTTATTTCATTAATTATTTTTTGTTTTGGGTCAGTAAGAGGCGGTGCTGAGGCGGTAGTGTTATAGGGTGGTGGCCGTTTTTTGAAGGGCGACCATTCAGCCTCGGCCTCTAGGATTTCCTCCTCTGAACTAGTTGATGACTTGTTTTTCTTTGGCTCTTGTAGAGCCTTAAAGTTGTTTTTATTTTTTAGTTTTTTCAATTTTTGGGGTTTTGTCTCGCCTTCGGGACTTTTAACTTCTCCCTCACTATCTAAGAAATAAGATCCTCTCCCTGTCCCTTTTCAGTTTTAGAATTAGCGACCATAGTGGCAAGGGCTTCTTTTAAGTCCTGAATGAATAGTTCGTGCTAAGCTCTTGATCGTGCTGGCTAAGCTCTTGCCCCATTATTACCCTTATTACTTGTCCCATTATTACCTTTATTACTTATAAGTAAGTGATCTTTGTTACTCACCGGGACGATTCTCTGCCGTCCCCTCCCGGACGATTCTCTACCATCCTATCTCAGGACGATTCTCTGCCGTCCCCTCCTCAGATGATTCTCTGCCAACCCCTCCTCGAGTGCTCTTCACTGGATCCTTCGTACTCAGGTCCCTTGTTCAAGCGCCATGTGTCCTGACCTGGTTCGGGCAACACGTGTCCTTGTCCCTGTTTGGGCGCCACGTGTCCCGTCCCTGTTTGGGCGCCACATGTCCCGACCTGGGGGGACAGTCGAACAGGTTTCCTGAGGGAAGGAGTGAGAGCCGGGATAAGCGGTGCAGTGTCACAGCACGGAGATGACACAGTGTCTTCAGTGTCGTCTGTCTATTGTGGGCAGCATGGTACAGCATGGAGACGACGCAGTGTTACAACTCTTCAGGGTCACGTCATCTATTGTGAGCAGCACAGAGACGACGTGGTGTCACAGCTCTTCAGGGTCGTCCGGAGACGATGTAGTGTTACAGCTCTTCAGGGTCTTCAGGGTCGTCTGGAGACTGTGCGGTGTTTCAACTCTTCAGGCTCTCCAGGGTCGTCGTCTGGCTACTGTGGCCCAGGCATCGTGGTTATATACACGCTGGTGGGCCGTGATTGTTGTAAACGGTGGGTTATGATTGGTTGCTTTTGGACCAATCATGAGATGCCGGATATGCAAATCTGAGGGATTCTAGTGGCCAATCAGAGCAAGGTTTCGAAGGTCAGGTTTTTTGAAGGAAACCAATCATGGCAATTGTTTGCTCTCTGAGAAACCTCGGCAGACTCGCTGGTGCGCAGCCTCCCACAATTTCTCACTTTCCCTCTCACTGTGTCTGTCTGTCTCTCTCTCTTTCTCCCTCTAGAGAGTGCATGTACCCTAAGGCAAAAATCTCTCAGGAAAATATAAAATTGGGGACCAGCAGTAGCATGGTGGTTAAGGTGATGGACATTCCCACATGGCTGACCATGGTTTGAGTCCTGGACCCAGTGGCTTGCTTTCTCACTTTCCCTTGCCTCTCTCTTTCCTTGTGTCTCTCTCTGGTCAAATTAAAATAAATGAATGAATAAATAAAAAAATTAAATAATTCTTTTAAAAAGAAAAAACAAAGGAATCAGTACAGCTCTGTTCAAGTCAGATTAATTTATTATACATACCAGTCTCAGAATTTCTGGTTCTGAAGAAGCTACAGTTTGTCTACTGTATTTAGTCAGCAGGAACCTCCAAAGCATCTCCAACCCAGAGATACAGAACTCACTATTTCCTTTTACGCTATATTGAAACATTTAAAAGATTTCCCGGGGGCCAGCAGGTGGCATGGTGGTTAAGGTGCTGGAATTCCCACATGGCTGGACATGGTTTGAGTCCCAGACCTGGCAGCTTGCTTTCTCACCCTCCCTCTTTCTTTCTTTCTTTCTCTTGCAAATTCATGTGAAAAATAATATTAACAATAACAATAATAATAATAAATAAATAATTCTTTAAAAAAAAAAGATTTCCCAGGCTTTGACTGTGTCACTTACCTTTCACCTATAGATCATAATTCTACCTTTGAGACACTGTACTCCACCCCGCTAATACCTGAAGGCAGTCCTCAAATACGGTTCTCTAGACTAAACATTCAAGTTTTTAACCTATTCCTCTGACTGGCATGTTCTGCAGCAATCTAACCATTGGCCCGGGCCCTCCTCTTGATGCCTGCTCATTTCATCAACACACTATTAAAATGACGTTAAGATCAGTACAGTTAAAATACAACGGGATCTTAGCTCCCAAATTCTAGCTAACGAATTTCAATTAATGCAACCTCAAATTGCACTGGCTTTATACATCTGTTGAATGTCATATGAGAGCAACTTCCTGTAGGGGTTGGACAATGGTTAGCACCCCAAATTGCATGTTTTGGGTTTGGTCTTAGTGGGCAGTGACTGGGTGTCACCTAGAAATTCACATGTTGGGACTTGACTGTATTGATTATATTTTAATAGTATTAAACAAAAACTGAATTCCTTCAGAGTCCCAGGGTGGGGCCTTAGGGTATGATGTATTAGGGCAGGGGCTCCACGACAGAGTTCTGGTAGGGTTTATAAGCAGAGGGAATGAGACCAGAACAGCGGAGAAGGCCCTATGGATATAGACCATGATCCATTCTGCTAAAAGTTCTGCCTTCCAGCCTTTTGTGCCTTTCCAGCCACTGGAACTGTTGAATCATTAAACATCTATCTTAATTTATTTATTTTCTGCTATACACATGTGCGCTGGCCAGAGAGACAGAGAGAAAGAAAGTGAGAAATCACCCCCGGGGCGGGGGGGGGGGGGGTAATGGCCACACCACAATCCCTTCTCGTGCATTCTCCTCTCAGGATTCTGGGCACACAGCATGCATGCATGCACACATGCATGCACATATGCATACATGTCTAGAGTGATTTTCAAGCCATCAGTCAGGGATTTGAACCGTGTAGCTGGTTATGTGGAATCCAGTGCCTTAACCTCCACCTACACATTGGCCTTTAAATGTGTACTTTTATAAATTCACCCGCCCGCAAGTATTTCTGTGAAGAACACAATGATGGACTGAGATACCTCCTAAAACATGATTCTTGCACACATGACCCTGCTAAGCTACCACCTGTACAGGTGGATTTAGAGGCCAAGATTACAGGGCTTATCTGTCATCCATTTCAGTTTCCTACATTCTTGTCTGTCAAGATTTTTCTGGATCTGTATTCTGACACTACAGATTTACTCTCTCAGCTGCTGCGTTTGAAGATACGATCAGCATGTAAAAGCCACTAACAAGACAGCGGAGCTGAGGACAAAACTGGCAGGGGCTGGCCTTCCTATTAATCAGCAACTTTTTAATATAATTTTATATTTGGTCCAAAAGGGTATCTTGAGAATTTGCCAAACATCTTGCTGAAATCCACCTTAATATCTGGTAAATTTTCCTAGTTTTTCAAGTTTATAAGTTTATTTTAAAAGGAAATCAGTTATGCCTATCTTTTTTTTTTTTTTAAGAATTATTTTTTGGGACCAGCAGTTGTTATAATGGCTATGTCGCTGGACTCCCATGTAGTCGACTGTGGTTCAAGTCCTGGACCCAGTGGCTTAAACTCACGCTGGGCGCATGTGCGTGCATGCCCAAGATCCCGAGAGGAGAATGGAGAAGGGATTGTGGCATGACCATTCCCCTGGGGGGGTGATTTCTCACTTTCTTTCTCTTTGTCTTTCTGGCAAGCACACGTGCCCTATAGCAAAAACCTCTCAAAAAATTATTTTTTAATTTGACCAGTGAGAGAGAGAGGAAAAACAAGAAAGCAAGTGCCAGGTCAGAGACTTGAACCACAGTGGGTCATGTGGGAATGGAACCTGAACTACCCCGCCACCTGCTGACCTCAATACCTACACAGTTGTTAGTGAATCCCTGCAGGAGGCCCCAAGGCCAGTAAGTGCTCAAGGCCAGTAAGTGCTCAATACAGAATCTCACCCAGAGTGGGAGTTAGGCTTCCCGAGCTGTGGTTCACAGAACTCGTCCTCCTTCCCTCTGAAAATCTGAGCACTCCATACTTTCAAAGGCTACTACAGCCCTAAACAAACACCATTATACACTTCTCCCCACCCTGAGTGATAAACAATACACAGGAAATGCATTTTTTTATCAGTTGAAGTCATTTCACACACATTCTGTAGATAAGCACACCAAGCTTTATCTTTGTTAGCTATCTAAACAATGTCACTGTATCAAAATCAGAATCAACCAATATTTATTGAGGATATACTGTGTGACACACCCACTCACATCCATTTCTTTACTTTTCCTCTCAACAGCCTGGAAGGAAATACTATTACAGCCCATGAGGCACTGCCTACGATCTAGGACTGGCTGGGGTGAACTGTGGCACCGGGGCCCTAATGGAGGCTGCCTGTCAGTCTCTCTCACTCATGGAAGAAATAACCTTGAAAAAAAAAATCTGCAATTGGCAAAAATGTTCTGATGGTTGAAACTAATGGGTGATGAGTAAATGGGAGATTTTTTATACTATTTCACTACTCTTGTATGTTTGAAAATCTCCCTAACAAAGTTCTTAACTGGGGGGGAGGTGGTCAGGTAGCATGATGATTAAGGTGCTGGACTCCCACTTGGGCAACAACAGTTCAAGGCTCAAACCTGGTGGCTTGTTCTCTCACTTCCTCTCTCCCCTTCTCTCATCAAATTAAATAATAAATAAAATAAAAAAGTATTTAAAAAAATAACTGGGGGGGGAGGGAGGGAGAAGGGAAGCAGGTGGTGAGGTGGTTAAAATAGCTGGACCCCACATAGCCAACCACACCATTTCAGTCCTGGACCCAGCAGCTTGAAAAACATGGCAAGCCCATGTATGCGTGTGCGGACAAAATCCCAAAAGGAAGGAGAAATGGAGGAGAAGGGATTGCTGTGCGTCCATCCCACATGCTTTCTCACTTTCCTTCTCTGTCTCTCTCCAGCAAAAACACACATCCTTTGGCAAATTAAAAAACAAACAAACAAACAAGTGACTTGGAGGAAGAACATTTCAGGGAGCAGGCGTGGCATACGCAAAGGCACTGGGGCACTAAGACAATGTGTCTGAGGGGAGAAAGTGACTCTGAAACACAAACAAGGGCCGGTCCAGAGGTAGTGGTTGAGGGACCAGATCCTACAAGTGACTGAGTTCGAATCTCTACCCTGATGGCTTGGAAAAAAACACAACAGGCATATGTGTGTATGCTCAAAATCTCAACAGGGTGAAAAAAATGGAGAAAGGACCATGGCGTGACCTTGCCCCACTGGAGGGTACTTTCTCACTTTCCGTGTCTCTCTATCTCTCTCTGGTAAGCACACATACTCGCTTGCAATTCATAAGACAAAAAGGAAAGCAATATAAACAAGCTGTAATTATTTAAAAGCATCTTGGGTGAGGACCAGAAAGGAAGAGAGCTTAAAACCGGTCTTCACCGCTCTCCCAGCTACCACCTGAGACTGCTTATGGCTGAGACACGAGAAATCAGCCAGTGAGTCTTCCCAGGCCTAAACTTACTCCAAATGCGCAAAATGGATTCTTGTAGTACCCCATCAACCATCAGGAAGGATACTCACAGCAGACTTCTAGGCTCATTTTTTGTTTTTCTGAGGGATTTTTGCTATAGGGTAGGTGCGCGTGACAGAGACAGAGTTGGAAAGCGAGAAATCACCGCACCAGGGGGGATAGCCACACTGCAATCCCTTCTCCTCCATTCTCCTCTCACACGTGCCTGGCCAGAGTTTCAAGCCGCCAGGCCTGGGACTTGAACCGTGA
Organism: Tupaia tana; assembly: GCA_026018925.1. Lineage (NCBI taxonomy): Eukaryota > Metazoa > Chordata > Mammalia > Scandentia > Tupaiidae > Tupaia > Tupaia tana. The sequence continues at coordinate 213,253,402 of JAKSZU010000003.1, read as the reverse complement.
TCAACATTGTGGAAGTCTAGCACTATGCCACCTGCTGGCTCCATTTAGGCTTGCCAGAGAGACAGAGCTGCAAAGAGAGAGCCCCACCCCTAGGGCATGATCACACCACAATCCCTTCTCCATCCAGAAATTGCCTTTATATTGCTATGGTATTCAAGTTACTATACTTTTGAAAGTCACTACCAATACCATAATAAGCAAAACCAACTGTCTTTTTCCAGCTCTCTAATTCTAATCCACAGATCAGAATCTGTGATTACTGGTCATCTTCCACTTCTCCCTTGTCACCATACCATAAGTTCCATTTTTGTGTCTGTGCTTCGAGTTCTTTGTAATACCACAGACATCATAAGGGCAGATGCCATGTTCAAGACACTTGAGGGCCTGTCATGTGGCGTGTAGCAAAAATAAAATGACAATAACACATGGCCGCTGTGATTTATTCCTTTTATATGTCCACCAAAGCCTTTTATACTGTAGATGGTCAGTAAAGCTGACACCAAACAGATCAACTGATTCAAGGAGTTGCCACTGTCCTACTAACCTGTAAAGTCCATACAAAGTGAAGCAGAGCTAGAGGCACCTTTTTTTAAATTGTGCAACTAAAAAAACATGGAAGAGAGGTATGTGATCATTTCCACATCAAATGCTTCAAGTTGGGAACTACATTTAAACTCTTCACTTCCTGTTGAGAATAAAGGTCCTTCTTAACTAAAGTTTTTCTCCCTGCATTTTGAGTTTCCTGTTTAAAACACCCACTTTATCCTGCTACTCTTCATTTTTATGAGTGGAGCCCATAGCATCAAAAAACAAAAAGAAACAAAACCACCTTCTTGAAAAAGACTGGAAAGAACTACAGTCAATTAATTACATCCGGGTGGTTGAAATAGGGATGGTGGCTTGTCTCTGCTAGAGCAGGAGTTGGAATCCCTTTGTTCTGCTAATGGAGGAAAGCAACAGAGATGAAACAAAATGACTTAAGTTTGCTGGCAAGAGTCCCAGGATGATGGAGTCTTATTTTCTCAGGAGGAGGAAAAGCTACCTATGGGTGAGGGAGACCGGGTTGAAAAGGAAGCTTAAGGACCCTAAAAGCTGAATCATTCATTGAGTGGAATGGAAAACAGAGCTAAAGGCAAACAAGATAATTAAACATCCACCCTTTAGCAAGATGGAGAAAGAAAGGAAGTTAAAAAACACAATGCAGCACATTCTCATTAACTATTCAATGTCCAGTATTATAAATCAGCTAAAATACAGAACAAGATGGGGGTCTCTGAGGGAAATGTGATATAATACCGGTAAGATGATGTTTCTGAATCTAAAAGAACGGGAAAATAGAAAATAAACCCTGGTCAAGTCAATAAGCTTAGACATTTAAGTTTTCTGCTCTTCTTTTTTCATGTAAGTTAGTGAAGCAGGACTGTTAACAAAACAACAGAGTGGTCAGAAATACCATGGAGGTCAGCTAGTCCCCTTGGGGTGGGCCATGAAACAGTATCTGCCTGACTGATGATCCTCATCTGGAATTTTTCCAAATGGTCACTAATGACTTCAAGACGTTGCTTGGAAAAGAGCACACAGAAAGGCAACAGGGTGGGAGAAAGCTCTTCTTTTGCACTTCACACAAGCATCAGAAATGCACAGACCCTCCGACGCCACTCCCTACCCCCTCCCATACACACAATCACAATCATTAGCCCAAGTGGCCAGTGCACAATATGTGAGGTTTTATCAGGGCCAAGTCATAATAACCTAAAACTACCTTAACAGAATCACATGATTACAAATCAGACAAATTAACTGCAATGTGTAGATACGCGAAACAGTTTTTGTTTGTTTGTTGGTTTTTAAATTATAGAAGTATTACCAGTGAGCTATCAATCACCAACATTGTCAACCTGGTGTGACAGAATCACACAGATCTTGGAACCCAGGAAACGCCAGGATAAAGTAGGAGCTAAATAAAAAACAGAGTGAGTCTGATAGTAAAAGCATCTAACGGGCAGGGAGGGGGGATGCACCAGGAAAAAGCAGGTCTAGTTTAAGTCCTGGCAAATAATACTATCTCCAGGCGAATCTGCAGACAAAAGCCTTTCTGCCTATATCACAAACACTGTAACAAAATAAGGTCCAGAAAGCACAGGCAACTAACAGGGTTACCGTTGGATCTTTTACTTTCCCTTTAAGCAAAACAATATCGAAACTAGGGTCGCCCCCAACTGTTTCCTTAGAAAAAGGAGCAGAAAAAAAAATCCAGGTGGGAGGAAGAAAGGGACTCTTTCAGCTCACTAAACTCAAACAAACAAACAAACAAACAAAAACACTCAAACCAGGCAATGCTCAGAATTCCCACCCACCAAACATAGCACCCTCTCTTCTTCCAAGCCCGCTTTTCTCCTTAAATTCTTGCCAAGGAACAATTTCCCTATTCCTGCTCCCAACTCCTATTCCAAGTCTCTTCCCTCAAAGTCCCCATACTTGATCGAGTTAGAACACCCTAGAAAGAAGCACCCTACGACCCGGCCCTGCATCCCGTCTCCAGTCCCACCCCTTCCACTTCACACCCAGCGCCCCCAACTTCCCGCACATGCGTACCAGCCACCCGTCGCCCTTACCATGTACCAGGTCCCCAGGATGATCGTCCCGGTGCGGACATGGCAACAGCCGCAGCACCGGGTGCTGTAGAAACGGTCGCTGCGGCTCCGCTTGAAACTCATGGACACCATTGGGAATCTCGCAGGCCTCGTTCTTGGCCGGGTCCCTGACGATCGATTTTTGCCCAGCCGCGGAACCCACTTAGCTCCGTCACGGTCTTCAAATCCAAACGACGCGTCTTCAAGCCCGCCCCCGGCCCGAGCCCCCTGCCAGTTCCTTTGCGCCTGCTCACTGAGGGCCTCGAGCCGCTCTCGCGCGACTTGGACTTACTCCCCGCAGAACACCGGCCAATGGAGAACCGAAGCTGGAGGGACCCGGACTCTGATTGGTAAAGCTGGAGACTGACAAAACTTCACGCCCAATCAGAAGTTTAACTTGACTCAGCGCTTACTTGGTGTCCGCCTGTTACGTGAGGGCAAGGGCCGGCCTGTGGGGTAGGGTAGTTCCGATTGAAGGTAGCCGGGCAGTTCACCATTTCCCAGGTCAGACCAGCAAGAAGGGAGGCATTTAATGGAAAATGAAAAAAATAAGATGGAGTGGATGGCGGACAGCGCCCCTGATGGCGCTTTTCTGAGCAGTGTCTTTGCCACGTACAGCTCCGAGCCGTCACGGGACTCCGGCTGCTCACGTGACAGCGCGCAGCCCGATTATTGGCCTGCTGGGGGCGGGGCTGACTGCTGTAGCCGTCCTCCCCGCAGGGAAATAGGAGGCGCTTAAAGGAATAAAAGTTTGGGTTTCCATCCTCCCTCGCGCTGAAGCCTGCTGTGGGAGCAAAGAAATACCATCCAAGACTGCCAAAGGAGAAAAGATTAGGAAAATGAGAGCAGGATAGAGGAAATGAACCGCTCAGCTACTGGGTTTTTACTGATAGAGAGATTTTTGTAGAGAAAATTGTGAAACACTTTGAAATTTTAAAGATTACTTGATGTTTCCAGTGAAAAACCAGTCTGGTGGGACCAGCAAGCATAATGGCTATGTCGCTGGACGTAGTCGATGCTTAAACTCAGTGCCCAAGATCCCGAGAGGAGAATGGAGGAGAAGGGATTGCGGCGTGGCCATCCCCCCTTGCTTTCTATCTCTCTGTCTCTCTCTGTCTGTCTCGCACGCGCCCTATAGCAAAAACCTCTCCAAAAAAAAAAAAAAAAAAAAAAAAAAAAAAAAAAAAAAAAAAAAAAAAAAAAAAAACCAGTCTGGCACACCCCTCGGGGTTTTCTGATTCTATAGAGCTCCCCACATATTGCCCCCAATTTCTTTGTACAACTCTGTAGGATTTATCCACTGGACTGCATATTGAAAAACTACATATTGCATCAATTTTTAAATTTATTTCCCATTCTTGGTTCCAACAGTGTAGACAGTGCATTAAATTCTCCTTAGAACCTCAAACATCTTACTGGTCCCTTCATTAATTAATGAATAAATAAAATATTTGACACGCATTCATTTTGCATTTATATAAGACTTTTGACTTCAATATTTGTGTAAGTATTTATCATTTAATGTTTCAATTGAATGAACTTCCTTTTAGGGTAGAGGAAAGTCTGCCAAGTATATTAGCCAGAGAGTAATGAATCCATTGTAAAGGTTATTGTATTGGGTGGCTTCCACGAATACTGCTTGAAATTATATATTGATTTGTGGGTATCTCCCCCAAAAAAATATAAATTCTGAGAAATAAGAGGATTTACCTTTTTTTTTTTTTTTTTTTTTTTTTTTTTTTAACCACTGCAGGAATGGAATCTTTCCTGTTTCAGGACAGATGGTAAGGAAACTAGGCTGCATTTATCAAGATCTACTTTTAATTGTTTCTTTAAGGAAAAAGATTACAGGGAGCTTGTAGTGGAGGAGGTATTAAGGAAGGGAGACCTGTCTTTTTGGTCACAGAAGTACAAACTATTGAACTTTCAGACTTTAGGGAAGGAGATAGCTAAGTCAAGCTACACTAAAGGGTGGAGTGGATTTAACTCCATGAATTAGGTAGGCAGTTTCTCCACTTACACAGGGAGTGAACTGTACTAACCCTCCAAGGAACAATGTACCCAATGGTCCCCACCGTGTCCTAGGCCCTGATCCAGTATCAGTGATTCAATATTTTGGATCATTTCATTCTTACAACTCTATGAGGTATGCACTTTGTATTATTTAATTCCATAGAAATTAAATTACTTTTCCAGGATTTCAAGGTCAGTAAGTGTCAGAGCTGATCTTTAAAACCTACTGTGCCACTTGGTTCCTAACTTTGCTTCACAGTGGAATTGTCTGTGGACCCCTTATAACCACTGATGGGGGTTACTACCCCCTTCTATTCTGATGTACTTGGTATGGGGTGAGACTGGGAATGCTGGAATTTTAAAAAACTTTCCAGGTAATTCCAATGTACAGCACCATGTTACACAGTCTTGATATAAAATGTGGCAGACAATAATAAATACAGTAGGGGCCAGTGGGTAATATGGTGGTTAAGGTGTTGGACTCCCACATGGCTAACCATAGTTCAAGTCCCAGACCGGCACCTTGAAAATCCTGCCAGGCACATATGCATACATGCCCCAAATCCTGAGAGGAGAATGGAAGAAAAGGGATTGCAGTGTGACCATTCCCCTGGGGGGTAATTTCTCACTTTCTCTCTCTTTGTCTCCCTCTGCTTCTCTCTGGTGAACACACATACTCTATGGCAAAAGCCTAAAATGAATTTTCTTACATAAATAAATATAATAAAAAGTGAAGATACAGTAGAAAGATGAGAGAATGGACCTGACCTATCTAAAAGCCAGAAATCTTGGGACCAACAGGTGGCATAGTGGTTAAGGGTGCTAGACTTCCACAGGTTCGACCATGGTTCAAGTCCCAGACCTGGTGGCTTGCTCTCTCACTTTTCCTCTCTTCTCTCTCTCATCAAATAAATATATAAATAAATAAGTAATAAAATAAAAGTCAAAAATCAACTTCAAATCAGGTGTTTTTAGGCCAACCCTGTGGTCTAATGGTTAAGAGAGCCAGATCCCAAGACCAGCAGATGGTGTAATGCTTACGGTGCTGGACTGCCACATGGTTGAGCAAGGTTTGAGTCCTGGACCCAGAGGCTTCAAATTCATGCCAGGCACATGTGTGAACATGCCCAAAATCTTGAGAAGAGAATGGAGAAGAAGGGGTTACGTGTGGTCATGCCCCCTGGGAGGGTGATTTCTCACTTTCTATCTCTCTTTCTCTCTCTGTTTCTCTGTCTCTCCAGCGAGTGCATGCGCCCTATAGCAAAATCCTCTCTTTCAAAAAAAAAAAAAAAAAAGATCTGGATCCCACATGGCCAATAGTGTGGTTTGAGTCCTGGCCCCAGTGGCTTGAAAAACATACTGGATTGGGACCAGCAGTTAGCATAATGGCTATGTCACTGGACTCCCACGTAGTCGACCGAGGTTCGCGTCCCAGACCCGGTGGCTTAAAACTCACGCCGGGCGCATGTGCGTGCATGCCCAAAATCCTGAGAGGAGAATGGAGGAGAAGGGATTGTGGCGTGGCCATCCCTCCTGGGGGTGATTTCTCGCTTTCTATCTCTCTGTCTCTCTCTGTCTGTCTGGCAAGCGCATGCGCCCTATAGCGAAAACCTCTCCAAAAAAAAAAACATACTGGATTTATGTTTGTTTATACATGTGTGCCCCAAATCCTGACAGAATGGGAGAAATGGAGGAGACGAGATTGTGGAAGGAACACACCCCACTAAAGTGCTTTCTCCCTTCCTTTCTGCATCTGTCTCTCTGGTAAGTACCCATGATGTCTGGCAAAAAAAAAAGTCAGGTGTATTTAACATGCCATTAGATCAGGTCTTAAGACCTGTGGGAGTAGTCACCACACATTCAGCTCTCTTCTCCCTCCCTTATTGTCCTGGCTTCCTTGAGACCTAGCTGCAGCCCACAGCTGGGGTCATAAACTTCTTTTTTTTTGGGGGGGGGGGGAGATTTTCGCTATAGGGTGCGTGCGCTCGCCAGACAGACAGAGAGAGACAGAGAGACAGAAAGCGAGAAATCACCCCCCAGGGGGGATGGCCACGCCACAATCCCTTCTCCTCCATTCTCCTCTCGGGATCTTGGGCACGCACGCACACGCGCCGCCTGGCGTGAGTTTTAAGCCACCAGGTCCGGGACGCGAACCGCGGTCGACTACGTGGGAGTCCAGTGACATAGCCATTACGCTAACTGCTGGTTCCCTAAACTTCTTATAACCAATACCCTCCCTCATGGAATTGACTAGCCATAGAGCCATTCCAGAGATATGCGCCTCTCTCTCTCTCTCTCTTTTTTTTTTTAAGATTTTTTTTTTTTTTGCCATAGGGCTCCTGTGCTTGCCAGAGAGAGAGAGAGAGAGGGAAAGTGAGAAATCACCTCCCAGGAGAATGACCAATCCCTTCTCCTGCACTGCAACCCCTTCTCCTCTCTCCTCTGGGGATTTTGAGCAAGCATGCACATATAGCCAGAGCGATTTTCAAACCACCAGGTCTGGAACTTGAACCTTGTAGTCGGCCATGTGGGATCAGCCCCCTTAACCTCTGCACCATCTGCTGGTCCTTGCCTCTCCCATAGTGACACAAGATTAGGAGCATTAAACCCTAAACATGCTCTGCTGATTCTGTTCACTGATAAGTTACCCTTTTATTGTAACCTTCAAACAATGTATGTGCAAACCAGAACCCTGTCTCAATGTGATTTGGAATCTGCATTGATCTTTACCTGGTTCATAAATGCTTTATTCTTTAGGTGTATGACCTGAGCCTGTAGCCCCTGAGCGTGCAGAACATCCTCGCCTGAACATCAGTGGAGCGGGCGGTCCTGCTCATGTGAGTAAATGATGTCATGTCGCCTGCGGGACCTCTGGGTGTGTTCTTTGGAATCAGAAACCATTACAGGCAAGCTTTCTCAGATTTGGGGGTTTCCTGGTACAATTTGCCTTTCCTTTGCTGGGACTATCTCAGGCAATGAACCAGGGAAGTGTGAGTCACTACAAAGCTCATGTAACTGTGGCTTAGGGATGGGAAAATTTGGAGTTTTGTATGGATCATTTTTATCTAAAATATAGACCAAGTGTTTAGAGAACATTTTCAGGTATTATTAGAAAAGAACCTGCCCTTTTTTTATTGTTGCTTTTTGAGGTTTTGTTTGTTTGTGAGGGAAGGTTATTGTTTATATTAGAGAAATTCACATGGGATCAGCAGATGGCATAGTGGCTACGTCACTGGACTCTCACGTAGTTGACCGCGGTTCAAGTCTGCGACCTGGTAGCTTAAAACTCATGCCAGGAGCATGTGCATGCATGCCCAGGACCCCAAGAGGAGAATGGAGGGGAAAGGATTGCAGCATGGTCATTCCCATTGAGGAGTGAATTCTCTCTCTCTCTCTCTTTTTTTTTTTTTTTTTTTTTGAGAGGTTTTTATTTTGCTATAGGGCATGTGCACTTGCCAGAGAGACAGAAAGCAAGAACTGATCCCCCGGGGGAGATGGCCATACCACAATCCCTCCTCCTCCATTCTCCTCTTAGGATCTTGGGCACACACACCAGGCCAGGTCCAGGACTTGAACAGTGGTCAACTATATGGCAGTCCAGCGATGCAGCCATTATGCCATCTGCTGGTCCCCCATGGTCCCTCACTCTCTTTCTGTCTCTCTGTCTCTCTGGTGAGCTCAAAAAAATCTCTTTAAAAAAAAAAAAATCCACACACAAATGAGGGTACATTTGAAGCTCTTCCACTAACATAGTTTATCTCATTTTTCTCTTTTAAATAAATAACACATTTGTCTATTCACATTACTTTAGCACATTTTAAAAAGAACGATTAATTTAATTTAATTTATTTATTTAAAGAATTATTTTATGCAACTTTATTTATTTACTTATTTATTTTAAAATCTTGACCAGAGAGGGGCAGAGGGAGAGACAGCAAGAGCAAGAGAGAGAGAGAGAGAGGGAAAGTGAGAAAGCAAGCAGCCAGGTCTGGGTCTCAAACCATGGTTGGCCATGTGGGAGTCCAGCACAGCTACCCACCACACCACCTGCTAGCCCCTATTTATTTATTTATCTTTAAATTTGCTATAGTGCACGTGTGCTCACCAGAGAGAGGCAGAGAGAGAGAGTGAGAAAGCAAGCCTCCAGGTCTGGGACTCAAACTGTAGTCGGTCAAATGGGAGTCCAGCACCTTAACCATGCCACCTCCTGGCCCACTTAAGCACATTTTTATTGAGAACCTAATATATACTATGTGATCAGGATACAAGAATGAACAAGAAAAATATTGTGTCTTTCCTTGGAGTTTTTATCATGTAGAGGGGGAGCACGTCAATGAAAATGTCCAGTCTTCATCCTGCCTTGTATAGTATTAACATTTATATGTTGATGATCCCTTGGTGCTAGACATTTTTTCCTGACTTCCGATTGTTTGAACGCATCCCCAGAGTTATGTGTTGGAAACTTAATCCCCACCACAACAGTGTTAAGAGGTGATTAGATCCTGAGAACTCTGCCCTCTGGAAAGATCAGTGTTGTTATCTAGGGCAGCAACCATCCTAGCACCAGGGACCAGCCTTGTGGAAGGCAATCCTCTACGGATGGGGAGGGGTGGGGGAGCTGGTCCCCAAATGACCCAAGCAACATCACAGGCACTGTGTATTTCATTGCCACCATCACCACGTGCAATATCCAATGAATCAATCTCACCACAGGGTTCGAGCTCCCCTGAGAATCCAACACTGATGCTAAACCGCTAAACCCACAGGAGGCGGAGTCCCCCGGGGCAATGAGGGCAAAGGGCAGGGGCTCCAAACACAGCCCCTGCCTTGCTTGGTCACTCACTCACCCGCCCGCTGCTGCATGGCCTGGAAGAGGGGCTCCCTGGGAGCTGGACACCAGATCTAGGGAGTGGGTTCATGCCTGCAGCAGCAAGCTGTTGTCACAGTGAGTTCGGTCCCTCCTCTGCCTCTTACACTCAGCAAGCAAGCTGTCCCCAGATGTGGCACCTCTGTCTTGGACTTAACAGCTGCAAGGAATAATTCCGTTTTTACCTAACCAGTCTCTCTTACTTGTTTTTGGCTGTGAAAGAAGCACAGACTGGACGAAGACCCTTGCACGCTATTTTTCCGTGAACTTCTCTGGTAGTGCCTTCTGCATCACCATCTCCCTTCTGCTGTCCTCCCCTGACATGTAGTTCTTAGGGCTCTGTGTCAGCCCTTTCCCTTTTCTTGTTTTTCCTTCTCCCAATTGTCACTTATTTACAAGAAGACTCCCCCATAAATATTACCAGCCCAAATCTCACTCACGAGCTTTAATCCCACTTTAACAGCATTTCCACAGTGCTTCGTACATAGTGAACACGCAAGACATATTAGCCACAATTCATTTGGAATATATTTGTGGAAATGGTGTGAAGTAGGGAATCTAATTTTTAATGTAAGCTGTTTAAATCGTATCAATACCCTGAAAAAGATTTCTTTTTTTTTAAGAGAGATTTTTGCTATAGGGATGTGTGCTCACTGGAGAGACAGAGAGAGACAGAAAGTAAAAAATCACCCCCTCAGGGGGGTGGCCATACTGCAGTCCCGTCTCTTCCATCCTCCTCTTGGGATTTCGGGCACGCACACACATGTGCCCAGTGTGAATTTTAAGCCACCGGATCCAGAACTTGAACCACAGTTGACTACATGGGAGTCCAGAGACGTAACCGTTATGCCATCTGCTGGTCCCTGAAAACTATTTCTTAAATCTACTGGAAAATACTGATGGAATATTCAAAAAGTCTGTTCCTCCCTCCTGCCCGCATTCTCAGTCCCCTATTTATGAAGCAAAAGTTTGTGTTGAGCAATGCTCCGTAATAAAATTAGAATTCAGCTATTTTCCTTTGATGTTGGTTGAAATAAAAAAACAAATACAAAAAACATCTTCATTGCGTCTGTTCAAAAGAACCATCTCTTGGCACCAGCAGATGGTGTCATGGTTATGTCACTGGGTTCCCACATAGTCAACTACGGTTCGCGGTCCAAGTCCTGAACCTGGTGGCTTAAAACTCACGCTGGGTGCATATGTGTGCATGCCCAAAATCCCAAGAAGAAAAAGAGGGGGAGAAGGGATTCAGGCATGGCCATCCCCCCACCGGGGTGGGGGGTGGTGGTGATTTCTTGCTTTCTATTTCCCTGTCTCTCTGGCAAGCACACAAGCCCTATAATAAAAATCTCTCTTAAAAAATATCTCTGTAAATGGTTCTTTCCTACAAATTATGTCATGCAGATTTTTAAAAAGACCAACTTGGCCCACTGCATGATGAAATATTTGTATTTTAATCATAGAGATTAGAGGCCTCAAGGCAACACATTACTACATACATGGCTGATGTTCACAAATCACAACCGTCTTCACAGAAATAATTTAGCTGCCTGCCTAAAGCCTGGGGTTCAAGAAAAGTGTTATTTTCCGATAAGCTAATGTGAATAGTACTTAGTGAATTTATTTTATACCTGAAAGAAGCTTAACAGAGAAAAAATATTTTGAACTCTGAATCCTGTTTCCTGTTTAACAGAGAAATTTACTAGAAGTAGGTAGAATATCAAACTATGTTTTTTAAAATAATTATTTAACTTTATTTATTTATTTCAATTTGACCAGAGAGAGAATAAGAGAGAGAGAGAGAGAGAGAGAGAGAGAGAGAGAGAGAGAGAGAGAGAGAGAGAGAAAATGAGACAGCAAGCCACCAAGTCTGGGACTCGAACCATGGTCGGCCATGTAGGAATACAGCACCTTTAACCAACATGCCACCTGCCAGCCCCTCAAACTATGTTTTAAATCAGTCTGCTCCCTCCTGCTACTCAAAAAATGAGCTTTAGAATAATAAACAGTATCGGGACCAGCAGTTAGCATAATGGCTATGTCACTGGACTCCCATATAGCTGACCGCGGTTCGAGTCCCGAACCCGGTGGCTTAAACTCACACTGAGCGTGTGTGCATGTGTGTCCAAGATTCTGAGAGGAGAAAGGAGGAGAAGGGATTATGGCGTGGCCATCCCCCCTGGGGGTGATTTCTTGCTTTCTATCTCTCTGTCTCTTTCTCTGACTTTCTGGAGAGCACACGCACCCTGTAGCAAAAACAAACAAACAAACAAACAAAAAACACCTCTCCCCCCCAAAAAAAAGAATAATAAACAGTACCAAAGAAAATGAATAAATTAAGAACGGGCAGCAGTGAAAATTAGTCTATAGAAAATTGAATATCTAAAGACAATAAGGAAGTTCATTAGAAAAATATCAACTTTGTGCCAGCCGGTGGCATGGTGGTTAAAGTGGTTGGATCCCACATGGCTGACCACGTAGACCTCGTGGCTAGAAAAACACACCAGGCGTACGTGGGTGCATGCCCAAAATCCTACAGCAGAATGGAGGAGAAGAGATCATAGCATGGCCGTTCACTTCCCTTCCCTTTCTCTCTCTACAGGTCTCTCTCTGGAGAGCATATGCGCCTTATAGCAAATTAAAAAAAAAAAAAAAAAAAAAGGAAGAGGAGAAGAAAGAAAAAAGGAAAATATGAATATAGGAACAGAAAAATGGGCAGAGTATAAACCAGGGACACTTCTTTAGAAATGGAGGAGGGAGAATGACACTGAAGCAAGCATGGCCCCATCTTGGAGGAGCGCCTCCAAGAGAAATGGGGAACGAAGCAAGTGTGACTCCATTTTAAAAGGGTGTTTCCATCTTAGAAACTGTTCCTTCCCCCGCCTCCCCATGAGTGCAGATAAGATCCAAAGAAGCCCCACTCCCAGGTGCCTCAAGAACCTTGACCAGAACCAGGGATGCCATTAAAATTCCATTGTAATCAGAATTTACCCTCAAGACTAATTAACCTGCTTGCTTTGCTTCTGTAACTGGCTTTTTCGCTTTGAAGATAGAAAACCCTCCCCCCATCTCTCCTGACGCCCCTTCACTTTGTTCCTTTGCCCTTGTAAATCATTTTTGGCCTATATAAGCTCCTTTCTCCTTTCACTCGGGGCTGCGGGGTTTGGAGAGACATGAGTCCCCCGTATGCCGCCAGCTTAATCTAAAGACTCCAATAAATTGGGCTATGTCTGGATGTCCTCTTACTTCTCGCTGAGTTCCCTTTCTTTCTCTACATGTCTCTCTCTGAAGAGCATATGCACCCTATAGCAAATTAAAAAAAATAATAAAAAATAAAAAGGAGGAGGAAAAAAAAAGAAAAGGAAAGGAAAATATCAATATAGGAACAGAGAAATGGGCAGTCTAAACTAGGGACGAATCTTCTCTAGAAATGGAGGAAGGGGAATGATACCTCCAAGAAATGAATGTAAATATAAACAAGAATGATTTCTGTCCTTTCGTTAAATAAAAAAACACTTTAAAAAAGAAAGAGGAGATCCTGTTTTGGTGAGGGTCTCATGAAATAAATACTTGTACACATAGCCCACGGGATTGTAGATTGTTGGCACAGTCATTGGGAAAGCTCTTACACATTCAGAGTCATAACAAATCCACATCCCCTGAACTTCTCATTCTACTTCTAAGCAGATATTCTCAGGAGAAAAGTTTCAAAATGATAAGAGGACCTGCCCAAAGATGTTTATCTGGAGGGTAAGAGAACTCGCTACAGATGTTAGAGGTCAGCCTCCTGGACGTGGGAAGGATGGAGATTGGATCCGGAAAGGAAAACAGAAAACAGAAAACATTCAGCACCCTGCCCCCCCATCTAAGAGGGTCCAAATTACAGTCCCAGCATAATAATATTGCAGCTACCCCCCGCCTCCACCCCCGAACGGGAGGTGGAAGGAAGGAAATAAGACTTCGGAATTCCTGGAGCTGACATTACAAGGTCTGTACACTGAAGAAACCCATGAAGAATTTTAAGCCTGGGAATGATGTGGTCAGGATTTTTCTGTTTTCCTTTTTCTGTTTCTTTTTGAAAAGCTCATTCTGGCCACAGTGAGGAGGCAATGGGAAGCAGATGGACCAGTGGTAACTAATTTAGCAGCCCGGGAAAGGCCAGTCCTAACCCAACAGTGGTACAGCAGAGGACCAACCCAATGCGTGACATCCTCAAAATCAATTCTGCTCTGAGATCCCAGCAGCTGAGGCCTCTGCCCTGAGCCCTGTCTCCAGTCGGGAACTCCTCTGGCTGCACCTCTCTCAAGGTAGCAAGAAGTCCATAAGGCCGGGGGGTAGGGGGTGGGGACTGCCAGAGCCCTATCTAATGGATGGAGATTTCCCAAACTGACCAACTCTAAAGACCGACATAGCATTACCAATAGAGAGTTATGAAGCGGATAAATAAGCAAAACAGAACTTTTTCTTAACTGTCAACTAAAAAAAATATTGACTACGCTATAAGAGGTGAAATTCTTTTTCCTTTCTCTATGGATGGAATATTACGACGTTGTCAAAGGTGAGGACTTCGGCTTAGGAATTTTAGGGAGACACCCTATAACAAACTAAAAAAAAAAAAAAAAAGTAGGATGACAAATCACAATGATTTACACATTTAGAAAAGCTGACAACTATCAGAAACATTACAAAATACAGAAAAAAAAACCACAATATTTTGACAAATTAAGTGCTCGAGTATACTTTTAATCGATGCAGTTTTTAGTATCAGATTCTAAACTTTCCTTGAAAAGAAGAGCAAATGAAAACAAAGTTACAGATGCCAAGCAATGAGTGTCATCTTTCTGTTTCCAAGTCCATCTGAGATGCAAATGTCTCAGTATTATAAAACTTGGGTAGTGCGGGACCAGCAGATGGTGTAATGGTTACGTCACTGGTCTCCCGTGTAATTGACTATAGTTCTAGTCCCGGACCTGGTGGCTTAAAACATGCCAGGTGCGTGTGCATGTGTGCCCAAAATCCTGAGAGGAGAATGGAGGAGAAGGGATTGTGGCGTGGCCATCCTCCTGGGGTGTGATTTCTTATTGTCTGTCTCTCTGTCTCTCTCAGTCTTCAGTGAGTGCACATGCCCTATAGCAAAAATCTCTCAAAAGAAAAAAAGATAAAACTTGGTAGTAAAAATGGAATCAGAGCCCTCCGAGCTGTGCCAGCTAGCATCATCACGTGAGGTTGGAGGTGGGTTCAGGGAGACCATCTAGTCAGGCTAAACTAGTATCTGGGTCCATTTTCATTTCTATAACACAATGCAAGGGAAGGGTGAGCCCCGCAGCTCAGCAGTTAAGGGAGTCAGATCCCACATGGCCAACCATGGTCCAAGTCCCGGCCTCAGTAGCTTGAAAAACACACAGGGCACATGCGTGTGCCCAAAATCCTGACAAGAGGGAGGACTGGAGGAAGAAGGCTGTGGTCTGTCCACATCCCACTAGGGAGGTGTGTGTCTGTCTCTCTGTCTCTCTGGTGAGCACATATGCTCTCTGGAAATGAAATGATTTTTTTAAAAGTTTATGGAAAGTGAGTATTATGAAAAAAAAGAACTATGTATGAATTTCAATTGTTTTTTTGCACCAAAATAAACTCATACTTTAAATTCCACTTTTCCACAAACATTTGAAGTCCCCTCATACGAACAGCAGAAATTTATACCTTACAGTTCTTCCCTGAAAAGGCTTTAGAGGAGGCCCTTGGCGGCCGGCACCTTCCTTTGCCCCTTACAGCACATGGGAAGTCAGAGACGTGGAAAATGGTGGGCAGGAGCGGTGAGCCTGGTGGGGAGCTGGCCCAGTAAACCTGTGGGTGGCCTTTCCAAGAGTGCACAGGGGAGGGTGGGCCGCAGGCCCGCTGGGCCGGGGGGTGGCGATGCTGCGGAAGACCCCGCCACACTGCACAAACGTGGAGCGTGTTTGTGGAGGGGTGTTTTTCAGAGGAGAGACTGAGCTTGGAGTTGACCTCCCGGCACAGTCCCCAAGCCCTCTGGTTCTCCAACTGATTCTCTAGATTAATGAGCTGATTCTTCTTTCCCAAGGAAATAGGAGGTAAAGACGTGTCAGGGACCTCCCCTGTGACGTTGCTGCCCTCCCTTACACAGCGTGTTCCCAGGACTGTCACCGGGTCGCCTACCCTCTGTCACAGGCTAGAAGACTCGGTCAGGGACTGCCTGTAAGAAGGCAGAGGTCAGGCGTGGCCCAGAGCAGCTGCTTTTCTTGACCAGCCCAGCCCACTGGGACCTGCCTTCCTCTGATTGCCTCAGCCTTGACCACAGTTCAGTGGCCAGGGCTACCATGGTGCACAACTCCAGGGGGCGCCACTAGCCTGGCATTCCATGTCTGAGCACAGGTCATGCCCCTTGCTGGGTATAAGCACACCTGGGCTGATTTTATTCAATGTTTGTAGGAATTTTTCGTTTTGTTTTGTTTTCAGTTTTTTCACTATAAGGCATGCACACTTACTGGAGAGAGACAGAGACAGTGAGGAGAAGTGAGAAATCACCCCCTAAGGGGTATGGGCACGCTGCAATCCTTTCTCCTCCTATTGGTATTTTGGGCATGCATACACACATGCGCCTGGCGTGTTTTTCTAAACTGCTGGGTCCAGGACTCAAACCATGCAATTGACCACGTGAGATCCAGCCATCTTTAACCACCATGCCAGTGGCTGACTTAGTAGGAGTTTGTTTTACTAACTTGGCCTGTTCAAACTCCTCCAGGGACAGACGGCACACATTTATACATCTTTTTATAAACCATGCCACCTAGTACTAAGCCCAGCTTGATAAATATTTGCCGATAAATGCGTGATCCAGACGGGCGGTCGTCAGCCCTGAATTGCAGAAAAATGGACCATCTGAGCTCACAAAAGTATCTATTTCAGAGCTTTGCAAATCTCCTGCTGCCTGGCCATTTAGAAAAGTGACCTTTCCCACCACAGGGTCCTCTCAGCAGCACTGTGATGTGACCGAGGTGGCTTTCTGCCCCTCTTATCAGTGTGTCCGTTTCCTCCTCCCTAAAAAGGTTGAGTCCCAAGCGGGGATTTCAGGGGCCAAAGGCAGAGCTGACGCACCCAGCAAAGCCCCGAGCGGGCTTTGGATTAGTCATGGTCATAACCACTGTTTATGCAGCTTTGGAGGCAGCCAAGGCTCACTTTTCTCCCAGAGGCCCATGGAATTTCTCCTTGAGTTTTTCTTTTTTTTTTTTTTTAAGCATGAGACCTCACACCCGTATTAAGAGTTTGAGTGGCTAAGTTACGCTGCATTGAACCCTCCTCCCAAGCCTGCCTGTCTCCTATCTGGCCATGCGCATGCAGTAAGAACAGTTCCGTGCACTTTTAAGGTATTGTCTACACTGGGATCCATTGGGAAGGAATGAAAACTAAAGAAAGAAACTGAATTGAGAAACAGGTAACGTTTTGGGTCAATAGCTTGTGGATGGCCTCGAGCCAATGAGTTCTCTGGTCCATGTTGCCCTTTGGAAAACTCAGGTGTCCCTGCCCCTCCCCCAACTCACAGGACACCTGTCCTGCGCCATGTGTCTCTCGGGGGGGTGAGATCTGTGGAAGGTAGGACAGGGGACCTGTTCAGGGCCACCAAGCCTCTTCCCTGGCGCCTGAATGAAGGACGACAGCTGAAGTTGAGATGTCACATGTGGACACAGGAAACAGCTTAGTAGGTGTTTGTTCAGAGCAGATACTGAGACACAGTCCTCAATAAACGAATGCTCTAGATTAATTAATTGATTTTTCTTTTCTTTTCTTTTTTTTTTTTTTTTTTGGAGAGGTTTTTGCTATAGGGCGTGTGCGCTCGCCAGACAGACAGAGAGAGACATAGAGATAGAAAGCGAGAAATCATGGTCACGCCGCAATCCCTTCTCCTCCATTCTCCTCTCGGGATCTTGGGCACGTACGCACACGCGCCCGGCGTGAGTTCTAAAACGCGAATGCTCTAGATCCAGCGACATAATTACGCTAACTGCTGGTTTGATTTTTCTTTTCTAAGAATACTTTGGGGGTGAAGCCCCATACTGCAAATGCCTGAGTGATGAGGCAGCCTCTAATGTCTCCGGCTCCCTGGAGGTGGGAGGGCCAATGGGTAGTGGGGACAGAGCCCTGCACCTGGGGGACCGGCCTAAGTTCAGTTCCACCCTCAACTCACAGAACGACCTTGAGTCAGTGCCTCCCCCTTTTAGAACCTGTTTCCCCATCTGTGCAATGAGGGAGTGGGCTAGGGGAGCCCGAGTCCCTTCAGGTCTGAAGGTCGAGGCTCTTCACCAGACCTCGTTCCTGCCTTCCTCACCCCCTGTCTGGTATCACTCCTTTCCCCGTTCCTGCAGATGGGAGACCTTGATTCTTTTTCTCGTCGGCCTTGGCTATTCTGTTGAACTGGGCCTCAGTTTTCTCAACGTGTGAGGCTGAGAAATATGCAGTCTGCTTTTTCCCACGGCAGCAAAGAATTGAAGGACAAGGAAACAGGTCCCTGAGCACAGGTTACTGAGAGAGAGAGAGAGAGGTGTTCCTTAGGCATGAGCAGTCAGTGCCAAGGGAGGCCAGCAGAGGCCTTCTCCTTCCCAGGCCCCCCCTTTATCCTGTGTTCTTTGTTTATTGAAAATAGGTGCCCCAAGGTCTCCTCCAGCTTGTTACTTCTTAATCTTTGTTTTCCCTTTTTTTTTTTTCTGTTTCTTATGAGTCTCCCCAGAGCAAGTAGTAATTTTGAATTGCATGAAGATTACAAAATAGGAGTTCTGTGGGCCCCGCCCTAGCTCTCTTTAACCCTTTGCAGCCCTGGCTAGTTCGCTGACCTACACTTGCCCTTCCATGCCTGACATTCCAAACACCTAGCGGATGGATGAGGGGATTTGACCAGAAGTGTCTAAGGTTCGCCCAACTCTGACGTGCTAGTCTTCCTGGGATTCTGTGCTGTTCCATGTGGTCACAGCCAGGTGCTGCCCAGTCATCTGGGCTGGGCCATCATCAGGGACCCTCATCCCTCACGTGTCCCAAGTGCTGTCTCACCTAAGACCCACTGAAGTTCTCCAGAGGACCAGTAAAAATGACTTAGGCAGAGGCCCACAGGCAGAATCTTCTTTTTTTGAGAGATTATTGCTATAGGGGACGTGCACTTGCCAGAGAGACAGAAAGACAGAAAGCAAGAAATCACCTCCCTGGGGAGATGGCCATGCCACAATCCCTTCTCCTCCATTCTCCTCTTGGAATTTTGGGCATGCACACACACATGCCCAGTGTGAGTTTCAAATCTCTGAGTCTGGGACTCAGACTATGGTTGGCCATGTGGGAGTCCAGCACCGTAATCATTATGCTGGTCCCCAAACAGAATCTTTTTTATCTATCAATTTGATGACTAGCAGCATCTATTTATTTAGTCACACACTAATCTCGGTGTAGCTGTGAAGGTAGCTGGTAGATCTGTTAAAGCCCATTATCAGTTGACTTTAAATAAACTAGATTATTCAAGATAATCTGGGTAGGTCTGATTCAATCAATCTGAAAGGTCTTAAAGCAGAGGGTGAGGCCAGCAGGTGGCACAAAGGTTGGGGCATCTGGATCCCACATGGTTAATGGAGTAGTTCAAGTCCTGGACCCAGTAGCTTGAAAAACATGCCAGGCACATGTGCAAGCGTGCCCAAAATTCCAAGAGGAGAATGGAGAAGGGATTGTGGTATGGGGGTGATTTCTCACTTTCTCTCTCTCTTTCTCTCTCTCCAGCTAGCACACATGCCCTATAGCAAACTAAAAAAAAAAAAAAAAAAACAAAAAAAACAATGAAAGGTAGAGACTTCCCTGTAGAAGGAAAAATTCTGCCCATAGAGGCATTTCAGCCTGCACCCAGAGTTCCAGCCTTCCAGCCTGCCCCCCGACAACCTGCCCTGTGAATCTCAGACTCACTCAGGTGGTCCCTATAATCGTATAAACCATTTCCTTGTGATAATCTCCTAACATAAACCTCCTACTGGGTGTTTCTCTGGATAAACACTGATCAATTCACTGGCAGGTAACTATCACCTCTGGTCCAATCTGCAGTCTCTAAGTTAATTCTAAAAAAACAAGAATCTTGATCGAAGTTTTCTAGTCCAGGCCCTCGTGACCCTGACGAGTGTTAAACGTTTCCTAACTGAGGTGAATCAATTTGCCAGCCACAAATTGTCAGCTGCATTGTGGACAAGATAAAACGAGGTTCCTAAACTCTTTTTGTCTTCAGTGTTTTTTTTTTTTTTTTTTTTTTTTTTTTTTTTTTAAATACTTCATGAATACATGATCTTGGGAGTCTTTGAACATTTAAGTTACCACATGCTACTTGTAATGGGAAAATCTTCTACATACATCCCTCTGAGAATGAAATATTCCACCACCCACCATTCGACCTAACAGCTATTTCTGGACATCTAAGACCAAGACGAACAGCCAAGTAGAAGTAAGTAGTTGAGGGACCAGCAGTTGGCGTACTGGCTATGTCGTTGGACTCCCTTGTAGTCAACCATGGTTTGAATCCTGGATCTGGTGGCTTAAACTCACGCTGGGCACGTGTGCATGTGTGCATGCGTGTCCAAGATCTCGAGAGGAGAATGGAAGAGAAGGGATTGCAGTGTGGCCATCTCCCCAGGGAGTGATTTCTCGTTTTGTCTCTCTATCTCTCTCTGTCTTTCTAGCAAATGGACAGAATGTGTTAGCCTTTTGTATAGTTGATATAACAAGTATGTTGTCTCTTTTTTTTAGAGAAAGATTTTTGCTATAGTGTACTCTCTAGAGAGACAGAAAGTGAGAAATCATCATCTCAGGGGTAATGGCCACACTCCAATCCCTTTTCCTCCATTCTCCTCTCGGGATTTTGAGCACGCACACATACAGCCTGGCATGAGTTTATTTGGGAGAAGTTTTTGTTATAAGGCATGTGCGCTTGTCAGAAAGAGAGAGACAGAGAGACAGAAAGCGAGAAATTACCCCCCAGGGGAGATGGCCACACTGCAATCCTTTCTCTTCCATTCTCCTCTTGGGATCTTGGGCACGCATGCACATGGGCCCGGCGTGAGTTTAAGCCACTGTGTCCGGGACTTGAACCGCAGTCGACTACATGGGAGTCCAGTGACATAGCCATTACGCCAACTGCTGGTCCCAGGGCCTTGCGTGAGTTTTAAGCTGCCGGGTCTGAGACTTAAACCATGGTCAATTCTGTGGGAGTCCAGCATCATAACCATTATGCCATCTGCTGGTCCCCAAAACAGTTGTCTTCTAAAATCTAAGAGAAGCATAATGAGCCCAGCAAGCCTTTCTGCAGGGTGTTGGGGGCTAGAAATGAGCTGGGATGGGGAGTGAGGGGATTCCATTACTCCAAGAACAATGGCTATCAGTGAGAATATGTACAAGGTATCCAAGTTGCCTGAGTATTTTACTTCCAGACACCCCCAGGACATGGCATTCAGGGATGGCTGAACACAAGGAGCGTGAGAAAAGGCGCTGCCCTCGATATGCAGCCAGGACAGGGCCGGGCCAGCTAGTGTCGGAACCACCTTCAGCCCAAACCTGCAAATTCGGCTCTGCTGGCCTCACAGGGTGCATCCCTTTTCTTCTGGCCTCTGACCGCATGGGCAATAAGAGGGGCCGGCTGCTTCACGAAGGAGTCCCTATGGCTCCCCGGCCCTGTCCTGGGCAGCCGCTGGCGTCTCGCAGTGCGGTGTGGCACTGATTCATCTTTCTTCTCTGAGCATGGCCAGGCGAGGAGAACTCTGCTCAGAGCAGGGCGGGGCATTGCCCTCGGACATCCTCGGGCTCCTGAGGGCAGCAAGCTCCTGCTCTAGCGACTTCACAGCTGACTCCAGCTTTGCCTGCTCAACATGTCATGGGGACCACAGCTGGCGTGTCTGGGTACTGAAGCCGAGGGCAGGGTGGGGGTGAGAAGGCATGCTCTTGATACAAGTGTGTAACTGGGGCAATATTTTGGAAAATTACAAATGTGCTTTGCTCTTTAGCTCCTCAAACTATGCGACTTACTCTCTATAGCCTGTTCGAGACATTTATTTATATGGGAGAGGCTAAGAGTGTTCTAGAAGGACTACAAAAGGAAAGAAAGCATTCATATTTACCTTTTGACATTTAAAATGAGAGTTTTATAGCTCATCAATATATAAAGGAAACACATTAAACTGCATATATTTAAAGTGTATAGTAGGTTGAGTTTTAACAAATGTTCACATGGGAAACGGTCATTGCCATCAAGATAGTGAACATATCCATTACCCCGAAAGTTTCCTGGCTCCCCCATTTAGTTCCCAGGCAACCACTGATTTGCTTTCTGATACCATAGACTAATTTGTATTTTTGAGAACTTTGAATAAAAGGTATCATACAATATCTGCACGTTTTGCCTAGTTTCTTCTCTCTACATAATTATTTTGAGACTCATCTCTATTATTACATAAACCAATAGGTCCTCCCTTTTATTGTATTTATTTATTTAGGTTTTTTAGTTTTTGCTCACCAGAGAGAGAGAGTGAAAGGGAAAGTAAGAAATCACCCCCCTGGGGGAATGGCCACATGGCAACCCCTTCTCTTCCATTCTCCCCTTGGGATTTTGGGCACTCATGCACATGAGCCTGGCGTGATTTTCAAGCCACTGGGTCTGGGACTTGAACCATACAGTTGACCATATGAGATTCAGTCACCGTAACCACCCAACACCTTCTGGTCCAGGTCTTTCCTTTATTTTGCTGAATAAACCATGTGTTTATCTGTTTACCATGGCAGACATTTGGTTGTTTCTAGTTTTGGGATGTTACAAAATAGCTGCTATGCCAAGACTTTTGTGTAAATGTGTGCTTTCATTTCTCTTAGGAAAATACCTAGGGGGATCAGCAGTTGGCGTAATGGCTATGTCGCTGGACTCCCATGTAATTGACTGCGGTTCGAGCCCCAGACCTGGTGGATTAAACTCACGCTGGGTGTGTGCGCGTGCGTGCCCAAGATCCCGAGAGGAGAATGGAGGAGAAGGGATTGTGGCATGGCCATCCCCCTTGGGGGGTGATTTCTTGCTTTCTGTTTGTCTCTCTCCCTCCGTCTTTCTGGTGAGCACACGTGCCCTATAGCAAAAAAGAAAAAAACTTCTCAAAGTAAAAGAAAGAAAGAAAGAAAGAAAGAGGGAGAGAGAGAGAGAGAGAGAAAGAGAGAAAGAGAGAAAGAAAGAAAGAAAGAAAGAAAGAAAGAAAGAAAGAAAGAAAGAAAGAAAGAAAGAAAGAAAGGAGAAAATACCAAGGAATGGAATGGCTGGGTCATATCATAGGTATATTTTTAATTATTTTTTCTTTTGCTGTAAGGAATGTGTGCTTGCCTAAGAGAGAGAGTGAGAGAAAGAGAAAGTGAGAAGGCAACCTCTAGGGGAATGGCCACACTGCAATCCTTTCTCCTTTATTCTCCTCTTGGGATTTTGGACACACACACACACACACACACACACACACACACACGCCCCTCATGTTTTCAAGCTGCCGGGTCTAAGACTTGAACCGTACAGCTAGCCATGTAGGAGCTAGCTGTCTTAATCACCAGGCCACTGGCTGGCCCTGTTTTTATCTTTTTTTTTTTTTTTTTCTTTTTAAGGTTTTTGCTATGGGAAGCATGTGCTTGCTGGAGAGAGACAGAGACAGCGAGAAGGAAAGTGAGAAATCACCCCTGGGGGGATGGCCACATCTCAATCCCTTCTCCTCTATTCTCCTCCTGGGGTTTTGGGTATGCACACACAGGTGCCTGGTGTGATTTTTGCCAGGCCCAGGACAAGCTGCCAGGCCCATGACACCTGCTGCCCCCCCCCTCCATTTTTATCTTTTTAAGAAACTGTCACACTGTCGTACATTAGTAGTTGGTGCCATTTTATACTCTTACCAAACAGGGTGAGTTTTAGTTATGCCACATCTTCACCAACACTTAATATGGCCGGTCTTCATAATCTGAGCCATTCTAGTGGGTATAAAAGGGTAGTTGGTTATGCCTGTAATTTGCACTTCCCTAGTGACTAGAAACATTTAAAATAAGATTTGAAACAAGACATACTGAAGCTAGCCTGGCTATTGCTAGCTTGAGGAGAGAATTTTCTGAATTCCTTCATACTGAAGCAAAATACCATTGTGGTTAAAACATGGGCTTGGCATATGCATGATGACATTTATGCAACAAGATTCATCGCATCATTGCTTGTAATAGCAGAAGAATGTGACTCGCTACATGAAGTCAGGTGCAGAACGTTCCACCTGTGGGGTCATATCTGCGCTCAAAAAGTTGCACATTTTGAAGCTTTCTGGATTTCGGATTTTTGGATTAGGGATGCTCAACCCATATCTCCAAGATATATTACTGAGTAAAGCAAGTTAGTACAGAACAGAATGTAAAATATGCTCCCATTGCAAAATTATTATTTGAAAGGTAAAATATGTGTTTGTTACAGTTGTTAGAGCCTGGCACAGGGAAGGGGGAGGTTGCCTCTGAAGATGGGAAGTGAGAAGCCAGGGGCTAGGGAAGAAAGAAGGCTTATTTCTCTACTGTTTATTTCACTCTATGCCCTCTAGCATTTAAGAAATACAATGGCATGAGGGCCAGCAGCTGGTGTGGAGGTTAAGGCAGCTGGATCCCACATGGTCCACCTCCATTTGAATCCTGGACCTGGTGACTTGAAAATTATGCTGGGCACACACGTGTGTGTGCATGCCCAAAATTCCAAGAGGAAAAGGGAGAAAAAGGGATTGCAGCATGGCCATCCCCTTTCTGGAAGGGCAGGGGAGGGTGATTTCTTATCTATCCTCCCTCTGTCTCTGTCTCTCTCTGGCAAGTGCATGCGCCCTGTAGCAAAAACCTTTAAAGTGAAACAATGGCCCATGCAGAAGCAGCCTTGGCCTTACATCCCAGCTCCACCCACTAGAGCTCCCACTGCGGGCTGCAGGCACAGGGACCCATAAGAGCCCAGGCAGGGGCTAGTGGTGAGGGGCAGGGATGAGGCTAGGGAGTGCTCCAGAGCACTGTGGACAGGATCCAAGAGTTGTTGTCCCAGGAAGGCTGAAACTGAAGCCTAGAGGAGGGGCCGGGCTGGGAGCCAGGGTAGGCTGAGCCGAGGAGCACCTCGTGCTCCACCACACAGGCCCTTGGTTCTCGTATGGTCTGGGCTGCTCACTTCTTGGCTTATGGATGGGAAGATGACACAGGCCAGGTCTTTACCACCACCCAGCTAAATTGCCTCCTGTCTGCAGACCACATGCTGCCATGACCTGTGGGGCTTGTAGATCTGTGTAAGAAACCGTCCTCGTGGGAAACAGCAGAGACAACTCCCACAAGGAGGGTAAGGGGACAGGTGAGCTCTGCTTTCCAGGCTCGTTAAGATTTTATAATTCTTGGGGCCTGCAGATGATGTGGTGATTAAGTGTGCTGGACTCCCACATGGCCGACCACAGTTCAAGTCCCAGACCTGGCAGCTTGCTTTCTTACTCACTCTCTCTCTCTGTTCCTCTCTGGTCAAATTTAAATGAATCAATCAATAAATAAAGTTAAATAAAATATTTCTAAAAAAAAAAAAAAAACCAAACAAACAGACTTTATGATTCTTGGGCTGGCAGGTGGTGTAGTGGTTAAGATGCTGGACTCACACATGGTCGACCGTGGATCGAGTCCCAGACCTGGTGGCTTACTTTCTCACTTTCCCTTTTTCTCTGTCTCTCTCTGATCAAAATTTTTAAAAAATGATAATAATAAGCAAAATAAATCATTCTTAAAAAGAAGATTTGAAGATTGTGACTTTACCAGAGGGCATTGCTAGGGAGGAGAAGAGGAGAGAGGCGAGGAGAGGACAGAGAGGGAGAAAGAGGAGTAAACGCCAGCACATGTTGCAGATTCAGGCTCAGCATATGGTAGTAGTTAACGGCGCGCCGACATTCACTGTGCAGACCCAAATTCCTCCAGCCCTCTGTCCTCTTTCCCATGCGCCCACCACCCCTCCTGTCTCCCACTCCCCTGATCTCCAACTTCTATACCGACTTGTTCCCTGCCTCCCGGTCTCACCCTCACCACCCCGCCCTGCTGAGACAGCAGTTTTCAGAGCAGCAAATGGAGGGAATCCAAAGCCACCGCTCACCCAGGGCTCATTTTGAAGGACTCGGATCTCTGTTTCACTGGCATTTCTTGTTTGGGGAGAGGTGTGAGGAGATGAGAAAAACTTTTTAATAGATTTTTTTTCTTCTTTCCCTTCTTTTCAGAAAACTGGCATTTTCATGTTTCAAGATCCAGTGAAGAATCAGTTGCTGACTCCCAGTCATATCAAAGAGAAAAAGTGAATAGAGAAGCTTGTTTCACTGGTCTAGCGAACTTTAAAAACGCTAACAGGCTTCTCCTTTTTCTTTTTACCTTTTTCTTTTATTTATTTTTCTAAGTATTTACTTACTTAATTCCATTTGTTATTATTTTTTTATTTTGACTAGAGAGAGACAGAGAGAAAGGGAAAGTAAGAAAGCAAGCTACCAGGTCCAGGACTCAAACCATGGTCGGCCATGTGGGAATCCAGCGCCTTTATCCACCACATCACCTGCTGGCCCTATTTTTTTTTTCTTCAATATAACCTCTAACTAAAATCTTGTTTATTCCCTGAACTTTTTTATTTTTTTAATTGTCAGAGGGTGCTTGCAGTTGATAGAAAGAAAGAGGGAGAACCACCTCCCATTGGGTGTGGTCACACCACAATTCTTCTCCATCAGTGTGTCCTGCCAGAATTTGGGGCACACATGCACACATACTGGCCTATTTTTCAAGGGGGGATGGGATTCAACCCACCATTGTCCGTGTGGGATCTGACTCCTTAACCACTGTGCTACAGGGTCAGCCCATCTCCTGAACTCATTGAAGAGGTTTAAGCCCATGTTTGTGCAGTTGCAAGAAAAGCATTGCTTGTGTCTTCGCTCTCTCACATCATATTAGGCACAAAAGAAAAAATAGAACAAGGCCTCTTGGAGATTCTGAGACATACACCTGCTGGTAGTGACTTGCATCCTGCCACC
Source organism: Tupaia tana (assembly GCA_026018925.1). Taxonomy (NCBI): domain Eukaryota; kingdom Metazoa; phylum Chordata; class Mammalia; order Scandentia; family Tupaiidae; genus Tupaia; species Tupaia tana. The sequence goes on along the minus strand of JAKSZU010000003.1, from coordinate 213,226,808 downwards.
CTCCTGTGACGGAGCAGTTCCTGAATAGACCAGCTCCATGCCCCCTTTCCGAGCTGCCCCAACCGAGGGTGGATAGTGGCTGCCATGCAGTCTTTCTGCTTGTGGGCACGCACCTCTGGTTTCCACCTCAGATAGAAGTTACTTACCCCAGATGCTCAAGGCATGATCCACGAGTGTCTCTTCCCTCGTCTCCGGCCTCCCTCAGAGGTGTTACCTCCACAGTAGGCTTTGCAACTGCCTTTCTCATCTCCAGTGCTGTCTCTAATCCAAACCACCAACCTCTGTCACCTCAGCGTGCAAGAGCTCCGTGGCTTGTCTCTCTGCTTTGGCTTATGGCAGAAACATTCATTGAAAAATTCTCTCTAGGAGTCAGTAGGTGGCATGTAGGTTAAGGTGCTGAATCTCACATGACCAACTCAGTGGTTCAAGTCTTGGACCTGTTGGCTCAAAAATCACACCAGGCACATGTGCATGTGTGCCCAAAATCCTGAGAGGAGAATGAAGAAGAAAGAGATTGTGGCATGGCCATTCCCTCTCTGGGTGAGGACATGGAGTGACTTCTTAACTTTTTCTCTCTCTCTGCCTTCTGTATCTCCCCAGTGAATGCCATGCCCTATAGCAAAACTTAAAAAAAAAATTATTTCTCGATGTTTCCTTCCTTTGGTTAACTCTGCTATTCCCATTTCGTGTTTTGAGCAGGTAGGTAGGGTTTATAACCCATGTTCTTGGAATCATAGGAAGACTGTAAAACAGCCTAATGATGTCTGCCTTCGTCGAAGGTCAGAGATGACATTTCACCACATGCTTTGACTGGGAGACTATGTTAGCCTTGACCCTGAGCAGATCCCATTTGACATGTGTTTTACGACACGTACTATTGGACATCTAGACAATGTCAGCTGCCTGGTCTGCCGTAGCTGTGCTTTCGTTTTTCAGTCCGCCGAGTGGAAGCCATCCACTCACGCACTCATTCACTCGCTGTGTCGTCAAGTCCTGCTAATCGGGAAGTGAGACATGGTCTCTGTCCTGAAAGAGCTCCTAGTCTTGTCTGGGGCCAGTGCTAGGAAGGAAGGATGGGGTTTGGCAGGGGTGCATTGACACAGTGTGATATGTCCCCAGACTCCGAGGGAATGTGACCCATGATGAATTCTGCCAAGGGAAAGAGACGGCGCAGAGACGGCACAAAGAGACCTGACATCTGAGAACAGCGCTAGGTCTAGCCAGCTTCGTCAGGTGGAAAGTGAGCGGACTCTCAGCTTCCAGGCTGCGGGTGCCCAAGGGGTAAGGTTCCCTTGGTTCCCCTCCCAAGAACTCGCCATCAGTGGGGGAGACAGGAGGAGATATCCAGAGCCCCTCTAAAGAGATGAAGAGATCTCTCTAAGAGCCCACTCACTGGGCATCAAAATGGGTCCAGGAGACACTTCTAATCACCCAGGATGGTGGTGGGACCCTGCTGGCTCTGCAGGGTGGCAGCCACACAGTGGCCCCCATCCTCGGAGCGGGGCCCACCTGAAATCACGCCCCAAGCCCAGGTCCTATGGCCCTGACGTGGCCACAGAGAGCAGGCTCATTGTTAACGACCACCCAGTGAGAACTCAGATGAACCATGTGTCCTGGCTCCTGTCTGCTTTGAGGCAGGTTAAAGTTCATGGCCCTGAATGTCAGCCTCAGAAGGAGCCTCAGTGCACCCTTGGTTCCCTCAGTGGCCTATATGACTCTGTGAGGTTTTTTTTTTTTTTTTTTTTTTTTTTTTTACGTTTATTTATTTATTTCCTTTATATGTGTGCATGAGAAAGAGAAGGAGGAGAGAGAGGCATCCTCAATGTGGTCTTCAGGCTGCGATCCTGCCCCTGGGTTTGCAGCCAGCCTGGCTCACTGCCGCGCCCCTCGACACACCTGCTGTGTTCCCATAGACCAGAGCCTTCCTGCGCAGCCTCCAGCATCGCCCAGCAGCAACCCCATAGCTGGGCCAATGCTGTAATTCTTGTCTTTCTTGAAACATTTTTCCAGTTTTCCGCAGGGTGCACATAGAGCTACACTAACACCAACACCTACAGAGAAAACAACTTTTACAATTGTTTTTTTAGAGGTTTTTGCTATAGGGCGCATGCTCTCACCAGAGAGAAAGAGAGACAGAGAGATAGAAAGTGAAAAATCAGCCCCCGGGGGGGATGGCCACGCTACAATCCCTTCTCCTCTATTCTCCTCTCGGAATCTTAGGTACCCACGCACACGCACCCGACCTGAGTTTAAGCCACTGGGTCCGGGTCTCAAACCACAGTTGACTACATGGGAGTTCAGTGACATAGCCATTAAGCCATTTACTGGTCCCTAAAATTTTTTTTTATGGCCTTTTAAAGAGAATTTTATTTGAGTGGTTCTTACAAAGATTGTTGCAATATGAAAGTCATTTGTTTGATAGAAATATCAAGCTGTCTTGTCAAACACACTGAAGTAACCCAAAAATATATTTCAGAGCTCACAGAGCTTAAAAAGAGCAAAGATTATATGCAACCAGACAAAACCTATTTCTGCATTTCCTAGTTCTTGCTTAGATTGCTTTGCTTACCAGACTGTCACTAAACATCTTCAGGAAATGCAGTGATCATTTTCTTTGGAATCTTAAGACACACTGGGACACATAATATTTACAAAAGAAACTTAAAGATACATTAATTGAAAAGATACCATCAAGAAATACTTTTAATTTGAAATCTCCCTTTCTTGCCAATTGATCAGAATGCAAGATGAGATGCTAACCAAACAGCCCTTTAGCTGTACTGAATTTCCATATATTAAATGTGTTTTCCAGAAACCACTGCTATACCCTTATTAGCCAAATATCAACATTAGTGAAATGTAACTGCTGTGTAAGAAGTTAGGCTTCTGAAACATTAAAAACATTACATCCCTGTCAGCCTTTTTTTTTTTTTTTTTTTTTTTACAGAAAGCACATTTGTTCTCCTAGAGCTATTCCTATAGATTCTTAATGTAGTTTGCTACATGAACATTTTAAAAGGCAGAACAAGAGCTTTGTATACAGTGGGATTTGCTAGTTAGAGAGAATGAGCACACTGCATTCCTGTTAACATTTTTATTTTTTCAAGATAACAGGAACTGTATACAAATGACAGTAGACCCTTGGCTCTTTATTTTTATCTAAATAAAAGATAACTCAGGATGAATTCTCAAGAAAGAAAAAAAAAAAAACTATGTACATAAGGGACTGTATCTTCCTTCATCATCTACTTGGGACCAGTAGTTGTGTTGCTGTCATAGAATCAGGAAAGAGGTTGTGGTAAGTTGGAAGAGGTACATAGGCTGCTGTTATCATTTTACCAGCAAACCACCTGCCATGCAATGCATTTACAGCAGCAATAGCTGCGGCAATTGATGGGCACTTCACATACACATTGCCCTGAGCTGAATTTTTGTCAACATAAATATGAATAACACCTCCATGTTTATTACATTCTTCAATCACATCATCCTTAATCTCTGTATCCCACCCAACTTCTTCTCTCTGAGGGTTAAACATATGAGACCGTTGGAAACACCGTGTGGCAAGTGGCTGAACAGAGGCAGCTGCAGCTAAAGCTGAAGCTTCAGTCTGTTGGGAAAGTCTTGTTTGCAAATCTGCCACAGCACCAAATGCCAAAGAACCACTCATTTGTAGAGCTTGCTGTGCCGCTGGTGGAATCTGCAAACCTTTACCTTCTGCAAGTCTTGCCATTAATTGTAGACGACCAGTTGTTCCCAAGTCAATTCCAGTCCTTTCCAGTTCATCACTGTCCAAAAATGAACTAGCACTGGAAGCGTCAGTTCATTCAGTAACATGACCAACTTTCATTGGCCTTCCTGCTAGTTGGAATCCATTAAGCTGTTCCAAAGCCTTTTTGGCACATGCAGAGTCAGAGAACGTTATAAATCCATACCCCTTTGATGGACCTGTTTCACTATCCATCATGAGCTGGATACTTTCAATCCTTCCAAAAGGCTCAAATATCCCCCGAAGCATATCTTCAGTTATGTTAAAGTGCAATGAGCCCACATAAAGCCTCATAGGTCCAGCACTTGCCTTCTGTAAGTTGTCTGCCATTGCTGCAGCTCTGTTTTTTTCTGCCTGTGATGCCTGTACTATGATAGGCACTCCCAAAACTCGTTGGCCCGTTAATCCAATTGCTAGAGGCACTGAGCTAACGTCAACAAACTCCACATAAGCAATCCCCTTGGAACGTCTTGAATTTCTATCAGAAATCATCCTCACAAACCTTTCCTACTGTGGAGAAAAACTCTTCCAAATCCCTGGGTCGAATTCTTGCTGCCAGCTGCATGCAGAAAACTGTCCTTGCATCTCTTTCTTCAGGAGTTAGATTATCAATAGGTTCCCTCACTGGACTCTTGTCTTTTCTGAACGGACTTTTGCTTCGAGAACGTCGTCTGTAAGGACTTCTGTAGCAGCCTCTGAATCTGCCATCTCGACTTCTTGAGCGGCTCCGTCTCCTTTCTTTGCTTCTACTTCGCTTCCTTTCATGGCTTTTGCTCTTTTCCCTTTCTCTATCTCTACTTCGCTTCCGTTCCTTACTTTTGCTTCTCTTCCGTTCATGACTACGACTTCTGCTCTTGCCTTTTTTCCCTCTTTTTGCTACGTTCTTCATGGCCGTTGGCACTGCTCAACTTGTTCTCATCCTTCTTGTAAGGGGCCTCAAGCATCGCTTCAATATCAATATCGTCTGCCATTTTCTTTTTCTTTTTTTTTTTTTTTTGAGAGGTTTTTGCTATAAGGCGCATGCGCTTGCCAGACAGAGAGAGACAGAGAGACAGAAAGTGAGAAATCACCCCCCAGGGGGGATGGCCACGCCGCAATCCCTTCTCCTCCATTCTCCTCTCGGGATCTTGGGCACGCACGCACACGCACCCGGCGTGAGTTTTAAGCCGCCGGGTCCAGGACGCGAACCGCAGTCGACTACGTGGGAGTCCAGCGACATAGCCATTACGCTAACTGCTGGTTCCCACGTCTGCCATTTTCTTTACACGCCTGTGCGGACTTTCGGGAGCCTGTGGTGTTCGTATTCGATAAGGAACTGCTGCTGCCGCTGCTGCCGCTGCCAGGGCAACTACTGTTAAGCCCCTAGACCCAGGCCGCAGTACCGCCCAGCCCGAATAACGAGGGCGACTAGGCCAGAGCGAATCTAAAAAAAAACAATGGGATTAGAGGAGCCCGCGCGTTAGAGCAGGACTGAGGCTTAGGCAGCTCAGGATCCACCCTTGCCACAGCGTCGACAAGCTCCCTGAAATGGCGGCCTAAATTGTTTTTTTAAGAGAGATTTTTGGTTTAGGGTACATGTGCTCGCTAGAGAGACAGAGACAGAGAGACAAAAACTGAGAAATGATAGATCCAGTGGCTTAAACTCACGCCAGTTGCATGTGCGTGTGTGCCCAAGATCCCAAGAATGGAGGAGAAGGGATTGCGGCATGGCCATCCCTCCTGGGGGGCGATTTCTCACTTTCTGTCTCTCTGTCTCTCTGTCTTTCCGGCGAGCACGCATGCCCTATAGCAAAAAACCTCTCCAAAAAAAAAAAAAATTATATAAGCTCTACTCTTCCTAACAAGATACCTATCCACTGAGTAGAAGGTGAAGCAAATGCTTGTAGTCCATTCCAGAGACTTCATCCAGAGCATTAGTTAAAATTATTCCTCTAAATGATGCTCTTACATGCTCAGCCTCTGACGGGGTACTTGGGCAGCTTGGTCTCAGCCTTCCACCCCTCGTCCTGCCTCTCTGGAGAACTGCATCTGGGATTTGGGGTGGGTCTGTCTCCAGGGCAGCAGGATGGGCCCTTGGATCTGTGAGGTCACGCTGATCTTCCCTGGTCTCCTCTGGTCTACCTCTGGCCTGGTCCCAAGCCTCTGACTTTAGCGATGGGCCACAGGAAGGCCTGTAGGTCTGAGGCCAGGAGGGGCTCGGCCTGCGTGTGGCCAGGTGTTGCCAACTGTGTTTATTTTGCTAAGCTCAGATGAGGCCTGTGCTGGGTGGTCTGCGCTGGAGGCCGTGCCCAATCCTACGCCGTCCCAGGCATCTCTGGCCCCAGTAGCAGGCCAGAAGTCCTCAGGAGTCCCCCGTCACTTAGGAGCAGGGGTGTCTGAGCTGCACTTTTGGGCTTTCTGAATGGAGCCCTTTGCCCCTACCACTTCAACAGTCCACCTCAAACCCCTGCGCTTGCAGCCAGGGCACCCCAGAGCTATGAGTGGGCCCAGGAGAAACCAGCCAAGATCAGGCTGGGTCTGCTCGGCTGTGGCCCGGAGAGAAAGCTGCTACACCTAAAACGCAGAAGGAACCAGAAGGCTGCGGGAAGGCCCAAGTGCCCCTGCCCTACACAAGCCCCACCCCAGCCCCAGCTCCTAGTCCTCCATCGCATCACAGAAATCAGGCTGGCATTTAATATGGAACTGGGTCTGGGACCAGAAGTTGGCGGAATGGTTATGTCACTGGACTCCCATGTAAGCAACTGCAGGTCAAATCCCAGCGACTTAAAGCTCGTGCCTGCCCAAGATCCCCAGAGGAGAATGGAGGAGAGGGAATTGCGACGCAGCCATCCCCACTGGGAGTGTGATTTCTCGCTTTCTGTCTCTGTCTCTTCCACAAGTGCACATGCCCCATAGCAAAAATCTCTTCCTAAAAAATAAAAATTAATTCATTAATTAGAAAAAAAAAAACAAAAACAGGGGAGAGCCTGACAGTGGGAAAAGTCATCATACTAATCTGTGTGGGCTTCACGCCTGCGCCTCGAGGCCTGCGCAGGTCCAGCCAGGCCCTTCCTTCTCAGGAGCTCAGCTCACCGTGACAGCCCTCGCCCGACGGCTCTGTGGCCTCTGGCAGTTGGCTCACTCCCAGCAGCACACACCCCCTTGGCATTTCTGAGCGCCACCCTCTGCAGCCCCAGTCCAGTGCTAAGAGGACAGATGTGATTTCTGGGCGAGGGGCTCACAGCCTCCCAGGGGAGATGGACGCACACAACCAACTCTGATGACGATCACTGCTGTCCTTGGAGCGCCTTCTGTGTGCTGAGATTTTACTCCAATTATCTCTACTCCTCCCAGTGTCCCTGGGGGGGGGGGGGGGGGGGAATAAAATCTCCAAGTTATAAATGGGGAAACTGCAGCTCATGGCGCCCAAGGTCGCTCAGCCAGTAACAGGCAGACCCCTATTCGAATGTCAGGCTGCCCAGTCTCACAGCCCGGGCTGCCCTGCCACCCTGGGCCGGCTCTAAAGCTTCAAGTCCCCTCAGGCTCAGGTTGTGGGAGGCTGAGTCAGCTTCAGCTGTTCTTCCCAGGCGCTCTGCCCCTGCAGGGACTGGTGCCTCTTGATTGCCGTGTGCCTGTTAGGCATTGGAGGAGGGGTGCATGCTGGCAGGCCTGAGCATCTGGGGCTGGGGGTCCTGGTAAGACGGGCAGGACCTGCTGCTACCGCACCAAGCTCAGTGGAAAGTTCACAGTGTGACAGTCGGAACAATGGAAGACCTTGGCAAAGGGATGCCCTGGGATGGGTTAACAAAGGGACAAGTCTGTGTGTAGGCAGGTTTAAGGGATTAAGGTGGCATTATCAGTTTAGCAAGTAAAAGGACGGATGCCAACTTAAATTCGAATGTCATATAAACAAAGAATCATTTTTGAGGAATAAATACTTCTAAAAGGGGTCTTCAAAAGTTCATGGAAAACCGGGAACCAGCAGTTAGTGTAATGGCTATGTCGCTAGACTCCCACGTAGTCGACCGCGGTTCGCATCCCGGACCCAGTGGCTTAGAGCTCACGCTGGGCGCGTGTGCGTGCATGCCCAAGATCCTGAGAGGAGAATGGAGAATGGATTGTGACGTGACCATCCCCCCTGGGGGGTGATTTCTCGCTTTCTGTCTCTATGTCTCTCTCTGTCTGTCTGGCGAGCGCATGAGCCCTATAGTGAAAACCTCTCCAAAAAAAAAAAAAAAAGTTCATGGAAAACCCATATTATGGAAAACCTATACATGGATTTTATTCTTCTGTTTTTGCAACAAAGTAAACTTGTACTTTAATTCCATTTTCCCATGAATTTTTTGAAGGCTTCTCACAGGCATACTTAAAGCTCTAATATTTGAGACACACTTACATTAGAAACTTTATTTGTTATGGGGGCCAGGTGTGGTACAGTAATCGGACCCACATAACAAAGGCCCTGCTCTCAGAGCTGAGCGTGCCCCTAATCTGGGCAGGCTGAGGCTGGCACAGGTCATGGCTTAAAGACCGTTAGGGGTGCCTCACTCCCCCTCTCCGTCTCTCTTTCTCTTTTGGAAATAAATAACTAAACATTTTTTTTTTAAGTTTTAAAAAAAAGTTGATCTGAAATGTAAATTTCTAAAAGAATTATTTATTTTGCTTTTTTATTTATTATTATTATTACTAAATTTGCCACAGGGCACAAACGCTTACCAGAGAGAGATACAAAGAGAAAGAAAGTGAGAAAGCAAGCTACCAGGTCCAGGACTTGAACCATGGTCAGCCATATGGGAGTCCAGTACCTTAACCACCACACCACCTGCTGGACATCTGTAATTTTTTTTTTTTTTTTTTTTTTTTTTTTTTTGCTCCTGGCAACACAAGATTAAAGACATCTAAGTTCTAGCCACACAGGAAGAGGCCATGGGCATAAAAACTCCCCCTGGGTGGGAGAATGCAGCCTGCCCTGAGCTCAGGAGGAAATGCTCCCGACTCATTCTCCCAGACCCTCTGATTTCCTGCTGTACCTCTCACTAGCATGGTATTCCACTGGGTAATCCCCAGGGAGTCCTTAGCACAGAGCTAGGAAGGGAGTGGATCCGGGCCTTAAGACAACAGAAATAACTCAACACAGTTGGCCTACAAATTTCTATCTTCTCATTACTCGATTCTCAACAATTTGGACTAATTGGCTTTCTACTCCTTCCTCTAGTACCTGCAATGGCTCCCACTGCCTACTGTACCAAATTCAACCTTTTTGGCATTTCAGAAGTCTTTGCCTTTTTCCCTAATTCTGTGGAATCCATCCACCACACTGAGCAGATAGGACTCCTGGACAAACAGCGAATTCACGGGGCTTGGTCCAGCCCCAGGGCCTTGGCTTAGACGGTCATGGGACTCAGAGCTGAGAAGGCCTTTAGGGGGAATCTGTTCTCACCCCCTTACTACCCAGACAGGAAACCTCAGACTTGGCTACCTCTTCAGCAGACTGTCCCTCCCTGGTCTCTAAGGCCCAGCCCTGGCCCCTGCCATGCAGCCATCCAGGGTGCCTGCCTAAGCACGGACAGGCAGCCATGGTTCTCTTTCCTCTAGCATCCCTGCCTTGTTCTGATTGCTGCCTGTCTCGGAGTCCCCTCTCCCTGACCAGAACACAAGGTCCTTTCTCTTAGCTTTCCCTTCAGCACAGTGCTGGGAATGTAAACACGATCATTTTCTTTTAAAATTACATACTTTGATTATAGTTCAACAATTTAATCATAGTAATTAAATAACTAAATCTGCCTAGTTGGGTACTTGTGGTATAAAAGGAGGAAACAAACAAAGGCTTAGGGATCAGATAACCTGGGTTTGCTTATATTTTTTTTAAAAACAAATCTTGGCTGAATTTACTCTGGTGAAAGAAATTCTGGTCCAACTGGAAGTGTTACACATAGACTGGGAACCAAGTGTCCTGTCCCGAAAGAGCAAGGACCTTTGGCATAGATTTTTACAGTCTATCTATGGTCTATGCTACTTTCCCAAGACAGGAGAGCATTTGAACAAGACTATCTTAAATACAAAACCTAATTTTTTAAAAGAAGTATTTATTTAATTTTATTTATTCATTCATTTATTTTAATTTGACCAGAAAGAGAGAGAGAGAGAGAGAGAGAGAGAGAGAGGAAGAAAAGAAGTCACCAGATTCAGGATTCAAACCACAATCCGTCATGTGGGAGTGTCCAATGCTTTAACCACCATGCCACCTGCTGGGCCCCACAAAACCTAATTTTTAAATGGAAGATTACAAAACATCTCTTTCTCTAGCATTGCTGCTCTTCACCTGGAGTCCCTGGATGAATTCAAAGAACCCATGAATCCCTTTAAATTGTGTAAAGAGGGGCTGGCAGGTGGTATGGTGGATGAGGGCGCTGGACTCCCACATGGTTGACCATGGTTCAAGTCCCAGACTTGGCGGCTTGCGTTCTCACTTTTCTTCTCTCTCTCTCGTCAAATTAAAATAAAAGTCAAATAAAATAATTCTTTAAAAAACAAATAAATAAACGGTGTAAAGCATGTTGTAGTTTCACATTCATATGCAGGAAGGGAAGGGAGGACTAGGCACTAGCTATTAAATTCTTCAAAGGCTCCATGATGCCATAAAAATTCAGAACCGCAAGTCTAGGATGTGTGTGTGGTTTCTTTTTCTGCCAGAGGACACGTGCGCTCACGAGAGAGAGAGAGAGAGAGCAAGAAATCACCCCCCATTGGGGTGCAGTCATGCCACAATCCCTTTCCCTCCATTTTCCATCCCATTGGAATTTGGGGCATGCACACACACACACACACACACACACACACACACACACACAGACCTGCACCCGACGTGGTCAAGAGCCAGGTCTGGGATGAGAACTACGTGGTCAGCCATGTGGGATCCGGCTTCCTTAAACACTAGACCACAGGGTTCTCTCTGGGATGTGTTCCCTAATTTAAGACCTTGAACCAAGTGTGGACTCAAAATCACCAAACAAGCTATTTATTTATTTTACTGATTTATTATTTTTAAAAGTTTCTTTCATGAGAGAGAGTGAAAGAGAGAGTGAGAGTGAGAGAAAGGCATCCTTGGCAAGCTCTTTTGTTTTTTAAAGCATTATTTTATTTAACTTTAGGTATCTATTTTAATTTGACCAGAGAGGGACAGAGCAAGAGAGAGAGAAAAGTAAAGTGATAAAGCAAGCCATCAGGTCCAGGACTTGAACCGTGGTCGGCCATGTGGGAGTCCAGTACCCTTAACCACCACACTGTCTGCCAGCCCCTCAGCAGGCTCTAATGTTGCAGTCGCCCCCTGCCCTTCTCAGCCAGCCCCATCGTGGGCACGCCCCCACGTACCAGTATGTATAAGTCGATCCGGGAACCAAATCCTGGACTTTCCACATGCCTTACAGCATCACGGAGAGACGCACTACTGCTAGGCCACTGAGGCTGGCCTATGAGGAGCTTTTCATTTTATTTTGTATTTATTTAGAGAGGTTTCTTTTTGTTTGTTTGTTTGTTTGTTTTGTTTTGTTTTGCTATAGGGAGTTTGTGCTCACCAGAGACACAGAGAGAGACAGAGAGAAAGTGAGAAATCACTCCTCAGGGGGGATGGCCACGTCACAATCCTTTCTCCACTTGGGATTCTGGACATGCACGCACATGTACCCAGCGTGTTTCAAGCCTCCAGGTCCAGGACTCAAACTATGGTCAGCCATGCGAGAATCTAGCACCTCAGTCACCACACCACCTTCTGGTCACATGAGCTTTTTAAACCAAAGGTGCCAGAGAGTAGGGGACTCCGGCTCTGATTATTGGCGGAGGAGCCCAAGCACGTGCACCCTCCACAGGGCATCCCGAGTGACTGGGAAGCCAGCAGGGTGGCCCTGGGTTCTGGAGCAGTGGTTCTCACGCCGTTGTCCCTGCGTCAGCAGCAGCAGCAGCGCCAAACTTGGAAACACACATTCTCAGGCTGACACTGTGGGGTAACGTCCAGCCCTGTGCGTTAGAAGCTGATCTCATGACTGACTGGTTTGTGTTCCAGTCCAGTGCCTTTAAAATCATGCCAGATAGGGACCAGCAGATGGCGTCAAGGTGATGCCGCTAGACTTCCACAGGCTGCGGGTGAGTTCAGGACCCGGTGGCTTGAAACACGCCAAGCATATGTGCATGCATGCCCAAAATCCTGAGGGGAGACTGGAGAAAACAGGATTACAGCATGGCCGTCCTCCCTGAGGGGTGATTTCTCACTTTCTGTCTCTCTGCCTCTCTCTGTTTCTCCAGCAAACACACACACCCTAAAGCAAAAATCTCTCTTTAAAAAAACAAACAAACAAACAACATGCTGGGCGGTGAGTGTGCATGCCCCAAATCCTGATAGGATGAGGAAATGGAAGAGAAGGGATAGCAGCATGACCGGGCCCCACTGCAGGTGCGCGCGCTCTCTCTCTGGTGAGCGCACATGGCCTCTGACCAAAACCAAAAACAAAAACAAAGAAAGAAAAGAAAAAGGAAACATAGACTCTCGTCCTCCATCCCAGTGCTGGACCCGAAACTCCGGGTGAGGCCCAGCACCGCGGGTCCCGCTGGCTCTCCAGGGGACGGGGCTGTGCTCTGGCCTGAAGACCGTCAGTCTCCAGTGTCCTCTCACCCTGAAGGACGCTGGTCCTAGCAAGCCCATCTGTGTGTGTTCAGCCCCACTAGCCGTGGCCCACCACGCATCGCCCTCGCCCCCGGCTGTTTCTCCAATGGAGTCTGTCTGCTGCGTGTGGAATCCCTGCCCCTTGAGCCATATCCTGGCACCGCAGAGTGAGCGAGTCCCTGTCCTAGCCCCTCGAAGACAGCAGGCCTCTGGCTGCTGGCTGGTGTGAGGCACCCTAAGTATCCTGCGGCACTTGCTGTACTCTCTTGTTCAGCTGAGTCGGGACTGAGGTAGGGCTTAGCAATGCCGTGAAACTGGGCACCGAGGCAAAAGGCACCCTGGTTTACTGCCCTCTAGCCTGTCCTCTTTGGCCCTCACCGTACCCCCAGAACAAGCACTTTGCCTCCCTGGTCTGGCGCTGGAGCTTCGCATGGTGCTGTTTTGGCTCAGTGTGGCTCTGGCATGCAAGCCGGCCAAGGAATCGGAGATATGAACTAATGGGGACACGGCCATCTGAACCACCACCCTGCGAGGAGGGACGGCCTGCAGCAACCTGCAAGCAGGTGTATGCATATTACAGAGCACAGCTGCAGATTCAGGGGCTATGTAAGGGACATTAAGCAAATTCACGTTGGTCCCCGTCCTCTTTGGAGTGTAAGTGTGCCCCAGAGTCGTGGCCTATGTCCTTCACTCACCTACTGACCGACCTGGGGACTGCACTGTCTGGACCTGACACAGAGGTGCCACCTAGCACGTGGGCAGAGTAGGCATGTCAGCACACCGCCACACACATGTCCTAGTGCATTTCCTTCTCACAGTGGCCCCTGTGTGTTATCAGGGTTCCCCAGGGAAACAGAACCAATCAGCAGGAAGTATAAACAGATTTCTCTCTCTCTTTTTTTTTTTAAAGAGGTTTTTGCCTTAAGGCACATGCAGTCACCAGAGAGCAAGAGATTGGCACAGTGAGAGGGAAAGTGAGAACCCCACCTCTCAAGGGGATGGCCACACCATAATCCCTTCTCCTCCATTCTCCTCCCGGGATCTTGGGCACGCATGCACATGCGCGTGAAGCCACTAGGTCCAGGACCCAACCCATGGTCGGCCACGTGAGAGTCCAGTGACCTGACTGCTCTGCCATCTGTTGGCCCCTGAAGAGATTTATCTTAGGGAATGCACTCAGGCCACTATGGAGGTGGGCAGGCTGGAGAGCAAGCCCAGGGCTGTCTGCTGGCAGGATTCTCTCTTACCTGGGGAGGGGTCAGCTGTGTGCGGAATCTCTACCCGCAGGGATTCATTCAATGCAGGCTTTCCATTGACTGGACGAGGCCCCGCATGTGATGAAGGGACACCTGCCTTCCTCAAGTCTATGGATTGAAATAAACATCTCATCCCAAACACCCTCACCGACATACGAGAAGAGTGTTTGACCAAATATCTGGGCACTGGGACCCAGGCAGTTGACACCTAAAATTCCCCATCATGTCCCCATTGTACAGGGGAATAATTCCAGGCCTGGAGAACAAGGGGAATGCTTCCCAGGCCCTCCTAGATTATCGCGTACAAAGAAAATAATATTTGTGTACAATTTGGGGATAAATAGACCAGATTGCCTCCACTCACCCATCTGGTCCTGAGCTCCACCCCCCAGGGACTCTTCCACTGGTCTGCAGGATAGGGAGCTCCCTCTCAGGCACAGGGTTGGCGATTCTGTGCTAAAGTTTGTCCTAGCCAGTCCAAAGACTTGCAGCAGAATAGCAAGTCGCCCTCCCCTGATGGCTTTTCTCAGAGCAGGGAGCCTCCCTTTGATGGTACCTGGACCTGTGGAGCCAAGACAGAGCCTCGGGCTCCCTTCGGTGACTGTCAAACCCAGAGATGACCGTCTTCCTCCAGCGTTAAGTCAGATACACGCTGTGTATGTCTGGAGGTGTGGGCATGTGTATGCACGTGCAAGTGCCCATGTATGTGTGTGTGTGTGTGTGTGTGTGTGTGTGTGTGTATGCATGTGAACAAATGTAGCTGCTGTCTCCTATTCTAATAAGCACAGAGATTAAAACAGACTCCTCCGGACGGATGCCCCAGACACCAGTATCTCAGCCCCTCCCAGCATAAGGCAATTCCTCAGTACCTTGCACCCCGGGTTTGATCTCTTGATCATTCTTCCGGGAGTCTCCAAAAGAGCACCCCATGAGTTCCCAAGCCCATTGGCCCACTAAAGATGCTCTGGCACCCCTGGGTCCTTTTCCTACTCTGGCTCAGAGGCCAGTGCCCGCTGCTCTCCAAGATGCTGGAGGACTTTCAGAGGTGTGGCCACCTGAGGCCACCAAAGCTGCCCACTCCCATGGCTGGGGCGGCGAAGGTGCTCGGCCCTGCTTGTGTGAACGAGAGAGGAAAGTGCTGTCTCAAACTGCTTCCCACAAGGCCCTATGAAAGCAGCCCCTTGGGTCTTCCCTTTGCCTAGCTGCCTAGCAGCCCAGCCTGCACACCCCCGAAGAACCCCTCTCGAGCAGGGATCTTCCATAAACATGCCAGAGCTCCAGCTTACAGACGCCCAAATGTGTAGTGCATATTGACATGTGTGCACACGTTTCAGCTGTTAATTTAAACTTGTTCATTGTGCAGTGTTTATCTTTTTTTTTTTTTTTTTTTTTAGAAATAGTTATTTTGGGGCCAGGAGGTGGCATGATGGTTAAGTTGCTGGACTCCCACATAGCCGACTGCGATTCGAGTCCCCAAGAATGATGGTCATATTATATTTGTGGGACTCAAAGGTCTTTTTGGTGACGAAAAAAAGAAGGAAGGAGAGAGGGAAGGAGAGAAGGAAGTAAAGAGATGAGGAAGGGAAAGAAGAAAGCGACACAGGGAGGCAGAGATGGAGAGAAGAAAGCAGGATCTGCCCTGAAGGTAGTCGAAGCCTCCACCTCTGGGTCAGGGCTGTCTGTAGCCCCTTCTCACTTAGGGAGGGTCAAGTCCTTAGGGGTCAGCATGAGGGAGAACTCGTATGCAGGCATGAGCATGCAGGCGTGTGACACCAGCATGCACGTGTGTGTACGTGTGGTGAACACTGCGGGGCCAAGTCAGGGCGTCCATCCCTGCCCTGGCCTTGCTGTGGTATGCGCCCAAAACATCCTCAAGACCTTACAGTCCTTCGAACCCGTGAAGCTTTAGCTGCCCCCCACTTCCTCCTCCTACAGAGCTCACTTCCTGTCATCTGCGGGGTCCCTTCAGAGAAGGGCAGGGCTTCATCTTGAGCCTGTCTGATATGTTCCAAGAGGCAGAACTAAGTGGAGGAGTAACCGTGGAACGGCTACAGGGAGTGATTGCTGGAGAGAAACAAACCTACAACAGATTTCTGGCAGGCAGGGTGAGGAGCTCGTGACGGGGGCCAGCTGTGAGCAGAGGGACAGCTGCAGGGAACTGGAGCAGCTGGCGGCAGGCAGGGGAGATTTAGCTTTTGTTGTTGCCATTTTACATGCTGCTTTTCCCCCCTGAGGGTAGGGAATGGGCAGAGAAGGTTCTCAAAAAATCTCCAACAAGTGGGAATCAAATGGTTTTCCAGAGCTTGAGGGATTTCCAGAGGCCCTGAGCCCCAGGAATCTGACTGGCCGGATGTTACAAAGAAAAAACGGGGGACCAGCAGTTAGCGTAATGGCTATGTCGCTGGACTCCCACGTAGTCAACCGCGGTTCGAGTCCCAGACCCAGTGGCTTAAACTCACGCCAGGCGTGTGTGTGTGTGTGTGTGTGTGCGTGCCCAAGATCCCGAGAGATTGGAGGAGAAGGGATTGCGACGTGGCCATCCCCCCTGGGGGTTGATTTCTCGCTTTCTATCTCTCTGTCTCTCACTGTCTGTGTGGTGAGTGCACGCGCCCTATAGCAAAAACTTCTCCAAAAAAAAAAAAAAAAAAGAAGAAGAAGAAAAAACGGAAACCCAGCCCAGGCTGCAGAGGAAGCAACAATGGTTTTCAGCATGAAGTGGATGTCCCCGACCTGGCAGCAGCATGTCCCTGCCTGGGGCTGCGGGCTAGGGAGGGAGTCACTGGGGCTGATGTTTAGCAAAAGCCCTGATTTGGCCAGCAAGATCCAATAGCGATATGTAAAGGAAGGTTTTCTCATTTTAGAGAGTTTTCAAAATTTTTTTTTGCTATAGAGCACATGCCTTTGCCAGAGAGACGGAGAGACAGAAAGTGAGAAATCATACCCCAGGGATGATGACCACACCGCAATCCTTAATCCATTCTCCTCTTGGGATCTTGGGCATGCACGCACACAAGGCTGGTGTGAGTTTTAAGCTGCCGGATCCAGGACTTGAACCATGGTCAACCACGTGGTTATGTCCAGTGACATAACCTTTACGCCATCTGCTGGTCCCTGAAGTAAAGTCTTTTTTCTTAATAATAATTTTTATATTTAATTTTATTTATTCATTAATTTTAATTTGACCAGAGAGAGAGATGGAAAGTGAAAATGAGAATGCAAGCCAGCGGATCTGGGACTCAAACTGATTGGCCATGTGGGAGTGTCCAGCACCTTAACCACCATGCCACCTGTTGGTCCCAGGAAAGTCTTTTAAATGATACCCTGGGTCTGATTTCTCTCTGCATCCAATTTTCTTTTCAGTTCTTTTTTTCAGAGAGGTGATTTTTTTTTCCTATAGGGCACGTGCACTTGCTGGAGAGACAGAAGGCGAGAAATCCCTTCCCGGGGGGATGGCTATACTGCAGTTCCTGCTCCTCCATTCTCCTCTCAGGATTTTGGGCACACATAAACACGCACCTGGCATGAATTTCAAGCCTACGGGTCTGGCACTCACATCACAGTCGACCACGTGGGAGCCCAGCAACGTAACCACTAAGCCATCTCCTAGTCCCACATCCAATTTTCTGAGGCTTGATGATCAAAAGCAGAGATTACAGGTGATTTAGATTTTCTTCCTCACTGTTTTCTAATTTTACAACTGTTTGCTCGAATCAGGATGTCCCAGCAGCCCCTTCCCATGGCATCCGTAGTCTCTTCTCTGCCCGTCTGCTCCTCCTGTTCACTGATGTCCAGGGCCATCTTCCTACGGTGCCTGGCCTCGGATCGAGCAGAGACTGGGCCTGCCTGAGGTCCATCTATCAAGCCCCACTTCAGCCCCGAGGTGGCTGCCTTCCCACAGGGCCTCTGTCTAGACTGGGGCCCGTTTCACACTCTCACAAAGTTTGTGCAAGCGGATGCTGGGTTGGTGGGCCCTGGGCAGTGGCTCTAGTGCAAGGTCCCTGTGCTTCCCCCATGACCACCTGGGCCCTGACACTTTTGCCAGATTCTACCGCCATTGCAAGGAGGCATCACATCGCCCAGAACACTACCATGACCATGATGGTGAATAGGGGCTCCCCACCAGGCGCCACAGCAGGCCCTCAGAGCCACATCATTCCAGGAAAAGTGTGACACCGGGTTGCGGGGCTTCAAAGTCAGCCCCTCAGAGCTTTTAGTGAGGCCACTCATGGTGTGTGTGTGTGTGTGTGTGTACGCCTGTGTATGTGTTTTGAATTATTTATTTAATTAAATTAATTAATTACTATTCTTTAGGGGGGTTTTTTGGAGTTTTTGTTGTTGTTGTTTGTTTGTTTGTTTGGGCTTTTTTGCTATAGGGCGCGTGTGCTCACCAGAAAGAAAAAGAGATAGAAAGTGAGAAATCACCCCCTGGGGGGATGGCCACACCGCAATCCCTTCTCCTCCATTCTCCTCTTGGGATCTCGGGCACGCATACACGCATGCACCTGACATGAGTTTAAGCCACCGGGTTTGGGACCCGAACCACGATCGACTACATAATGGCGACATAGCCATTACGCCAACTGCTGGTCCCCTATTCTTTAGTTTGAAGAGAGAGAATAAAGTAAGCCACTAAGTTCGGGACTCGAACTGTGGTCAGCTACGTGGGAGTCCACCATGCTGCCTGCTGACCCCACTACTCACTGTGTTTTAACTTAATTGTGGGACAAAGTCGACTGTTGACATGAAGGTGGGCATGGGAACAAATCACAGTGACGGCCACCCCACCAACTTGCCATCATTCCCCTTCGAGGGCTGAGAGGTTCCTACTGATTGAGACTTGAATCTGAGAGACAGAGAGATAGTATCTCCGACAGGGTGTGACTCCACAGTCTGCTCCCAGCCCCTGCCAGTGCTGGATCCCGGGCGACCACGTGCCTGATGTACTCGGGAATGTCTCCAGACACGAACCTGGAACCTTCTGACGTGGGCCAGCTCTGCAGAGTGGTGCTCTACGGCTGCGTCCCGTTCCAGGGCCTGGGGACTTGTTCAAGAATATACTTTGCCTCTCATGTGAATGCTTTCTCAGCAGGCTCCTGTGTCCCCCAGACAGGGATTTCTTGTGACCTCCCCACCACCCCAGACAGGCCCAGGCTCGTCTTCCCCAAGCCCAGGGACAAGCAAGCTCCTCCCTCTTGCTGAGCCACGTTTGTCATCAGAGAGAATAGTTGGTCTTTTTCCTTCTTCCTTCCTTTCAGGGGCAGTACGCTAGAAAAAGGCAGAACACACAGAAACAGGTGTGAGGCAGACGGGGGGCTTCCCGCCCACCAGCCTTCTCCATCCACCTTTAGGTCTTGTCCAAGAATCAGGCAGCCATGAATTCAACAGACCTCTTTCCAGGCTCGAGAGATGAATCTTTCATTAGTTCATTGGATTAAGCCATTTGTGGTAATCCCTTTCCCCTGGTCAGTGGTTCTCAGCACTTCCTGGCACCCAGTCCCTGCCCGGCTGTCCCCTGTGCACCTCCACTTCAGGACGAAAGCCTTCAGACAGTAACCAAGAACCCAGCGCATGCGCACTCCGCTCCAGGGAGGCTGCATGAGCAGAAGGCTCTGGGACCCTGCCCTGCGCGTCTGCACCGACTCAGAGCTTTACTTCTTCTACGTCAGCACCCTCACGCCTCACAGGACTGTGCGTAGGGTCTTACCCTCAGGGAAATGTCGGGCAGCTCCTTCCTGCTCTCAATCACCGCTCCCGCTCTCTGTCTGCTTGATCACCCACCGACAGGCAGTCTGGCACAGACCCTTCCGCTCCGCTGGCTCTGTGCTTTCAATACAACCTCCCCAGTGTAGGGACGTCTGGCAGCGCTGCAGCCCTGGGGTCTCAGCCCAGAGACCAGACTTTTGTTCACAGGTTTCACTGTGATCTCCTTCCAGGCTGGAGGGAGGGTCAAAACAAAACAAAACAAAACAAAGCAAAACAACAAAACTCTCATGCTCCTCTCAAAGGCGCCCCCTGCAGGACATCTGCACAATCTCCTCAGGGAGTTTGGGCTTTTATTAATGAGATATGGACAACCCTGAGGCCAGGACCTACTTAGGGACTGGCTCCCTGCTTGTCGTGGGGAGGAGGAGACGCTGGACATAGTATCCTAGTTTTCCCACTCTCTTTCCCAGGAAGGCTTCGACCTGTTCCAAGCTAGCCTTCAAATGAGGGTGAGAGTCTGGAGGCGGGAGAACAGAGTGGGGAGTGGGTGTTAGGACCATCCAGTGAGTAGGGGTGGCATGTTGGGAGCCCAGCAGGAGAGCAAGGTCTTCTTGGTTCTGGGGGGTAGGAGGAAGCTGGTCAGGAATCTCAGCTCAGGCTTGGACATCTGAGGCCCTGGGTATCTGTGTCTTAGGATCTACCGCCATAGCTTCCTGTGCTTATAGGATGATTTGATCTTCCCTTTTTTTTTTTTTTTTTTAGACCACAGATTAGTTTATTTTTAACACCCATCATGCCATGAATTCATAGGGAATAGGTTCCAGTAGCTCAGGCTCCTTTCCATTGGTTCTCACAAAGTGTGCTTCTCTGGGTGGAGCAGGCTGGTGCTTCATTTGAACCCAGGTACCTTTCTCTTTGGCTTCTTTCTTTTTCTGGTCATTTTCCTTCACATGTTTTAGGAAGCTATCTCTGCTCTTAGAATGCTTCATATGCTCAATACACACATTAATTCTCTTGGCAAGAATCTTGCCCTTAACTTGTTTGTTCACAATGCCAACAGCATGCTGGGTAACATTGTAGACTCTTCCAGTTTTGCCATGGTAACATTTGTGGGGCATTCCTTTTTGAACAGTACCCATTCCCTTAATGTCTACAATAGCACCTTTCTTGGAGATTCCCATATATGTTGCCAAAGGAACAACTCTGTGTTTTCTAAAAGGCCTAGAAAACATGTATCCGGTGCCTCTCCTCTTTTGCTTTGTGTTTGTCATTTTGGTTAATTACTGGAAGATGGCGGTTCCAGCCAAAAGGAACTGATCTTCCCATTTTTAATATCATTCACTGCGTTTCCACTAGAGAAGATGAGAATTTCGCTCCCTCCCACTTTTACACAAACACACTTTCTATCGTGTCGATACAGTTATGTCACCCTACTTTGCATTTGTATTATTATCACTCTATCAATGACAGTCACAGCTGAGTTATACATAGGTGTACACTCTGGAAGCTTTTCGTTGCTTACTCATTTTTGTGCCTCTCCTGTCCAGAATCATGGCTTTGTTTGTTTGCTTATGTCTCTAAGTACTTATGACTAACGAAACCACGAGGTGTTGGCCATATTTGTAGATCTCCTGTTAAGGTGCTCAAAGCTGCACTCCAACCAGTTTCATCTTCCTGGGAAATCCCTCTGGAACCCTTGGGGCTGATGCAGAACCATCCCGGGGCAATTCCCTTCCTCTGTCCTGAGTTAGATCCTCACCTCCCTCTTCTCATTTTGCATTTTTTTTTTTTTTTTTTTTTTTTTTTTTTTTTTTTTTAGTTTTACCATAGGGTACATGTGCTCTCCAGAGAGAGGGGGAAGTGGGAAATCAACCCCCAGGGGAGATGGCTATGCCAAAATCCCTTCTTCTTCATTCTCCTCTTGGGATTTGGGGCAGGCACACCCAAGGCCTTCACCACCATGCCACCTGCTGGCCCCTTGTTTTGTCTTCAATATTAATATTTTGCTGGAGCACAGTCCCCAGTAGTTTCTCAACAAAAGATACATTAAAGGTCAAAAGGTTTTATTTGCTTATTATTCCATGAGCAAGAGTCAGAGAGAGAGACAGACAGAGATAGAGAGACAGGAACTACCAACAGGATTTCGGCACTGAGATCCAACCCCGCTCCAGCCAGCCACAGATCGTGGGCCCACGTGTGCTGGGCATAGTCAGGGAGGTTTCTGGACACCAACTGAGAACCCTTCCCTGAGGTCAGCCTCGGTTTTTAACTGCTGCACATCATCTGGTCCCTAAAGGTCTTTTCTGACACTTGACTATCTAAAGAGTATTCTACACTCACAGTTCATTGAAATCGTTTCCCTTTAAAAATCTGAACATATTGCTCCATTGCCTTAAAAAAATGATGCTATTGAGAAACACGAGGCCTATTTTATGTTGCTTCCTTTGTGTGTAATAGGTTATTTCCACTCCCTCTGGAGGCTACTCAATCTTCCCTTTGTCCCAGTGTCTACAATTTCGCAATCGGCCTCACAGTGAGTCTCTTTTCATCCATTGTGCTGGGTGGGGCCTTAGGTCTGGGAACTTGTCTTGAAATAGCTCACTGATGATTTCCTCTGACAGTAGGTATTTTTACCCACTCTGACGGAGATACCATTTCTCCCAGAATGTAACCAGATTTTGGGGTCCTAGAGTGTAGCCGGAGAAAACACGAACAAAGACACCTAGTTGGCCTGCCTGGAATAGGAGGCAAAGCATAAGCTCACGTTGGAAAGGACATTCTGCTGTCGACTTCTCCTCTACTGAAGTCCTTCATGTCACGAGGTGCTGGGAAACTGAGTCTCATCACAGAAACGTCCTTGAGCCACCTAAGAAGTCACCCTGTCCACCAGTCCCCGGCCTCTGACTTGTTTGACTTGGCAATCCCAAGTGCTCAATGCTTGTTGAACTAGATCACCTGAAATACAATTTTTTGATCTTTAAAATGAAGGGTTTGGACTAGAATTCCAAGGGTCCTGCCAGCTCCAATGCCCGTAACTCCACTTACGTCACTGTGTCGGAAAATTACTGTAAAAGAGAACATGATAGTATATGTAAAAACACTGAATGAATTCAGGACCAGAAGATGGCATAGCGGTTATGTTGTTGGACGCGCACATGCTTAACCGAGGTTCGAGTCCTGCACAAAGCAGCGTAAAACTCACCCTGGACATGTGTGCATGCGTGCCCAAGATCCCAAGAGCGGAATGGAGAAGAAAGGATTGTGGCATGACCATCCCCCCCAGGGATGTGATTTCTCACTTTCTCTTCGTCTCTCTGTCTCTACAGTGAGTGCACATGCGCTATAGCAAAAAAATCTCTCAAAAAATTAATAAATTGTTTACCACACGGGAGAGAGTCCTGTTTGTGGGAACGTGTGTCCATCCTGAGTTGGGGACCCGTGAGCCCTCAGGGCTGCCAGGCACAAAGCCGGCACCACCTTCAGGGGCTGACCCATCTCCAGAGTCTGGGGCAGTGAGCAGATGCCCTCTGTCTGGAAGGACATGTGATGCAGATGCCCTGGAGTTGTCTCGGCCGTTCCTACCTCAGCCCCTTTGCCAGTCCCAGCTAATCAATGGCCGAGCTGCCTCCACCTGCCCTAGGTCTCTACTACCTGCCCTCTGCCCTCCACCCTTCGTGCCCACTCCCCTCCCCCCTCCACTCCTATCACCTATCGCCTATCTCGTGCCATGTTTTTAAAAAGAGGTTTTACTTTAGGGTGCCTGTGCTCACTGGAGAGAGAGACAGACAGAGACAATGAGATGAAAGGTGAGAAGTCACCCCTTGGGGGGGCGGCCATGCCACAATCCCTTCTCCTCCATTCTCTTCCCGGGATCTCAAGTACGCTCGCACACGCGTCAGCGTGAGTTCCAAGCCACTGAGTCTGGGGCTCAAACCACGGTTGGCCACGTGAGAGTCCAGCGACGTAACTGCTATGCCATCTGCTGGCCTCCCCCATTTTATTTTTTAGTATTTTTGCCATAGGTTAGGTGCACTTGCAAGAGAGAGAGAGAGAGAGAGAGAGAGAGAGAGAGAGAAAGAAGAGACACTGAGAGAGAGAAAATGAGAAATCACCCCCCAGGGTGGGATGGCCACACTGCAATCCCTTCTCCTCCCTTCTCTGGCTGTGGGGTACTCATGCGCATGTACCCGGTGTAATTTTCAAGCCACCAGGCCTGGGACTCAAACCGTGGTGGGCTGTGTGGGAGTTCAGCACCTTAACCACAGCGCCATCTCCTGGTCCCTTCTTGTGCCTCTTTTAACTGCTTCTAACTCATGTCCTCCCACATGTGTTCCCTCCAACACAACCTCCTCAGCGGCCACCAGAGAAATCTTCCAAGCCATAAAATAGGTTCTGTCCTTTTCCTATTGAAAAGCTGTCATCGCCCCACCCCCAAAGTCAGAGCAATGAGAGAATTCCCTAAGTACCCACGCTGTGTACTCGGTCGCACGGGGGTAATGAGTCTCCCCACGGGGCCCTCTACCCCAGGCAGGATGAGCAGCTGTGGTCACGCGGGCACACGGCATGTCCAGGACACTGGCAGAGGGGTGGGGAAAGCCAGGTCCCCCCCTCTGCCTCCGCTCATCCTGAAGCCATCCCCTCCCAGATCCCGTCCTGCAAAAACTAGGTTGAGTCACTTGGGGTCAGTCTCAGGCTTAGGGAACCCCTGGGATGGGCCAGAGACAAAGACCAAGGGATGAATCCCTGTGACTGCACAGAGCAGTGTGTCTCAGGCGTCAGTCACTGGAGTGACCCACCCTCATGGCGTCTATGGAGGTCACTCATCCTCACCTGGTCTCCGTGGCAGGCCAGCATTTGAGCATCAGACACCTGATTATGTGGCTTTCTGCGCTGCCCTCCTGAGGGGCAGAGGAATGTGACCAGCGGGTGTCCCACCTGGGCTGGGACGGGGTGCCAGCGTGGTCAGGAATAAGCAGGCAGCGCTTGTTTCCTGGGACGCACATGGAGCCAGAGAAACCCCGGAGGTGGCAATTACGTCATCGTAGACAAAAAACCAAGTTCTCTTTTCTTTTAATGCGGTAAATAAAACTGACATTTACAGCAGTGATCCGTTATCAGGCGCTACGAGAAATCTGCCGATTGGCAAGGGCGCCCTCATGTGTCACACTGGTGTCATGTCAACCTGCCCTAGCGGCCTGGACAGATTCCTCCCTGCATTTTCCTCCAGGTGTGGGAGCTTTTCTCCTTCCCAAGTTCCTGACACTTGGTGGGCACTAAGAGAAAGGAGGGGCTTCAGCTGGTCCCTGGGGTGCGGGCAGCAACTGCGGCGGCCGGGTGAGCGCCTCTAGCCAGGACACAGGTTTTGTGCCTTTGCACTTTTGACCCATTTACACGCTCTAGGATTATTGAAGAACCTAATATATGGCTTGAATTTATTGACTTACACTATATTCTAAATAAATAGTGAGAATTTAAAAGTATTTATTTTAAAATACCATTTTATATGAACATATTTCTATTAAAACATAGCCACTTTTTTTTTTTTGAGAGGTTTTTCGCTATAGGGCGCGTGCGCTCGCCAGACAGACAGAGACATAGAGACAGAAAGCGAGAAATCACCCCCCAGGGGGGATGGTCACGCCACAATCCCTTCTCTTCCATTCTCCTCTCGGGATCTTGGGCACGCACGCACACGCGCCCGGCGTGAGTTGTAAGCCACCGGGTCCGAGACGCGAACCGCGGTCGACTACGTGGGAGTCCAGCGACATAGTCATTACGCTAACTGCTGGTTCCCAAAACATAGCCACTTTTAAAGCAAAAAAAAAATTTTTTTTTAATTAAGTTGAGGCCAGAGGTGGCATGTTCGTTAAGGCCTTAGACTCCCACATAGTCAAGTTCAAGTCCCAGACCTGGTGGCTTGGAAATCATGTTGGGTGCCTGAGTATGCATGCCCCAAATCCCAGGATGAGAATGGATGAGAAGGGCTTGTGGTGTGGCCACTCCTCCCAATAGGGGGTGATTTCTCATTTTCTCTCCTCTCTCTGTGTCTCTCTCTGCTGCGTGCATGTGTCCTATGGCAAAGAAAGAAAAATTTAAGTAGTAAGATGGCATGGGTTCACATGTGTGCAAGGCCCTCTAGTGGAAGACAGCTGGGTCCTCTTATTTGCTTCTGCACCCCACCTTCTGCCCCACCATGTCATGTATGCCCTGGAAAACTCTACCAGACGCTCGTGAAAGTGAAACGGGCAGATAATAATATCTTAGCATTATTGTGAAAACAATTTGGACCTTGGGATCCCCTGAAAGGGTCTTGGGAACCTCAAGGGGCCCCACCACTTTGAGAACTGCTGATTTAAGAATATGGTCACAGAGGCCAGCAACTGGCATAGTGGTTAAGGCTCTAGACTCTCACATGGCCGACTGTGGTTCAAGTCCTGTACCTGGCAGCTCAAAATTCACACTGGGCTCATATGCATGTGTGCCAAGAACCCCAGGAGAAGAATGAAGGAAAATGAATTGCGATGTGACCATCCTCCTGGGGGGTGATTTCTCACTTTCCCTCTCACTGTCTCTCTCTAGTGAATGCATGTATCCTATGCAATAATCTTAAATGTGTGTGTGTGTGTGTGTGTGTAAATATATATATATATATATATATATATATATAGTCATAAGGCTGGCCCCATGGCCTGGTGGTTAACACAGCTGGATCCCATATCACCCACCATGTGGTTCAAGTTTCAGGTCCTGCAGTTCGAGAAACACATCAGGCATGTGTGTGTGCATGTCCAAAATTCTGGGGAGAGAGAGGGGAAGGAGAAAGAATTGTGGTACCATCACCCCCACAGAGATGCCTTCTCCTCTCCCTCTCTCTCTCTCTCTCTGTCTCTCTCTGGCAAATGTACACACCCTCTAATGAAGAAACAAAAGAAAGAAGGATGTTCGTGTGAGCCACAGGTCTGGATAAAGATCTAGAACCTGAAATGATTAGTTTTTGTTATAAGGTGTGTGCATTTGCCAGAGAGAGACAGAGAGAGGGAGTCTGACCTATGAGGTCAAATGGCAGAGGGGACAATAAGTACATAGTGTCCCGGGACACCTACTGATCACCGTGTGATTCCGGAAAGTTCTATTTGTCTTTCTTAGCTTTGGTTTCATTAGGTATAAACTATCTAAGACCCTTCCAGTTGGGGTGACACTTAGAGATAAAATATGCAAAGCATCAAAGCATTGGCCAGGAACCCAGGAACTCTGAAGCTGAACCCCAGCTGTTTCACTTCCCGAGTGTGACCTGGGCGAGCTCCCTTCAGCAAGGTGCTGTCTTTAAAGTGTATCTAGACTTTGTTCTAGTCACATCTCACCTCGGTACCCTTTTCGGCCTGACTGAACACAGTAACTTATCACCTGCCTTCTACCCAGGCACTCAAGCCCCAATCTATGGTCCACACAGTGATCAGATTAATTTGTGAGTCAGATCATGTGATGCTCGTGTTCAAAACCCTCTACTGGTGTCCCATCTCACTCAGATGAAAATTCAAGTCCCTACGGGGCCTTGGACCCTGTAGGACCCTGCCCAACCCTTTCTCAGACTGCACCTCCCACCTCCACCACTTCCCCCGGGCCCCGAGTCTCAGCTATGCTGGTCCTCCTCCTGTTATTTCAATATGCCGGACATCCTCTGACCTCAGGACCTTCGCATTTATTCTTCCCTCTGCCTGGAACCTCTCCCCCCAGTGCGGCGTGACTTGTTTCCTCATTGCCTTCATGTCTTTGTTCCCAAGTCACCTTTCAGCGAGACTTTGCCTGGACTCTAGATCCAGAGCAAACCCCTATCCACCAGCCCCTGACGTCTTACTCTGCTCGGTTTTGCTCGCCCCCTGGTAGGTGCCCAAGGTCTGCCAGACTGAGCTGAATTGTCTGGGCTGTAACTCCTTCATTGTTAAAACAAAGGAGTTGAATTGTAGAACTCTTAGGGTCTTGGTATTGATAGCTCTGGTGTTGCATACCTGCTCACGTTCCAGTGTGGGGAATGACTTGTAAACGGGAATGAAATAGCGTCTGCACCTGTATTTGTCCGCCTGCAGGTACGAGTGAGTGTCACGAGCTTCCTGATTTCGCATATAGACCATCACACAGCCAGGAGCTCTGCAGACTCAATTATTTGGATGAGCAGAGGAAACAATTTAGGTTCTGGATCTCTACCTAGACCTGTGGCTCACATGAACACCTTCTTAATTTCAAGGTCTGGGGGCCCCCTGGAGAGTCCCAAAGTCAAACCCCACCTCAGCTTCCCTCATCCCAATGGTGGCGACCCCAATCTCTTTCCCTGATTTCTGGCTCTTTGCGTGCACTGGAGAAGCCAGAGTGATCTTTTTTCTTTTCTTTCTTTCTTTCTTTTCTTTTCCTTTCTTTCTTTTTTTTTTTTAAATAGAGATTTTTGCTATAGGACATAGAGAGACAGAGAGAGACAGATGGACAGAAAGCGAGAAATCACCCCCCGGGGGGATGGTCACGCCGCAATCCCTTCTCCTCCATTCTCCTCTCGGGATCTTGGGCACGCACGCACACGCACCCGGCGTGAGTTCTAAGCCACCGGGTCCGGGACAAGAACCGGGGTCAACTACGTGGAAGCCCAGTGACACAGCCATTACGCTAACTGCTGGTTCCCGACCCTCGTATATTTTTAAATGCATTTGCTTACATATTTAATTAAGTAATCTCAGGCGAATTAGAGAAGGAAAAGAAAGTTTTATCTTGTGATTTCTGGATCTCCTGACACACCACCAGATGCCTCTGGAAGCAGGGGTGCCACCCCTGTCATGGAGAAGCAGTAACCTCCCCCGCGCCCTAGCCCCTGCAGAGCCTTCCTACTCGACCCTGCCCGCGCTCTCCCTGGATCCTGGGGCCTCACCCCTGAAACCTTGGGTCTCATTCTTGCTCTTCTCTGTCCTGGAAGGTTCTCTCCACAGCACCCTCTTCTGCCCCGCCCCCTGCCCCGACTGGCCTCGGTCACTCGGCTGCCCCTGGTCTCGTGTCCCTCCGGGTTCGCGCCCTGGATGGAGAGCCGCCGCCCCGCAGGAAGCCGGCTCCCAGCACGCTGGTGGTGCGCGGTGAGCGAGATCAGGCCTGTGAAGTCGCCTGTCCCGGCTCCTGCGGCGGGAAGGGAGGGGCGAGGCCGCGTGGCGCCGCAGTCCCCGCTACCGCCAGGCGGTGGGGCGCCGCTATGGCTCCCAGAGGCCGGGGCTCGCTGGGTGCCCGCTGGATGCAGGCCGCGCCCCCAGGCGTTGGTACCCCCGGGTCATGGGGCTCCTCCCCGTGGGAAGGCTCCGGGTTGGGTGAGCAAAGCCTCTTTGGGAGAGGTAAAGCCCGGGTCTTCCCTGTGGGACCCAGTAGGGAAGTGCAGTCAGAGGGACGAGGACGTCCGAGATGGCCCGAGGCTCGCACGTGTTGTAGGTTTCTGAAACAGACGGGTCTCTGTACTTTTGGACACAGGATCACCATCAAGATTCCACCCCGGCAGTCTCTCCCCGGCGGCCTCTCCCTGTCATTTCCGAACAGCCGTATGCCCCTGGGCCAGAGGCTGCACCCTGGGCCTGAGGCTGCACCCTGGCCTCTGTGAACAAGCCGGAGAAGATGCAGCGTCCACCGGGAGAACTCAGCGTAAGAGAAGGGCTGGGGGTGCAAGGTTGGCGCTGCCAATCTTGCTCCAAGGGCCAGAATTCCAGCCTAACCCGTCCTTGCCAGAATTGCCACTCAGACCCTAACCCTGCATGCGCAGTGTGTTGCCTGGGAAGACTAGCCTGTCCCAGCAAGACCTGGAGTGGGGTGGAATCACGCACACCGACGCCTTCATTGTCCCAGCAATGTGGGAGAAGCTCGAGGAACTTCTGGAAGCTCTCAGGGCCGTATTTTTCTTGAACAACTCTGTGCTCAAGTCAGCTTGCTTTGGTTGGATGGTAGGGATGGGTGTTAGAGAACAAACGCCAGCCATTCCTGCGCATGTGCACTCCCCACCACTTGTATGTTTGCAAGAAACATCTTGTGTTGTGGCGTTGTGTTCTCCGTTAACATCGCATGAAACCAGTTTCAAGGTGACCAAATGAAAGGCTTCCTGTTCTGTGTTTACTTGCACTTTGCTAATTGCCCATTACAATGGGCTGGAGTGAGCAGTGTTGCCATGTGAGTTTTACAGTGTCACGATTCTCACCAAATAAAGGCATACATGACTATGTCTTGCCAGTACTAACTCCATTTTGGATGATTTGACAATATAATTTCATTCTGAATATGTGCATTTTGCTCTGCCGTTCCTAATATAACTGAGCTCATTGGCTCATTTGCTGATAGCCGTCTTGACAATTTGCAAATGGGCTAGTGGCATTTCTGCTCCTCAGCTGTGACACCTGGGAGCTGGGATGGCATGTCTTTGGGGCTTTAAAAGGAAAGGCCTCTGGAGGAGCTATCATCTGAGACACGCATCTCGCACTTATCCGCTCATTGCCAGAATCCATGCAGTAAGACAGCTGCAGCCGGAAACCCTATCTGATTCGGAAAGTCTCTGAACTTCATTGCTGATAACGTGAGGACGTTCCTGACCTAATCAGTTGTCACTGAGAAGGAACTGATTTTCCTGGGTCAAGTGGACGCTTCCTCTGGTGAACGTGCGGAGTTTGGTTTGTATTAGCACAAGCGTGCTTGTCTGCCTTCCTTTCTCGGTCTTACTTATTTGTGTAACTGTATTTGCCTTGTCTCTGCTTGCGTGCGTGTGTGTGTGCTCTGCAATAAACCGATTCATCCGGGAGCACACTTTTCTCTGTTTGGCTTGTCATTTGAATTAGGCATAAAAGAATCTTCCCTCCCACAGAGGCGGGGGCAGTCCCATAGCTTAGTTAGGGGAGCTGGATCCTGCATGGCCAGCCCCGGTGTGTGCATGGAGAGATGGAGCAGATGGGATTGGGGATTGGCCACGCCCTGTTGGAGGGTACTTTCCCTCTCTCTGTCTCTCTATCTCTCTGACTCTCTCTGGCAATTGCACCCACTCTCTGGTGATTAAAAAAAATTGTCACCAGGTATTGAGGAAGCTGAATCACTTTTTTTTAAAGAGAGATTTTTGCTATAGGGCACATGAGCTTGCTGGAGATAGAAAGAGAGAGAGAGACAGAAAGTGAAAAGTCACCCCCAAGGAGGATGGCCATGCCACAATTCCTTGTCCTCCATTCTCCTCCATTCTTCTCTTAGGATTTTAGGCACGCACACACATGTGCCCGGAGTTTCAAGCCACTGGGTCCGGGACTTGAACCACCATCAGCCATGGGGAAATCCAGCGCCTCAACTACTGCGCCAGCGCTGGACCCTGAACCCATTTGACTGGTCCAGATGGAGCAAGTGGTCACTTCTAGGCAGAATCTGTGTGGAGCAGCCCGACAGGGCTTTGAACTAGTTCTGTCTAAATTCAGCTTGAGCCAATCCCAGGGGTGCTGGGGGAGCACAGGCACCCCCTCCACGGCCTCACTCACCCCACTGTGATCCCCTGGGGCCCTCCCAGGCTGGACTCTGACTGCCGGTCCTCCTGCCCTCCCCCCGTCAAACGCTGTTTGCTGGCTGGCTGCTTCCTTGTGTTTTTCTCCCCTGTCCATCCCAACCCCGAATGTCCTAGAGGGAGGCCCGCGGTCTCCCCATCAGCCAATCCTTATGGGCTCCAGTCATGCGCCTCGACCTATTCATTCCCCATTGCTATCAAGAAACCCTCGGCTGGCTTTGCCCACCCCATACCTAACAATCATTTCTGGGACGGGCCATTGCTAAGTATTAGCTGTCTCTCCCACCTGTGCCACTGCAGCTGTCCTCCTTAACACCTTCCCGATACCCTGCAGCCATCTCTGCAGACTGCCAGTTGCACTCACATTCGGCCCTGACTTCTTGGCCTCCTGTGTGGGCCCTAACTGTCCCTGTGCATTGACTTCGCTTCCTCAGCCAGACTGCAAGCTCCTGGCTCAGCCTACCCTGGGTCCCCACTGAGCACCTGCTGAGCGCAGAGAACACACTTCCCAGGTGTTACCTAGAGAAGCTGGGCTGAGGTTGGGCTGAGGTGAATGTAGGGTGGGGCATGGATGAGGCTGTGAGCCAAGGAGCAATGGGGACGACATCCTGGGAAGGACATTGACTTTGCCCCAAAGTTACTAGGGATAACAATAAACACCCACTGCAGGAAGGAAGAGAAACGTCTATAAAATAAACAAACAAGGGTCCTGACAAGTCGCTGGCTCCAGCGGAGCCCTCCTGCATGTGCATCTGGATGGCCGAAACCCAGGAAGGGAGCAGCCAGGGTGGATGTCAGCCAGGATGGATGTCATAAAGTCCATACGCAAAAGCGCACGCACTTTACCCTGAGCTGAACCCCTCAGTTCTATGCGCTCCGGAGTCTCTGCTTTTATGAACATTTCCAACAAATGCAAACATCTGGTTTGTAACTCTGCAACAGATTAGAAGCAGCAAATCAAAGTGTCATTACACTGCTCTAGGCCAACATCCTGACAGCACCGAGAGGTGACACTGACAGCCCTAGGAAGGGATGAGACTGCCGGTCTATACAGAGCTAGTCCAAGGACACCCCAAAAAGCCCTGCAGCCTGGGGCCCTCCAGTGCAGGAGCAGACTCACACCTTGACAAGATAGTGGCCCCAAGCTGGCATCATTCTCAGCTCAGGGCAGAAATGGATGCTCCTTAGGATTGACCCTCAGTCATGAAGAAAAGTCAAATGATGTTCGAAACTCCTAGTTTAAGAAGATAAGATAGCACTGATTCATTTTCGGTAAATTTCCCTCACCACAGTGAAAAGTCTTCCTGCTTAAAATAACCCATCCTCGGCTAATTAGAAAACGTAGTGGTAGCTTCCATTTTTGGTTTCCCAAGCACTTTTTTTTAGAGGTTTTTGCTATAGGGCGCGTGTGCTCGCCAGAGAGACAGAGACAGAGAGACAGAAAGCGAGAAAGCACCCCCTGGGGGGATGGCCACGCTGCAAATCCCTTCACATCCATTCTTCTCTCAGGATCTTGGGCACGCATGCATATGCGCCCAGCATGAGTTCGAGCCACCTCCTGGGAGTCCAGCAACATAGCCATTACGCTAACTGCTGGTCCCTTCTCAAGCACTTTGTGTATTTGCTTTCATCTGGAAAGTCGCACAAGTTATTACCAACTCAGACACGAGGGTCCCATGCCTAGTAAAAGGGCAAATCTCCATGTCAAGGGTCCTGCCACAGCTCACCTCCCCAAGGCCGCCTCTCTCCGGGATGACTCAGCCCCCCAGGGCTCCAGGGCTCCAGATGTGTTGCTGTCCTGAATGGCAAAATGTCCTTTCCCCAAAACAACTTCCTTCTCTCTACTTTCTTACCCCCAATTGCAGCCTGGGGCGACAGTGTGACTGTCCTCCCCACTGTCCCCCATCGGCACGCCTCACCACTAGGAATCTCACCATTGATCTCACTCTGGTTCAAGCTCTGGCTCTCTGCAAAGTGGTTCTTCAGGAAGGCCTGGGCTGGGCACTCCTGTCATCAAGACCCATCACCAGAGTTAAACACTGATCAACAGGCAGGACCACACAGTGGCTCTTGGGCCAGATGTCCTGGGTTCAAATTTCACCTCTGCTACTTACTGTGTAGTCTCAGGGAAGTTACTTAACCTCTCAGTGCTTTGGTTTTATCATCTGTAAAACACAGATAATAGTAATATCTAACTTACATGGTTGTTGTGACCATCGATGTGAATACGAGGGGTCTTCACAAAGTTTACAGAAAATGCATATTACAGGGACCACCAGTTGGCATAATGACTATGTTGCTGGATTCCCATGTGGTCAACTGTGGTTCAAGTCCTGGATCCAGTGGCTTAAACTCACGCCGGGTGCGTGTGCGTGTATGCCCAAGATCCCGAGAGAAGAATGGAGGAGAAGGGATTGCGGCATGGCCATCCCCGCTGAGGGGTGATTTCTCGCTTTCTGTCTCCCTGTCTGTGTCTGTCTGGTGAGTGCACACGCCCTATAGCAAAAACCTCTCCAAGAAAAAAAAAAAATTGTAGGAATGGATTTCAAAACTTTTTGCACCAAAGTAAACTCGTACTTTACCTATATTCTTCCACGAACTTCTTGAAGTACCCTCATATGTGCAAAGTACTTCAAACAGTGACTGGCACTTAATAGGCATTTGATGAAGAGTAGTTAGCATTGCTGACTCTATCATCTTTGAGGGCTGCCTTTAATCCCCTTTTGGGGGTAGAACTGATTATATAAAGAGTCTCTAATTCAGAAGATAGGAATGAGTTTTCTCCTGAAGCACAGAGAAAATAAAGTGACGGCTCCGAGGACAGAGTGCCAGGAAGCGGCAGAAGTGGGGTTTGTACCCAGATCTACCTGACATCTGAGTCATGAGATTTCCACTACATAAGAACTGCCTCTCTTCCAGAGGCTAGCCTCCGTGGGAGCGTGAGTAAGAGAACAGTCTGACAGCTTCTGACAACTGGAACTCCTGCTTTTGTCCTGCTGGGAGAGCTGGTCTCACCAGATACTAGGAGACTTCAGAACCCAAGAAACAAAGTTTGGGAAGAAATAGTAGACTTCCATTTTTCTTTCATTTTTCAAACTTTTTTTTCAAGTTTCTTTCTTTCTATCTTCTATGGAGCAAGAGAGAGAAAGAGTAAGAGAAGGCACCCCTGACAGAGTCTTCACACCATCATCCACCCCAGCCTCAGCCA
Organism: Tupaia tana; assembly: GCA_026018925.1. Taxonomy (NCBI): domain Eukaryota; kingdom Metazoa; phylum Chordata; class Mammalia; order Scandentia; family Tupaiidae; genus Tupaia; species Tupaia tana. Next base: position 213,192,698 of record JAKSZU010000003.1, on the reverse strand, counting down.
GCCCCAGACCAGGGGCACACATATGCCCAGCATATTCAGGGAGGTCTCCAGACTTGAACAGAGAACCTTTCCATATGGGGTTGCCTTGTGTACAGCATCCCTATTTGCTGGCTATGCCACTGTCTGGCTTTGTCCTCCAGTTTTCAATAACAGAGAGGCAAAAAATACCCATAATCACCATTTGTGGGTATTCTGGTGATCTATTGTGTGTACCAATCACCCCAAATCTCTGTGGTTTAAACAACTACAATCATATATGTGTATATATGTATATACACATACACACACACACAGACACACACACACACACTGAGAGAGAGAGAGAGAGATTTGCTATAGGGCACATGTACTCACTGGAGATAGAGATGGAGAAAAGGAAAGTGAGAAATCACTCCCCCAGGGGGATGGCCACGCTGCAATCCCTTTTCCTCCATTCTCCTCTTGGGATTTTGGGCATGCGTGCACGTGTGCCTGGTGTGAGTTTCAAACCGCTGGATCCAAAACTTGAATTGTGGTTGGCCATGTGGGAGTCCAGCGTTGTAACCATTACGCCATCTGTTGGTTCCACTACAACCATTTTTTAAAAAGCAGTTTGCCAGTAGGTGGCGTGGAAGTTAAGGTTCTGGATTCCACGTGGCCGAGTGAGTGATTCAAGTTCCAGACCAGCAGCTTGAAAGTCATGCTGGTAGCATGTATTTATGTACCCCAAATCCCAAAGGGAGAGCGGGTAAGAAGGGATTGCATCATGGCCATCTCCCTACCTCTCCATGCCGATGAGTGAGTTCTCACTTTCTCTCTCTCTGTGTCTCTCTCTCTGGCAAGCGCGCTTACCCTACAGCTAAAACTAAAACTAAAATAAAATAAAATGTGATGACTAATTTTTGTTTAGGAAAAAAAATTTGCCAGAGGGTGTATGTGCTCACAAGAGAGAGACAGAGAGAAAAAGGGAGGGAGAAAGCACCCTCCCAGCGGGGCACGGTTATGCCGTAATCCCGTCTCCATTTCTCTACCTGTTGGGATTTGGGGCAAGCACACACACCCCAGTGCGCTTCTCAATTGGCTGGGTCTGGGATTTGAACTGCAGGGTTGGCCATGTGGAATCCAGCTGCTTTAACCACCAGGCTAAAGGCTGGCCTTTAATTAACTGAAAAAAAGAAGAGCATGTGAGATGGGATAGAATGTGGAGGCCATCTTTGAAACATATGACCTGTCACGTGGGCAAGCTTTCCTGGAAGAACTTTCCACTTGAAGAGAAAAGGTGACGAATGGTACATGGAGGCTCTAACAAGGACCCCTCCCTGCAGTCACGTCTGACAGTTGTTCCTTGGGGAACTGGCCACAAGAGACATGGTTGGCAGGAAGATTTACTGCTGTGCCAAAGCTGTCATTGAAATAAATAGGATTAGGGCTGCAGTGACTTCATCATCCGGACTGTTCTAATAACATGTAATTTGCCGCCATGCTGTGACCAGCAAAGCTGCCGGGGCGCGCAGTGGGAATGCCTGGTCACCTATGGAAATCCTACCGGCCCTTGACCTTGTCCGCCAGCAGACAGGTCTTAAATCTTCCTCTTAGCAGCTTCTTTTATGCAGACCAAAGCTGAAATGGTTTTGCCTTTGAAGTTCCTGAGTCAGCCAGAGCCCCAGGAAATGTCCTCCTCCTTCCCCAGCTCTCTCCCCGAGGTCCCAGTCCCCAGACCGGGAGTTCTGGAAATCCTGTCAGACCAGTTGACAGTTTTTCTGCTGGAGAGAACCACTAGGCTGGTACCTGGATCCCGGAGACCTGGGCTCAGCCTGCAAGCAGGGCCTCTGCTGTCCTCCATCCAGTCCAGCAGGCCTTGCTCAGGGTGGGTCCTGTCAGGCCCAGCTCCAGGCCCAGGATGGCAGAAAACCCCTTGCAGCCAGTCTCAACCATTCCTGGTCCTCTGGGCCAGCCAGCTGTCGGCTTCCTTCCGGCTTCTCGGCTTCCAGCTCCCTCCTCCTGCTGCAGCTCAGCCTCCAGGCCCCAGCATCAAAGGCCTCCCGTGCAGCCTAGCCTGTGCCGCCCTGGGCCCTCACCTTCTTACCCGGGTGGGCAGAGGCAAGGCCTCGCCATCTTCGAGTCTCATACTCAGGAGCCCTTCCTGCTCCGTGGGGCTGTGGAGTGAGTCTGCGAGGAGCAGGGGGTCCAAGGAGGAGGTGGGCTGAGACCCTGGAGTGGGGCTGCTGCGCCTGTCCTGGGACGTGAGTTCACTTCCTCTGGGCTGTCGCTCTTGCCCCTGCAAAGCTCTTCCCTCTGTGGGGCCTCCTGATCCCACAGAGGGCTCTCCTCCCCAGGGCATTATCCCTGACCTTGGCTCCCGCCTGTGGACTCGCAGTGCAGAGCAGTAATGACGTCCAGAAGTCTCCATGAGCCTCTGGGTAGATGACTCCCTAGAAAATGTTCACAACCACCATTTATTGAGCAGTTACTGTATGCCAAGCACAATGCCGCATTTCCACACGATATTTCCTCCTTATCATAGCCTATTTGCCAGACGAGAAAACTGAGGGCCAGAGAGGTTAAATTAACCTCACTGTGTCATGCGAGTCAACGTTGAGCCGCTGTATGAGTCCAGATCTGTCAGTGTGCGGACCCCGTGTTAGAAACCCTGAAGTGTTTCTGATGTATCCCGGGCCTCCGCGCCCAGCACACGGCAGACACGGTGACGCAGGCTGCTGATGCCGCCCACACTCCTCCCCAGCTCTGATCAGCCCAGGCCAGAGTGTGGAGAAGCTCCTCCATGAGGACTCTAAACAACCAGCCAGATTCTCAGTGCAGGTGTGGAAGGGGCTCACAGAGCCCCCAGGTGAGCTGGTGGACAGACCAGCACCCCACAGTCAGCAGACAGGGGCTGCCATCTCAGGGGGCTGCCCCGACCGGGTTCAGCCAAGAAACCTTCTTCTGCCTAGGAGAGGGTCTTGCAAGAGGTGAAAAGATGGAGGCGGGAAAGATGTAGAACAGTGCATGGCAGCAGGGCCGAGTAACAGCACAGAGCTGGGGTGGGACTCAGCCCAGCAGGCTCCAAGCAGAGCCCGGGGCAGCTGGGTGTGGGAGCCAGAGGGCCGGGCTGCGGAAACCCAGGCTAGACTAGGGGCACAGACACCCTAGGGGCTGCGGGGGATGGGTGGGCTGGGACGAACCAATCACTGCACGCTGCTGATGCCCACGTCGTAATTCTCACAACACCCCACCAAAGCAGGTATTGTTAACCCCGTTTATAGACCAGGAAATCAGCACTGAGATCATAAACAGCTTTGCCTCGGGCTGCAGGAAAGGGTCAGAGCCAGGATCTGAACCCAAGACTGTCTACCACTTTCCACTGCACCAGGGAGAGGCAGGGAAGGGAAAAGTGAGTGGGCTGGATGGGGCGAGAGCTTGTTTTTCTGGAACCCAACCCAAGAGTGCTTTGTGTGAGAAGCGTGAGAGTGTCCTGCCCTCACCCAGGGTGCCTGACCAGCCGGGAGTGCGGGACAGGAAAGGCAGGTTTCCTGTCGGCCTTGGCCTCAGGCTCGGGCTGGAGCAGCCAGGGACCGACACTTTCCGGCCCAGGAGGCCCACTGGCCTCTCGCTGCCATGGGGGCTCCCCCTCTCAGAGCAGCAGCCCCCTCACAGCCAGGATGTGGCCCATCCCTGAAGTGCAGTCACTAGCGTGTCAATATCCCACATTTTCTCCCAAATTCGGGACTGTGGGTGCAGTGCTCTGGCACCGTCCTTGGAAGGCTTTCCCCACTTAAAGCAGCCGTGGTCCTGGCAGGGGGTGGTGGGAAGACAGGGACGCAGGCTGTGTTCACCCCTGGGAAGGAGGGAATGCCCGTGAGCCCCTCAGCCCCTGGAAGACTAGTCTGGAAATCCTTGGAGAGAGGGCAGCTGCAGAAGAGGCTGCTATGTGACCACTGAGTCCTGGGCGGCCCACAAGTGCCCTCAGAGGCCGCCCTGGTGGCTGGCCCTCGTAGCACCCGTCTGCAGGAGCTAAAGGCCACATTCCCACGCTGCTCCTGCTGGAGGCCAGCCAGCTCAGAGCCCGGAGCACCTTGGGGTTTGGTCTGAGGGGAATCGGTCAGGCTCAATTACCTGCTGAGAGGCTCCCACAATCAATGCCTCTTTATTTCCTGGGAAGGCCCACTCTTACAGCACCGGGCCGGGACAGACCTGCCGTCTCTTCCCATCCAAGCAGTGAAACAGAGCAGAGTCCCTTGCTCACCTGCATCCCGGTGGAGTGGGGTGGGGGCACACGAACTAATAAGGGGACCCAAGCGTGTTCATTTGTTCAACCAACACAAGGCGATTGAATGTCCTCGGCCTCCCAGGCACTGCGGTTGGCTCGGGCTATAGGAGCAATTAAACGTGGTCCAGGAACTGCCATGAGCCAGGGAGCTGTCAGCCTGGCTGTCCACGCAGGCACAGAGAGGACAGGATTGAGGGGTTTGGGGGGCATCGGCCAGCTCTGGCAATGTCAGGTCCCTAGCTACTATTTCTTGGCTCTGTTGGAGACTGGACTAGAATGAACCTGAAGGAAGGCTGAGGCTGATGAGGAGAGGTGACCCCAGACAGTCCAAGCCATCTGGCTGTTGCAGGGCTGGGATGATATGTCATCAGCCCACTGGCAGGCCAGCACCATGGTGGTCCCTTCCTGGAGAGCAGAGGGCAGGGCATGCTGGGTGTAGTGAGGAGTCAGCGTGGTGGCTGCAGAGGGGCTGTTTAGAGGGAGGGAAGGCTAAGCCCAGACAACCCGACCCTGTCCCATTGAACAAAGTGTTAGAAATTTCATGCTGCCCAAGGACTTCATGTCAGTTATCCCAGTGAGCTTCAGCGACCCTTATCATACAGATGCTGTATGAAATGGTAAGGTCCTTGACCCGAGCTGTAAAATAATTTTGTGAATGTATGAGACCACGTCGTTTTTCTGAGAGAGAGATTTTTGTTATAGGGAACATGCACTTGCCAGAGACACAGAAAGAGACAGAGAGACAGAAAGGGAGAAATCAGCCCCGGGGGGATGGCCACACCACAATCCCTTCTCCATTCTCCTCTAGGGATTTTGGGCATGCCCACACATGCACTCAGCATGAATTTAAGCCGCATGGTCCGGGGCTCAAAATGTGGTCAACTACATGGGGGTCCAGCAATGTAACCATTACACCATCTGCTGGTCCCTTGGACCACTTCTTGAGAGATGGGCAATTGGTTTTCAAGGCATCAGCTTTTCACTTGAACTTCTCTCCCAGATTTTCAGTATTCCTTCTGGCCTCACTCATTGCATTGCATTGCATTGCGTTCTACTGTACTGTGCTCTGTATTATTGTATTCTGTCCTGTTTGGTTCTATTCCATTGCACTTTATTAATTTCGACTGGTTTCTACCAGTTCCTACCAGACTTGACCAGTTTCAATGGAATTTTACCAGTTTTAGTCTGATTTGATTGACTTCAACTTGTTTCAGACCCCACTGGTTTCTGCTGGGTTCAGTTCTATTCTCTTTAACGACCAGGGTGAGACACCAGGTCGCACAGGTTTCTCCTGACGTTGAGGGGCAAAGGCCCCCGAAAGGATGGCCCTCAAAAGTAGGCCAGGCCTCCGGAGGGACGGACTGTGTGCCAGCTCAGGGAAGCACTCCAGAAGCCTACATGGGGCCTCCAGGGCAGGGTGGGACCCTGCAGGGACTGAGCCCTGCCCTCTGGAGTGCCCAGTCCCTGCCCCTCTGGGGTGTAGGACCTGCCAGACCTTGGGCCAATCATTCTGCTTGTCAGAACCTGTTAATTGGTGAGTCAGGGAGATAAGCCATATGGGCAGATAAGAAGCTGCATTAAGCTGTAAACTTAAGGGCCTCATGACTCCCTTCACCTCCAGGGGCAGGCTGCCACTTCAGTTTCCTCCTGTAACACACAGGGAGAGAAGACCAGGAGACTGACAGCTGGGCTCTCCCAGCCGGGCCTCTCAGTGTGGCCTTGCTGGGAAGCATGGGGCAGTGGGCAAGGAGTGTCCAGGACACAAAGGCAGCCTGGGTAAGGGTTCCACGGCGGCCCCTGGCCTGCCCTTCCGCCGGCATGGGAGAAAATCGGGGGAGCCCAAGGAGATGGACCTAGTAGATGAATGGGAGGCTGCTGTGAACATGCGTGTGCTCGCACACATGTGAACACACGAGTGCACACACATACACATGTACATATCCATGGACAAGGGTGGACCACTCCCCCAGTTGCTGGTGTTATTTTCTGGGCGCAGGGACCAACTGTTCTATAACATGCACGCCATATCAGAATAATGTTCCCATTGTCATCGGTATCTACTAAAGTGGGTCCTCCCACAGAATTTATACGTTGGATAGCCTCCTAGTACCTGGGAATGTGACTGTATTTGGAGATAAAATCTTTAAGAGGGAGATTAAGTTAAAATGAAACCTTTAGGGTGGGGCCCTACTCTAATTTGACTGAGGTCCTGTCAGAAAAGGAAAGGCAGGTGGCATGGTGGTCAAGGCACTGGCCCCCTACATGGCTGACTGTGGTTTGAGTCCTAGACCCGGGGGGTGGCTTGCTTTCTCACTTTCCCCCTCTCTCTCTGGAGATCACACATGCCTTGTAGCAAGTTAAAAAAAAATGATGATAAATTAAATTAAATAAATAATTATTAAAAAAAGAAGAGGAAAGGCTGTGTGAGGACACGGGGGAGGATGGCATCTGTAAGCCGAGGGGCTGGCAGCAGGGGACAGATGTCTCTGTGGAGACTCCTTGATCCTCAGGGACTGGCAGGAGTGTTGATGCCCTGGGCCCAGGAAGCAGGAAAATGCTGTCCTACACCTGAGTCCTCGCGCTGTCACAGGACAGATGCATCCTCTTGGTCAAATTCGGGTTGCCCAGGGCCATTATCTTAACCATCTGCCTCATCTGTGCCCACACCCACATGACTGAATGTGGCAGGAGAGACACGCACACCCTGCTGGCCGACCTCACTCCAACTAAGAGTCCTCCGATGGCACCCACACGCATCCTCCCCACACTTCCCGTTACATTCACCACTGTTTTCCCTCTCCTCCACTGCCACCTGTCCCCAGCTATATTATACTGAGAAAATAGAAAACACTGGAAGGAGTCCCTTCGTTTTCCCATCCCCCACACTCCCAGCCTACCTGCATCTATCCCCACCTGCCTGCCCACGGTCCCACTTGCCCTCTAAAACCATCAGACAGTTCTTGACAAGACAAAGGGGATGGGATCCAGAGCACAATGACACTTCTCCCTCCCTTCTGCCTTCTCAGATCTTTCTGACAAAATTAGCTTACTATCATAACGTCCCCAGACATCTACGGGGTCTTTCCCATCAGCACACACACATGTTCTAGGAGTTCCCATTTCTTTAAAAATAAACATCAAAACAAAAACAAAACACGAGGTTGGCCCCATATCACGGTGGTTAAGTCGTGCACCTCGGTAGTTGGTTACCACATGGCTGACCGGGGTTCAAATCCCCACCCCAGTAGCTCAAAAAACATGGGAGCAGCCTCAAATCCTGATAGGATGGAGACATGGAAGGAAAAGGATTGTGGCATGACCGTGTCCCATTTGGAGGAAGGGAGTGTATTTTTCTCTTTCTCTCCTTTGGAAATAAAAATTTTAAAACAAGGGCCAACAGGTGGTGAGGAGGTTAGGGTGGTTGGATCCCACATGGCTGACTGAGTGGTTCGAGTCTTAGACCAAGTAGCTTGAAAATCACATTGGCTGCACAGACGTGTGTGCCCAGAATAGAGGAGAAGGGAGTACAGCATGGCCATCCCCTCTGGGGGATGATTTCTCACTTTCCCTCTTTCTGTCTCTCTCTCTGTCTCTCTCCAGCAAATGCATGCACCCTATAGCAAATTAAAAATGAATTTTAAAATACATTCTGAATAAAAATTAAAAATAAATTTAAATATAAATTTTTAAAAATGCAAAATAGAAAGTCTTCTTCCTTGATGCCTCATCCCTCCAGCTCTTGCTCAAGTTTTCTTGCTCAAACTTGAGGTCTTGCTCAAATTTTCCATTAGAGTCCAATGTTTTTCTTTTCTTTCTTTTTAAAGAGAGATTTTTACTATGGGGCCTGTGTGCTTGCCAGAGAGACAGAGAGAGATGGAAGTGAGAAATCACCCCCCAGGGGGGAATGGCTGCACCACAATCCCTTCTCCTCCATTCTCCTCTTGGGATTTTGGGCACGCATATGCATGCATCTGGCATGAGTTGTTTTTGTTTGAGCCGCCAGGCCTGGGACTCAAACTGCAGTTGACTGCATGGGAGCCCAGTGACATAACCATTATGCCATCTGCTGGTCCCAAGTCCAGTTTCTTTAAGAAGCTCTCTATACTTGTTGCTTTTACATCTTTGCTCCCATTCTCTCCATACCCACTCCAGTTGGGTTTCTCTTACCACTCCACTAACACTGCTCTAGTCAAGGTTTCCGGCATCATTCGTGATGTTGACGCCAGGGGCCACTTGCCAGCTTGCTGGACCCATCAGCGTTTGAAAGCTTGGCTGAGTCTCTTCATTGAGATATTTCTTGGCTTCAGCTAAGACAACCTCCTTACTAGGCTCTCTCTGTGCTCATCTCAGGCTCTTCTGTTCATCCCATCACCTTGACGTGGTCGCATGTGTCAGGCTCAGTCACAGGCTTCCACGGTTCTCTAGACACTCAGCACCTAGACTCACTCATGAAGGCTTTAGAAACCATTCATATGCTGATGCCTCCTGCACTCATATCTTCAACTCGGACCTCTGACCTGAGGCACTAGATCACATCTATTTCATCTCCCTTTGGATATCCACCAGGCATTTAGAAATCCACGTCAATAAAACAGAACTTTCTATTTCTTTCCCCCACCCCAACCTGGTCTTTCCCATCCTGATAGCTGGCACCAGTACACTCAGTTTCTCAAGGCTAGAGGGCATGCTGGAGCACCCCCACTCCCAATGAACCACATGAGATCCATCACCACGTCTCATAAACTCAACTCAGTAGACCCAGTTTCCTTCTTTCCTCGCCAGTTGTCACTTCCGCTTCGTCTGAGTCTCATCCACATGGTTTTAGAGTCTCCTGTGCGACCTTCGTACCCCCTGCAGTCCTCTCTACACACAGCAGTGAGAAGGATCTTTTTTATTTTTAAGCAAGATCATGTCCCTTCCCTATTGTTACTTGGATTAGGCCTAAATCATTCCAGGGCCTGCAGATCCATCCAAGATACCTGCCTCTCTGCCTCCAGCCTCTCCTCTCTTCTCCTGCATCAGCCTTCATCCTCTCCTTCAAACTGGGGAAGTGGGAGATCGTCCCACCTTGGGGAGGTGCTCTTTAGCTCTTCCTTCTGCATAGAATAGTCTCACCCAGGTCGTTGCTCATCGCAGCTCGAATGTCACCTCTAAGAGGAAGTATTCTCTGACCCCTCCAGGCTCTCTTTGCTGCATCATCACCCTGGTGCATGCATAGCATTTCTCATGGAAATGGTCTGTTCTGAGAACCGGCTTACTTGCTTATGTCTCTGCCTGCTCCCCACCCCCACCGTCCCCTGAGAGCCGGGAACTTCCCTCTCACCCCCTCCTGCATCACTTGCACAGAGATCAATGCCCGGCGTATCAGCAGTTGTTCAATGAAGCACAAAAGAACAAATGGAGACCAGGCAGTGGGATGAAACCGAAGCAGACTCTGATGTGGCCCCTGCCCTGAAAGCTCCCAATCTAGAAGAGTGATGGGGACAAGCTGGCATTACCATGTGATGTAATAAGCACTCCCATAAATGGCAGGACCGGCTGCCTACTAGGGCACCTACCCTGGCGATGGCTTCCTGGGGAAGTCGTGTCCAAGGAGATGACTTAAAGGGTACAAAGGCAGGTACAGGGCAGGTGCAAAATGGTGTCTCGGGCAGAGACTCCTGATGAGCGAAGAGTCGGAAGGGAGCGAGAGCACAGTGAGAGGACTCTGAAAACATCTCCACTGCCCGACTGTCCAGCTCTTCCCTCCTGTGCTGCTGGGAGAAGTGGAAAGACTCTGACCTGGTTGTCATCTCCATCCACATCATTCATTCCTTCATTTATGCAATGTGCCAGGCCCGGGGAGGGGGCAGAAATGACAAGCCCCAGGCTGCTGTGGTTGGAGAGGTAAAGCTGAACCATGAAGGAAAGGAAGTCCCAGCCCAGGACCACAGCAGGGGACCCTCCACTCGGTGCATAGGCCACTGCTGGGTTCCTCCGCCCCACTGCGTGGGGCACTGGGGCTGCTACCGCTCCTGTAGGGACTTGTTCCTGAACGGATCACACCACCTGAAGAGCCTGTCCTTCTGCTCACTCATGCTGCACTTGCTCACCACACACGCAGACATGCACGTCACCTCCGCTCTGGTCACGTGTACACACCCACACCTACACTGTGACCTCACACGGGCTCCTGTGTCTTCACCCACACATGGGCCCACCCCTGGTGGTGAGCTTAGTGTGCAGATCCTCACAGCTGGCTCCACACACTCCTGCTCCCAGAGGCTCCCGAGCAACCTGGGAGGACCACATAGGTTCTAGAAACATCCCTACCCAGAGAGCATTTCTAATATTGCAGGCAAACCAGTAGGAGGTAACATGATCTGAACTATCCACGCTACATGATGGGGCAATTTGAGCAGGCTTCTTGAAAGAAAAGAACCCAAGCTAGGTCTCGAAGAGTCATGGAATAGTGCATATGAAGAGGAAAGAGTTTTGCTTTGTTTTTCTTTCTTACAAAAATCACTGAATTAATCAAACTGTTCAGGCTACAGAAAAGATCATGTGTTATCTTTCTGTATGGGCTCATGGAGCTGAATGTCCAGGTTGGTCGGACTTCAGGCAGTATTGAATCCTGGGGTTATAAAATGCCAACAGGACTCTCACTCTCTCTTAATCCCAGCGGAGTTCTCATCAGAGGGGAGACCACATTGACCTTAGCAATTCAAGTGATCAGAAACTGTTTTTCCTGAGAGAGAGCAGAAAAGCCTTGGACGACTGACTGGTCTGGTCTCGGGTCACATGTTCATTTCTGAACCAATCCTGGTGGTCGGAGATCTGGTCTCTGGTTGGCTAGACCTGAGGCACCTGCTGACTTCTCTAGCAGGCTGACCCCTTCCAAACCATGTGAAATAGGTTTCTCAAGGGGAAGAGCCCTGTTTTCTGAACCCAGGCGGGGGTACTAGACAGACATGTCAGCAGAGACCGGACACCCCGCCTTAAATGGCAGTTCCTCATAATTTATCCGATCTGCTTATGAGAGCATCTTGAGCCAGGCGTGCTTTTGCCTACATTTCACTTTTGCAAGCATTTAGCTTGTCTTCCAGATTAAATTCTGTCCCCCTCCCCCCTTAATATAAAAGAGGCCAGAGAATCACTTTGAAATCCCTTGTACCATCTTTTCTACAAGGACAAATGACCTTGGAATCCTGGGTAAAGCCTTCCTCAGTGGAGTGTGGGGATAGAAGGTGTAGGTGATTGGTCCTTTTTAAAAAAAATTTTTTTTTAGGTTTTTGCCATAGGATGCTCACCAGAGAGAGACAAGAGAGAAGGAAAGTGAAAACTCACTCCCTGGGTGGCAAGGTGGAGTGGGGGAGGCCACACTGCAATCCTACTCCGTTCTCCTCTTAAGATTTTGGGCACACATGCACACGTGCCCAGCATGATTTTGAAGCTACTGAGCATAGGACTTGAACTGTGGTTGGCTATGTGGGAGTACAGTACCTTAATCACCATGCCACCTGCTGGGCCCAGTGATTGGTTCTTTTTTTGTGTTTCTTCTTTAAAAATAATTAGTTAATTTTATTTATCACTATTATTATTTTTAGTACATGCACCAGAGAGAACAGAGAGAAAGTGAGAAAGCAAGCCACCAGGTCCGGGACTTGAACCATGGTCACCCATGCAGGAGTCTGGCACCCTAATCATCATGCCACCTGCTGGTCCCCAGTGATTGGTTCTTTTTTTTTTTTTTTTTTCTTTTTTTTTTGGAGAGGTTTTTGCTATAGGGCGAGTGCGCTCACCAGACAGATAGAGACAGAGAGACAGAAAGCGAGAAATCACCCCCCAGGGGGATGGCCACGCTGCAATCCCTTCTCCTCCATTCTCCTCTTGGGATCTTGGGCACGCACGCACACGCGCCCGGCGTGAGTTTTAAGTTACTGGGTCCAGGACGCAAACCATGGTCGACTACATGGGAGTCCAGCGACACAGCCATTACGCGCTAACTGCTGGTCCCCAGTGATTGGTTCTTGACACACCAATTTTGAGGTCCTTTTGAGACACATAGATGTCCAGAAGGACGTGAGATGGGAACTTTCCCTGCAATGACCCACTGCCACGCTGAGAGCTTCTTTTGCTCTGTGTGTTAAAGCGCCAGGTGAGCAGCATTCACGCTGAGGACAGTGGGGACACAGCCCTGAGCACAAAGTGTGTGTGGAAAGACCTGTTGGGTTGGGAAGACCTGTCTGGGGTCTCCTGTGCTAGAGGGAGCTGAGGTCAGCCCCACGACCTCCTGAGCCTAGCTTATTACTGGCCAACTAAGTCCAGCTGCTTCTTCTCAGGGTCAATGAAATGAGAGGTAGAGGCTGGAGCGAGTCTGCTTCCATGACCGGTTACAGGAGACAGTCGGCCAGTCCCATCAATCGCCTCAGAAAACTCACCGTGTTCTCGGTATTTATATGTACAAGATACGAGCAGCTGCAAAAGCTGCAAGTTATTCCTCACCACAGTCAGTCAGAGCCAATTGCTTTCCCCTGAGCAACTATCCTGATTCCTTCGGAGACCCACTCCCGGCTTCTCATCTGACCATTCCTCCCACAGACCTCCCCATGACTCAGCACTTGGTCAGATCCTTCTCGTTAAAGGCAGTTCTTACTTTCAAGATGGCCGCAGTCCTGCTGGCCTGCTTCAAACTGAGAGGACCTTGAGACCTGGACCAATCACAGGACAATGGTCACTTCTGTTCTTGGTGATCTCTGACACGCGGCGGTGCTCAGTAGCTGGCCACCAGGGGAGCACCCCTCCAGCCCCAGTGCCATGGTACAACCCCGCCCACACCAAATCTCAGCCAGCGGCTGCAGCTGCTGCCTACAGAATGCCGGGCCCTGCCAGTTTCAATTTGAACCTTTGAGGAATGGCAGCTTCCACTTCCTCTTTCTTTTTCCTTTTTGAGAGTCCTGAGTCACATGTGGGCTGTCTGCCATGGACAGGAAGTGGCCCAGCTGACCCAGCATCTGCATTGCTGCCTCCAGGTGCCCTAGGTTTTATCTGAGTGCAGCTGCATGAGCCACCCCAAGCAAAACCAGTAAGAGAATCTCCCAGCTGATCCCAGCAGCCCACTGACCTGAGAGGAGAACACGGAGGTTGTTCTTGTTCTACAGCCACACGGTTTGGGCGACGTTCGCTATCCAGTGCTAGGTAACCACAACGACTCTGCTGGTATTCCTGAGTCCTGTGACACCTTCCTCTCTCCGCCAAGGCCCAGCACAGTTCGCAATGCAGTAATGACCATTCCCAGCAGGCAGGTCAGTGTTTAGTAGGAGTGCAGGAAGGGATAGGTGGCCACCTCCCGTGAAAGGCTAGGCCTGAGCTCCCAGAAGACACTAAACCCAAGTTCCCCCAGGAGTGGGGACTGAGGCAGGGGGCTGAGAAGCTATGCAGCGCCACCTCTGGGTGCTGACGGTTAGGCTCAGGTGCCTTCAGGTGTCCTTGCACAGCTCTGAGACTAAAGCCTGTGGGGTAGCAGAATGGCAACACCACTTCCCAGTGTGGCTCAGGGGCGATAGTTCTGCCACCCTGGCCAAGTCGGGGTTCACGCTATGGCTCCCACCACACCAAACGTGGCCTCTTGCTACAGCCTCCATTTCCTCGGTCTGGACACTCCTCTGTTGGCAAGCCTCAACACCACACCTCTGACGGCAGTTCTCTGCTCTGCGGAATCTTTTCCCCTCTGTCCCCCAAATCTCCAGGGTCACAGGGTCATTGTCATGTGTGGCCCATAGTCACTGAAATGTCCCATGTGTGACTCATACTCCACCATTAGGCCCTGAGTTTCTAGAGAGCAGGGACGCAGGCCTTATTCTTCCCTTTAGTACACTCAGCAGGGAATTCATCAGTCATTTACTCAACAACCTGCAATGTGCCGGGCTCTGTTAAGAGCAGGGGACAGAAGGCTAAAATGTATTGTCCCTGCCCTAGAGTGGCGTTTGGTGCAGGTGGGCAGACAGGAATGGAAACGGGCAGCTCTGACACCGTAATACAATTGCTAGGATGGAGGTGTGCAGCCAACTAGTGAGGGCAGAGCAGGGCACATCGGCCTTCAGCGGAGGTAGGAGGTGGCAGGTAGAATTGATCTGAGATCACGATGGGACAGACTCTGTTCTAGGCAATTCACTTATTTAAAGAGTCTTCATCACTTTGAAGTGCTTAAAAAGAGTATATTATTGGATGATTGGAAAAGTCATGATGCATTTTTTCATAGAAAAACAGAAACATACATCTTGACTTTCTATTTTTGAGATTTTTTTGCTATAAGGTGCATGTGCTTACTAGAGAGACAGAGAGAAACAGAGAGACAGAAAGTGAGAGATCACCCCCCCCCGGGGGCGGGGGGGAATGGCCATGCACAACCCTTCTCCTCTATTCTCCTCTTGGGATTTTGGGCATGCATGCACATGCACCTGGCGTGAGTTTTAAACCTCCGGGTCCAGGACTTGAACCACGGTTGACTACATGGGAGTCCATTGACATAACCATTACACCATCTGCTGGTCCCATATATCACGACTTTTCTGATGACCCAATATTATTATTTTAAAATAGATAGGGCCAGCTGGTGGTATGGTGGTTAAGGCAGCTGGATCCCACTTGGCCAACTGGTTCAAGTCTCAGATCCAACGGCTTAAAAATCATGGTGGGCATGTATGGATGTGTGCCCAAAATCCCAAAAGGAAAATGGAGGAGAAGGGATTGTGGTGTGACCATTCCCCATGGGGGTGCTTTCTTCCTGGTGACCACATATACTCTCTAGCAAATTTTTTTAAAGGGTAAATATAGACAAATTGTACAAAATTCAAAGGCACCAATGTCACCTAATTACATTCATAGCCTTCCCAGACGACCACGCCCTTCTCCATATTTTGTGTCCTCTCCAAGCATCTCTATTTTACACATGATGCAAGTTTGCATAGGCACACACACACACACACACACACACACACACACATAGTGTTACACAAATTATTGCACAGTAATCTGCCTTTTTTTCACATAGTATATCTTGGAGTTCATTCCTTATCACTATAAAAATACTTCAATTTTAGTTAATGAGTACATAGTATCAGAATTTTCCATTATAGAAAAGTAGCATAATTTGTTATGTTTTCTGATGAGGCAAATGTAAATACCAGGGAATTGATCGATTCTGGGCTGGTCGTATGGTGTTCCTGAAGCCTGTGGGGAACCGGTCCAAGTAAACAGACTCCTTGCCCCGTTTTAGGGACTCTCACTATTGGACAGCACAGTGTTGAAGTCAGGGTAGGGTGTTTGAGAAAAAAGTTCCAAGAGTTCCCTTGCATATAAGTATAAACTATATTTTCATTGTGTTGTAGCATAACATAAAACATAGAACAATATTTTATATACATTGTTTCTCAAGGGCAGTAGAAGCAAAGACAACACCACCTCTAACCTCTGGGGAACATGACTTTCCCAGGAAGAACTTGATCTTGAAGTGGGTGTGAGTATTGTTCTAAATCAAAATATGTAAGTTTCTCCACATGGAATAAGTAAAAGCGGCTTTGTGTGAAAAAAAAAAAAAAGTAGCATACTTTGTTTAACCAGTTGTCTGTTAATGGATATTTATGCTTTTGTTAATTGTTCACTATTACGATGCTACAATATATAATCTTGTGCATACATCATTTTGAATAAGGATCCTATAGTTAGAGGAGAAATGTGTGGAAGTACAGTCGCTGGGTCAAGGATAGGTGTACTTAAAATTTTAGCTGTCCCACAAGTAACATTTAGCTCTTATTAAAGGCACATCATTAAGCTTTATAGTGCTTTCCCTCTTACCTACTGCTGGTGTAGCCTTCTGCTGTGGCCAAAGGACCCAGGCAGCCAGAGAAGAAGGAAGACGGGAATTCACTTAAAAATGCTTCTTTGTCTCCTCGTTTATCTTTCAAATATAATTGTGTGTGTGTGTTTGCTGTAGGGCACGTGCACTTGCCAGAGAGAGAAGGAGACAGAAAGTGAGAAATTATCCCCACAGGGGATAGCCACAGTTGCTTAGGCATTTTGGGCCTGCACGCACATGTGCCCAGCATGATTTTCATGCTGCCAGGTCTGGGACTCAACTGCCCAGTTGGCCGTGTGGGATCCAGAGTCTTAACCTCCATGCCACCTGCTGGCCTCTTAAGTATAAATTTAACGTATGAATATAGTTAATATTTATATAAAGTTAAATTTATGTAATATATTTTGTTTATAAATATATTTTATATTTACATCATTTATTTATTCATTAGTTTTATATAAACTTACACTTGAATATGAAATTGGACAGGGAAGCCTGTGGTCTGGAACAACTTATAGCCATCTTGGGACCACAGGGTGGAGTCTATCTGAGAATGGGGCTCACACCCAGAAAACAGGACGGAAGAATGGAGAGTGAGAAACCTAGCCCAGGTCCCATAAACCTAGCTCAGGTCCTGGATAAAGCCTTGCCTGAAGTCCAGCACGGGATTGGTGCAGGTTTATAAGTCAATGCTGTTTTTGCCTAAGCCAGCATGGGCTGGGCTTTTCTGTCCGGTGATCCACACAGCTGCTGAGCAGCAAGCTAGACTCTCGCAGCTCTGACCGACTCCAGAGTCCTGCATTTCATTTTGGTGCTTCCCAGAGAATGGGGCAGTTACTGAAGAGGATTGAGCACTGACTGAAGCGAGATTGGGGGGATCAGGAGGAGATAGAGGCTGACCAGCGGGAGGGGAGGCGCCCAGGCTGAACGCACAGGTGTCTGCAGAGGTGAGAAGCCAGGAGGCACAGAGGGAGCTGCAGGTGTGCTGAGGGGCTGGAGGGCGCCAGCAGGGGCTGTGGTTCGCCATTGTTTTGATCGATCTCTCAGAGGAAGTGACCAGAGTTTCTCGGCAGTGGCAACAAACAACTGGCTGACCGTGCCCCTGTGTGTCCCCACCCAGGGTGCAGACCTCTGATGCCCAGCCCTGGCTCCTTGGCCTGGTAGCCCCAAAAGGGAGTCGCTGCTGGAGACCTGATCTCAGAACGCAGCGCCACTTGGGCTCCTGTGACTGCCAAGGCCCTGTGAGGGAGGAGACCAATGAGGAGAGAAGTCGTGGGCGTGTCAGAAGCCTCCTGGGGTGAGTGCGCATGTGCGTGTGTGTATGCTGTGCACACACAGGAAGCCAGTGACCCTCTTCCACCTGAGCCCTTGAGAACATTCCCCAGATTTCACTATTCTTTCAGAGTCATTACCTTATCTCAGGAGGCCCTTTGGAGCCTTTGACCCCACAGCTGGGTGAGGCAGGAAGGCAAAGGGAGGGAGAGAACAGGGAGGAGAGGAATTTGTCCTCTGCTCTGTCTCTCCTGGCATCCAGGGACAGCAGGCTGTGCCTCTCTGCACTGCCCCTAGCTGGGTCCAGGCCACATCACCCCTGTACCTGTAGTGGCCCCTTCTTGTCACTGGCCTCCAGTCCCTCCCCAGCAGGCCATCTTCTACAACACAGGCCCTCCCGGAATGTGGCTCCTCTGTTCCTATCTCAGCCGGGCATCTTCTCTTTTATTTCTTCCCATAGATCACGTGCACTCACCAGATCAGGAGTAGAGGAGGGGAGAGAGGGGGGAGAGAAAGAGAGAGAGCGAGAAATCACTCCCTAGGGGAGATGGCCACACTGCAATCCCTTCTCCTCCATTCTCCTCTTCGGATTTTGGCACTCATGCACACGTGACCGGTGTGATTTTCAAGCTGCCAGGTTCAAGATCTGATTCACATAGCCAGATATGTGGGATCTACATGGAGACCTCAACCTCTATGCTGCCTGCTGGCCCCACACGTTCTCCCTGTAAGATTATTTACTTACTCCAAGAGTAAGAGACAGAGAGAGAGAGAAAGAGAGACAGCCCCCAGCAGGGTATTTTGTCATGGTCCCCCTCAGTGTTAGTCCAAACAGTGGGCACGTGCACGCCCGGCACGCTCGGGGACATCTCTGGAACCAGCGACCTTCCCACACAGGTCTGCCTCACAGAGCATGGCATTTCACCGCTGACCCACCCTCTGGCCTGGCAAATTCTTTTTTGTGACTAAGAGAGCCCTGTGTTATTCCTACCTACCTGTCTAGCTTCTTCTGACCCCCTTCCACCTCCTCGCCCCAGGTTCCCCGGGGGAAGAACCGCAGCCTGTCCTGGGAAGCACACTCGCTCGTGGACCAGCTCCTGCCACTGCTGCAAGAAACTACCACGCACAGTGACTCAACCCAGCACAACACAAGTTGATCATCTTACAGTTCTGGAGGCTGGAAGTCCAAGAATGGGGCTGAAGGGGCTCAACTCAAAGTACACTGATTCCTTCTGGAAGGTCAGGGAAAGGGTCTGTCCTCTTATCTTTTTCAACATCCTCAGCTCATGGCCCCTCCTCCCCTCTTCAAAGTCACCATGCCATGTCTTCCCGTCTCTCTCTCTCTCTACTTCTTAAATTTATTATTTTCTTAATCACTAGAGGGTACATGCACTCACCAAAAAGAGATGGGGAGACAGAGACATAGGGCAACAGAGAAAGCAGCCCCTAGTGGGGATCAGTCCCACTGAAATCCCTTCTCTTCCATGTCTCCATCCTGTTGAGATTTGGGGCACCCGTGATGATGTGCCTGATGTGTTTTTCAAACTACTAGGGCTAGGATTTGAACTAGTCAGCCACGTGGAATCCAGCTCCTGAACCACTAGACTATAGGGCTGGCCCCAGTTTCTCTCTTCCTGATCTCTGTTTCCATCCTCACTTCTTTCCTCTCTGACGCTCACATTCGCCTCCCTCTTAGAAGGACCCTGTGGTCACATCAGGTCCACCCAGACACTCAGGTTACTCTCTCCCTCTCAAGGTCCTCAACATAATGACATCTGAAAGTCCTTTTCACCAGGTAAGGCAGTACATTCATGGGATCCAGGGATCAGGACGTGGACACCTTTGGGAGACCACTCTCCCCACCACAGGCCATCCTGCGCTTCGGCATGTGCAGCCCTCTGCTGCCCCTGACGGCTGTGCCCACTGAGAGGCTGTGCTGAGGCCCCTATTCAAGCCCTGCTGTGCTCACCATGCCGGGCCTACAGGGTTAGGGCTGCACCCACCCCGTGTCTGATTCACACAGAGCTGCCAATAGACCAGCAGAGGGCCTGCCTGAAACACCCAGCAGGCCAAGACGCAGCTCGGTCCTGGACACTTCCCTAACTCTTCCCTGTTCTCCCCGACATGCCCACTGAGCTGGTCACACCTCCTCTGGGTGCACTTTCTCTCCTGTACTTTCCAAATCCTGGCGCTGACCATAGGACCCTGGATGTCTGTGAGTCTGCCTTTGTGAAGTCTGTGCCAGGGCCCAGGAGCTCTCTCCCCCAGCTAGAAGAGGCTCTGGCCCTGCTGTCCCTTCCCAGGGCAGACACCCCTCCGGGGTCTTTCCCTCCATACCATCTTCGTCCCTCTTGTAGGCAGGCCTTGGACAGAGCTATGGAGTCACTGCGTTGAAGACAGAAAGGACGGGGAGGTGGAGAACTGGTATTTCAGAGGAGAGGGCTGGGGGATTCTGACTCTCAGGAAGGGCTGGGGACTGTAAGAAGAGGAATACTGGAGGTTTTCAGGTTAGAGCAGCAGCTGACACGCATCTAATAGCAGGTTTCCCCCAAATCTCCCTAGAACCACGACAGAGAGCTTCAAAACAAGAGTGAGGGAAACAAAGAGGAGATAGCACGGCAAGACTTGGGACACTGACAGATGAGCGTCCCCTGACTGAGCAGGGAGAAGGCTGATCCCTGGGCCAGCCGCGGGATGGCTTAGGACCAGCACGCAAAGCAGCATGTTCTGACAGCCTGGGAACTGGCTGCAGGAATCTCTGTGAGAGGATAAGGAAGGAGTTAAAATGAGGAAGAGCAGTTGAAAGTTGTTTTAAAAGCTGTTAAATCCCCTTCCTGGTCCTGAGGAGTGATTAGGCCCAACTGAGGTGTGGGGACTGCCCAGCCAAGGGAAGACAGGGTCATAGTCTGTGGAGACCTCACCCCCAACACTGCCACTCTCAGCACTCAAAATGCAACACAGCTGAACCCTGCGGCCGGGGGGTGAGGGGATGTCTGTGAGAAGTCCAGCCCCTCCGGAAAACCGAAATCTTGATACTGAGGATTCCCAGACAAATGGTGCCTCCAGATGTCTCCCCAGCGAAGCCAGTGGTTGCCAACCCTGCACTGACATGATACATAAAAAGAATAATCAATACAGGGCCAGTGAGTGGCTTGGAGGTTAAGGCACTAGATCCCCCCCATGGCGAACGATGTGGTTTGAGTCCTAGAACTGGCAACTTGATGAACACGCTGGGTGCGTGTGCATGTGTGCCCCAAATCCCAACAGAAGGATGGAGGAGAAGGAACTGCAGTGTGGCCATCCCCCCTTGGGGGTGATGTTTCACTTTCCATCTGTCTCTATCTCTGTCTCTCTCCAGCGTGTGCAAGTACCCTATAGCAAAAACTAAGCAAAACAAAACAAGGACAAACAAAAGAATACCCTAAGAACAAAAGTAAAACACTTGGAAATGAAAAACATGGTAGCAATAGAAAGTTTGGAAGGTAAAGTTGAGGGAGTTTTCTAGAAATTAGGAAAAAATTAAACCCTGCCAAGAGGTTTCAAATAGGAGGGGAAGATGTCAGAATATTGGAGGATCTACGCAGGAGAGCCAACATGGAAATAACAGATATTAGAGAGAAAAAAGAGCCTGGGCAAGGGGTGAAAATAGGCCCACGTCCATCCTGTTCCTACGGCCAACATGAGCCTTGCATTCAGTAGGTGCTCGAAAGACACCTATCGATGACTCAGACACTAGGAAAGGTACCCCTTCCACACCGGCCTAACACAGAAAATGAGGTACCCCAGTGGCTGAAAGCGGTCAGGGGCTACGGTCGGGTTTATCATTTTATTTTTATTTCTTTTTTTTGTAAAGGTTTTTTGCTATAGGGCGCGTGCGCTCGCCAGAAAGACAGAGAGAGACAGAGAGACAGAAAGCGAGAAATCACCCCCGGGGGGATGGTCACGCCACAATCCCTTCTCCTCCATTCTCCTCTCAGGATCTTGGGCACGCACTCACACGCACCCGGTGTGAGTTTAAGCCACCGGGTCCAGGACTGTGTTCGACTACATGGGAGTCCAGTGACATAGCCATTACGCTAACTGCTGGTCCTGGTTGGGTTTATCTTTTAAGGCTGTTTTCTCCCTGACCCAGAGGGTGTAAGAACATGCTCTCCATGGGATTTCAGACAACCAAGGACAGTGATAGAAATCTACAAGCATTAAGAGGAACAGAAAGCAGGTCAGTTGTGAAGGATGAGGGCTTCAAATGGTGTCTGGTGAGCAGCGCTGGGTTGTCTCAACAGGGTGGCCATCGCCCTGACCTGAGGACAGAGGGCCCAGGTGAGCTTGGTCCATTTTGATCTGCCCTTACCTTGACCTCGACCCTGTGCTGATGAAGCATGTTTCTCTCCCTCCTTGCAGAGGCAGCTCCTCAGGGCTCAGGGTTTTTTTTTTTTTAATTAAAATTTTTAAAAAATGTATTCATTTATCTATTTTAATTTGACCAAAGAGAGAGGGAAAATGAGAAAGCAAGCCACCAAGTCTGGGATTTGAACCACGGTCAAACATGTGGGAGTGTCCAGTGCCTTAACCACCACTCCACCTGATGGTCCCCCCAAGGGGGTTTCTGATTCACCCTGCTCCTGAGAGCGGGATGAAGGCTGCAGTGAATTACAAAAGGAAAAATGTAAAACAGCTCTCTGCCTGCCAGGTGCCCTGACTGCAACTGCAGGGGAGCCTGTGTTTCCTCCAGCTCATTCCTGGCCTCATCCAGTGATGTCCCAGAAAGGGCTGTTGTAAACTACTGGGGTGCTGGGACCAGCAGTTAGCATAATGGCTATGTCGCTGGACTCCCACGACCGCGGTTCGAGTCCCGGACCCGGCGGCTTAAACTCACGCCGGTGGAGAAGGGATTGCGGCGTGGCCATCCCCCCCCCCCAGGGGTGATTTCTCGCTTTCTGTCTCTCTGTCTTTCTGGCGAGCGCACACGCCCTATAGCAAAAACCTCTCAAAAAAAAAAAAAAAAAAAAAAAAAAAGAAAAAAGAAAAAAGAAAAGAAACTACTGGGGTGCTAAAGCCACATTGTTACCCAGGGACTTGTCCAGCTCATCTTGTCTCCATCTTCAACCCAATAGCAATGGATGTAAGATTTGCTACTCCGTTTTTAGTACTAGCTCTGTATGTCCCCCTCACCAACCCCAAATCCAGAGCTTCTCCCCACCCATTCTGCTTTGCTCTGAGACCAGGAGGCTGAACTTACAGATGACTTCAGTAAGCATCTCTTGCACTGGCCTCCCTGGTGTCCTATTGGGTTCATCCAATGAAAAGTAGTGGCTGGGGGACCAGCAGTTGGTGTAATGGCTATGTCGCTGGACTCCCATGTAGTCAACCTTGGTTCGAGTCCTGGGCCAGGCGATTTAAACTTACACCAGGCGCATGTGCATGCATGCCCAAGATCCTGAGAGGAGAAAGGAGGAAAAGGGATTGCGGCATGGCCATCCCCCCCTGGGGGGTGATTTCTCGCTTTCTATCTCCCTATCTCTCTCTGTCTTTCTGGCGAGCACACACGCCCTATAGCAAAAAACTCTCCAAAAACAAAAGAAAAGTAGTGGCCGGACATGGGAGGATAAAGAACAGCAAGGTGAAGTATCTGCTGGCCCTGGCTGCCCATCATGCCCTCCATCCAAGCCTGCCTGGAGGCAGGTTCTGGAAGGCTGGCGATGTCCTATTTTTTTTTTTTTTTTTTTAACTTGGGTAACTGTTACATAAGTATTTCCTTTATAATAATTCTTTTATAATATGCATTTATGTTTTATGCACTTTTCTGTATGTGTGAGATATTTTGCAATAAGAAATTTAAAAGAAAAAAAATAAGATTGTCTACTGTGTTGCTTTGTGATGGTACCTTTGTTGCATCCAAACTTCAGCACACAGCCTTGGGTTGATGGTCTCAGCCTTGTGTTAATGATCTCAACCTTGCATTGATGATTTCAGCCTTACATTGATGGTCTCAGCCTTACGTTGATGGTCTCAGCCTTACGTTGATAGTCTCAGCCTTGTGTTGAGGTTTCAGCCTTGTGTTGATGGTCTCAGCCTTGAGTTGGTGGTCTCAGCCTTGAATTGGTGGTCTCAGTCTTGAGTTGGTGGTCTCAGCCTGCACTGATGGTCTCAGCCTTGCATTGGTGGTCTCAGACTTGTGTTGGTGTCCTTTAGGGAGTAAAGGATCTCCAGGGCATTTGGTGGGGGGTGACAAGGAACAGAAAAGGAAGGGGAAAGAGTAGAAACTTCAAGCAAAAGCAGAACATTGGAGACAGAAGAGACCTGGGTGAACTTAATGATCCTTCAAGCCCCCCAAGTACATTAGAAAGGGGGTTCATGTTGGGGTCTCTACCTCCTGCGTGGTAGGGACTCAAGCCAATTCATTTAAATATTACAGAAAAGTGTAATCCTATAACATTGGAGAACTTGGAGGCACATTCACAACTCTAATGCGGGTCACCCCAGGAAGCGAACAACATGCTGTGGATGTGTTTGATAAGTGCGTCGCTTTCTGTCTCTCTGGCAAGGACATGCACCTTGTAGTAAAAATCTCTCAAAGAAACAAAGAACTGCTATTGTTTGCTAGAATTCCTTTTCCCACCCTCTTCTGCCCCGGGTGAGTTTTTCTGGTAGGGCCACTGTAAGGAGGGAAAGTAAATTGCAAACAACACAATCCACTCCAGTTAGACTACACATAAAAGGAAGTTATTAAAAGACGTTTGGCCCCAGCCATGATGGTGCAGGCGGTAGGGTACTGGGAAGACCCAGAGAAGACTTTCCAATGTACCACAGAGGATCCAGAGTCTGTGGGCAAGTCCATGAGACACGAGTGGAGCTGGGCCCTGGGAGCCGGGCTCTGAGAGCTGGGCTGGGCCTGCAGCCAGAGTCACTGAGCAGCCATGGCCTGCTCAGCTCTAAGTGACAATCGAAGGGCATTTCTGGGTCAGGATGTGCACAGGTTTCCAGGAACTGGGCACTGCTTTCCAAGTCTTCCTGTCGTCAAGGTGTCACCTGCTACCAGGCTGAGGGCTTTGGTACAACGAAAGTGAGTCAGGCCCTGGAGAAAGAGAGACTTGATAGAGGAGGGAAGCGGACAGGGCCACCTCCTTCTAAGAGGCAGAAGTGCTCAAGGGCTTCTAAAGGAATGTCCAGAAAACGAAGAGAGGTGGGACTCATGCTCTGGCCCCTCTCTAAGTTAGTCTGAGAAATAAAGGGTCTTCGTGTCCCCAGGCTGATGTGGGTCCTGAGGAGAATGGAAGGGGAGAGAACCAGCCATTGCCCTCTGTCTGCCTCTGCTTCCTCAGGCCTCCCCACCCCAGCCCGGGATGGAGGTGATGGCAGCCTCCCCCATTAACCACACCCCATGGGGTGAGGCAGGCAGACCGGGGGTGGAAGAGACACTTCTTCCCTGCATTCTGTGGATATGGTGCCCAGGGCCAAGCTGTGGAGGCCCCAGGGCCTGGCGTGGGCCCTGGGAGCCGGCCCTGCAGAGAGGCGGGGCACAGGATGAATTCATTCTTTCCCATCTCCGGCTGCTCCGATCGTAAAACCGTGGACACGCAGTTGCCCCAGGTGTGTGCGCTCCTGGTTTCGCTGGGGTAATAGTCAGGAACTGCAAGAGGCTGACCTGGTTTCGATGGAGCCTGGCTCTGCTGTCTCCCCTCCATTCCTGTTTCTGGAGGGGCCTAGCCTTGACCAAGGTCCCAAAGGCCACAGCAAGGGAGCCAAAGGGGTGCACTCAGAGGCCCCCAGGAAAAGCCCCTTACCCGGAAGAGGCTGTCAAGAGAGACCCAGGGTACCTGGAGAGGGAACAGCATCTGTACCCCCTGAGGGGAGTGTCTTCCTAGAAGTCCCCTTGAATCATCATTTACTCCACAAAGATCTGGAATCAGAACTGGCAGGACCCTGAGAGCCCCGCCCCTTTAAAATGCTTCATTTACAGGTGGGGAAACTGAGGCCCAGAAAGAGGAAAAAGGAAGCCAGTTAGTGACAGAGCCAAGACTTCACTTGGGTTTCTGGGCTCCCAGTCCTGCCTTGTCCCTCTGCCTCTTAAAGAACAGCACGAAGGAGCCATAGAGGGGACAGAAACTCCCGGAGGCACCCCTGGCTCCCGCAGGTAAACAGCAGCCACCCTCCCACCCCCGTCCCCAGCAGGCAGCCTCGGCTGAGGCTCTGCAGGTCCACAGAAGCAGCCTTGCCTCCTGAGACTCCTCAAGGCTGTGCCCTGTGACAAAGGCAGCCGGACCGGCTATGGAGTGGTGAGGCCCCAGGTCCAGCTCCCCTTCCCAAGTCCTCGGCGCCCCAGGTCTAGTGCCTTAGGTCTCTCCTTCAGAGGTTATGTCAGACCCCCAGGAAAGCATGTCCCTGGCCTGGGAGACCTGAGAGCCTCCCATCTCCCCTGCAAGCCCTGGAGGCCGACGGCCTTCCCAACGCTGCCTGGCCTTGGCTGGATTCCCTGGGTACTGTAGGAGACCAGGGCCCTTCCCCCCTCCAGGGCTCCTCTGCAGCCACGTGGTCCTCTTCCTCTCCCCAGCCAGGCTCATCTCGTTGCCTTTGACCTTCAGAACTCCTGGACAGGGCTACCTCCCCCGGGAAGACAGCACATGGGGAGAAGACTTTAGAGGCCAGCAAACAAGAGCTGAGTCCCTACTGGCCACCCGATGGCTTGGTGACCTTGAGTGAGTCACCTCCCATTATGAGTGCCTTTTCTCCATCTGTCTAGTGAAGTCACCCCCTCGTGGGTGTGTTTCTAGTGAGGACTGGGAATAAAGACACGCAGAGGGCTGCTCTTACTAACGCTGCCCAGGAGTACTTTCTGACTCCCCACC
The DNA here is from genome assembly GCA_026018925.1 of Tupaia tana. NCBI lineage: Eukaryota > Metazoa > Chordata > Mammalia > Scandentia > Tupaiidae > Tupaia > Tupaia tana. Next base: position 213,166,498 of record JAKSZU010000003.1, on the reverse strand, counting down.
CTCCTCTGCAGCCACATGGTGCTGGGCCTTGCACCTGTCACTGTCCTGGGCTCCGGGCTCAGGCTCTGTCCTTTCTCTCCCAAGAAGTGTGGTAACAGTGAAGAGGGCCCCTAGGTGTGGGGTACACATCCTGCCCTCCTGCAGCTTCATTCATCAGCTCCCCAAACTGGGAAAAACACTTGCCACTAATAACCAAACCGACGGTGGGGACCCCAAAACTGAAATGACTCTCAGCAACAAAAAGAAACAAAACAGTAACAGATTCTTAGCAATAAAAATAAATAGTAACACGGGCACCAACAGGTGACTCTTAAAAGCTCTAGGCAGATGGGGTGGTAGTGCAGTAGTAAGCGCTGTGCAGAGGAAGCCAGCTCCCACATTGCCGACCAGGGTTCAAGGCCTGCCCTGGGAGACCCGTGCAAACATGCATGCCCAGGATCCTAACAGGATAGAGAACTGGAGGGGAAAGGGTTGCAGAGTTACTAGGCCCATCAGGAGCTCTCTCTCTCTCTCTCTCTCTCTCTCTCTCTCTTACTGCATGTGTGTGCTCTCCAGCAAAATAAAAGCCAAAAAAAAAAAAATTGTCACAGCTAATGAAAGGAGGGCTGCAAATAAACTAACAAAGGCTGCTGCGAACAATGAGATCCTGCCTTTATGATCTCTAGAAAAGGCAAAACTAGCCACAGAAGGCAGTCCCGGGGTTGATTGCAATGGAGCATGAGGGAATTTTATGGGGGGGATAAAAAAATTCAATGTAGTGTTTGGCGATAGGTGTACGGCTGTTTCCGGGGCAGAGCTTACCAAACCATGCATTTAAAGTGGGCTGCACTGCAAACCGTACTGTGGTAAAGCCAGCAGGGAAAAAGTCTAGAAAATACGACCAAAGATGTGACCCATATCTTGTCTGGCCATGTAATAAGCAAACGATTCTCTCCCTAGGGAACTTTTAAGAAGTGCCTCGTTGTTTTGTGTTTTTTTTTTAGAGAGATTTTGCTATAGGGCACGTACACTTGCTGGAGAGACGGAGAGACAGTAAGAGAGAAATCACCTTCTAGGAGGAATAGACACACTACAATCCCTTCTCCATTCTTCTCTCGGGATTTTGGGCTCACATGCATACATGCCTGGCGTGAGTTTAAGCCACAGGTCCAGGACTCAAACCACAGTCAATTGCATGGGAGTCCAGTGATGTAACCATTACACTATCTGCTGGTCCCAGAAATGCCTTGTTCTTAAAAGAAATGACAAATTGAATGGCCAGGGAAACTGAGGGAGGATTTGAAGAAATACAATCCCAGGGCATCCTGGAAGAGGTGACCTGAATGAAGCAGACACTGTAGACAGGAGACTCAGGGCTTGGCGCACCCATTCCCTGCTTTCCTGCCTGATCAGACCTTAATGGCGTATCTGATGCCGGGCTCACTCATCCATCATGAATAATAAAGAGTTGTCCTTTAAGAAGGTAATATTTTCTCCTCTGACCCAGTGTGGGGCAGACCTCTGGCAGTGGAGTCTCTCCTCTGCTGGCTTCCAGAGATTTCTGCGGGATACCAAGGCGAGGCTCTCCTGCCTTTCTCTGGGCCTGGTCCCCCTGCCCTGGGCCACTGCCAGCTCCATCCGCTCTCTGTCTCTGCCTTCTCTGAGAAACTACAGCCTCTTCCAGCAAGAGTGCTGGTCCTCCACATTCCGGTCACCCCTGCGATGGAGGGCTTACCCCAGCTGCAGCATTTCTCCCTGCCATCTGCCCTCTGCCTTGGAAGTCAGGGCAGGTAGGAGGGGATTCTCTGCCCACATTTTAGAGTAAATGTCCACATTATGATGCAGCCGCCATTCGCTGTTCACTCACACTATTCACGAGAGAGGCCGCGCTCGATCTAGCGGAAGCCCAAAGGGAATTTCTTGGGCCGTGGACTGGAAAGTTCAGGACTTCTCAGTGAGGGTTAGGCCAGCTGGATTCAGGCCTGTCTACAGGAGACTCCTTAGATCTCTTCCTGTCTTGCGGTCTCTGTCTCTGCTCGTCTCTGCCCTTCTATACCAGGGTGTCCCTCTCCCTTCCTCCCCTCCCTTCCCCTTCTCCTAATGCCTTTTTGTCCTCTGAGTGGTCCGTCTCCCTCCTTCAGCCAGAACACAAAAGAGAACAGAAGAAAACCCTCGCGCAGGACACCTCTGGGTGAGCGGTCCACGACTTCAAATCCACAGCCTTGTCTTTCCGGTTTTGCGCGCGCCTTACTTTTCTGCTAGACTCGCTGGGCGTCCTCACAGGGCCAGGCACAGGGCAACTCGCAGCCCCCGGAAGGATGGGACACTTGGAGAGGCAAGGTCAGAATGGGGTCGGGGATGGTCCATGCTGGGGAGGGCAGCAGGGAGGACCTTGGAGTCGCTGATTCTCACTCCTGGTGTTTTAGTGCATGGAGCCCCCCAGGGCGGGAACAGATCCCGCACAGCCCGTCTTCTTCCCAGAGCTGTAGCCCCAGGAAGCTTTGGTCTGGGAGGCTGGGGCTGGGAGCTGAGGGCTGGGATGGAGCCCTGGTCAGTGTCAGCCTAGCCAATGCCAATTAAGACCCAGGAATCCCCTGTCCCTAACCCTGGGCTCAGATCAAAAGACCCTGGCCCTCCATACCATAAATCTGAAGGCGCCCGGCCCCCCAGCTAATGAGCTGACCTGGCTGAGAGCAGAGTGGGGATTCTAGGTCCTGCCCCACTCCAGGGAGCAGTGCGCCCAGATGAGGGACTCAGGGAGGCCCTAGGCCCAGAGCACCTCACACATATACACACAGCATACGACTTTGTGGGGCCCGAGGCCTCCATGCCCAGTAACTCCTGGTCTGTGTCCCGCGCTCCAGAGCTGCCCCCCATGCCCACTGCGTGGCCCCACAGGAATGTTAACCGCTAACATCTGGGTCCAGGAGACTCCGGAAAAGCAAATGTCTTCACCTCCTTTGACTCCCTTCACACAGAGGGCTCTCTCAATTTTAATTTGAGCTGACCTCTGCCCTGAGCTCCCAGTCCCGTATATTCCAGATATTTCCTGTGCCCTCGGACAGCCTTCCAAGCCAGCCCCCGCCTGACCAGGAGCCCCTGATGAGGGGGCACTGCTGGCCCCAACCATGGCCTGAGCTGGGCTGGGAGTCCCCCCGGCTCTGGGCTCTTCCTCATGGCCCCTCTCCTCCCCAGGGACCAATGGCGCCTCCCCAGGGCTCACCTCCAGAGGCCAGGGAGGGCAGATACATGGGTGCCCGCCTCCCTGCCCCAGTGATTTCTAACGACAATTATATTGGAACCACGGATGGAGCACCTACCCTGCCTCAGGTAACCTAGTAGCTAAAGTAGCTCCTGGGCCAGCAGGTGGTACGAAGGTTAAGGAGCTGGATCCCACATGGTGCTAGCTCTGTGGTTCGAGTCCTGGACCTGGTGGCTTGAGAATCGCACCAAGAGTGTGGGCATGCATGCATGCCCAAAATCCTGAGAGGAGAGTGGAAAAGAAGGGATTGCAACATGGCCATCCCCCTGGCAGGTGATTTCTCACTTTTCCTCTGTCTCTCTCTGGTGAGCACATGAGCCCGATAGCACAAAAAATAAATAAGTAAATAAAACTTAAAAAAAAATTGTTCCTGGGCCAGCCCCATGGCCATTAGTTAAAGGAGCCAGATCCCACATGGCCAACTGCAGTTTGAATCCCAGCCCTAGTGGCTTGAAAAACACACTGACATATTTGTATGTGTGTGCCCTAAATCCTGAACGGTGAGAGAGATGGAGGAGAAGGGACTGCATGGTACCATACCCCATCTCCCCCACTCTCTGGTGAGCATGCATGCCTTCTGCCAATTAGATAAAGAAAAGAATAGTTGCTCTTAACTTACTGATAAGGAAGCCAGCTCTGGAGAAGAAAGGGGACATAGTGCCAGCATATAGCGTAATAGTTACATGGCTGGACTCCCACGTAGTTGCCCACAGTTTGAATTCTGGACCCAGTGGCTTAAAATTCACAAGCGGTGCGTGTGCATGCGTGCCCAAGATCCTGAGAGGAGAATGGAAGAAAAGGGACTGCGACGTGGCCATCCCTCCGGGGAGTGATTTCTCGCTTTCCGTGTCTCTCTCTGTCTCTCCGGTGAACACACATGTCCTATAGCAAGAATATCTCTAAATAAAAAAAAAAGGAAAAGGGACATGGAGGACACACAGCTAGTCAAGGCCATGCCAGACTCATAGATGAGGGCTGTCAGGTGCCCTCCAGAGAGAGGTGCAGGCAGGGGTGCATGGTGCTGGGTGCTGGCCCACGGAGGGCCTCCCTTCCCTGAGGTAAGCAGCCATGGGTGGTCTACCCACCGCAGTATGGGGACCACAGTCAGGTGTCCACATGGAGCTTCCCCAAAGTCACGTACTCACATTGCGTGTCCCGCAGTCACATACCCACATGGCATGTCCCACAGTCACATACCCACGTGACACTTCCCATAAACTCCATACCACATAGTGTGCCCTGTAAGTCACATATCCACGTGGCATGTCTCATATGCCTTAAGTCACGTATCCACATGGTACTGGATCAGGCCTGCTGCCATCACACCGTGTGATACTCCCAACAGGTACCTCTGCATCTTGACAGATTTGGGCTAGAGCCGTGGTGGCCCATTGGTCTCCTCCTAGACCAGTTAAATGGCACCTGATCCCCAAGCCACCTGCCAGACCCAGGCTCTGGCCATGGTCTGATCTCGTGACTCCCTGTGAAAGCCTCTCTCTGGCTCCCGGCCTGCCCCTGGTCATGCCTGGTGACTCATGCTGCCTTTCCAGACCCAGCTCACCACAGCTGACATCACCTTCAGCTCCGCCCTTCCCTACAAGCCCTGGCCCATCTTCCTCTCAGAGCCAGGCACAGTAGAGCCGGGAAGGAGCTTTGGAAGCATCTGGGGCAGCCTCGCTTTGCAGATGGGGAAACTGAGACCCAACAGGGGCAGGAGCTTGTTCTAGTCTGAGGCTGTGGTTCTAAAGGATCTAATGGAGCTGATTTAGGGCTCTATGTGGATTGTAGGAGAAATAATCACTGTTCGGTCAGGAACTAAGCTCCTACCCTTACCCCTGCTCAGCAAAGCCCTGGACATCAGTGCGCAGACTCCTGGGGCCCACGGCTGCCCCTCGGGTCCTAACGCACCAGGTGCATCAGGATGTTCCCAGCCCCTTCCCACTGCCCAAAGTGCGGAGCGATCAGTTCTTTCTGAGAGACTGTTGTCTCAGAGAGTCAGAATAGTAGGGGAAGAGCAGGTGCAAATCCTGCTGAGAAGGCAGATTAATCTACGGCCTCAGAGAGGCCTGCACGGTGGTGGTAAGGGGACCCTTCAAGGCCCTGGAGCTGGGCGGAGAAGCAGAACCCAGGTTCCCTGTTCTCATAGAATGCCTTGGGCTCCAAAAGATAACACCCCCAGGAACAGTGATTTTCAAAGTGAGGTTGAGGGTCAGACAGCATCACCACAACCTGGGAACTTGTTAGAAATATAAAATGTTGGGCCAGCAGATGGTGTGGAGGTTAAGGTGACTGAATCCCACATGGCAGACTGCACGGTTCACGTCCGGGACCTGGCGGCTTGAAAAATGAACTAGGTGGGGCCAGCAGTTGGCGTAATGGCTATGTCGCTGGACTCCCATGTAGTCGACCGCGGTTCGCATCCCGGACCCGGTGACTTAAAATTCACACTGGGCATGTGTGCATGCGTGCCCAAGATCCCGAGAGAAGAATGGAGGAGAAGGGATTGCGGCATGGCCATCCCCCCTGGGGGGGTGATTTCTCTCTTTCTGTCTCTCTGTCCCTCTCTGTCTGTCTGGCGAGCGCACGCGCCCTATAGCAAAAACCTCTCCAAAAAGAAAAAAGAAAAATGAACTAGGCGTGTGTGTGTGTGTGTGTGTGTGTCCTCAAAACCCTGAGAGAGGAATAGAGGAAAAGGGATTGTGGTGTGGCCATCTCCTCCCAATCCCAGGGGCACTTTCTCACCTTCCCCACCCCATCTCTGTCTCCGGCAGTGCACAAGCCCTATAGAAAAAAAAAAAAAAAAATACAAAAAAAGGAATACAAAATGAAAATCCTCAGGCTTCACCCCAGACCTAGTGAATCGGACACTTTGGGCCTGGGGCCCTGCAGGCCCTACGGATGATCCAGTGCACGCTCACATTTGAAAAACCCAGCGTCAGGGACACCGGAGGCCTTTGGCAGGTCTTATACCTGGACAGCACCTGCCGTCTGATGCTCCCACAAGCCCGCTCTGCTGGCCATGTGATCCCTTCCTGGCCAAAGCAGGCAAGATTTTCCAGAGGGGCTGGAATGAGTCTCATGGCCAGAGGTGTGCTCTGAGAGCGTGGCTGCCCCAGAGTCTCACACTCCCATTGGCCTGCAACGGTGCCTCAGCCCCCTGCTTCGCTTTCCAAATCACCACTGGCCTTAGAACTCTGCCCTGGACCTCAGCCTGCTTCGCTGAGCCCTGTTACCACGCCATGCATGTGTGGCCTCCTTGCAGGGGTGCTGCACCCTCTCCCTGGCCCCAGCGACTGGCTGAAGTCACGTATAGACATACAACCATGTACGTCTGTGTGGTGGCAGCCAGTGCTCCCGTGTGCATGTGTGCAGTCTGTCCGCTGCACAGGGCGACTGCTGAAGAAGCAAACGGGGGGGATGAAATCGAGCTCATGTTCTCATCGATACCATCTCAAACAAGCAGGCGCTCGCCCTGCGGGGCACCTGCACATTATAGCGGCTAATCGGCACGTACACATGACAGCGGCTAGTGCTTCAGCGTCACAGTATCCTTCCCCAGGTTCCCTAGTTTCTGAGCTAGACCTCCCTCTGCCTTCCTGTGTCTACACCAGCTTGACCTTCCCCTGCTTCCCTGCATCTACACCAGCTGGAACCCCACCCTCCCAACGTAACCATGCCCTAATTGTCTCCTCTCTTCCGTGCTTCTCGCCTTGGTCAGCTCTCCCCTGTTTCTGCTCCTTATTCTCACCCTTACAGGCTCCCGTCATGTTCAAGGTGACGTAACAACCAGCAGTCCAAACATCTCTGCTGACTGAGGTTTGAGGTCATTTCATTACAGCATCTCCTGAGGCAGCCCTTTCAAGGACATGCCTGTCCGGCTCCTGGAAAGGGCTTCCTTTTATGGCCTTCTTGATGTTTGGTCTCTTGTAACTTCTGCACTATGGGCCCTGGGCTCCCTCTGCCCCCGGCAGTCTTTTAGATGCATGGCCACGCCTCATGCCACCTGCACCTTCTCTTCCCGGCTACAGTAACTACCCACGTATGACTTGGTCTCTTGCATCACTGCAGGTTAAGCTCTGCTACGTAGCTAAATTTTTCTGGACAATCGAACACCCACAAGTAGGCACCTAACTTTCCTACTTTAACCATTTGAGACTAAAAAATAATCTTTCCAAAATGTAATGCATTCTTTCCTACTTCTTGGAATAAATTAAAGCAGACATAATATGGCTTTTTCTTGGGGCCCTCAGATAATTTTTGGAGCCACTGCGAAGTGTTTTTAGTCACTTGAGTACTTACACAATTATTTATGTATTTATTTATTTGGAGAGATTTTTGCTATAGGGCGCGTGCGCTCATCAGGAAGACAGAGAGAGACAGAGAGACAGAAAGTAAGAAATCACCCCCCAGGGGGATGGCCATGCCACAATCCCTTCTCCTCCATTCTCCTCTCGGGATCTTGGGCATGCACGCACACGCGCCCAGCGTGAGTTTAAGTCACTGGGTCCGGGACTTGAACCACGGTGGACTACATGGGAGTCCACAACATAACCATTATGCTAACTGCTGGTCCAGAGTACTTACACGATTACTACAGAAATATAGAGAACTGGGAAGGAAGAACGGCATCACTTGATAACCTTTCCATCTGGGGCAATGACTAGTCACTTGTCATGTAACTTCCTGGACTTACTCTTCAGCAAACCCACTTCCCCAGTTCAGGGCACAGATTCAGTTACTTATTTATTATTGGTGAAGTCCCCTAAGCCCATACAGACAGTAAGCCTCATTCCTCTACACCCCTATTTCTTCTATTTCTCATCCACCCCCCCAAGGAAGTTGGGGGTTTATTCAGTCCAGGTAATAAATCCATTGCAAATGGCCGTCAGAGAGGAACTGGGCAATCAAGGGGCCTGAACTCATCGCCTCCGGTGCAGCACCATGAGGTCTTCATGGAAAATGGTCTTGCAAAGTCTGCCGAGGTCCTGCCTCACTGGTCCTGACCCTCACCTGGCCTGCAGAGACGTCCCAATCTTGGGCTCCAAGGCTCCTGCTCTGTAACTCACACTTCCAGGATCGCCCATGCTCCCCAGCAGAGGAGGAGTGAGGGAGAGGCAGCTGAGTCCCGGAGGGCATCCATCCCCAATGCCTTCCGGGCTCCAGGTGTACCAAGGCCTGAGCCAGTCACCAGTCCTGACACCAGCCCTTAGGGGGCCCAGCAGCCTCTCCTGGAGGGACACTTTATTCCAAACTTAGTTGGAACAATTCCAGCTTCAAGATGGAAGGGGTCTTTGTCTTCATCCCTCTCTTCCCAGCTGTCCCTCCCTGCTTGTCCATGCAAGGACACAGAAGGGTCTGCCCTTGTCATGCCGTGTTGGAACCTGTCCAACCCTGTCCCCTTGGCCTAGCCTATGAATAACCAAAGAGGGACACTCAAGGGACACTTCCCTGAATAAAGAAAGCCTATTCTTGCCCATTTTGATGAAGAAGCAGCTAGGGGTAACATTTGTTAAAAAGAAAGCAAAGTTACGATGTTCGAGGCTACCTGGGGCCACTGAATCTTCGGCGTGCCCATTGTCCAGGCCAGGGCATTGAGATCATGCGTGTACTTCCCACGAAGCTGAAGCACCAGCCTCCGGTTCTGACCGTTTCATCACTAAGCGAATTCTTTGCCACTGTTGGGGATTCCTCCCTTTGCCCCTAGGCCCAGCCCCCAGATCATGCAGCATAGGCGTGGCCCGGCCTCTGGGCCGGTCCTCCGGGCATGACCTCTGGGCTCCCGGGGCAGCCACGCTCGCTGGGGAGAGTTGTTTCCTTACCTCCTTACCCACGGAGGCCACATTTCATCCTCCCCTGAATGGCCAGGGAGGCCTCTCTCTGTCATCTTAGAGCAAGACCGGAGCCAGACTAGGACAGTCCCTGCTGTCCGTGCCCTCTGCAGCCCCCAAGACTGTGCAGTGGGGTCGTTCAGCGTGCATTTGCATGCGGATGTTAGGAGGTCACTTTTACATCATTTATGACGTGCATTTATATGTTGATGCTATGAGGTCATTTGAGACACTTAAATGTATTTTTCCCAGACAGGAAGAGAAGGAAACTGAAGGGGTCATTGTGCTTGAGAGCCGCCATTCTTTTCTCCAGCTTTCTCCTCTCCCAGTATCCCACCCCAGCTGTTTGGCATGAGGGCGCCCCTCTGTGCCCATTGCATTCTGCTAGTGTTGGGGTGAGGACAGTCTGCAACCTCCTTTCCCCCAACTGGGTCCTCTCACCTGAGACCAACATTTTCTTCTTTTTTCCTTTTTTTCTTTTCACCTTTATTATTATTATTATTTTATACATTCAATTGCTAGACATCATTTAGCTTATAAAGAGAAGGTACCCAACATGAACTACCTCAGACCAGCCCAGCTGAGAATACCGTACACGTTATCATCAAAGGTAAGAAACCACTTCTGTGTCCCACACGTCTTACCTCTCTATGCTTTCTCCCTTATTTCCTTCCCGACACTCTCCCCCTCTCCCACCTCCTTCCGCACTGAGACCAATGGCGGTCACCTCTGTGGGTGGGCCTGCTGGGGTAAGAAGCTGGCTCTGCTCTCACGCTCAGAGCCAGACACACCCCGTGTGCTGGCCTCAGGCTGGGTGGGACAGCTGTCTACCTTACCTGACAAGCCCTGCCAGGTGAGACAAAGGGAGAAAGAAAGCCACAACAGCAGCCCTTCCCAGGGATCCGGAAGCTGGAGGAAGAGCAAGAGGACTGGGGTCTCCCCGGGAGGCAGAAACTCTCCGGGGATGTGGCCTGGACACTGAGGGCAGGGGCAGCCAGCCAGGGCCAGGGCACCAGGGGCCTGGGAGAGTCCTGCCCTCGGGCCTCTCCAGGGCGGCTGCCTGGAGTTTTCACAGTTCACAAAACTGTCTATGCAACCAGTGAGATGCCTTGGGGCTGGGGGAAACCCAGGCACCCCACTTCTTCCTCTGGATTGATACAGGTGCATCATGTGTGAGGAAACAGCAATGACTTGTCTTGAAACAGCCACTGCCCAGCAAGTGCACCATTTTAATTCCATTTCATTTTTAAGATGGGGTCTCCTTTTTTCACAATCCTCCCATCTCAGCCAGCACTTCTTGCTCTTTTAGACAGGTCTCATCCGCCATGCCCTGCTCTTTTTTATTTTTTTTACTATAGGGCTCATGTGCTTGCCAGAGAGACAGAGAGAGAAAGAAAGTGAGAAATTACCCCCTGGGAGGGAATGACCATGCAATCCCTTCTCCTCCATTCTCCTCTAGATTTTGGGCACACACACACGCACATGCACATGCGCACGCACATGCACGCACACACCAAGTGTGAGTTTCAAGTCACCAGGTCCAGGTTTTGAACTACAGTCAGCCACATGGGAGTCCAGCGCCTTAACTACTACACCACCTGCTGGCCCCACGCCTTGCTCCTTTAGGCATGGTCTCACTATGTTGCCCAGGCCAGCTTGGGACCCTCGGGATTACAACAGGCATACACCATGGAGTCAGGCTATTTTCATTTTAATTGAAGGCTTCTTTGGAGTGGTCTTGCGGGAGTGCTTCTCATTCACATGCTCCTATCTGCCCCTTCATTTCTGTACCTCAATCTGCCCATTCCTCTGCCTTCCTGCCTCTGGTGTTATTATGGATCAGTGGTCTGCTCGGGAACTTTCTTTTTTTTTTTGGAGAGGATTTTGCGCATGCGCCCTCGCCAGAAAGACAGAGAGAGAGAGAGAGAGAGAGAGAGAGACAGAAAGTGAGAAATCACCCCTCAGGGGGGCATGGCCACGCCGCAATCCCTTCTCCTCCATTCTCCTCTCAGGATCCTGGGCACATGCCCAGCGTGAGTTTAAGCCACGGGACTCAAACCGCGGTCGACTACATGGGAGTCCAGCAACATAGCCATTACACTAACTGCTGGTCCCTGCTCTGGCACTTTCGGCAGCTCCCACTCATGATGAGATAAAGTCCAGATCTCATAGCCTGCATTCAAGTTCTTCTGTGGTTAGGGTGAGCACGCAACCTTGTCTGGAGCAGTCTAGTTTATATCTGCTGCCATGGAATCATTATTAGGAGCAATCCCTCTCCCTCAAAAAAAGTGTCCCAGGTTGGACGGCAAACGATGTGGTCAGCCTGTGTGCGGTCCACTGCCAGCCGGCGGTCTTGCTTTGACTCCTCCCAGTCGGCGCTTCTGACACTGGCTGCTCGTTAGAATCACTCGGGGGACTTTCGACAAATGCCACTGCCTGGGCTCGCCCAGACGATTGAATTAGTACAGAATCTCTGGGCCAGGGCACAGGCTTTGGCTTTTTTTATTTTTAAGTCCCCACGGGATTCTGATGTGCAGAGAGGGTAGAGAAGAAATGACCTAAGCAAAACAAGTGTCCTGGGACTCTGTCCCTGAGCCCAACTCCTACACTTCTGTCCCTGAGCTTTGAGGAACTCGTTCCCATTTCTGTCACCCCTTTAAGTGCTCCCCAAGCTGAAAAGCCCAGCTCCAATGCTGCTTCCTCTTTCATCTTTCCTGAGCTGGACAGGGCCACGCCTTCCAGCCACCACTGTCCTCTCCCTTCCACGCTACCAAAGACCATCGATAATCCGGGCCCATGTTTTGCCTCCTTCACACTCTGTGAGCTCGTGCCTAACTCACTTCTGGAGACCCCAGGGCTCAGTCCCAGTGCTTAGGAAAGACTCTGCACCTGAGGGAGTGACTGTCACTGCTGGCCTTGACCGTGGGCAGCACGACGCACCACCACCCCATGCCTCTCCACATTAAGTTTCTTATCCTGTGTGTGGCCATCCACTCACCCATGCATTCGAGGGTTCAGCTGCAGAACTGTCCTGGTCTGACTCGTCTCCGTCCCATAGCAGCCCTGCAGACTGTCTTGCACATAAATGTTACTGTGAAAGTCCTGATTGATAATCAGCTGACAAATGGCGGAACCGAACGTGATAGACTTTGTAAGGGAATATGATTTCGTCACAAAAAGGAAATGGAGTACAGACACGTGCCGTAATAGGGGTACGCCTTGAACACATCATACCAAGTGGAAGAAGTCAGACGCAGAAGACCATAAATTGCCTAATGTCATTTATACGCAATGCCCAGAATAGGCCAATTCACAGAGACGGAAAGTGGATCAGTGGTTGTGAAGGGCTGGGGTGGGGAAGGGGGGCATTGGGACTAACTTCTGATGATGGGTACGGGATTTTGTTGGGGAGGAGGCAGAAAGATCTGGAATTGGATAGTCGTGACGGTGGTACAGCCTTGTAACTGGACTAAAAACCACTTTAGAATGGTGACTTTTGTGGTATTTGAGTTATATCGCAATTAAAAAGAAATATTGGATGGTGGGTTTTCCCTTCCACACTGTTCTCCAGCTTATTTTTTTTTAATTCACAAGGATCACCTGGAGTGTTTGCAAAAAGTGCAGGTTCCTGGGCCTTGCCTTGGGCCTTTGGATTCCGTAGACTGGGCAGATCTTGGGAATCTGCATTTCATTGTATACCAAGTGCCTCTTCTCTGTTACCCGAGGGCACGAGCCAGAGAATTTCAGAGCCAACCTCAGAACCTCAGAAGACAAATAAAATTCTTTAACCTATTATTTGGGGGGGTGGGAAGCTGAAGATTTCAAACACAACCGAAACTTTGTTTTTAGTCTGCTTCTTATTAAAAACAGACTGAGACCCAGAGAAACCCCACTAGGGGTAGGTAATGAAGTAATCGTGATCATAATAAAAGAACAGAATGGAAAAACTGCCTGGCCGCGAGCAAACCACACAAAAAAATTGTCCTCTGCCTTCAGTGTTCGACTGAGCCATTCAGATGAAAATTCCCCACTAGCCACATGGGGAGCTTAATTTGGGGAAGGGGAAAGAAACCTGAGTGGATCGCTGCTCCCTGACCCCTGTACACACTTCCAGACACCCCTCACCCCCAATCGCTCGACATGCTCAGCTTTGGTTATGCTCTCTGTGATTAGGGCTTACTTTGGGGTTACAAGGAAGCAGAGCTGTAAATCGGTATTAGAATGTGATCAAAAGGAATGTCTGTATGTAATTATTTTGTTTTGAGACCCGCGTTCAGAGGCACTGGCTTTAAAGTGCTGCTTGGTCACGTGCTAGGCTCTCACAGACACAGGCACATGACTTTGGTCCCCATGAAAGAGAGAAGACAAAGACTGGGTTTTCTCATTGTTGCTTCTTTGTTACAGGATGGAGTCTCACTCCACCAGCTTAAAGGACCCTCTTCACCATCTTCCCTGGAAGTGTTTTAACCTTTGCAAGAGGAAGTCTTGCTAACGACCTCTTGCCCCGGAAATAGCAGTTACTGTAATTTGAGTACAGACATCCCTTGCTTAATAGAAATTAGCTGAACAAAACTCCAAATTGAATAAGGGGTACGTGAAGTGAAATAACATGTGTGAGGCGTGTCTGCTGTGTTCTGGGTACCAGGTTGGGCAATTTCATGTACATTTTCACATCATTCAATGAGTCATCACAGTCCCACAATGGAGGCATGATGAGCCCCGTACCGTGCTGAAGAATCTGAGGCTCAGAGTAATTAGTAACCTTCACATGGGTGCGAGGTTAGTAAGTGGCATTGTTAAATCAAGTAAAAGAGCTCCTCCAATAAACACCACCAAGGGCTGGACAGGGGGGTAGAGGTAATGAACTCTATGCTAGGCTGACCCACAGGGAAGGTTCAGCGTTCATGTTGGTATACCCCCAAATACACCGAATGTGCACGTGCCCATGATCTGGGCTGACCAAAGTAGGGATGGATCACAGCATGAAGACCCTGATAGGACTGACTCTCTTGCTTTCTCTCTCTCTCTCTCTCTTTCCTGGAAGAAATAAATAAACTTAAAAAAAAATTAAGGAACACAAAAATGGAAAATCTGTTGATAATCATGTATATGGTACTATCTTTGACTGAACCAATATATAGTGTATTTGTGATTGGAAAATTCATTTGGTCTGCTGTAATGATAGACAGTAAATGTAAAAAAAAAAGTCAAAGAAAGAAAAGTTAAGAGATTTGGGGTCAGCCTATGGTGTGGTTAAGGTGCTGGATCCCACCCAGCCCAGCAAACCACCATACTTCAATGGGCATAAAACCAGTGTTGCAATATATTGTGATTGAATGTATAAAATAAGTTAAATTAAAAAAAAATGTGTTGCGTTTGGAAATGGGACCATTACGAATACCTTCTGGTGATTGCATTACTGTTCTCCTGAGTCACGAGACCCCACCTGGCCCTCTGTCTACCAAGCCAGGTCTGTTGGTAGAAGTTGCCTTTCCTGGGACCAGCAGTTAGTGTAATGGCTATGTCGCTGGACTCCCATGTAGTCGACAGTGGTTCGCGTCCTGGACCCGGTGGCTTAAAACTCACGCCGGGCACGTGTGCATATGTGCCCAAGATCCCGAGAGGAGAAGGGACTGCGGCGTGGCCATCCCCCCGGGGGGTGATTTCTCACTTTCTGTCTCTCTGTCTCTCTCTGTCTGTCTGGTGAGCACATGCGCCCTATAGCAAAAACCTCTCCAAAAAAAAAAAAAAAAAAAAAGAAGTTGTCTTTCTTCCTCTCTGGACCCCAGTCAAATCGTACCTGCTATCTCTGGAGGGTGCCATGTTCCTTCCTGCCTCAGGCCTTTTGCTCCTGCTCTCCCTCTGACTACACTTCTCAGGACTCCTCTTCCCAATTTCATTCCTCAGCTTTCAGCAGAAGGAAGCTCTATAGAAATAGAGACTTTGCCTGGTTCACCACTGTGTCCCCAAAGCTTGGAATAGTGCCTGAAACATAGTCAACATTCCATAAATGTCTGTGAAGAAAATGAATGAATGAGTATCCCAGACTGCAGTTCCTATCTGTTTCTTGAGTTCACCCTCTCTGGGCCACATCCCCCTGGTTTAAATGCTCCTATTACTGACCTACTTCTCCCCATATGTATGTACATACAGTGATGCTCACACAGTAACATTTCAGTTCATGACAGATTGCATACACAGTGGTGGTCTCATAAGATTATAATTGGTTATACCAGACAGCGTGGTGTGTAGTAGGCTAGACCATCTAGCTTTGTGTAAGTGTGCTCCATGATGTTTATACAATGAAAGAAATCACCTAACAATGCTTTTCTCAGAAAGTTCTTGGTCATTAAGTGTGGGGTTGTTTGTTTGATCTCTGATACAGTACTATAAGCTCCATGAAGGACAATCCCTCTTCTGCTCACCTGTATTTTGTCTGTCTGTCTGTCTGTCTGTCTGTCTATCTATCTATCTATCTATTTATTTATTTATTTAGAGAGAGATTTTTGCTACAGGACATGTGCACTCGCCAGAGGAAAGACAGAGAAAAACAGAGAGACAAAAAGCAAGAAATCACACCCCAGGGGGGATGACCACACCACAAGCCCCTCTCCTCCATTCGCCTCTTGGGATTCTGGGCGTGTACACACATGCTCTTGGAGTGAGTTTTAAGCCTGCCGGGTCTAGGACTCGAACCATGTTCAACTACATGGGAGTCCATCAACATAACCATTACTCCATCTGCTGCTCCCTCCACTCATCTTGATACTCTTTGTGATGGTCTTATTATGATGTCCAATAAATGTGTGTTGAATGAATAAATGACCACACAAGTCTTAGGTCAACTCTTTTTGAGCTACTTTCATAAGAAAATACCAAGGGGAACTGAGAAAAAAAAAGAGTCAGGGTTCAACAGATGAGAAATGTACTTAAAGTCAGTAGGTGGTTCCGTCACATTCCGGAGACAATAGGGCTTACGGTGGGGAAACAGGAGGCAGGGGTGCTGTACCAGGAGCCCTGGTACTGTGCTGTGTTTTGGCTCCTATTCTTTTGGTACATGAATGAGACTTGCTTAAAGATGGTATTTCCTGATTCATCTACTATTCGATCATATTGCATTATTAATACACAAAGCTTACTGAAATTTCATCTAGCGTTTATATTCTTCTCTATGTATAATTTGTAAGATTTTCTATATCCTTAAGTTTGATTTTTAAAAGTTATGTCTAAATGACTAATTGTTTTTTTTCCCCAAAAGAATACATTCCTGATTCCAGAATGAGAATCAGTGGGGAATGAGATTCACTTAAAAGTTCATTGCCTTGTCGCCATTTTTGATGGAATGCACATGCTCCATTAACCGAGGGGACACTCCATGAGGTTAATTTGATTTACAGCTCATGCATTTCCTAAAGCAGATGGTGACAGGCAGAAGACATGGGCTGTGAAAGTCTGGAGGGATGTGTAAAATCTTCTTAGGAGCCAAAGGCTGTTTAGTTTTCATGGCTTGGTTTGTAGGGGCTGCCTGGCAGATGCTGATGCAAACCTCAGCTGCATGGGCCCAGTTTACAACATGGACAGATGGAAGCCAGAGACTGGGCTGGAACAAGCCACCAATTGACAAACGAATTCCCCACAGACCACCCTACCTCTTCCTATTTGCTGGCAAAAGTTTTGTCATCTGTACCCACCCAGGGACTATCACGGTCATGACATGCTGATGAGCGTGAGAGGGAGCTTGGTCCCTCTGAGCTCTAAAGACTGCATAACTTTTTTTTTTGCAATGAACATAACGCTACAATGAACACTGAGGCACAAGTATCTGTTTGAATCACAGCTTTCTGTTCTCTTGGGTACATTCCTAGAAGTGGAATTGCTGGAGCATATGACAATTCTAGGTTTAACTTTATCAGAAAAGGCTAAACTGCTTTCCATAGTGGCTATACCATTTTATATTCCCACCAGCAATGCACAAGGGTTACAATTTCTGTACATCCGTACCAACACTTATTTTCCCTTTTTTATTATTTTTCTATAGTAGCTATGTTAATGAAGTGAGTGACTGATAATTTCATTGTGGTTTTGATTTGCATTTCTCTGTCTACTTGCGATTTTGAGCAACTTTTCATGTGCTTATTGTCATTTGTGTAACTTCTTTGGAGATATTTATTCCTTTGACCATTTTTGAATTGGGGTGTTTGTTTTTTGTTGTTGAACTGTATGAATTCTTTCTATATTCTGGGTATTAATTTTTTTTTCCTTTTTTTGGAGAGGTTTTTGCTATAGAGCACGTGCACTCGCCAGAAAGACAGAGAGAGACAGAGAGACAGAAAGCGAGAAATCACCCCCCCGGGGGGGATGGCCACGGCGTAATCCCTTCTCCTCCATTCTCCTCTCGGGATCTTGGGCACGCATGCACACACACTTGGTGTGAGTTTAAGCCACCAGGTCCGGGACTCGAACTGTGGTCGACTACATGGGAGTTCAGTGACATAGCCATTACGCTAACTGCTGGCCCCTGGGTATTAATTTCTATCAAATATAAGATTTTTAAATGTCTTCTCCCATTTTGCAGGTTGTCTTTTCACTTTCTTAATGGTGTCTTTTGATGAATCCCTTTGCTCTTGTGCTTGTAAAACACAAGCATTTGGTTTTTGCTTTTGTTTTTGTTTTTGTTTTCAGTTTCAGAAGCAATATATGAATACAGGCTCCTGGATAAAACATTTTTTTCAAGTGATACAGGTAAGCTAAAGTCAATTTTAGGCTCTGCCCCCAAGTCCCAGCATGCTCCCAAGAGACAAAGTCTTATCGGTTTGGTATTTATTCATTCATATTCCTTCTGCATTTAATTTCATCAGTTAATTCATTCAACAACTATTTATTGAATGTCTTCTATGTGCCAGGCATGATCCTGGGTCCTAGGATACAGTGGTAGCAACGCAGACAAGGACTTGACCCTGGGTGGGGAAGGAGCAATCATAAATAAGAAAATCTGTAGTGTGAAAAGTATTGTAAAGGAAATAAACAGTATGATCTGATAGAGTGATTTGTAGGAGAAGGGAAACAAGGACATGCTGGGGAGGAGCCCTTCTTCGAAGTGTAATCACAAGGTAAGAGAGGATTTTAAGCAAGGGCGTAACTGATTTTTGTCTCTAGGCTATTACTCAGATTGACTTACAGAGACAAGTTAGGAGAAAGCTGATGCCTGAATGAAGCTACCTGAAGCAAGGATGATGAAGGACACCAAGAGTGGAGAAGGGGAGAAGTGAATGGTTTCAAAATAAGTTTTGGAGTTCAGTGATGATTGGGATGAGAAGGTAAAGGAAATAAAGGAATTGAGATTGATTCTTAGATTTTTGACCCAAGCAACTGAGTGGAGTGGTACCAATTTAGAGAAGACATGAGCAGGGGCTCTGCTCCACATAGTCATTCAGAAACCCAAGCACTTACCTTGTGACCCAGGCACTTTCCTTAGCACATGGTACCCACAGTTGCCCGAGGTGTCAGCATCAATCTGGCAGAGGGAGAAAAGAATATGGGGAATCATATAGAATAATGTTATAGACCAGACCTGGAAGTCACATGTGTTACTTCTGTGCACCTTCTGCGATGCAGACTTCAGCCACTTGGTCCCAGGAACAGCAAGAGGAGCTGGTAGCAGCACTGTACTATGCAAAGGGTTGTGAATTTCTGGTGGACAACTGGCTGTCCACCCCAGGGTGTGAAGACACAGGGGTAGTCTGAGCAAGGTATACAACAAAGGAGATTTGGGTTTTAATGTGGGACATACTGGAGCATGTGTGTCTACTGATGAGACTGACTGAGAAAAGAAGAATCTAAGGATGAGGGAGCAGGGATAATTGCAGGAAGGAAGTCCTCAATAAAGTGATGAAAGGATTGTCCTCTGAAAGAAGCAGGAAGGAGATTGGAGGCATGAAGAAAAAATAGTAGTGGCAGATATAAGGAGGGTTGATGGAACCAGCAGATGGCATAATGGTTACATTGCTGGACTCCCATGTAGTCAACCACAGTTCAAGTGTCGAACCCGGTGACTTAAAACTCACACCAGGTGTGTGTGCATGTGTGCCCAAAATCCCGAGAAGAGAACGGAGAAGAAGGGATTGCAGAGTGGCCATATCCCACCCCACCCCCAGGAGGAGTTTCTCACTTTCTGTCTCTCTCTGTTTCTCCGGCAAGCACATGCACCTTATAGCAAAAATCTGTCTAGTAAATACATAAATTTTTAAAAACGAGGGTTGGAGATTTCAGAGTGGGAGTCAGAGCTGTCCCTGTTGGGGAGCTTCTATTTGTTGTTGTTGTTGAAGTGTTAAGCAACGTCATCAGCTAATTGTCACATGGGGAGGGAATTTGGAAGATGTGAAAAGAGAAAATGTACAAAACAATCATTTTATGAAGAGAAACTACAGGGTCAGACAGTGTTCCACGATAAAAGTAATGCTCTGCAAGGCAGATTCACGTGGGACTGTCCCCGAACACATTGTGTGCGCGCGCGCCCATGAGCTGGCTGGCTAAAGCTGAAGGTGGATCACGGCATCGAGATTCCATTGGAGGGTCTCTCTTTCTTGTTCATGGAAGACGTAATTAAATAAATTTCAAAGGAAAAAAAAAAGAAAGAGAAAAGAAACTTACTAGGAAAACATTTTAGAATTGCCAGGTTGTATTGCATGGTCATTTGAGGTTTGTGGTCATGAACGTAAAATGAAAATTACCTCCATAAGCTGTGTGTATGTCTATCATCCTTTATGTAGTATTTATATACCAACTTGCATGGTTCCTGGGAGGGAACACACCAGAAGATGAAAATGACAGGGGCTGCTGGGAAGACTCCGGGTCTTGGATGATTTCATTGAACTACCAAACTTCCCTAGGACCACCTTCCCTCGACGCTGATGCATTTTCCTTTTTGTTTTATTCACTTTCAAATTTAGGTGTTCTGTTACTTGCACTGAAAGCATTCCACATTATACAAGTATCAGAGACTTTCTCCTTATATAATCAAAAGAAATGGGGGAACGTATGAAAAAAAGACTACATTTTTCACCCTGCTAGTCATCATTCTTTTTCTTTTTTCTTTTTTCTTTTTCTTTGAGAGGTTTTTGCTATAGGGCGTGTGGGCTTGCCAGAAAGACAGAGAGACGGAGAGATAGAAAGTGAGAAATCACCCCTGGGGGGGGGGGGGGGATGGCCATGCTGCAATCCCTTCTCCTCCATTCTCCTCTCAGGATCTTGGGCACATACACACATGCGCCCGGCATGAGTCTAAGCCACCAGGTCCAGGACTCGAACCACAGTCGACTACATGGGAGTCCAGCAACATAGCTATTACACCAACTGCTGATCCCATGTTAGTCATCATTCTTTAAAGATATGTCTTCATCCTATGTAGAATAATTTATTTCACCCCAAATCTTCAGTGATGAACATTTTGCACTTTGGGAATCTATAAAGCAGTGGGGAGCATAGGGCTGTAGTTAAGTCTTCATGGAACCTCCCCACTAATTTTTATTTTTTAAGTTTAAATTGTGGTAAATAACACAGAACACAGAACTCAGCACCTGAATCATTCTTCAGTGTACAGTTTCAGTAGTAACCATGGGCACACTGTGCAACAGATCTTTAGACCTTTTCGTCCTGTGAAACTGAGATGCCATACCCCTGAACAACCTCCATTTTCCACCCACTTCCAGTCTCTGCTAACCACCATTCTATTTTCTGTTTCTATTAATATTTTTTTAAAGAGAGGTTTTTGCTATAGGGCACAGACAGAGAGAGAGGACCAGCAGTTGCCATGATGGCTATGTCACTGGACTCCCATGTGGTCAACTGCGGTTTCCCAGTGGCACAAACTTACACCGGGCATGTGTGCATGCGTGCCTAAGATCCCAAGAGAAGAATGGAGGAGAAGGGATTGTGGCATGGCCATCCCCTCTGGGGGGTGAATTCTTGCTTTCTGTCTCTCTGTCTCTCTCTGTCTTTATAGTGAGTGCACATGCCCTATAGCAAAAATCTCTAAAAAAAAAAAAATAAAAAGAGAGAGAGAGACAGAAAGTGAGAAATCACTCCCTCAGGGGGATGGCCACACTGCAATCTCTTCTCCATTCTCTTCTTAGGACCTTGGGCACACGTGCACACATGCCCAGCCTGAGTTTAAGCCACTGGGTCCAGGACTCAAACTGCGGTCAACTATGTGGGGGTCCAGCAACATAATCATTACGCCATCTGCTGGTCCCTCTGTTTCTATAAATTTGACTGCTCTAGATACCTTATATAAGTAGAATGCAACATTTGTCTTTTTGTATTTCACTTAACATAATGCTCTCAAGTTTCTTCCATGATGTGACATATGACAAGATTTCTAGGGGCCAGCAGGTGGTGTGGTGGTTAAGGGTGCTGGACTCCCACGTGGCCAACCATGGTTCGAGTCCTGGACTTGGTGGTTTGCTTTCTTGCTTTCCCTTCTCTCCCTCTCTCACTCTGTCCCTCTCTTGTCAAATTAAAATAAATAAAGTCAAATAAAATAATTATTTTTTAAAATATTATTCTTTCTTTTTTTTTCAGCGTATTTCTTTCTTCCATGAGCAAGAGAGACAGGCAGACAGAGAGAAAGTAAGCACCCCTGACAGGATCCCAACACTGCAAACTACTCCATATCAACCAGCCTTGAATCATGGGTACAGGATGCCCACTATACTCCCAGAGGCCTCCAGACTTGAACCTTGGACCTTCCTGTGTGGGTTGACCTCAAAGTACATTATGTTTTACCACTGCACCACCATCCAGCCCCAGGATTTCTTCATTTCCAAGGCCGAATAACACTTCACTGAATGTCCACACACCAGGTTTTCTTTTTCTATTATTTCCTTGCTGGTCATTTCGCTTGCTTCCCGAGTTTGTTTTTTAGACAAAGAAGTACGTCTTTCCCAGAAGCTTCCTGTGGACTTCACTCAGATCTCAGTGGGTATAGCTGGGCTATAACTCCATGTCCTGGTGGAAGGGAGGATGGCAAGGGACTGTAGTGGTTTTTGCCTCTGAGGAGGAGGTGACGGGCTCCCCAGCACGGAAGGTATGAGACAGCTATGGATGTCACCACCCCATCAGGGATGGCCATAGTGGTAAGTAACACCTCTCTGAGGTAATTAAAATGCCTTAGGGGCGGGACCAGCAGTTAGCGTAATGGCTATGTCGCTGGACTCCCACGTAGTCGACCGCGGTTCGAGTCCCGGACCCGGCGGCTTAAACTCACGCCGGGCGCGTGTGCGTGCGTGCCCAAGATCCCGAGAGGAGAATGGAGGAGAAGGGATTGCGGCATGGCCATCCCCCCTGGGGGGTGATTTCCTGCTTTCTATCTCTCTGTCTCTCTCTGTTTGTCTGGCGAGCGCACGCGCCTTATAGCAAAAAACCTCTCCAAAAAAAAAAAAAAAATGCCTTAGGGGTCAGCCCATGTCACGGTGATTAAGGCAGCTGGATCCCACATGACTGACCACGTAGTTCGAGTCCTGGGCCTGGTGGCTTGAAAAGCACACTGTTGTATGTGCGTATGTGCCCACAATTCTGAAGTGGAGGAAAAGAGATTGCGACATGACTAAGCCCCATGGGGACAGTGGGGTGCTTTCTCTCTTTCTCTGTCTCTCTCTGATGAGTACATATGTCCTCTGGCACATAAAAAGAAAATATTTTAAAAATTTAGAGATGTGGGGCCCACGGGTGGCGTGGTGGTTGAGGGCACTGGACTCCCACATGGCTGACTGCAGTTTGATCTCGGATATAGTGGCTTGCTGTCTCACTTTCTCTCTCTCTCTCTCTCACTCTGTCCCTCTCTGGTCAAATTTAAAAAATAACTAACTAAATAAATAAATTTAAATGAAATAATTCTTTTAAAAAATTTAAAAATTTTCAGAAAAGTTCAGACTCAAAATGGTATCCAATAGACAACACGGTAATAACGCTGCATTTAATTTTGCAGCTATTAGGTTGTCGGAAAAAGTCATGAACATTTTTGCATAGAAAAATATGCCATGACTTTCCCAACAACCTAATATTTTTGAAAAAGTATTGTGAATGTTAAAGTTTCTTTAAAAGTAAGTAGATTTCAGGTTTTGTTTAAGGAAATTGATTCAAAGAAAGGAAATAAAAATTATATGGTTGGTGTGCAAAAGATGAGACAAAATCTTTTTTTTTTTTTTTGGAAAGGTTTTGGTCATAGGGTGTGTGTGCTGGCCAGAGGGACAGACAGAAAGCGAGAAATCACCCTCTAGGGTGGCCACGCCACAATCCCTTCTCCTCCATTCTCCTCTCAGGACCTTGGGCACGCACGCACACATGCCCAGTGTGAGTTTAAGCCACTGGATCTGGGACTCAAACCGTGGTCGACTCCACAGGAGTCTAGTGACATAGCCATTATGCCAACTGCTGGTCCTGAGACAAAAATCTTAAAGGTAGTAAAAGTAAACAAATCGTTTACAAGTTTGGGAGGGAGGGTGGTGAGGTTTAAATGGAAATAACAACACGTGAAGGCTTAGTCCAGTACCTGGAACGTGGGAATCTCAGTGCCTCACGTCAACGCCTGCTGTGTCCTTCAGATTAAGGTCGCCAGATTTAGCAGATAAAATCACATACAATATATGTCCCAAAGATTGCCCGGACATACTCCTACTAAAAGACAATTATCCATTGTCTAGCTGCAACTCCAACTGAACTGGGCCGCCTGGGTTTCCCTTGGCAGCTCTTTTCTTCCCCTGGAATAAGGGGGAACTGGGCCATGGCTTGGAGGTGTCACAGTGCTGCCACCCTCCACCAGGGAGTCGGCTGTGATATGAGAGGGGACCACAGTGACTTGGGACAAGTGTGCCACAGACAGAAAGGACCTCAGGGCATGACATTAGAGACGTACCACCAGGACCTGAGCCCGGAAACGCGCAGGGAGGGCTGTTATGAGTGTTCAGCTGGACCTGCTCTGCCCTTGCCACCTCCTCTCCCATCAGCACTGAGCCAGGCCAAGGGAACCTCTGTCCACAGAGGGGTCTGAGCCTGGCCCGCGGGCCCCTGGCATGGGGGACTCTGGCTTTGTCACTTCTCCTTTCACTACTCAGGGAGCCAGGCAGGCCGGGCCACAGCCCACAGAGCCTCAGCCCTTCTCAAGGATCCCTCCTCACCCACGCCACACACCAGACACTCGTACACACACACTCACCACACACCACCATACACGTCACACTGACATGTATGCTCACACACACACACAGCACGTACGCACATCCTCACCATACCCCACACACAGTTCAGTCCAGTGATGCGTGACCACACTGTCCACTTGCTGACTCAGCTCAGGGCTGAGGCTGGTCACAGGAGGGCACGTGGCCATCTCTGAGAGCTCAGGTGGGCAGGAAGCTGGGACAGTGGTGCTCAATGCCTGGGTGCGTTCAGCTTCCTCCCTGTGGCCGCTGCACCCCGGGGTCTGGCCCTACTGCCAGTCATGTTGCAGGAGGGGACGTGCATGGGGCATGCTCTGGACAGCAGACTCTTCCAGCCTCCAGGGAGAGAGGCCTCAGAACCTGGGACGCACACGTCTGCAAAATGGCGCTGAGATTCACACCAAGCCAAGGAGATTCACGAGACGGGTTCTCTGTCCCATGGTGTTATTCAGCCACTGTGGTCCCTTCCACAGTCTAGGGTGACGTGGTCACCGTCTAGTGCCCAGTCATGCACTATAGTGTGTGTGCATGTGCAAATGTGTGTGTGTGTGTGTCCTTCCCATAGAGATTGAAGCTGCAGGAGTCGGGACCCTTTCTTCGTGGCCCCACAGAGGCAGAACAGGTACGTGGTGGTACCCGCCCTCCTCAGCTCTGTCTCTCGTCCCAGCCAGGTGAGCGTATATGTGCACGTGTGTGTGCACGTGCACAGGAACGTCTAACCTCATGCTGTTCCTACTGCACTCCTCACTGTCAGTCCTTCAGGAATGTGCAGAGAGCTCTGGAGCTCATACAAGGAGCGCTCTCCTTCTGGGCTGCGTGCGCCAGCCCACGGGAGGCCTCAGGGAGGAGGAGGTTCGGTGATACCCCCTGGTCCCTACAGGGATCTGCTCTTGAAGGCCACCCTCAAGCCAGTTGCTCCTCTTCCTCTGACAGCTCATCGGCTATTCTGTTCTACCTGTTCTCACTCCAGATGAGCCCAGACAGTGAGGGCGTCTCACTTCAGAACCCACAGACCAGAGGCCCCCCAATCACCATCCACTCACATCGCCAAGGTGGGCCACCTGCTGGTATCAGCCAATATAGAAATACCCTGACCTCACCCTCTCTTCCCCTGGACACCAAGCCCCACCTGTGACCCGGCACTGCAACGTGCCAAGGATATGGGTATTCTCCAGGCCCAGAAAGGGGGGCAGTGAACGGGGTGGAAGGAAGTCCCAGCCCGGCATGCAAGGTGCCACTGCAGGCTCCCCACCTGCCACAGCTCACCCCCCGCCTCCTGCTTCTAGCCAGGGTTACGGGCGTCCTGAGCAGAGGCAGGGGCTCTGGGGCACATGACCCACACTGACTGAGAGGTGAACCCTGTCCACCTGGGGAGGTTCCAGGTTTGCAATCAGAGGCCTTCCCGACTATGCCAGGCATGCGTGAGCCTGCGATGCGGGGGGGGGGGGGGGGGGGGGAAGCTGGCCGAAGCTGGGGGTGGATTGCGCCATCAAGATCTTGTTGGGGAGGCTGTCTGTCTGTGTGTGTGTGTGTGTGTGTGTGTGTGTGTGTTTCTTGCTCATAGAAAAAATAAATATAAGCGTGAAAAAGAAAGAAAGAAAGAACCTTCCCAGACAATAGTGCCCCCGGAAGCTGTGGGCATTCCAGCACAGCAGGTGGGCCAGGCAGGACTTGGCTGGACAGAGCAGCAGAGCCTCCGCCTCCCGGGGTACTGGCCCCCGAAACACCCCTCCCTGCCATCAGGTCTGTGTCCCAGAGGAGCGGGGAGCCCAGACTCTCGGGATCTCTGGGCACGCACATGTGAAGCCTCGAAAAGCTGCCCGCCTGTCCACGTGGCACGCCGCCTTCGCTTCCTTCCCGAGTGAAAGGCCCAGAGAACACTCCCCTGCAGGCGGCTCCCCCTCACCTCTGCTACAAGGCTGGGCCACACCAGGCTCCCAGACAGGGTCCCTGTCTCCAGGCATTGGCTTCAGCTCATCCCTGCATGGAGAAGGACAGCTCTGAGGGGTGGCCGTGACACAAAGCCACCCTGCTTCCCCTGAGGGTGACGCTGTGGTATCAGTGACCATGACGTCTGGCGATAGGGGGGGTTCTGAGTCGTGGCCTGCAAGGCGGGGACCGCCCGCTGCTGGGCACCCCTCCAGCAGCCCAGCTTGGGCCTGACAGGCTGCTGCTAGGAGGATAGCTGACTTTTTATAGACATTTCTTGTGCAGCAAGTTAAATCGCATCTGCTCGGGCAGACGTCCAGGCCCAGGGCAGGCTGCTGGAGCGCCGGCCCAGGGCTCTGGCGGGCAGGCCTTCCTGCCACAAAGCTCTGTGTCTAATAGGAAACCCAGGTGGGGGCGCGGGCGCAGGCGGCCCGGGTTGCTTCCTCTATGGTCTATGAGCCCTGCTCATATGACTCGGCCTTTTCTTCTGTAGCCCTTCACGTGACTTCTGGGTTCTGGGTCCGGACATCCCTCCCTCTGGGAAAAGGCATCGGTGGGGAGAGCACGCAGTCACAGCTGGTATCACACGACGGCTGGTAGAAGCAGCCAGACAGGAAGGTGGGGCCTCGCTGGCCAGCTGTGACGGGGCAGGGAACCAAAGAGGCTGGCCAGATGTGGCAGAGGTCCCCACGGAAGCAGGGAGCTGGCGGTGGGGAGCAGCTCGGGGGACCCCACCCACGGGGCTGGCAGCACGGAGCAGATATTGCCGGGGAACTTGGGCAAGAACATGGGTGCAAGCAGAGCTGAGATGACCTTGTGCCCCTTGTCTCCCCACGGGGTGGGGGCATAAGGGGCTTCCACTCTGGTCCCCTGCCGCCAGCACAGCAGGCTTTGGTGCGTCACTTCACAGCCCTTGTTCCCCTCTCGATCCTGGGCAGCCCACTGAGGTGCTCCAGACCGTCTGCAGGCATTCCCTGGACACCTAACCCTCATCAAACTGTGTGTTCATTCTGGGGCCACAAAATCGCCCTTTCCTGGAGGAGCCCTGGCGTGTGAGGGAGGAAGGAAAGAGGTGTGATCGGGCAAAGGTAACGGATGTACAGGGGGCAGCACCCCGCCTGGGATGGGGTGCTGCGGGTCCTGCCAGGACCACCACTTCCAGCCCTATTACCCTCCCCCCTCCCTGGGTGCTTGTCAAGAGACAGACCAGCTGGAAGAAGAACACCTCCCCTCTTTCCTGCCCCCACAGGCAAGTTCTGAGCCGGGACGTCCCCTCTCCAGAGAACCTGCCTGTGGGCTGGGCTGGGGTCACTAACCCTCTTTCCTCCAGAAAATCTAGAGTAGTGGAGCTGAGCTAATCAGAACACCCAGCATGGAGGGACCAGCTAGCTTGGCATGCAAGCAACACGGACGCCCTTGATCTCAACTTCCAGTTTTATTGAGGGCCTAGCCTAACGCACAAGGTGTCATGCTAAGTGATGCTGAGACCTCTCTGAAGGCCAGCCAGCGGCTCAGTTTTTGCCTAAGGCTGCAAACCAAATCACCCCCAAACCACCCTTCAAACAGTAGCACCACATGAATATGTGAAGCAGGCGGGGCCCAGAGCAGTGGCTCTTCTCTGCTCCACTGGGCCTCAGCTGGGTGAGCTCAAAGGCGGGAGGCGGGAGTCACTGGAGTGCTCATCGCTCCCTGGCTCCCCAGCTGGGGAGACGCAGCAGCCAAAGCAGGAACAGCAGGGGCTCCTCCCATACCTCTCTCCATCTGCCTGTCCTCGTGCCTTCTGGTGCCCATTGCCTGGTGGCTTTTGGGTAGCCAGACTCCTTACGTGTAGACGTGGGGCTCCTGACGGGTATGTCTGGACCAAGAGCAAGCCAGCCAGAGCTGCGTCCCCTTCCCTAAACTAGCTGCCAGGGGCCCACTCTGCAGTGCAGAGACAACGTGCTGCTCAGGAGGAGCCAGATCCCACACGGTGACTGCAGCCAGGTCAGCCCTGAAACAAGCCAGGCATGCACAAGTGCCCGAGCTCAGACAGGCTGGAGGACTAGAGGAAGACCCCACCCTGTGGGCGGTGCTCGCCTCTCTCTCTCTCTCTCTCTCAGGTACATGCACACATTTGCATGTGTGTGCGCGCGTGCACACACACACACACACACACAGTCTACCATAAAGAAAAAAATTTTAAACTAGCAGCTGCAGCCACATGGCATCATTTCTGCCTCTCTGTAGACAATTGCCTGTTTTAGAGAGAGCTCTAGAGAATAAAGTGGCTTGTCCAGTTCACGCAGCAATTTAGGACTGAGGAGAACATTAAGCCACGTCCGATACCAAAATCCTCAATCTCTACTCAACACTGCCAAAGGACCACAGGTCCACAGGCAGTAAATAGTGGAAATTAGAACCTAGTCCTACCTCCGAAACCAACTTCTCGACTGATGTCGTTGGGTAATTGTCCACAATATCTTTCTTGGTCCCGTTGGCCACTGGTAGGCCTTCGTGGGAAGAAGAGGAGAGGAAGCAGGCCTCAGAATGCCCCGGCGGGCCTCCCTCCCTGCACCTGGGCCATGAGAGTCGATGCCCCTCATGGGCATGTTCCCTCGCTGGGCAGACCTGCCCAAAGTCACACGCAAAGTGTGCATTCAGACCAGAGCCCAAATCTGCTCAATTACTCCCGGGTCAAGGCATATCTACAAGCTCACCAGTGACCTGCGACCTATGACCTCTGCCAGGGGAAAGCTGGCCAACAGGAGCCACTGTTCCAGACAGACAAGAACTAGGAAGAAGTTCGTGCCATGTGGGACCCTGCTCCCTTGACCACTAGGCTACAGGGCTGGCTGAAAATGTTAATATCTTTCAGTGCCAAAGAGTGCGTTTGCACACAGTAGAGAGAGTCACGGTACCCTGCAAGGGGGCCTGGTCACACTGCAGTGCTTTGTCCTCTAATTCTCCATCCCACTGGGATCCTGGGCACCTGCAGGACTCCCATGGCACTTAACCACTGTGCCACAGGCAGCCCTAAGTGTCACCTTTAACACCCCATTCCTAGTCACGATGGCCACAGTTGGTAAGGGACTGTCTTACAGGAGAGGGAAGATAAGAACATTTATAGCATTACAGAAAATTCTGCCAGACAACTTGGCCTAGCAGGAAGTCAGATAAAGTGGAAAACAACGGGGCCGGCAAGTGATGTGGTGGTTAAGGCATTGGATTCCCACGTGGCTGACCACAGTTCGAGTTCCTGACCCAGTGGCTTGAAAATCACACTGGGGCATGTGCATGTGTGCCCAAAATTCTGAGAGGAGACTGAAGGAGAAGGGATTGCAACATGACTACCTGGGGGGTGAGGGTGGGGCGTGTGATTTCTCACTTTCCCTCTCTCTGTCAAGCACATGGGCCTTATGGTAAAGACTAAAAAGAGGAGGGCCAGCAAGTGGTGTGGTGGTTAAGGCACTGGACTCCCACATGGCTGACAGCGGTTCAAGTCCCAGACCTGGAGACTTGTTTTTTTTTTTTTTTTTTCCTCTCTCTCTGGTGAGCACATGTACCCTATAACAAATTTAAAAAGAAAATAACAATAGTAATATTAATTAAGTAAAATTAAATAAATAATTCTAAAAAATAAAAAGGAAATAACTTAAGTGAATCCCCCTTTCCCTCCAGGCCAGCCCTCCTGCTTGGCCCCTCCCAGGCCCAGGCCCAGGCCCAGCCCCAGCCCAGATCCTGCACACACTCTCTTATTTCTCTCCAGCTGCCTGACCTGAGGCCTGTCTGCAGCTGTCCACCACCCAGGGGCAGAGAAGGGGCTTATGAGGCCCTGTGGGGAGCTGACCAGGAGCCAGGAGTTCTGAGTGCTGCCGGCCTCTTGCAGGCTGGTGACTGCTGCCCACTGGGGTGGGGCCCCAGGGAGTGGCCTTCTGGTCTTTTTCCCTAAGCGGCCCAAGAGCTTTGACCAGCAGACCTAATGCTCAGAAAAGGAGGGTGCCGGGGCGCCAGCTGGGAGCTGGAAGTGGTTCTTCATGCCTCTGAGAAGCCACTCGGCCTCATCACAAAGCCCGGGCCTGGAGGGGCTGGCGCTGCCTGTTTGGTTCGCGGCATCTTTGATGGCCTCAGAGTCTTTCATGTAGAGGATGTCCTCCGCCTGGCGTCCTGTGTGCTGTTTGCTCTGGGCTTTTCCTTTTATTCATTTTTTTTTATTCATCTCATTAAGTTAGCTCTGTACAGGGCAAAGGAAGGCACCCAGCAGAAAAGAACTGCTACATAGTTTATGGGGAAAGGGGGGTTGGAGCTTGTTCCCGGCCAGGCTGGTGCAGCTGAAAGCGAACTCTGGTTCATCCACCCACACATTGGGGCTCCAGCGCCTGCAACAACGTGTCTTAGAATCTTTGCAGAATCCATGTATCCTTCTGTGGATGGACATGGAATCCGTATGAAGTCTTGCTGGAATCCATGCAGAAGTATCAGAAAATCCTTTCAGAAGCCACGTAAGATCCTCATAGAACCTACCAGATTGCCCACAGAAGCCTAAATCCCCACTGTCTCCCCACACACACACATCTGGCTGCTGCAGTGGAACTAGCAAGTCACCTTGAACTTGGCCTCTCTTCTCAGAGAAGGGCCACCTGTCAGACCTACGTCTTAGGTAAACGGAAGAGCCAGAGCCATTTTCCACGCTATGACTCCAGAGTCAGGTTGTCTTGCAACCCCTGGAGCATGACCAGCAAAGGCCTCTTTCAAGGACCATAGGTCTGCAAGTCTAGTCCTTAGGGAAGGGGAAATCATTTGCATAAGGACCCCTGGGCTTCTAAGGAGAGAGGAGGCCCCTCCCCTGCAGTGGTGCCGTGTAAGTCCCATGAGGTAGGGGGCTTTGTATTATATCGCCCATTTGGTCCTAGCTCCTGCTTCTGAGCCTGGCACATAATAGGTCCTCAGTAAATATGTGTTTGAAATGAAGATGTGATAGGGCCAGCCCAGGGCCTGGTGGTTAAGGCAGCTGGATCCCACGTGGCCAACTGTGCAGTTTGAGTTCTATTGAGCAGCTGGGCACGTGTGTGTACCTGTCCAAAATCTCAAAAAGCAGGAGAGATGGAGAAGGGATTGCATATAACCATTCCCCAGCGAGGAGAGTATGCTTTCTCACTTTCTCTCTCTCTCTCTTCCTCCTGGCAAGTGCACACACCCTCTGGTATATTAATAAAGAAGGTACACTAGCAGGAAAGGACCCTAAAGTCTCAGAGGAGTAGCCACTAAGGACCAGGCAGGCGAGAGGCCAACACACGCTGGTGCCAGGTACTGGGCATGGTGGTGGATGGGGTGGGCTCTCAAATACCAAGCCCTCCCTGCTGGATGTGCCTGGCTGGTGCAAGGAGAAGCCGAGGGAGGGGCAAGCCTTGTCAGCAGGGCTTCCTGGTGGTGGTGACCAGGAACCACATGGCCAGTCTGGGACCTGTCTGGGGCATGTGGCCCGAGTCAGTGAGCTGCCCAGTACACTCTCGAGAGTATCCTGACTAGATAGTCTTACTGGTTTCACTTACTAAATATTTTCTGGTTTGAAGGAATTCTTTTTCATTTTTAAGATATAATATGACCAGCCAGTGGTGTGGTAGTTAAAGCGCTAAATACCATATAATACCACACGGTATATATACGACACTCCTCAGAACAGTGAGACGGCTGTAGAGGGAAGTGACATAGCCTTTCTGAAGTTCCCTCCGGTCTCCCTGCACGTGATTTGCTTTACAAACCTCATCCAGAGCATCTTTCATGCTAATGAGCGAATCTGGGGAGCAGGTTTAGATAACTGCATCGACGCTCTTGCTAGTCACTTCTTGCATGTGAGTGACTGTCAAGGCAGAGAATGGGTGGAAGGAACTACAGACATGAAATAGGCTGAGTTGATATTACTGAGGTTTAGTGGTAGATTCCAGAGAGGGGGGTTATTAGCCTATTTTTTAATTTTCTGATATAAAGTTCGAAAAGAAGTGTCCCAGAGTCAGCAATAAACATGGTCGTTCTATTGGGTTGTTGGAAAAATCGTGACATATTTTTTCATGTTTTTCTTTTGGAGAGGTTTTTGCCATAGGGCGCATGTGCATGCCAGACAGACAGACACAGAGAGACAGAGAGACAGAAAGTGAGAAATCACCCCCCAGGGGGTGGCCACGCCACAATCCCTTCTCCTCCATTCTCTTCTCAGGATCTTGGGCACGCACGCACACGCGCCCGGCGTGAGTTTTAAGTCACCGGGTCCGGGACTCGAACCGCGGTCGACTACATGGGAGTCCAGCGACATAGCCATTATGCCAACTGCTGGTCCCATTCATGTTTTTCTATACCAAAATTCATCATGACTTTTCTGACGACTCAATTGTTTGATGGGCCTCAACCAGGCAAGATTTGGCCACAGGGGACCTCTTTGGTTGTCACAGTTTGGAGGGGTACAGCAGTTGCTACTGTCACCCAGTGGGTACAGGCTAAGAATGACGCCAAAGGTTAAGCCGCACAGGTCACCCCCGCAACAGAGACCTCTCCAGCCTGAAATGTTGACTGAGCCAAGGGTGAGGAACGCAGGGTCCATGGAATTGTCTGCGGGTTGCTTTAAAGCAGTGCCATGGGAGAGGGGGGCATGACACCTGTGTGTTTGCTCACCGTAGTTTACGCTCTAGAGATGACTAACGTGCACAGAATGTCACTCACATGCAAGAAGTGACTAGCAAGAGCATCGATGCAGTTATCTAAACCTGCTCCCCAGATTCGCTCATTAGCATAAAAGATGCTCTGGATGAGGTTTGTAAAGCAAATCACGTGCAGGGAGACCGGAGGGAACTTCAGAAAGGCTATGTCACTTCCCTCTACAGCCGTCTCACTGTTCTGAGGAGTGTCGCTGCCCTGGCTGGCTCTCAATGCACGCACACACACGTGTGCATGTGGATGCACACACGCACACACACAGGTCCCTGAGCTGCACTCAATGGCCTAATGACTCTTTCTCAGGGTCTCAGGTTGCCTGCCTGACAGATTCTTCCTGCCTGCCGGTCCCACTCCGTGCTGCCTCCCATTGAGCACACAGGTGCCTCCAAAACCCTTACTGCCAGCTGCCTGACTCCAGGACCTCTCCTTAAAGGTGCACCTCTGAAATAGAAATGAGCTCCCGGAAGACCAAGACGCCTCCCTGGAGACCAGTGCTCCACTGCTGGGGCTCTTGAGAGGAAGCTCTAGCATCTCTCTTTGCAGCTGCCTCCACCTCCATCAGAACTTGCAAGGTGGGGGCCAGCAGGTGGTGTGGTGGTTGAGGCTCTGGACTCCCACATGGCTGACCACGGTTCGAGTCCCAGATCTGGCAACTTGCTTTCTCACTTCCTTTTTTTCTGGTCAAATTAAGATTAATTAATTAATTTAATTTAATATACTAATTCTTTTTTTTTGGAGAGGTTTTCGCTATAGGGCGCGTGCGCTCGCCAGACAGACAGAGAGAGACATAGAGACAGAAAGCGAGAAATCACCCCCCAGGGGGGATGGTCACGTCGCAATCCCTTCTCCTCCATTCGCCTCTCAGGATCTTGGGCACGCACGCACATGTGCCCGGCATGAGTTTTAAGTCACCAGGTCCGGGATGCGAACCGCAGTCGACTACGTGGGAGTCCAGCGACATAGCCATTACACCAACTGCTGGTTCCCAACATGCTAATTCTTGAAAAGAAAAGGAAAGAAAGAAACTAGCAAGGGAAGCTCAGTGTGGGAGGGAGAAGGGGATCCTGGGCGTCCCATAATTTGCCATATTTCTCCCTTACCAAACCACTTCAAGTAAACATACATGGTTAAAAACAAACACAAAAATAGCATGCTACTTCTAGGCCCCTTTCCTCCAGCTCCCTGCAGTCCTGCCTGTCCAGGGGGCCTGGAGCCCCTGAGTTCTCTGCCACAGCAGAGACCCTGAGATCTCTACCACAGTGGCTCTGCCCCTCTGAGGGCACATGCAGGCAGCTCTCCCCGTCTCCTCATCTGTCAGGATTCTCTGGGCCCAGACTAGGCTGGGTGTAGTCACTCCGGCTTTCTCACAGCAGACTCAGGCCAGAACCCCCTCACCCACTCCCACGCGCAGAGAATGTCAGGGAGTGTGGGCAGAACTTAATTGCCTGACAAGTTCAGATTTGCATCTCTGATCTGCAAACCCAGCAGTGGGGGAGAGAACACGGGATTTGGGCACCGATGAACCTGGGCTTGAAAGCCAGCTTTGTCACTTGCACTGTGTGACCTTGGGCAGTCGCTTCACACGCACGCACGCACGCGCACACACACACTACCTGGATGTCCTCACCTGGGAACCGAGGAGAGTTGTACCTCACTCACAAGCGAGCGTGGTGGGGGTGCTTCAACAACGTGTCCGGGCGGCCC
Organism: Tupaia tana; assembly: GCA_026018925.1. Taxonomy (NCBI): domain Eukaryota; kingdom Metazoa; phylum Chordata; class Mammalia; order Scandentia; family Tupaiidae; genus Tupaia; species Tupaia tana. The sequence goes on along the minus strand of JAKSZU010000003.1, from coordinate 213,131,900 downwards.
AGCCCAGCACCGAGTGGCCGCTCATTTTGGGTGGATTGGCAGAGCCCAGTAACAACTGTTCCAGCTCGGGTTCCAGGCACTGGGGTTTCCATGTTACTGACATAGTAAGCATTTATGCACCCTGTCATAACAGTTCTACAAGGACAGCATTATCAGCAGCGGTAACACCTTTTTATAGTCCAGAAAACTGAGGCACAGAGAGATTATGTAACCTAGCCAAGATCACACAGCCAGGAAGTTGATCCAAGGCTTTTGGGCATTGGTGCCCACACTCCCACCCTACCTCCTGTCTACAAAGAGACCTCGTTAGATTCCGTCAATCTGTTCACGGAGGGGCTAGGCGGGGTGGCGCAGTGGTAAAACATGATGCTCTACAAGGCAATCCCACATGGGAAGGTTCCCAGTTCAAGTCTAGAGACCTCGAGTATGCTGAACACATGTTTGCCGCTGATCTGGAGCAAGCTGACACCTGGGGGGAGTTATGCCACTGGGACCCTGTTGGAGGGCCTGCCTGTGTGTTTCTCTCTTCTCTCGTTTGTGGAAGAAATATTTCTTACCAAGGAAGCAGGAGAGGTGGTCTCAGCCCCCTGTGGGGTCCTGCAGCGCCTCTGGCCCAAGACTGCTAGGGGAGTTTTGCTGAGACCTGGCAGAGGCGGCCCTGCCCTGTCACGTCTTCCTCCGCAGCCCGCTCGCCTGCCAGGCGGTTTGAACAATGATTAACCAGCAGCGGGCAGGCCAGCGCAGGCCGAGGTGGGCACGGCGGGTGAGCTCACCCCTTGCACAACGGCTGCCGCACCCACCGCCCGGCTTGGGGCTGACCTGGTGGGCAGGGCCGGGCAGGCTCCCAGAAGCTGGGAAGATGGCCCTGAGAGGGGACAAGGAACAGCCTGGCCACACATGAAATGTGACCCAGCCCCATTCTGGGGGCTCCTCCCACCCACCCTCAGCCTGTGCAGACCCCAGCCCTGTGTGCCAGGTCCCTGGTGCTGTAGTGAGACCTACTCTCCCAACGCTGTCCCTGACAGTGTCACCAGGCCTGCTCCATGCTGCTCCAGCCACAGAGCAGCACACGCTAGGCTGTCCGGAGAAAGCTGGAGCTGGATGGTCCTGTGACTCCCCTCACTTGCCTTGGGGCAGCTGGAGCCAAGTCTCCGGCTCCTCCCCTGAGCCCTGCAGAACCCTGCAGAGCCCTGACCCCAGCCCTGCTCCACGAGAATGCACAGACATGTGCGTGTTCCAGGCATGTGCACCCACACACCAGCCCAGGGCTCTTTCCTGGGAGCCTCTCTGGGGCGTGCAGAGCCCGCGTGGTGGTGGTGGACTCTCAGTAGACTGAGCCAGCCCTGCCTCCAGACCCCGCTGTCTCCACACTGGCCCTGGCCCACTCCAGCCTCGCCCTTTCTCGGGCCTCTTGTTTGCTGGGTGGAGCACGGAAGTCCTTGGTCCTAAATAAACTCTGCGCCGGTTCAGCTTCAGAAGCTGGGAGCTCGGAGAAAGTTGGGGTGTGTGTCAGTGGGAAGGGGAGCTGGGGGGTGAGGGGTGGGGTGCCACAGGTAGCGTTATTGGCCTTCTCCCCATCCCTGCGCCCTCACCTCAAGATTCCAGCAAGGCTGGGCCCTGCTGATCTGAGACGTCACTGGGCCTCTCCGGGTGCCCTGGGAGAACCAGGAGCCTGGGGCCTGGCTGGGCCCGGACTCCTCCTCGGAGCCTAGGGACACGTGACATCACGGCTCTCCGAAGGCCTGTAGGCATAATAGAAGGGTGGGCTCCTCCTGGCGGAGGTCTGCCCTGCTTTTAACCCAGATTCACCTGCCCAGCTTTGGGGACTCCAGGTTTCGGGCCATGAACGTTGGGCACATCCTGCTTATTCCCTTCCAGCCCAGGCTGTGGGGGTCTCCCGGATCCTCTCAGGATGGTGCGAGGCCTGGTGGGCCCTGCTTTCTCCCACTTCTTGAAGCACCTTCCCTGTTCACCGGGAGCTCTCCTGGCCGAGCCCTGGGGATGAACAGGGCGGACAGAACCCTTTGCTGCCCGGATACATAACCGGCAGAGGACGGTGTGAGCACCCCCGGTAGAGCAGGTGCTGGCCGCTGTGCACGTGAGGTCCTAGAGAGCCCCGCCCACACACCGGGTTCACTCTCAGCCATTCACATGTGTTTACTTATTTAACCCATGAACCACACAGGAAGCCTATGAAGTTGGTCCTTTCTAAAGAAGAGAGAAAAGTTCTGTCTCTCTCTCTCTCCAGTGAATGCGCATGCCCTATAGCAAAAATCTCTCTCTAAAAAAAAGAGAAGAGAGGAAAAAGTAAGGGACAGAGGAATTAAACAACCTACCCAAGGATGAACAGAGTGTACGTAGCAGGGCCGGGATTCAAACCCGGGTAGCCAGCTCTGGCCCTGTGTCCTCAGCCTCTGTTTGATGCTGCCTTTGGGAGCCTCAGGGAAGGCCAGGGGAAGCTTCCCAGTGGTGTAGACCATATGTGACTCGAGCTGAAGGATGATGGGGATCCTCAGACAGAGAAGCAGCACAGAGTGACATGGACAGAGGAGAGGGAGGCTCCGCGGTGTGGACGGGGGATTCCTGTATTTCTTTCCACCGCCCCGCTTGTTTGTCTGCTGTAATGAGCAGGTGTTCAGAGCTACAGGTGAAACTTAAACACACGCACGAGGACAAATTAGAGGCTGAGCAGGTGGAAGGGGAAGCACCAGGGAGAGGGAGGAGGGCCAGGGGAGTTGCGGCTCTGGCTCGAGCAGCTACAGGCAGAGAGATCTGAGACACTAGGGAGAGAGGCAGGTGTCTGAGGTCAAAGTGGTGAGATCCTGGTGGTGCCGGCAGGACGTCCAGGTAGATAACGGCACAGGTGTAGCCCAGCCTTCCTAAACCCCAGTCCTCTATCAATTTTAGCCACGACCTCTCCAGTAATCCCAGATGAGCCACCATGTTGAGATACCCTAGGCGGGGACCAGCAGTTAGCGTAATGGCTATGTTGCTGGACTCCACGTAGTCGACTGTGGTTCGCGTCCCGGACCCGGTGGCTTAAAACTCACGCTGGGCGCGTGTGCGTGCGTGCCCAAGATCCCAAGAGGAGAATGGAGGAGAAGGGATTGCAGCGTGGCCATCCTCCCGGGGGGTGATTTCTCACTTTCTGTCTCTCTGTCTCTCTGTCTGTCTGGAGAGCGCATGCGCCCTATAGCAAAAACCTCTCAAAAAGAAAATAAAAAAGATGGCCTAGGCGCCTTGGAGAGAGGTCCATGAAGAAATGGCTGCTGGCCTTCTCTTCTGCTTCCGGTGCAAGGAGAAGGCTGTCAGCTGCATGAGCAGAGTTGGGTGCACACTGGGGCCCTTGGGACAGGTTTGGGCAGGCTCTAGCCCTGAGGAACCATGGGTTAAATAAGCCAGAGTAGGGGCCAGCAGGTAGCATAGTGGTTAAAGTGCTGGACTCCCACATGACTGACTGCAGTTCGAATCCTGGACCTGGCAGTTTGAAACTCACACCGGGTGCATGTACACGTGTGCCCAAGATCCTGGGAGGAGAATGAAGAAGAGATTGCAACTTGGCCACCCCTCCCCCCACCCACGTGTGATTTCTCGCTCTCTGTCTCTCCAGTGAGTGCATGCGCCCTATAGCAAAAATCTCTCCAAAAATAATGATAATAATAATAATAATAGTAACTAAAATAAAGTCAGAGTGGCAGCCAGTGAGGTTGAGGAGAGATGCTTTATCCAGGTAGTCAGGGAGGCTGAGCCTGCCGAAGCACTTCCACTTGGTAGGTGTTTGGTTTAAACCCTCCTGTGGCTGCTCATCCCTTGAGCTGGCAGGAGGCAGGAAAGCGGATCTGCAGGGGGCGTCCTAGGGCTGGGGCAAGACCACACGTGGCGGGGGGAGCCCAGGTCTGCAGCCCCTCCAGGGCTTCCGTTCCTTCATGATCTGCCTGCCTGCTGACTACATTGCCCTTCCAGAAACAAACACTTGATTGAATATTTCTCAACTGAGTCACTGTTCAGTTTGCCCTCTCCCGGGAATTCAACACACGCTGGCTTCCCCTCCATCGGTCTGACCACAGTCATGCATCACACTCTCCTGGGCGGGCTTTGGGGCTGCTCTGCTCTTCCTCACCCACAGAATCCCATGCAGTTAGGTCCCAGAGGGGCTGGCCTGGCATGGCCTCAAGGCTTATCTTATACATGCACTGCCTTTGAGGGGGCGGTAGTTTGCACAGTGCTTCTCTCCATTTGCCCACAGGGAATTACCACATCTCCTAAGAGCTTGGCCTGCCTTCAAGGCCCCCTGCCCCCAGACCCTCCAGCCCCAGTCCACAGGTCTGGCATTTGTTACTGTCTGGTCAAGGCCTGATTCAGCCATGTTGCCTCACAGGCCACCTGGCCTGCAGACAGCTAACGCCTGGGGCAACCCAGGCCTGACCACCTGGATGGTCAATTCTGACTGTTACGCAGTTTCCAGGAACACTGGATAGACTTCAGCCTTCGTAGGCTGAGTCAGGGCCACGGTAGGGCCAGGGCCCATGGGATAGCCCCCGACCCACCCTGACTCATGTGAGGTGACGCTGAGACCTGGGACCTCTCCTTCGTGTCCCCCAGCAACTGGCCCTGCACCCCCTGCGCAGAGCACTGGGCGTGTTTGCTGGCTGCATGCTCACACCCTGAGACTGCTGAGGATGCGGGCTTTCCAGAAGACCTTTCAGGGGCTCAGCTATTGAACCCACGCCATGCTAGGCGTGAAGGAATTGAACTCCAGTTCCAGAGTTCCGGTTGTGGCATCAGGATGGGGGTGGGTGGAATGCTGCCACACAAAAAGTTAGCATGTGTGTTTCTGCCAAAGCATTTCCACTCGGACTCCATGTAGGATGTGGGTCTTCCCACCACAGTTCCTCATTAACACCAGGATAGGACAATGAGGCCCATAGACTGCCCCACAGGGCTGAGATTCGGGCTGGGGACCTCACGTCTCACGTCAGAACAGCCAAGGTATACAGAGCCAGAGGGAGAAAGCCTCCGTAGAAATCGATAGGGGGACTCCCCTTAAAGCAAAGCATGGACCTTCCAGCCCAGCCTGATGGTGTTGAACCAGAAGCCGGGTGAGAGTCAGCCACCCCAAGGAGGCCTTCGCACGGGCTCCTTGGCTTGGGCAGGTCCTGCGTGGAGCCCACTGCCCACCCCTCATGGCCCAGCCCATAGAAGGAAAATGGCCGTGGTTTTTGCTAGATGGTGGCTTTGCTCGGCCATTCTCAGCGAACCTTCTGAGGTCCCCAACGGCCCTGAAGAGGAACCCAGAACCGTGTCGTGTGGGGGCTGAGGGCTCAGTACCAGGCTTCCCCTTCTTGGCGCCCTGAGGAGGGAAGCGGGCACAGAATCAGCCCTGAATGGGAAGATCTGTTTCCCACGGGGATCCCCCTGTCGACTTGCTGAGGCACGGACCCCCACACACTCCACGGGGCTCTCAGAAGATCCCACAGGAGTAGGAGAGTCAGACTCTGGCGCTCTGCTGAGAGGAGTCTGCCTCCCTGGGCTCACTCTGGCTATGCGCACCTTATTGTCAGGGAGTAGGTCAGGAGCCCCAGGGGTCATTTGAACAGGAAGTCCTCGGGTCGCATCAAATGTTCCAAGTCACGAACTCTCCATTGAACTGCTTTTCAGGAAGTCATCAGTCTCGCTAGCAGGATGTGGGGTGGCCCAGTGTAACTGTCACAGGTCCACGGTGACATCCACTGGCCCCTCCACTCAATGCTCTTGGCTGGCCTCCCCCACAGCCCAGCATGGGGAGAAGCCATCTGAAAATGACCTGGAGCTGCAGAAAGAGCCAGGAGGGCTGAGCCCATAGCTGACACCCCAAACATTGGTGAGAGAGCCAGGACAGCACCTGTGCTCAGGATGGTGGAGGCAGCGAGGGGTGTCTCACCGTCTCCGCGTGCTCATTCCTACCTCTCTCTCTGGGCTCTGCGTCACCGGTGTGTCACTGGGCAGCTGGCTGGACGGAAAACTGCTCAGTCTAATCCTGCCTCCCACGGCCATCAGCCGTACCCCTCTCCCTCGTGTGCCCGAAGGGAAGACTCTGAGGCTCAGAGCAGAAGGTGCGCAGAGGCTGAGCTGCTCCTGTGGCAGCTTCTGGGTCTGCCTCCACCTCAGGTCCCCTGATTTCTGGAGGTTTCCGGAGTCACATACAGGCCCTTTTTCGCATCCGGGATCCAGCTCCGTGGCCTCCTCCTCTGGAAGCCCCCCGTGAGTGCAGTTGCTGAGGCGGTAGCTGCGGAAAGCAGAGGCCAGAACTGCACATGCAATGAGGAGCTGGAGCGGGGAGAGGGAGCCACAAGGTCCATCTTTGGGGTTCATCTGGGAGGCTGGCCATTGGTGAGTGGCCCTGGTCCCCTGGAGTCCCTTCCCAGGCCACGGAGCTGTGGGGTGAGGCAGCGGGTGAGAAGGAACAGGACAAGGGAAGCACCCAGAAGGCCCGAGACAGCTGCCTCCCCAAAGAAAAGGCACCGGGGATAGCGGCACGTGCTAATGGCCATCTGAGCCCCCAGTGTGGAAGTCTCACAGGAAGCCGCCCTCAGTCGGGAAGGGACCTGGGAAGACCTGCTGGGAGGGAACAGACCCCAGTCCATACCTTACAGTTCCCTAGCCCAGCACGCCCCTTGGGGTGGCCTGATCGAACCACTGCCACAGCAGTGCTGGAGGGCCCCTGGAGTGCCAGCACCACAGCACCACCCAGAGGGGCCAGACCACCCCGCCCACCTTCCCACTATCCCGCCTCCCCACCCATGTTTTCAGTTCTCCAGACTTTGCCATGGACAAATCCTTTTCACCCTTCCAGGCTAGCTGGAGCACCCCTTCTGGGTAAGGCTGTCCCTGACGCCCACGCCCTCCTCCCCCAGGGCTGAGTCTGGCCCACAGTCTGCCTGGTGCCTGAGGTCTGCAGTGCGGCTTCCAGCAGGATGTGGGGTTTCTAAAGGCAGAGGCTAGCAGACTGTGGGTGCTTAGCACGGACTCACTGATGGGACTCCTCCACCCCAGTTCCCATTCTCCACTGCCCACTGGCTTCAGGGAGCTAGCCCAGGTAGTAGGCCCCGAATTCCTGCCCGAGGGCTCAGCCCTGCACGAGACTTCACAGGCAGCTGAGAGCTTATCCCAGGCCAGCCCGATCTCAGCGATGACCCACGCAGGTAGCACTGGCTAGCTGAGGAACCAACCTCCGTCCATGACTCAGTAATTGGGACAGAGGCAGGGGTGGCCTCATGTGATGGCCTCAGTCACACAGGGGGAGGCGCCTCTGCTTCTACTTCTCCAAGGGAACACCCTCCTCCCATGGGAGAGAGGCCCCCTGTCATGACACAGGCTGCCCTGCTGTGGCGTTTAACCAGGGGAGTTTCTAGACAGCCACCTGCGTAAGAGAAAGAGCTCTGGGGACCAGCAGTTAGCGTAATGGCTATGTCGCTGGACTCCCACGTAGTCGACCGCGGTTCGAGTCCCGGACCCGGTGGCTTAAACTCACGCCGGGCGCGTGTGCGTGCGTGCCCAAGATCCCAAGAGGAGAATGGAGGAGAAGGGATTGCGGCGTGGCCATCCCCCCTGGGGGGTGATTTCCTGCTTTCTATCTCTCTGTCTCTCTCTGTCTGTCTGGCGAGCGCACGCGCCCTATAGCAAAAACCTCTCCAAAAAAAAAAAAAAAAAAAAAAAGAGAAAGAGCTCTGAGCCGGAGCAAGGAGACGCAGGGAGGCTGAGTCCCTCCTCCCCAACTGGCAAACCACTGCCCTTCTCAGAACCTCAATTTCAAGAGGATCCTCAAGAACCCCAATAATCCTCCTGACCTGTGACCTCCGTAAGTCCACATCCATGGAGGTGCACTGAGGGGCCAGCTGAGCCCTAAGGGATACCAGGAGGGCGCGTCCGAGTTAGCATCTGTCTGCCCTAGCTCCTGAGGCACCCTGTATGCTGCAGTGAAACCTGAACCCCAAGCAGTTTTGGGTTCAAATCCCAGCTCTGCCTTTTAACAGCACTTTAGGCAGCTTTCTGAACTTGTGTCCCAAATGAGGAAACCTGAGGCCCTAGGAGGGAAGGAGGAAGGAGTTGAACCTGAGGTCTTAGAGCGAGGCTCTGGGCCAGCCGGCTGCCACTGTGTGCCTCTGGGTGGCCCCCCTCCTCCCAGAGGACTTGCCTTAAAGGATCTACAGATTCAAGAGTGGCCAGGGCGCTGAGGACAGCGTTCAGCTTCCAAGGGCTGCCATGGGTGGCCATGTCTCACAGCCCTCTGGCGAGGGTAGGCCTCTACCTCAGAGACTGGGATCTGCTATAGACACGGGGCCTGGGGGGGCAGGGGCAGGCTGAGACCACATGGCCCTGGAGGGAAGCCACAGGAAGGTGGGGCTGCCTCCTGGGTGGTGGGGGAGCTGCAGCTGGGCCAGGGCCTTTCATCTCCAGATGCTGGGCCTCAGTCCCCACGTGGTGCCCAGGAGGCATGTGGGGGCTTCCCCTGGCGGGGCTGCTGGTGGCAAGAGTGTCAGCAGGGCTGTGCCTCCTGCGGCCCTCGAAGTGTGTGAGGGTTTCAACTTCTGTAGTGCCTTTCCTACCTCCAATTCCCTCCTGTCCTTTTGAGGGGTGTTTACTAACGAGGGGTGGAGAATGGGTGGCCTTTTTGTCCACACTGAACCCTCTCCATCAGCCCCCGGAGGATGTGTTCAGGGATGCCAGGGGTTCTAGGCTCAGCACAACAGGGCTGCCTTGCCTTGCCTTGCCTTGCCTTCCTTTCCGTTCCGTTCCGTTCCGTTCCTTTCCTTTCCTTTCCTTTCCTTTCCTTTCCTTTCCTTCCCTTCCCTTCCCTTCCCTTCCCTTCCCTTCCCTTCCCTTCCCTTTCCTTTCCTTTCCTTTCCTTTCCTCTTTCTTTACTTTTCTCTTTTCTTTTCTTTTTTCTTTCCTTTTCTTTTTTCTCTTTTTTAGAGGGAATTTTGCCACAGGGCACATGCACTCGCCAGAGAGACAGAGGCAGAAAGCAAGAAATCACCCCCTAGGGGGCGCGGAGTGGTGGTGGGTGGCCACACCGCAATCCTGCAATCCCTTCTCCTCCATTGGCCTCTCAGGATTTGGGGCATGCATGCACAGGCACCCGGTGTGAGTTCAAGCCGCCGTGTCCTTTCTAACTGCAGTAAAGTCATGTCCACCCACCATGCCCTGTGCCTTCAGGGCTGGAGCTGCCCAGAGGGGGTGTTGTTTCTAAGGTGCACAGAGATGCTCTGTGTTTCCCTGCATGCTCAGAGATGTGCCCAGGGGTCGTCCGTCCCCAAGCAGAATTTGGGCTGGGAAAGTGAACATCCCTTCCCAACTCCAACCCACCTGTTCGGAGATGCCTGGAACATGCAACTGACACCTGAGAACACACCAGTCAGCACAGGGCTGACTGGTGCTTTTGGGCTGGCCCTAAGGAGAGGGCAGACCAGCAGTTGGCATAGTAGTTACATCGCTAGAGTCACACATGGCCAGCCACAGTTCGAGTCCCTGACCCGATGGCTTAAAATTCACACCAGGTGTGTGTGCGCGCACGTGCCTAAGATCCCAGGAGGAGAATGGAGGAGCAGGGACTGCAATATGGCCATCCCCCCCCCCACCCCCGGGGGGGTGATTTCTCACTTTCCCTCTCACTGTCTCTGTCTCTCTCCAGTGAGCACATGTGCCTCAGGCAAAAAAATCTAAAAAAAAAAAAAAAGAAAAAAGCCAAGGACAAATGCTGCCCGCTTGGAAGCACCCTCCAAGTCCTGCCCTGTCTGCACCTCCTTCAAGAGCCCAGCCCCTCCCAGAGTCACCCTAAATCTCCAGGCTGATCTGGAGGCCAGGCTGAGCCCGGCAAGCCCCAGGGGTCTCCTGTGAGACCTCAGACACCCCTGCCCCGTGTCCGGGGTGGGAGAGCGAGGCAGGAGGAGAAGAACATGGGGGTGAGGGTCCTCCACATTTTCCTTCCTGCACTCACAGATCACCCCCACCCAGCAAGCCGGGAAGACTTGGGAGGCCCACTGTGCCCAACTAGAAGCTTCCAGAGACAGTCCACACATTAAAGTGCTGTGGCTCAGGCCATCCCTTGGGGCACTGTCCCTCAGCGGCTGTGGCTGTGCCTTCCTGAGCGCTCTTTCTTCAGTAACTCCTTCCCCTCACCCAGCACCCCGCGCAGGGAGCTGGGGGAGACAAGAGTTAATGACTGAACAAATAAATGGAGGGAGTGCGTGGTCCCTCTCCACCCTTACTTCCAGTCCCTTAATCCCCTTCCCAAACCTATCTCCTGGCCAGAGCTGGGGCAGAGCCCCAGGTGTTTTTCATTAAGGGTTTTATTGCAGATTCTCAGGCTCTGGCTGAGGAAGGCTGGAGGAGCCGCCTAATCCTCGGCCCCACCCCCAGGCTGAGCCCTGACACAGCAGGAGTCAGGTTACCGCACAGGCCTGTCCTCTCCCACTGCCGGGACCCTTCTTGGTCAGCCTCTCACTCTCTCCAGGTCATTCAAGGCTCAGCTACAGCCTCCACACCCATCCCGCCACCCACCTTCCACACTGCAACAGCCAGCACGTCCTTCCAAGGAGCGCAGGCACTGTCCCAGGCTCACTTTAAAAGCCACCACAGGCGGCCTCCACCCTCCACCTTTGTTTTTTTTTTAAACAACTCACTCTTATTGGTAGCATTTGCCAATTTCCATGGTGTAAATATCCCCTCCATGGTCACCGACCTCAAGTGCACCATCAGCTCTTGCAAGCCGGCAGGAGCCTCTTCAACAGAGTCGTCTATACCCCTTTACTCTGACCCAGAAAGCAAAGCCCTCCTTCACCAGCCCTAGTTGTCCCTCCAGCCTCATCTCCAACCACTTTCCCACCCCGCCACCAACACTGTTCACTGTCTCCTGGGGTTTCCTGAGAGCACCGAGCACTTGCCAAGAACCCCCTTTCCTCCAGTCTGGCTTTGATGATACCCTGCTCAGGTGTTTCTGCTTCCAGCAGTCTTCTCTAACTCCCCGAGCCGGAAAGGCACCCTCCGTCTGTGTCCCTGCAGCACTGCCCTGGGGCACCTACAGTGTTTGGTAGTGCATGCGTTGGGGCCAAGTGGTGGCACAGTACTGTGCTAGACTGATCCACCCGGGAGGGTTCTGGGTTCATGTCCAGAGGCCCTGGTATGCTGGGCCCGTGATGCCCATGATCCGGGACTGGCTAAAAGCAAGGGGTGGGTCACAGCATCATGACCCTGTTGAGAGTGCCATCTCTCTTTCTGGGCTCATGGAACAAATCAGTAAAATAAACTTAATAATAATAATGTGTGTGCATCCTTGCCATAAAACTGTGGGCTCTTCAGAAACCAGCCTCATGTTTCTATTGGTTGTGGGGTCCCCAGGCCCTAAAACTGCAAAGGCCTCAGTGACTCTATTGAAGGAGCGAGAGTCACATAGAGACGTGCCCAGGGCACAGGGCTCTGGGGGACAAGTGGCCTCCAGGCCAGGGCCTGCCTAGTGCCACTTCCCAGCCAGACTCTCAGGCGACTGCAGGACAGACCGAGGGCACTGCCTACCCTCATCCCACTACTGGGGAGGGGTGACCCTGACTTCTGGATCTGAGATACACCGAATGACACCCCCGCCTGCCCACTGGCACAGGACACAGAGCTGCCAGGGGCTGGCACCAGCTGTTTATGCCCTGGTGACCGTGGTTCCCAGCAGGGCACGTCACCACTATAGGTGGTGGGGCACGCCCAGACATTTCAGGGAGGCCACCCTTTCCCATGCCTGAGAATAGCCCCAGGGCCTGCTGGGGCCGCTCCAGCCCAGAAGAGCCTCCTCACGAATGTCCAGGCCGCCTCGTGACTGGATCGGGCGGGTAGGACAGCAGTAGAGGCCCAGGTCTAAGCCTCTGCTTGGCCACTCAGCAGCTGTTTGACTAACAGGTCGTATTTTAAGCTCCTCATCTGCAAAATGGGGGTATAGAATTTGCCTTTCAGGGTTTTCATTTTTTTTTTTTTTTTAAGAGAAATTTTTGCTATAGGGCTCATGCGCTCCCTGGAGAGACAGAAAGACAGAAAGTGAGAAATCACCCTCCAGGGGGAATGGCCACACCACGATCGCTTCTCCTTCATTCTCCTCTTGGGATCTTGGGCACACACGCACACCCAGCGTGAGTTTTAAGCTGCCAGGTTGGGGACTTGAACTGCAGTTAACTACGTGGGAGTCCGGCGACATAACTATTACTCCATCTGCTGCTCCCAAATAGCCACTATTTATGGAGTGCTTGCAAAGGGCCCTCACCACCATGCGGAGCGGTTTACTGCCATTATCTTATTTGATTCCCCCACAGACCTAGGAGATAGGAGTTGTCAGCCCCATGTCACCAGTGAGGAAACAGAGGATCTGAGGAGTGGTCCGCAGTAAGTAATGTGGGTCTAACTCCAAAGCTCCTGCTCCTACCGCTGGTACTCTGCAGCCCTGAAGCTGGAGGGTAGGGACACAGAGGCAAGGGAGGGCAGGCACATTCGAGGCAAGTGTTGGATGGTAGCTCTAATTCAGAATTATTCAGAATCCCAGTGGCTGGCATTTAGTGGAAGACTGCATTTTTTGCATCTCATTCTTCTTTTAATTTGATATAAGGTGCATGCCCTTGAGGGAGAGAGCAAGGGGCATGGGGAAGTGAGTTAGGATGCCTGGGGGGATGGCCATGCTGCAATCCCTTTTCCTCCCTTCTCCTCTTGGGATTTTGGCCATAAATGCACATGCACCCGGTTTTGAAGTTTTGAAGTTTTGAGTTTTGAAGCGTTCCGGTCTAGGACTTGAACCATGCGGTGGCCCATGTGGAATCCAGCGTCCTAATCACATGCCGCTGGCTGGCCCACATCTCTTTCAAAGTCTCATCTGCAGGTGAGCACTGCCATTCCCGGTTTGCAAAGAGGAAACTAAGGCCTAAGGAGGTGGGGGCTTCACTGTGGTCTCCCAGCTAGTGGGGGCAGAGTCTGGGCTCCAGGCCTGCCCTGACTTCATCTGTGGGTGCAAGGGAAGCTGAGGCCTGAAAAGACTGTGCTGAGAAGGGCAGCCCGTGAGGCCTGGAGTGGCGATGTCTGGGCAGAGGCCGGCCCGCCCACAGTCTCCCTACCAGTCTTCACTGTGGGCCACACAACGGAGCCAGGCCGGGCCTGAAGATCCAGCCTTGCCACCCAGGCAGGTCTTTCTCCTCTCCAGACCCGTTTTCTCACCTGTAAAGTGGGAACGGTGATAATCTTGCGTCACTCTACGGCTAGAGTTCTCCTGAGAATACAGTGTGCTGGTAATTCTGACCGCCCTGGGCACTACATGTGGGGGCCCTACCTGGGGGGGGGGGGCAGGGAGGGCACCATAATCCCCAGGTGCCAGCTGGTGGTGGACTGTAGCTGATGGTGCATCTGAGGGGTGGCGAAGCTCACCTCTGGGAAGCAGGGCTATGCTGGCGTATTGTGCACTCCAGGTAGCAGAGTTCCCCTTGCAGGCAGCCATGTTTGGGTCTGGACTCTCATGCCTAAGAGCCCCTTGCCTGTCACTCCAGGGACTTCTCTAATGGGTTCAATGGAGCCATGAGCACATCTAATGTGGCAGAATACCTTTATTAAAAAAGAGAAACATAGGGCCAGCTGGTGGTGTGGTGGTGAAGGTGGCTGGATTCCACACGGACAACTACAGTTCATGTCCTGGACCTGGTGTCTTGAAAATCACACCAGGTACATGTGCATGCCTGCTCAAAATACCAAGAGGAGAATGGAGGAGAAGAAATTATGGCGTGGCCTCTCCCCGGGGCTGCTTTCTCACTTTCTCATTCTTTTTGAGTCGAGTGAGTGCACACTCCCTATAGCGATCTTCAAAAAAGTCACGATGCATTTTTGCATAGAAAACTATGAACAGGCCAGCTTGGAGGGCTTGTGGGGCAGCCGCTTGCTCCCAGAAAGCCGCTGCCTCCTAGGTCTGCAGGTCTTGGGCTGCGAAGGAGCAAGTAGGGGCCAGAATCCTGTGCCTGGGTATGAGGCTCACCGGCCTAGAGGCCTGAGCGGGGAACCCTTTTCCAGTTTGCCAGAGGTGTGTGTGGGCTGCGCAGAAAGGAGGGCAAAGGTCAGTGCAGGAGTCCTGAAGCACGTGTTCTGTCTGCCCACAGGCCCTGGTCCCTCCTCCTATGAGGGGCCTGTTTGCTTCTCAGGTTGTCAAGGTTACCTCTCAACCTCAGGCAACGCAGACCTGCTTTCTAGATTCCAAATCAGGATTTGCACTTGGACTAAGAAAGCCCTTTTGATTCTGAATCTAGAAACAAGGACACCTTCATGGTCAAAGAGCATTTGGGTTTTTCTTTTTCCTTATTTATTTTATTTATTTATTTATTTATTATTATTGTTATTATTATTATTATTATTAAGTTTGCTACAGGGCATGCGTGCTCACCAGAGAGAGAGGGAAAGGGAGAAAGCAAGTCAACAGGTCCGGGACTCAAACCATAGTTCACCATGTAGGAGTCTGGTGCCTTAACTGCCATGCCACCTGCTGGCCCTGCATTGGGGCTTTTCTAATTTTAGTAATTACAAATAAATCACCATATCCACGCCACTGAACACTACTCAGCAACAAAAAGGGACGAACTTCTGATACACAACGTGGATGAAGCACAAATGTAAGTGTCCATCCTCTAGCCAAGAGGAGAAAAGAAAATGCGCCATTTGATAAGCCGCTGAGAGGTGCGGGCCTCTCCTCGCCCAGTCTGTGGGTGGCAAGTCGGGGAAGTTTTCGAGGGCAATGGTAAGGAACATCCCCTTCCGTCCACTGCCACAAAAACCTCTCCATGATGGGGTTCAGCCCAGCAACGTTTCAGGCCAAAGCGTGGAAATCAGGTGCCCACCAAGATGGAGGAGCCGGGTCACTCACAGTCTTTCTGTACAGCTAAAGGCTCTGCGGCCATTATGAAAATGGGATAGAACTGTCTGCATGTGCTGAAAGGAAATCAGGTCAGAAAAGAAGCTGGTGGCGCGGCAATAATGTAACGCTCTGTGATGCTGGAGCCACATGGGAAGGTCCCCAGTTCGTGTCCCAGGGCCTTCCTCTGCACACCAGGTACACCGGCCCCAGTCTCATCCAGACTGGCTGAGGCTATAGGTAGGTCACAGCTGAAGACGCTGTTGGGGTGCCCCCTCCTCTTATGGAAGAAATAAATAAATAAACTTTGAAAGAAAGGGAGGGAATGAGGAAGAAAAAGGAGCTGCAAATCCTGGTGTATTAATTCATCTCTACGTTATTTTTAAAAGCATAGACATGGGGCCAGCAGATGATGTGGTAGTTGTGGGGCTGGATTCCCACATGGTCAACTACAGTTCAAGTCCTGGATCTGGTGGCTTGGAAACCACACTGGGCATGTGTGTGTGTGTGTCCAGAGTCCTGGGAGGAAAATGGAGGAGAAGGGATTGCAGTGTGGACAAATCCCCATTGGAGTGATTTCTCACTTTCCCTCTCTCTCTCTCTCTCCCTCTCTCTCTCTCTCTCTCTCTCTCTCTCTCTCTCTCTCTCCAATGAGTGCACGTGTCCTATGGCAAAAACCAAAAACCAAAGGGGGCAAAAAAAAAAAAGCATAGACTTACCCTCACAGGTATACACATGGAAAAAATTTCTGGAAACATACAATAAAAACCTGTTAAATGAAATTGCCTCTGGCAAGAGAGACAGGTGGGGAGAACGAGGATTTCACTTTTCAGATTGTGCTTTTCTGCTTGGATTTCTATTCATGTTCACATAAGCGTTTGCATTTTTTAAATCCCATCAGGAAATACCTAGGTGGTGGGATTTGCGGTCGATTTCATTTTTCTCTCTTGGGTCGACGGAAAAATCATGACGCAGTTTTTGCATAGGAAAACACGTGACTTTTCTGATGAGCCAATAGTTTTCTCTATCAAAGAGAATCCAAATCAATGTGTTTAGTATTTCAAAACAAACGAAAGCCTTCACTGCCCTGGGGCTAAAGTCCATGCCCCTGAGCGGGTGCCCCGGGAGGTCCTGTGACACTGGCAGCCGCCCTCCCCCGTTGTCCTCTCTGGACTCCTGCCCCCAACCACAGCTGACCCCATCGGCTCTCCATACCCCACAGCCCGTGTGCTCTCTGGCCTCTGGGCCTTCGCCCATGCTGTTCCAGCGGCCTGGAATGCTCTTCCCCCTCAGGATCACCCTTTCACATGGCCCCTTCTCCTGTCAGCTGATGCAGGGCCCACCGGGGCACCCCCAAGCTCTGGCCTCGATCCTGTCACACCAATGCCTTGACTGTGCCATTTCTCCTGGCCAAGCCACCCTTACTACCTCACAACAGCCCTGAAGGGAAGGCCAGGCCCTGGGTCACCAACAATGTCCAGGGCCCGGTGCTGTGCCTGGCACATAATAGGTTGTGTGGCATTCGTAACCGAGCTGATGGGTGACTGACCAAGCTGAAGGGGTGAGCCCCCGACACCGGGGCCTCTCCCTGTAGCAGGCCTGTGTGGGGCGGGATTCCCTGGCTGGTCCCAGACGCCAGCTCCAGGGCCCGCTGAGGCGAGCTGGAGGGGCAGGTACAGCAGCCAACAGCAGGGCCGCCCGCTCGGCTCCAAGGTGGCTCTTATTTCCTCCTCGGCTGGTGCCAAGTCCCTGAACAAATATTTTCCTGGAGTGGAGGTGCGGCTCAGCTCCCAGCCTTAAGTGCTGGAAACACCGCGGGGCAGGGCAGGTTCCAGGAGCCAGCAGAAGATTGGGGCTGGCTGCAGCTTGGCTGGAAAGTCTTGGGGGAGGAGGGGTACTGGTGCTGCCCTCTGGGGGGCTCACCTCCTGGGTCTGAGGAGGGGACCTGCTTCACCTACCCCCCGGCCTGGGGAGGCCGGCTAGCTCTGCTTGTCGTACAGCTATGACAGGCTTTGCCCCAGGCCCCTCTGCCCATAAATTAAGATCCTCTGGGATTCTGTAGGAAACCTAGGCCATGTGGGCCTCCCTGGTTTTTGCTGAAAAAGCTACAGTGGGGTTTAAAGGAACTAATTAGAATCTCAGAAGCCCTTTTATAAGCTTTTAAACATGTTTTCCTTCAGCCTTCTTATTGTGGAATAACATACACAGCGCACACTCACCTAGTGTATAGCTTGCTGACTGACATAAACGCTCGCCCTTGTAATCACCGCCCACACGGAGCCAGGAACATTCCCAGCGCCCCAGAGGGCTCCTCTGTGTCCCCGCCTAGTCAACACCACACCCTCAGTCAGAGGTTGCCTCTGGCCTCGGTGACCACTGGTGTGGCTGTTCCTGGACCTCACCTAAGTGGAAACATGCAGTGTAGACTCGTGTGTCTGGCTCCTGCGCTCACACCATGGCCTGTGCTGTCCGTCCGTGCGGGCAATTTGTCCTTGGTGTTGCTGAGTAGTATTCCACTGTGTGGACGTACCACAATTACGGACCCACTCTCTGGTCCATGCCGTTGGGGTTAGAAGGAGTAAAGCTGCTGTGAACATCCTCACGCACCCCTTTGGGCGGCTGGCTCTTGTCTGGTTTGCGTCACGGGGTAGGCACATGCTTGGCCTTAGCAGATCCTGCCACGTGAGTTGCCAACGTGCTGCTATGGATCCCCACGCCCTCCCACAGCCTAGCAGGGGCCCCACGGTCGTGGTGCTGTCCAGCTGATACTAGTCTTTCTGCAGGGGTGTGTGTAACGGTATCTTGTGTTGTTATGGGCTTCTAGAGATCACTTGGCTTTCCGAGGACAGTAGCACCCGCCCGCCATCGTGAACACCCCAAAGGCAGGCCCCCTATTTGCAGCAAGCCCTTGCACAACAAAGCACGACCCTACAGGAGCACCCATGGGAGCAGGAAGCCATCACGGAAATAGGTATCTGAGGTGCCCAAGAGGAGTGACCCAGAGGTTATGGGGGTACAGTGGGCCCGGTTGAACAGGTGTGGGGCAGAACTGCCCAGGACGCGACATGCTATCCGAACTTACACACTCACACACATGTACGAGTGGGCCGGCTCGAGGACAGGTGCTGGCAGGGCGTGCAACAGGTTGGGGAGTGGGAGGGAGGGAGGTGGCCAGGGCAGGGCTGCTCCTGCCACCCAGCAGTGCTGGCAGGAGCGGACGTCCACTCCCAGGTCAGCTTCTGAGCACCTTCAGAGCCCCTCTAGGCTCTCGGGCCTGGGGCCTTTCCCCGACCGACTCCTGCTCATTCACCTCCAGGAGCTCACACCTCCCCGAGCAGCCCAGCCCGCTTTCTGCCAGGCTTGGGAGAAGAGACCTGGGATGGGGCTGGGGGTCGAGGTGGACAGGGCACGTCAGAGGTCGGAGCATGTCCCTGGGGCTCCTCTGGGTGGCCTTTTTTTTTTTTTTTTTGGAGAGGTTTTTTGCTATAGGGCGCATGCGCTCGCCAGACTGAGAGAGAGAGAGACAGAAAGCGAGAAATCACCCCCTAGAGGGGATGGTCATGCCGCAATCCCTTCTCCTCCATTCTCCTCTCGGGATCTTGGGCACGCACGCACACGCGCCCGGCGTAAGTTCTAAGCCACCGGGTCCGGGACGCGAACCGCGGTCGACTACGTGGGAGTCCAGTAACATAGCCATTACGCTAACTGCTGGTTCCCTGGGTGGCCCTTTTAAAACAAGTCATTTTGCTCAGGTGCTGTTTTGGGGCCCTCCAGCACCAGTGCTTTGCTTGGGAGGGGAAGGAGACAGCCTCTCTCAAGGTCCAGCTCTGGAGCTACTGGCCCCTTCTGGCCTGTGAGCCCTGACCCTTGACCCCTGCTCAGAGAACAGCCTCATCAGTGTCTCTTCCTGGGACTCCCGCCGGGCACGGGTGTCACGCACGCCTCGCGGGTGCTACTAGTCTTGCTCCCTGCATGCTACTGTGCCTGAGCTTCAGGGTCCCTGTCCTCGCAAGTCCTTCCCCTGGGGGCTCTCCCCTGGCCCCCAGAGAGGGGTGGAGTGACAGCCACAGCCTCACCACATCCCAGCCCCTCCCCTTCCCACACCTGCTTGCACGTCACAGCCAGCACGAGACCCGTGGGGTCCCGACCCCTGCCGAAGCTGTGCCTTCTCTCTGGCCTTCTCCCCTGGCTGGAGAGGCCAATTCGCATGTGTCCTTCCAGACCCAGTGCAGCGTCACCTCTGGCACCCACTGTGACCCAGGCCTTAAGCCAGACACACCAAGGGATGTCCTGGACAGCTCTCTGGCCACAGCCTGCCTGAAAGCAAGGGCCAGAATACGAGCCCAGGTCTGCATTCTGAACGTGAGACGGCAGCCGGGGCTGCCTCCAGAGGCGAGCAAGGCAAAGATGCAACGGAAAGCAGAGGCCAGCTGCAAATTAAGACTGCAATGTAACCCGAGAGGAGAGCTCAGTGAAAACGAGGGGAAAGAACGCGTAGTGGAAAACTCAGTGAAAGTCCCCTCCCCACACAACACACACGCATGCACGTGCACACATGTATGCACATATACACACTCACATGTGCCCACTCTCTCACAGGCACACCCAGGCCACATTATGGGCGTGATCTAAAAGGTGGACAGGGAACCAGCAGATGGTGTAATGGTTACGCCGCTGGACTCCCATGGAGTCAACCATGGTTTGAGTGCCAGACCTGGCAGCTTAAAACTCACACCAGGTATATGTGCACACGTGTCCAAAATCCCGAGAGAATGGAGAAGGGATTGTGGCATGGCCAACCTTCTTGGGGGGTGATTTCTTGTTTTCTGTCTCTCTAGCGAGTGCACACACCATATAGCGGAAGAAAAAAGAATTGTGCTGGATTGTTCTCTTTCTGGGTGCAGGAGCTGTGAGGCGAGGGGTCTCGGGGAAGGGATGAAGGCCGTGGGGTACAGGCAGCAAGCTGGGGCCTGAGGAGCTCATGCCTAAACACCTCCACGTTACTTCTTCACTGTTCGTCTCAAATGTCCAGCAAAGCCTGTTCTGGTACCACCCCATCCCGGCTGTGTCCTGGGTGGGCAACCCAGGGCAGGAATGCAGAGCAGTTAGACATGTTGGACGGAGCTGGGACAGGGCGGGTAGCCCAGGAGGCTGGGGTCTCAGAACACTGCAGGCTTCACTTGGAGGAGATGTTACTGTTACTAAAAGTACTACCACCTCAGCAGCCAGTTCTACCACTGCCCTAATGCCAGGCCAGGTCGGACGCTTTCGGTGTTGACGGAATGAATGAATGACCTGGAGGACCGTCTCAGCCCCCAAGCCCTTCAGAGCAGTGTGTGAGGGATAGCAGAACGGCCTCTCGCGAGCCTGTGGTGGCCACCCCATCAGCAGGTCAGAGACAAAGAAGGAATGGTCCTTCCTGGACTGCGCTGCCTGCGACTCATCGAGGGTTGAGGCCAGGGGCTGACAGGTACCAGGGGCCAGAGTGGGGCAGCCTGTGCGAGACCCAGTCAGGGAGGCAGCTGACCTGAGGGCCCGGGGCTACTGCACGCACCATGCTCTTCAACCCCGACATCTTTCCCCGTCGTTGTCCCCTAATGTGCAATTCGCTCAGCCTTCAGCGCTTGGGACTGTGGGCCGGCGCATGTGCAGGGATCACACAGCAGTGAGTGAAGTTGACAGCAAGCCCGCCGGAGTGCAGGGGTGGGCGCAGGGGGGCGCTCCTTGTGTCCTGAGGGAAGAGACCTGTCTAGTCAGAGCCTTGAAGGAGGAGGAGGGCTCAAGGCTGGAAGAGCGAGATGATGGAGGCCTGCCCCGGGATGGGACAAGGCAGACAAACTCAGCCTTCCCACAGGGAGGGCCCAGCAGGGGCACAGACAGCCCAGAGCCAGGCCCCCACTCTAAGGCGACAGCACAGGACGTCACCAGGCCGAGGCCAGCCTCCGCCCCAGGTCTGCCATCCACAATGACATGCTCCGTTATGGCAGTTACCAGCAGACGACAGGCAGGGACCCTTCCCACCGTGAGCCACGGGCCGCCACACCCTGGCAGTCTCCCTCCAGGTGAGTCTCCGAGTCACAGAACGGACCACGTCTCAGAGCAGCCTGTCACAGTACCCAGGGACAGGAATCCTGGAGCCCTGGACCAGAGCCTCTGGCCAGCACCAGGGCACATAGTGGGCTGCCCATGAAAGGTGCCGGCGAGGCCGGCCTTGACTCCCCCGACCCCCAACTTGGGACCAGCAGCCTCAGGTCAGGCTGTGTCAGGGCGTCTCCACCTCCCTGGCCATTAGAAGACGGTGCTTTGAGCTTGGCAACGTAGACACTGACATCAGGGCTTATAAAACCTTGGCTGAACCTGGCGACCGCCAGGAGAATTTTAGCCCGAACGAACAAACATATACACCAGAGGGCCTCTGGCCCCAGAACCACCCAGGCAGGATGAAGGCACAGAGGCTGGAGCCAAGCCTCCCAGTGCCGGGGGAGTCTGGAGGCAGCTGGTCACGTCCACACGACCCACACAGGGAAAAGCAGAGGCGATGGAGTTCATGTGACTACTTTATATTAAAGTTTATTACATTTGGAAAGTCTACTGTACAGGGAAAAACCCATTGGATTAAGTAGAGTTTTGCCAAAAGCAAAAGACTATCACTCTTTGGGAAACGTTCCTGATCCAGCCCAGGGCGGGGCGGCAGGAGCGAAAGGTGAGCCTGGTCCTTGACAGAAGAAGGGCTCAGGGCAGCTGTGCCCGAGTTCTCTCACTGGTGCCTGGGAGAGAAAGTGCCCAGAGATGGTGTCGCAGGCAGGAGGCGCTATCTGCAGGAGATTCCCTGGGTCCCCGGCTGCCCGCACCCCCTACTTCACCCCCAGCCCTCTCTCCACTTCCAGCCTGAGCCGCAGGACTCAAGGCTCACCCAGCTCCTCCAATGTCGTGGTGGCCCAAGTTCATGGGCACAGGCACAGCTGCTCAACACGGCGGCTGCCCCGAGGTGGCCTGGACTGGCCAGCCCATCGGGCCACCAAAATGGGGCCACCAGACAGATAGTCCATACCCTGTTGCACACACGAGCGACAGACTGAGACGACACACACACTCAGCCGGCATTTGGGCTTCCAGATTTGGTTCTCCTAGTTTAAAAAACAAAACAAAACAAAACAAAAAAACCGACCTTGTCTCCAGACCATAGATGAGGGAAGCAAGATGGGGAATTCCAGATCAACGTCCTTAACTTACCTCGGAAGTAACAAAGTCTACTGGGGCTATGGACACAGATACTAGAGGGAACGTGTGCAAAACCAAGTCGGTAGCTAAACGAGACTTCCCCATGAAACAAAGTGAATTCTGACGGAGCCGGACCCCTCTGCCCGCCACTCAGCAGTCCGCGCCCCAGCCTGCTGCTGGTCTCTACCAGTAAGTGCTATAGAGGTGTCAGCCCGAAGCCCCACCCAGGCTCCTCCAACCACAGTGGGCCATCCAGGTCCGAAGCCGTGGGTCCCCTTTCTGTCCAGAGCTGGGCATGGGGAGGGGCCGATCCAGTTTGGAGAAACCCAGTTGGAACGGCGAGATGCCGGCTGTGGGGGAAAGGCCAGATGCGAGAAACCCTTAGTGTCCCAAGTCTCCAGGCGCAAGTCAGAGAAGCAGAGGAGAGGTCCCAGCACGCCCTCGGACTCCGTGGGCAGGGGCAGCTGGGGAGGTGGCCGGGGAGGTGACATTGGTGGCAGGAAAGGCCAGGGCCTGCAGTTCTTCACGGAAGAGGCGAGTGGGGGCCGAGTGCGCGGCAGGGGGTGGGGAGGGCCACTCCCGTCAAGCGTAGAACTCCTCCTGCTTGGTGGGCTTCTGGTAGGCCCCACCGTTGGCCTGTTTTGGCTCCTCCAAGGAGTAGCTGCCCTCGTCCTTCTTCTTCATCCGGTACAGCATGAAACCCACCAGGCACACGGCAAAGATGAGCCCGACGAGGCCTCCAGCAATGACGCCTAGGGTGGGTGACAGAGGCCAGCTCAATTCAGTGACTCCTTGGGCCAGTAGCAGTCCCTCCCCAGGCAGGCAGCCCAAGAGGTGGCCCTGGCTGCGGCCAGCCCCACACCGGAGCAGCAGGTTCCCACCCCCAAGAGACGACTCACCTCCCAGCACTTCCTTCCTGTCCAGGAGGCCCTGGGAGGCCCCTGTGGCCCCCTGGTCCACCGGGGGCTGATTTCGGTGGTCAGGCTCCACCACCACAGCGGTGTTCTCCCCTGACGTATCAAAGGTGAAGTCCTGTGGGAAGGATGGCAGATTGGGCTGGGCCACTCGGCTCCATTGCCAAACCTGAAACAGTCCCTGCCTCTGATCTCAGCAAGGAGGAGATTCCCTGGGTCCCTGGTGGCCCGTGGCCCCACCCCCCATTCTCTCTCCACCTCTAGCCTGAGCCGCAGGACTCAAGGATCACCCAGCTCCTCCAATGTCACGGTGGCCCAAGTTCGTGGGCACAGGCATAGCTGTTCAAGTGAGAGGGGCCTGAGGCTCCCCTCACTACGTCACGCTGGGCTCTGGCTGGATGGTGGCACAGATACCACAGCAAGGGACACAAAGCCATTTTGGTATAAAACAGGCTCATTTTACTGGAAAGTGCAAAATGGCCATAAGGCACTAAGCCTGTAAAATGAGTCTTGGCAGGACCCTCCCCTCACAGGGGGCCTGGCTAAGCGTGGGGAGCCTGTTCTTTGCCAGTCTCTGCTCTGCCCTCATAACTAGCCCATCCTGCTCTGGGCCCCGGGCGCAGGGGGATGGTGGAATGCTGGGACCCTGTGCCAGAGTGGGGAATGCGACGTCCTCACAGGGCCCAGATGCTGGGCATGCCAGGTGCCTGGCCTGAGGGACTACCCCAGCCCCAGGAAGTGCAGAGGCCACTCACCGGCTCCCCAGAGCCCTCTCCTGCTGGGAGCTGGCTGGAAGCTCCCTCCTCAGCAGCCCTCTCGGTGGTAAAAGGACCTCTGTCCTCCACGCTGGGAGCCTCAGAGCGGGGCTGGCCAGGTCCTGCAGGAGTTGAGGTGTCCTGGTGGCCAGGCTGCACATCCCTGTGGGGATGGGAGGTGGCAGGAGCCTGGGCTGTGGTGGCTCCGCCTGTTGAGGCCCCCTGGGTGGTTGGGGGCTGCGTGGTCTCCCTCGATGAAGAGGTGGGGTCTTTCTCCCGGGAGATGGAGTCAGGCTCCACTTCGGCCAGGACCGCCACCTTTTCCTCCTGGGGACCCTCTTCGGCTGGCAGGGCGGAGGTGGGGGCAGCCAGGGCATCTGTGCTGGTGGGCTCTGGAGCCAGGGACGTGGCTGTCAGGAGCCATATGTCCTTCCAGGTGGAGGGCGTCTGCTGTGACGAGGTGATGTCTGGCGAAGCACCTGCAGGCAGAAGCAGAGCAGAGGCTGTGAGGAACCCCTGGGTGCCTGGGCCAGCACCCCTGCTCCCAAGAAGCGCTGTGGCCCTGGGTGCAACTAGCTGAGAGAAACTCTGCCTGGGAAATAAAAAAGAAGAGGACCAGGAAAGCTGGCCTCCCCTCTCTCCCTGCCTGGAGAGAGCCCGGCCGCTGGAAGACGCCAAGGCCGTCAGGTGCTCTCCTGTGACTACAGGGGTGGGGTGGGCACCCTCGGGGGCACAGCTGCCTGCCCACTACCCTCTCCCCAGATCCCAAGAACAGCTGCCTGTGTCCTCCCCCACTCCCGGGTCTCCGCCCTGGCCACTGGCCCGCCATGGCGCTTCTTTCTTAGCTCTCACCTCTGGAGGACCAACTCAGGAGCTGCCTCCTCTAGGGGGCCTCCCTGACTACCTCCAGCCCAGGAACATCTCTTCTCAAGGAAAGAGGAAATGGGAAGGGAGTGCTAAGGGAAGGTCTGACCCTCAGCAGGCTCAGGGCCACCTCACGGCTCCCAACAACTTAATGGGGTCCAGGTATTCTTCCCATTTTACAGATGAGAAAACAGGCTTGGCGGAGTCAATGAGCCTTCCAAAGGCTGGTTCCACAGGTCTCCTGGTGATGAGGGAGGACGTGGGTCTCTGCACCGCGGGCAGCTCCGGGGCTCCTGGAACCCCCAGCCTGTCCACGTTTTCTCCTGACCCAGGCAGCTCCTCGCAGCAGGGCCCCATTCTTCAGCACTGAGCCTCAGACCCAGCTAGGCTGCAACGGGCAGTGGGTGCACTCCAGAGATGTCAATAACACTGGAGACCACCTGACCGCTACCCCAGGCACGGCCACAGCCTGTTGCCATCTTGGGTGGGGTCTGTGTGTCAGCCTCACCTGCGCCGGAGCCTGAGAAGACGTCAGAGTCATCCCCGGAGCCGTCCTGATCCTCAGGGGGCGCGTTTATGGCCACGGTTTGCTGGAATCAGATGAGAAAGGGTGTCAGTGAGCTCCCTGACCTACACATCATAGCAACGCAGGAGGCCCCTGCGTGTGGCTTCCCCAGCCCAGGTCCACAACGCAGCCCGGGCTGGGTGCAGGGGTGTGGGAACACATGAGGGCACAAGCCCTCGCCCTGAGAAACTCAGCCTGGTGGGGATGCCCAGACCTTGCAGAAGGACAGGCAGAGAAGCCGTCACTGGGAACGCAGGCTGCGGTCCCTAAAAAACTCCATCGAGTCCCTCTTCCCCAGAGAAGCAGGTCTTGGCAGCCAGGGTCCAGGGAGCTCTAAGTTCCCCTCTGAGGCGCTTTCAAGAGCACCCCTCCCCAGAAATAATCAAGAATCTGCATGCAAGAGGCAGCTTCCAGGCATGTTGGACACTAGGTGTGCACCCCAAGGACTTCCTGGAGGTGTGTGTGTGTGGGGAGGCTCAGGGGGAGCTGCCCACACAGGGCGGCCCCAGGCCTCTGTGGTGCTCCTTGCTGTGCAAGGAGTCTGCCTTGATGTGCAAGTCAGTCTGCCTTGCCATCAGACCCTCTGCTCAGATACTGTCCTTCTTGGGGAAGGAACGGCAGGCCTTCATCAGACTGGGGACAGAGGAAGCTAATCTGAAAAGGGCCCTACACTAGGAAGGCTCCAGAAAGTGGCTAAGGGCCTAAAACGGGCCCCATTTGCAAACAGCAGCCCAGGAATGCTGCCCGCCTGGTCAGCGCTGAGAGGCTGCAGGTGCCCAAGTGCAAACATGTCCCTGGTCCCCAAGGCTAGGGCTGACCGGCAGGCCGGGGAGTCAGGGGCTGGGAGAGACAGAACACACCCTACACAGCTGAGCAGGTGTGTGCAGGACCACCTCTGCCCCCACCCCAGGCTCCTGGACAGCAGGTGTGGGGGAAAGGCCCCAGCAGCAGGTGACAGCGTAGTAGCTATGAGTCCTGTTCAGCGAAGACACCACTCAAACGACTGCGTGCTACACAGTCCAACTTGTGAGGCCTCCAGGGATCAAAACAAAGAATGAACAAAGGGGCCAGTAGGTAGCATGGTGGTTAAGGCACTGCACACCCACATGGCCAACCACGGTTCAAGTCCTGGACCTGGCAGCTTGAAGCTGATGCCAGGTATATACGTGTGCATGCCCAGAATCCCAAAAGGAGAATGGAGGGGGATTACAGTGTGGCCATCCTCTGAGGGGTGCTTCGCGCGCCCCCCCCCCCCCCATCACGCAGCGACCATAAGCACCCTATGGCAAAAACCTAAAAAAAAAAATGAACAAAGAAGCAGAGCAGCATGGGTCAGCACGTGGCTCTGGAGACCCCAGCCCTCTGCCAGCTCTGAACTGTACAGCCCTGGGATGTCATTAAATCTCTTATGACCTCAGTCTCTCCATCCCTGAGACGGGGACAATAGTAATATCTACATTGGAAGACTACTGTAAAGAGCCCATGAGCATGTGCAAGTAAAGAACCTCACAGAGCCCGGCACATGGTGAGGGCCCCCCGTCAGTAACCAAGGCTTTAGTCAGGGGAGTGGGAATCTAGGGGATCCTCAGCTTGGGGAAGGGGGATTCAGGGGCATGGAGCAGCCACAAACGCAAGCCTGTCTGTCTGCAAAGAGGCTGAGGCGGAGGCACATAGGGTTTCTTGAGAAGAGGTGGCAGGAGGGAACCAGTTCACCAGGAGCTTCTGCACGGACTTGTCAGGGGGGCCCGACTGAGGTTGGGCTACAGGAAGCAGGGCCTCTTCAGCTCAAGGGGCCTCACCAAGTCCTGGTCACAGGCCCTCAGGCCTTCTCTGGAGTATATCAGAACAAGGAGAGACTGACAAGACGTGTGGCCTCCTGGGGCAGAGTCAGACCAGGTGGAGGCTCCAGATCCAGGGGCCCAGGTCAGAGGAACGCATCAGACAGGTGTAGAAACCACAAGGCTAGAAATAACACTGAACTTCCTCTGAAAGCACAAGAGCAAAACTGCATTCCCCTCCCCCCAGGAGAAAGGGTAAACTCTAGAGGGCCTTTCAAGATCCATCAAAAAGGAGTAGTCACAGTCTATCCCAGTCCATCTACAGGGAACAGCCACAGCCCACCGTGGCCCATCTACAGGGACAGACAGTCTACCATGGCCCATCGATAATGAACACCATCCATCACAGTCCATCTACAATGAACAAAGTCCTCCTTGGCCCATCTGGAACGGACAGAGTTCATCATGGCCCACCTATAATGAACACAGTCCATTATGACCCATCTAGAACATATAGTTTGTCATGGCCCATCTGCAAAGAATAGCCATAGTCCATCACAGCCCAACTACAATGAATAGCCAAAGTCCACCGTGGCCCATGTACCATGAACACAGTCCACCGTGACCCATCTACAATGAACAGCCAAAGTCCACCATGGCCTATCTACCACGGACACAGTCCACCGTGGCCCATGTACCACGAACACAGCCCACCGTGGCCCATGTACCACGAACACAGCCCACCATGGCCCATGTACCACGAACACGGCCCACCGTGGCCCATGTACCATGAACACAGTCCACCGTGGCCCATCTACCATGAACACAGCCCACCGTGGCCCATGTACCACGAACACAGTCCATCACGGCCCATCTACAATGAACAGCCAAAGTCCACCGTGGCCCATCTACAATGAACACAGTCCCTCATGGCCCATCTGTAATGCATAGTCAGTCTGTGGCCCCCTGCCTCACCCCAGGCCACCCCCCAATCTGTATTATCCTGGGGTGGTACTTCAAATACCTGTGCTGCCTCCACAGAGCTTTGAAGCTGCCCTAACCTACCTGGAATCTGTGTCCTTCAGCAACAAAGTGCTCTGCCCACCAGGCAGGCAGAGCACGTAACAGCCACCCATACTCACTGAGACCACAGCTTCACTCTCACCAGAGGCCTCTGCTCCACCCTCTCCTGATGCTCCAACTCCCTTCCTGGGAGAAAGCTGCAGGGGATCGGGGCTCTGGGCAGACAAGCCTCAGCTGCACTGGAAAGACTTTCAGCAGCAGCCAGAGTCATGGGGTCTGGGCCCTGTTCTACGGAGGAAGTAATGGAGGCCTTCAGAGGGCCACGCACAACCCCGTGGAGGGGGAGCTGGGCCTCTCACCTGCACAGCAGGTTAACAGTTTCCCAAGAGCAGGGCTTCTCTTATGACTAGATAAGACTTTGGGTCTGCCTAGTCCCTAAAACAATTTGTTCCCTTAGCTCTGCCCAGCTTATCCCTCTGCAATCTTGTTTACACAACAAGCTCTTCAGCAAATGCTTTCTCCACTGAAACCAGCTCCCTGGCCTCGGGGAGCGGGAGCGGAGCAGTGGCTTCCCACCCTGGGCCTCAGGGCTCCTGGGGGGATGGGCTACCACGACCTCCCGACCTCCCGCAGCCCCTCCAGCTGGCCCTCTGTGATAGCATCTCTGTAAGGACGGCAGGAGACTTCAGGCCCCTGGGGAGGAAATGAGCAGGAACTGCTGAGTGTGAGCCTCAATAACCAAGGTGCCAGCTGACTCTGGGGCTTTTGGGGAGACTTCCGGTTTCACCTAGCAGCCTGGTGTGCTGTGCAACTGCAGCAAGGCTTCCCAAGGGGCAGCACCTCTGGCCTGGATCCTTCGAGACTGCCTGGCCACTGCTCCTGGCTGCGCGGCAACAGGGGGCCCCCCTGGGAAGGCAAACGGCCAGCCTACCTGTGTGTCCCAGGAAACCGGCTGTTCCCATAATGAACCAAAGACCTCGTGGACGGACGAGGCTTTCTTAGGCTCTGTCTGCTCAAATCACGGGCCACCTGGCTGCTTCCCCACCCTGTGCAGACGCAGGAAGTTAAGCCATACGAAAGCCCAAAGCCACATGGTTTGGCTCCTCCGGGAGTTAGGGGACTGTGGGGCAGACGCATGGAGTCAGGAGGTCAGGGAGTAGCAGAGAAACAGTCAGCCCATCCCTGCCTTGGCCACTCTGATCTTCTGGCCATGCCTGGGGCTGCGTGGAAAAGGTCCTGGGGACAGTCCAGGGTCAGGGCTCTGGCCCAAAGGAAGGAGGTGTGAAGGAGTGAGTCCTTTTCTAAGGCTGGAAACACTTTCCACCCACCACCTGATTCCTACAACTCACTGAGCACAGGAAGGCAGGGCTGAGGCTGGCGTCTGAGACAGAGAAGGGACAGAGTCTCAGAAGGGGTGAGGGACTGGCCGGCCAGCACCCGCAGACTCCAGTGCAGGACCTGTCGCCATGCCTCTACCCGGCAGCGCAGGGCCTGTCGCCATGCCTCTACCTGGCAGAACTCCTGTTTTAAGGGAACTCGCGTGTTGAGAGGAAGTTTACATGGCCGTAGGCTCTGGGAGCCAGAGCATGAGCGCAGAGTGGCACTGAGGGACCCTGGAGGCCCGAGGCGTGGGCCCCCAGTTCAGAGGTGGAAAGGCAACGCCGTGGGCCAGAACAGCGTCCAGGCTACCAAAGCTGAGTCTTTATCACCTGTCACTGGCCATTCCCAAGAGCCCATCCAGAGTCTGTGGGCAGAGACTGGCAGAGAAGCCCTGGTCGGCCAGGGGGCTAGGAGCGCATGCACACATGCATGTGGGTATCCCTTCTCCAAGACACCTGGGGAGTGGAAACCCTCAGCTGCATCGGAAGCCAGATGTCAAGTGGGCATCTCAGGGAGGGTTGTGTGAGGAGAAAGGCCCAGTCACTAACCAGCGGTGGCCTGCCCACCCCACGCCCCACATCAACCTGCAGCCACCCGCTCCTAAGACCTGTGGCTTCTAACCAGCCCCTGACTCGCTAAGAGGCCCCCTGCTCCACTAGAGGGTAGGCTCCTGCTGCTTCTGCCACCCCCATACCCTAAACGGATGGCAGCACGTAGGGAGCTCAGAGGCCGGGCACCCAACAGCACCCTCAACTCTAAGTCTGGGGACCACTGGGCTTTGGAGAGAAAAGAGGGTCAGAAATAGTTGGGTTCAGGCATTGGGAGAGCTCCCAGCACCCCCGGCCCATACCTTGGTACCCTCTACCCTCCTCTCGGAGTTTCAGGAGGGGGCCTGTGGTGGCTGGGGTACAGAAGGCTACCTAAGGCTGGTGTTAGGGCAGGCCCCAGGCCAGACTGCCCGGGGAGGTGATGCAATCTCACTTCTGGAGCCGGGAGCAGAGTCACTGACTCAATAAGCCCCGTTAGACATGATGCCGGGGACACACAGCTGTTCCTGGCAGAGAGCTGGGTCACAGCCTCCCCAGGCAGCCTGGGTGCCAGGCCTTGGCACTGGCTCTGGGGCTGGTGGACAGGAGGGTCCCAGACGTCAGGGTTAAAAGGCTGGAGGGCCCCAGGGTCACATCAGAATAAACAGCCATTACTCCTGTCCCATCAAGAGTCTGCAACAGCGATATCTTCAGGAGGCTTAATAAGAATTCATGGTTTTTAAAGAAACCTTTTTACCCCGTTTCCAGATCAAGCCTGCGGATCTAAGAGAAACAGGCAGACTTCCCCTCCCCAGCTGCCACCCCCAACCTCTGCTTCCAGAGTCCACACTGGCCGAGGATGACATCCCAACCATCACCTGCGTCTAGACCAAGGGCTCTGGTGCTCCAGGGTCCCTAGGAATCCCCAAGAGTCGGTTACAGATGGAGTCCCCTGCACTCCATTCCAGTGGCTGGCCTGGCCTGTCTAACACACTCTCAGGCCCTGCAGATGGGAGGACAGTCTGGAGAGGAAAAGGCCTCAACCAGAATGGCCCAAGGGCTGGGAGCTTGAGGGAGGCACCATCTCCAACTCCGGTCCCAGGCCCTGGCCAGCATCAGAACCCGTAAACAGGCTCTAGGGGCAAAGTGACCTGGGAGAGTTCTGAAATAGTCTCTGGGCGCTCCCGACGCGTCTACCCATTGCAGTTGGTGTGCCATGGGCAGGCCCAGTATCCCCCACCTGGCACTAAAAGAGCTTCTGAACTGCCCCAGAAGCACCCAGCTCCCTGGATTCCTTACTAGCGGGTCATAAAGAAAAGCAGGCATCTGCCCTGAAGCAGGGCTGGAACCCTCCGCGGTCCAAGCAGCTGTCTGATCGAGCCCAGCAGGAGGGAGCAGGAGGAGTAGCAGGGGTTGGAAGGGGCAGGAGCCGCTGGAGCTGCCATGCCCAGTGGACCCCATGGATGAGGACTGGGCTTGGGAGGGCAGCATAGGCTGCAGGGGGTCAAGGTCTTCCAGGGGTCCCAGCAGGGCAACAAGGGGAGAGAATGTCGCAAAGCACCCAACCTGACCCTGGAGCCCTGCAGGGCGGGGTCTGGGCCTGCTCTCGCTGTGGGAATCGCTGGCACCAGCTCACTCAGCCCTGGCTGAGGGCTATGCACTGACCAGGCGGGTGGGACCCGAAGCATCTTGGAGCAAGGCTCTCAGGACAGGAACCAGACCCCGCCCTGCAGGGGTCTCAGAGGGCCCTGACTGGGACTCTGGACGGCGACCCAGTGGCTCTATGGCTCCCGCTGGACCTGTCCCGCCTGGACATGGGAAGAGACTTGGCTGGATACCTCTCCACTCCTACGGAGGCTGGCATCAAGCAGTGAGCCTGGCTGACGTGGAGTCCGCTGACCCAGGCCGGCGGTAGGTGACACTGGACTCCCAGCTGCGTCCGGATGTGGAAGTAGTGACTGACAGACATATGAGTGCTCTCTAACATTTTCTAACTCAGGAGCTGGGGACCCCAGGCCTGCAAGGAGGCAGGTTAAGGCCACAGGTCTCCTACTGGGGCCCCAAGACCCTGAAGTCTCCCCACTAAAGCCACACCCAGGAGGGAGGGGGCCCACAGTGCCTCCAGGCAGCATCGGCATTTCCGTCGACAGGCCCCATGATTTATCGGCTCACTGTATCTCCACAGAGAACAGGGCAAGCTGGGGCCTGCTGAGGGCCGGACAGGCAGGGAGTGGTGGGCACGGCCCAGGCAGGGCTGTGGTGGGGGGGAGGCAGCAGCAGCTTCCCAGCCTCCCCCAGAGAATACACCCCTGAGAGCGCCAACAAGTCTCCCCACCCTGCAGCTCTTCCCCCGGGAGGAGTACCCTTCAGGGGACCCCCGGGCATACACCCTGACAGGCACAGGTCTCAAGTCATTCAGTCTCAAACCTCACTGCCCTGTGGGGTCCTTTAATGACCCCCTTTCCAGGAGCACTTCCTATTCAGGGTCACGTCAAAGCTTCACACACGAAGCCTGAGGTCAAAGGCGTGGAGCCCAGCCTGGAGCACCCCACGGCTGGGGCTGTCTGTGGAGGGAGGGCCACTTTGGCAGCCCAAGCCAGGTCTATGTTGCCACCAGCACCCCCACACCTGCCCCTCCGCGGAGCTGGCGCCTGCCCCAGCAGCCCGCGTGCCGGGACTAGTCTCAGAGCGGGCTCAGCTGAGGGCTGGGTGTGGGGCCGGTGGGGCTGGAGGACCAGTTCCTCTGCTTTTCCCCACCCCGGAACCCCGGCACGTTGAGCAAGGCCATCCAGCCCAGGCCCAGCCAGCCTCGGTGCCGGGTGCTGCTCCTGGAAGCCGGATGGACTCTGTCCCCTGGGACCCACTGACCCCCCCCACCCCCACCCAGGGGCGGCCAAGGGAAAACCTGGGTATAGCCTGGGCTCTGCTGCTAACGCCCTGGGGGACCTGGGAAATCCCTGACTCCGGGTGCTCATCTGCACAGTGGGGTTGGCCAAGATGGTGGCAGGAGGGCTCCTAGATCCGGGTCTGTGGCTTCCACCGCCTCCTGTGCTCTGGCTGGGGTGTCAAGGCCTGCCCGGAAGGGGCAGCCAGACGCAGTGGCCATGGTAGGGTGCCCCCCTTGAGGGTGGTGCTCACACACACACAGCTCTCCGTGGTGGGACGACCCGTGCCAGGTGAGTGGGGGTGGGGCCGGCTGATCACACTGGATGAACACAGTCACTCTCACTGCCCACGGGGAGTTATGGCCTATGCAGGACACTGGAGATGTCCCACATCAGGGTGACTGTGGGAAGGGCCACTGGCAGCCCACGGGAACAGAGCACAGCTCCTCCCCCCACCAGCTGCCCTAACAGCCAATGAAGGCCAGAGGTTCAGTGCAGAACTCCCCC
Organism: Tupaia tana; assembly: GCA_026018925.1. Taxonomy (NCBI): domain Eukaryota; kingdom Metazoa; phylum Chordata; class Mammalia; order Scandentia; family Tupaiidae; genus Tupaia; species Tupaia tana. Next base: position 213,098,591 of record JAKSZU010000003.1, on the reverse strand, counting down.
AGTTAGCCCATAGGGGCCCCAAGAACCATAATCTGGCTGATTAGTCCCCAGGCTGCTCTGGGTTTGGGGATCTGACACTCTAGCATATGAGCTTCTAGGGACACCCTCTCCCTGCATAATAAAGTGTCTTCAAGTTTCAGAGCGACAGAAGCCGCAGCTGTGACCCACCTGCAGCTGGCTGGTGCCGCAGCTGTGTGTGCTCGGCGAGGAGCGGGCCCTGCTCCAGCCTCGTCCCCCGAATCGCACGCTATCCCCTGGGGAACGGCCACTCCTCTGAGAGGGTCTAGGGGTGCTAGTCACTTACACTAGAGCACAAACCATAGTGCCTTCTCTGGGAGGGGATCCTCAGGGACTGGGGCACTCGAGGTGGGTAGGAGCTACCGAAGGTGAAGACGGATTACAAAAGGGAGCCTGGAGGAGGCCAAGAGTCAAAGTGTGCTACTATGTGGGTGCCAACAGCGCCATACCTAGGAGAGAAAGACTGACTCTAAATCCCCTTTGCTCCCCCACTGAGCGGCGGGTGTGCATGGCTTCCCTCCCACACAGAGCGATGAGCTGAGAGCCGGCCTCGCAGAGTCCAGTTCAGACTGACTGTGAACCGGGGCGCCGGGGCTGAAGTCTGGTGATCTCTGCTGGGAAGGACAGAGTATCCTTGGAGGGACTCTACTAGGGTCCCATGGCAGGGTGGCACCCCAGATCATGTGGAGGGAGGTCCCAGCCCAACGGGGGCAGCCAGCTTGCGCTCTCCCTGATGGGCGGGGAGACCCACGTAGCCCGGACGACGGGCGCTGAGTTCCCCGGGCCTCGCAGCACCTGCTCACGGCCGGGGTTGAGGTGGGTGAGACGCCATGGATGCAGCCATGGTCTTAGGGGCTCTGTGTCACCCCGGAAAGCAAAGCCATAATGCTTTGCCCAGTGCTCAGGGACCGTCTGGGGTTGGGGGGCAGAATCTAAGGGTCTGACCTGGGCTGGGGTTACTTGAAGAGAAACGACTGAATTAAGGCTTGGAGAGGAAGGAATCGTGTCTAACATTTGCTACCCAGTACCTGGTACGTCTCAGCACCATCCTGGAAGGAATGAATTCAGTCCTCACAACCTGAGGCTCTAGGACTGTGCCATCTGACAAATGAGGAAATCGAGGCAAAAGGGACCTGTCACTAGTCCAAGGGCACGCAGCCATGGAGGCGGGGGCTGGGCAGGCATGCTGGGGCAGGCGTGTGGCTCACCGCGTCTCGCCCAGGAGGAAAGCCACTGTCATCTCCACTGGAGGTGGCACAGGGGAAAGGGCCCTCTCTGCCAGGGCCACCTGCAGCTTAAAGGCCCAAGCACAGCCACTGTGGCCCACTACTCCCACTCTGGTGCCGGAGTCAGGTCCCAGCCTCTCCCGGCTGCCATCCTAGCCCGCACCTCCTCTGCGCTGGAGCCAGGTCCTGGCAGAGGCTCAGGCAGCTGAGAGCAAAGTCTGGCTGCCGGTGGAGGCTCATGTTTCTGAGAAGGGGCAAAAGCCATGTTTGCAGACCCTGTGACGTCAGCACCACAGGACACGACCGGCCGGCCTTTCACACGGGTGACTACACGTCTGCCTGGCCCCCGCACAGCCACCGGGGGGCTCTCCCAGGGTCCTCCCCAGATCAGGGAAGCCTCGACCTGCTCTCCCACTCCAGGCGAGGAGGGGCCACCATTCGTGTCACATGTGTCACTTCACTGAATCTCTGCAAAAGCCCTTGGAGACAAGACATGAGAAACTCCATTTTACAGACGAGGAAACCAAGGCTTAGAGGCAGGGAAGAAGCATGCCCTAGATCACTCAGGGAGGGAGCCAGGGAGCCGTGGATGGTCCGGGTGTCCAGACTGCACGTCCAGGGCTCTTCCCAGCCACCACGACACCTTTGCTCCAGCAACGCAAGGACCCCAGACCAGACGGCTGAAAGGCAGGCAGACCCAGGCATTCAGCGCAGGTGGCCGCCATTCCAGGGGAAAGACGGTGACCAGGGCGCCACTTCCCGACCAGCCCCTCGATCAAGGTTTATAAGAACAGCATTGATTTGCTAGGGTGCTAGGGGATAGAAGGAGGCTCTCTGCTCTTCCCACAATTCCCTGGGCCCAGGTTGTCTGAGTTACTGCTTCAGAGTCACCCAGGAAGACTCTGGGCCACTCAGGGCCCAGATCCTTGGACTCTAACAACCAGACCTGGCCTGTACTCACCTCCCAGGCCTCACGTCCCCTCAGGGTACTGGGTGTGGGGTGGGGGGAGAGAAGGGACGGAACTTGAGACTCCCCGACAGGAGAGCTCTCCTACAGCTACAGCCCACCCTCCTGCCTCCCGCCCCCCCAGTCCTGGGACAAATGAGGTCACACAGCAGCACCGCCACTGCCGCAGTTCCTCCAGGACATGCCGAGTGACGTCAGCCTCCACGTAGGTCTCCGCCGGAAACACCCCACAGCCCAGGGCCCTGCAAGCCCAAACCTGACCGCCACATCCGTCTGGAACCCTCGCGGAGATAGGACCTCCAGGCCCCAATGGCTTCCTGGGCGAGCAATGCCGAGAAGCTACAAGAGAACAGAGCCAGCACCGCTGTGCCCACCATGGGCCCGAGGTCACCAGCCAAAGCCATGAGCACCAGCGGCACCACTAGTGTGGGTGGCATGGAAACAGCAGCGAGCCGGAGTCGAAGTCCCAAAGGGCTTTCTGGGACCTCAGCACCCAGCACATGCCAGACGCCCCGGGTGGGTACGGTGGGTATGGTGCCTCAGTCCTCCAGAGTTCCTGCTCATCCTCCTGCGACCCACCCAGGAGGACGTGGCTCCTCACCCCGCCCGCCCAGCCAGGCCAGCACCAGCACCAGAGCCAACCAGGGAGGCCATGCCTCACGTGGAAAGATCACAATCCAAGGCCCATCACAATGGCAGGAGTTCTCCTAACACCTCTGGCAACCAAAAGGGGTCCCAGGGCAGGCCTGGCAGCCTCTGCAGCCCCACTGAACCCAGCAGGGAGACCCCCTCACCCCAAGCCCTCCTAGGGCCAGAAAGCAGTCCTGCATGTTTAGTGTTTCTGAAAACGTCCCGCCTTCTGGCCCGAGCACCTGGCTTGAAAACTGGGGCATGTGTGATGCTGGGACAAAACCCCAGCTGGGACTGGGGACCAGGGGGTGGCCAAGCTGTGAATGTCCCTCATTGTCCCTGCCCCTCTGACCTGTCTGCAAAGACCGACCCTCCTGCCTGACTCCAGTAACAGACACCCTCTCTTACATGCATCCCCTGGACCAAATGTGGACCCCTCCCCACAGCACACGGGCAAGCCAGGCAGGCCGGTGGCCAAACCCGCCCAGGGCTTCAGACACAGGCAACCCGCCATGCCCCCACACCCCGACACCCACCAGCCACATGCCACAGCCATGAGTGGTCGCAACACCCACAGACATGACCTCATTCTGCCTCTCAGCCCCTTCCCCCATTTCACAGATGGGTTCACAGAGGCCAAGAAAGGCCCACAGCAAAGAGGCAGGGCCAGGGCTGGTGCCAGGCCCCGGCAGTTCATCTCCACCTCGTGCCCAGCACACAGCGGGTCAGGGCTGGCTGGGTGAGGCTCAAAGGAGGACCCGTGGGCCTGGCACCATGACTCAGCTGATGAACGGAGCGATAAACACGCCCGCCTTCCCCACTGCCCCAACCTGCCCGCACGGCTCTCGTTCCTGCCGCCGAGTGGCCCTCAGGGCAGGTGCAGGATGCCCAGGTGTGTGTGTGCAGACATCGCCTGGCCCCCACCCCAGCCTGACCTTGCCTAGGAGCCTCCATCCACCCTGGTTCCCACACTGAGCTCCACGTCCACTCCTCCAGGCAGCCTGTCCTGACCTCACTCCACCAGCATGGTCCGGCCTACAGATTACCCTTTGGGAGAGCAGCTAGTTCTTCCTCTTGAGCCCCCAGAGAAAACAGTGGTAGACAACGGTGAGCCCTGACAACTTTTCAGTGTTACCTACCCCTCCCAGGACGAGGTCTCTGTGCAACGACTCACCTGGCTCTCAGAACTGGCAATGGGAAGGAGGCCCCAGGAGCTGATGGGGAAACTGAGGCAGGGAGGGCCTGCCCACACCAAGCAACATCAGGGCCTATGCTGGCACTGGGAGGGCAGGTGGCCCTTCTCTGTAGAAATGACTTCTGCAGACTTTTTTTTTGGTTTGTTTTTTAGAGAGAGAGAGATTTTTAACTATAGGGTATATGTGCTCACTGCTGGAGAGACAGAGAGAGAGAGAGAGAAAGAGAAATCACCCCCTGGGGGGACGGCCACACCACAATCCCTTCTCCTCCATTCTCCTCTTGGGATTTTGGGTACACACACATATGTGTCTGGTGTGAATTTTAAGCCACTGGGTCCAGGACTTGAACCACGATTAACTACATGGAAGTCCAGCAATGTAACCATTACACCATCTGCTGGTCTCCAACGTCTAAAGATGGGAGTTCTAGGTGCATCAGAGCTGTAGCCAGAAAGGGGTAAGACTGCCAGCCAGGGAGGGAGAGAGCTTCCTGCTTCCAGGAGGAAATTGCAGGCAGGTGGTGACCAGGTCTCCCCAAACCAGGACCACAGCTCAACAAGCAGGAAAACCCAACAGAGAAAGCGCTCTGGACCCCCAGGCAAAGCCCTGCAGCAGCTGCCCACCCCACACCCACAGCATGCACACACACCGTCACCCATGGGGCTGCAGCCCTCAGGTGAGTCACTGGGCAGACTTTTTCCCAGGCTGAAGGCCAGGGGAGGCACGTCTACGTATAATTAGGCAGCCCACAAAGCCATAAACTCAAGGTTAGAGACCCTTGACGGGCTCCCAGTGAGGATAGGGGCACATCTAAAGCCTCCAAGTTCACGAGTCAACAGGAAAGCCCACCAGGCAAATGACCGAGTGGAGCGGCGGGTCTGGCCACCCCTTCCTCTCCCCTGACTCAGTGGTCCTAAGATCTCCCACTGCACATTCCCCAGGCCCGTAAGCTTGTCTCCACACTCGGGGCCACTAGACCTCCTGGCTCCCCAAAGCCTGCCCCTGCCCCAGGCCTCCAGTGCCCGCTGCCTCCTCCAGACTCCCACTGCACTGACCGCAGGGAGCTGCCCAGCGTGGTGTGCCGTCCCAGGCCTGGGAGTGCCAGGGACCTTCTCTCACACAAATGCTATCTTCCCGAGGGCGGGCAGAAGCCGGAACATGGTGCAGACAACTAGCCCTTCCAGGTGGGCTGTGGAACCAGGAACTGTGGCTGCCGAAGAGACTTGCCTCAGTGGCCTCACCCCTACAACTCACACCCCAAATATACCTCCTCGTGGCCAGGACACACACATGCCTGCCCTCCCTTGACACCCGTGGGGGCACTTGCGTCCCACTCTGCAGAAAGTTCCAGAACGCACACTCCTCCCCAAAACCCAACCTCTGCTGGAACAGCCTAGGGGAAATGACACGGCACTGTACGTGTTCCAGGGCACAGGATCCTGGCGCCAAAAGCCCTCTTCCCGCAGACTCCCTTAATCCCATTTTTTCTCTTTAGACATACTTAGACAAGGCCTCGAGGGGCACTTTCAGCCCTAGACTCCAAAATTGGTTAGTGAAAAGAAGACCAAAAAAAAAAAAAGTTTTGTAAAATTACCAGGCTTCTGGGATTATAAGTCATTTAGTGACCAATTCCTCATGTGGCTCCCCCAGCAGGGCCTGGCACTGAGGGAACCAGGAGGGGACCCTGGCACAGGAGACAGGACTCCTAGAGGTTCTGTGGTACTCAGCTCCCTGGCTTCAAAAAGGATCTAATTCCACAAGTGTTCCCCCAGTGCCCAAGATGGAAGACGGGGCACATGGGTGCTGCCTGGGGTCTGTCCTGAGGGTGTGTACTCCGCACCCTGCCAAAGACGTGTGGGCCCAGCCCTACACACATTTCCCACCCTGCTCCCGGGGTCCCCCTGCAGTTTCCAGGCCTGGGCTTCCTCTGAGAGCTCCTGCCTGTGCCTGAGCAGCCATCAGTGAACCCACACAAGCCCAGGATGGTGCTAGGGTCTGCCAGAGGGCACCTTTCGGGCCAGCTCAACACAGCCCAACGCCCCTTCCCTCCAGCACACACACCCACGCTTCTCCAAGTTGGACCAGCAAACGCCTAGCAGGGCCTCACTGGGTTTAGCCAGCCTCATACACAGGGCTTCTCAGAGGAGGACTGACGGCCCTGTGCATTCACACCACGCGCCTGACGTGCACACACACATGCACACATGCGCACACACACACTCCCACACAGACAAATCCTGCTTCTGCCACTTCTGCCCCTGGAAGGGGCTTGCCTTCGTGGGCCTTACCTTCCTCATCCACAAAATGGGACAACAATATACACCGTACAGGATCGGAGTAAAGATTAAAGAAGATTGTCGGAAAAGCTAAAGAAAAGAAAACAAAAGAAACCTAAAGGGCAGGCAGGTGGCATGGTGGTTAAGGCGCTGGACTCCCACATGGCCAACCACAGCTCAAGTCCCAGAACTGGTGGCCTGTTTTCTCACTCTTCCTCTCTCTCTGGTTAAAACTGAAGAACAAGGAATTAAAAATTTTGGGGGGGAGGGGAAGGTAACTTGAACTATCTCAACAGCCAACTTTCCTTGGGCACTTTCATTACAAAGCACTTTCACGCATCCATTACGAAATGAATACGCAATGACAGAATGGGGACAGGGAAGACAGGTATCTTGACGCCCGCTTTGCAGATGAGGACAAGACTCACAAGGAAAGTGACTCGCCCAAGATTACGGAGCAAATTAGTGGCAGAGTTAAGACTTGGTCCTGGGGCTCTTCTTAATGCAAAGCTTGTTCCCAGCCTGCTGAATAGCATGGGTGTGGGGTATTCAGAAACACGAACGGAAGCCCGGTGAAACCTGCAGAGAGAGACACAGCACCAAAGCGGCAGTACCAGCTCTAGAGCACAGCTGTATGCATGACCACCTGTAGTTTAGCTGGCCCAGGCTGCCTGAGCCTGGCAAGCCACTCACACATCGACCGGGTGGAGGACTAGAACACGGGATCAGCAGGTGCTTCCCCCGAGATTATCCACGTGGATCTGTGCACTGAAGGTGGCCCCTCTGTGTCTCACCTTGTCAGCTCCTGCCGTTCCTCTATTGGATATACAGGGGGTGGGTACCAACACCCTTTTTCTGTCCATTCAGCGGCCCTGGCTGAGGTCCATGAAGGACATGAAACCACTTATCACAGACTATGAATGTTACTCACAGGCGACACCCTAACCCTGAGCTTGAAACTCTTTTAGAAAGATTTTTTTTTTTTTAAAGAGAGATTTTTGCTATAGGGCACGTATGCTCAACAGAGAACCACTGGGACTTGAACCACAGTCGACTACGTGGGAGTCCAGCGATGTAACCATTATGCCACCTGTTGGTCCCTAAGAAAGAATGCTAACCTACCTGATTCATTTCTTAGTGCTGTTGAAAAAAAGTAACAGATCAGAGCCAGAGAAGCCATGGGCCACGTGTGGACACACAGATGTCACCCCATCCGCCCTCAGGTGGGACTGTAAAAGGAGAATGAGGACCAGGACTCAGACAGAGCAACCTCGGGCACGAGCAGGGACACAGGGCTCTTCAGAGGGCCCTAGAGCACGGCAAACCGCAGAGATAATGTGGGACCCGGCACTGTGACAAGGGGAACCAGTGTCCAGAGCAAACTACATTGTGCCTGGCAACTTTGTGCTGTTAAACCAAGGGAAATAAATATTTCAGAGACTCCTGCCCAAATAACACAAGATGTCTTCAAATGTTCGCAAAAATGCGTATTATAAAAAAATTATGCATGGATTTCAAAATTTCTTTGTACCAAAATAAATTTATACCTTAATTCCATTTTTTGTACAAACTTTTTTTTTTTCTTTTTTTGGAGAGGTTTTCGCTATAGGGTGCGTGCGCTCGCCAGACAGACAGAGACACAGAGACAGAAAGCGAGAAATCACCCCCCAGCGGGGATGGTCACGCTGCAATCCCTTCTCCTCCATTCTCCTCTTGGGATCTTGGGCACGCACGCACACGCGCCCGGCGTGAGTTTTAAGCCACCCGGTCCAGGACGCGAACCTCAGTCGACTACATGGGAGTCCAGCGACATAGCCATTACGCTAACTGCTGGTTCCCTGTACAAACTTTTTGAAGTCCTTTTATACTTTTGCGGGTAATAGAGATTTCTAACTCACTAGAAAAACCTAAATACCAAGGACACCTCATTCCAGGGGATTTCAGGAATCCAAACTTCTGCTGTGACAGAAAAAGATTCCTCTAGAAAATGTTGCTAAAAAATCAAGCTTCTCATTGATTCCTTCCAGGTCCCTACCCTTCTCCCCACCACTCTGCGTTAATGAGGTTTTATTGGAACCCATCCTATGCCACAGGTAGACTGAAGCAGACTCCGCCCTTCCCACAGAGCTGAAGCCAGGGGTGACATCACCTCCAGGAGGCCTGGAGCCGCCAGGCAGGCGGAGGTAGTGAGTGCCTCCCCCACCCCCACCCACTCTGCCAGGCCTGGGGAAATGTCTCTACTGGCCCCCGTAATTAGGGTAAAAGGGATTTTATGCCTTTCAAGGAAGAGAAGAGAGACAGAAAAAAAGCAGCAAATAACTATTCCAGAACAAGCAATTTTTCATACATGGCAGAAACAAAAGATCAGGGGAAACACACACACACACATCCACAGAAACCTTTTCAGACAAACCTGTTTCGGTCTTCCAGGAGTGGTTTTGAGCAATCTCTTGCCCTCAGCCTCCCCTCTGTCAGGCATTCCCTATCTCACCATTCCCCAGGGCCTTCTGACCTGCTTCCCACCGGGGCCAAAGTGAGCCCTTGGAGAGGACCAGATCTCTGCGCCTGGGAGACACCTTCTCCCGCTCCACAAATCCTAACTGCCTTCTTTCTTTCAGGAAGGGCACAGAGAAGGGATTGGGAAAGTGTTCTGTGTAGTTCTGTCCCCACCTTTAACCAAACATGGCCACTCACTGTCAGAGAGGGCAGGGCTGGGAAAGAGAAAACAATCTAAACTTTACCAAATGAGAAAAGAAAAAAGAACGGGGCAGTGATTTCAGGCTCAGCTCAAGCCCCCTCTTCCAGGAAGACTTCCCAGCACTGCTGCTCTGTGGAGTCTCCCTCCCTCCTTTCTTCTAGCTTCTTCTCCCCCTCCTGGGCCCGCTGTCTCCATAAAGTGTCAGAGTTTCTGTGTGAGCTATCATGCCTCATACCCAGTACAGAGAAGACCAGGAGCACCCCCAAACTCCAGCTGCTGTTAGCGTTACAGAGAGCTCTGGGATCCAGCCTCCCAAGAGTGTCTGCCTCCTCCATGGCAGGGGGTGGAACCCACACCTCTCCCTATTCTGGCTGAAGTAGGTGGAGTGTGAGCTGGGGCTCAGCCGCCCGACCCACTGTGGGCCTGGAGAGAGCGTGCAGGTAGAGCGGGGTGTGTGTGTCAGGGGTGAGCCAAGCAGCTCCCCTTTCTCCTCCAGAGTCTGTGATTCCAGGAGCAACCTGAGTCCCACAGAAGCCACAACCTAAAGAGCAACTCACCGGCCCTGAAAGCCAGGTAACCAGGAAACCCAGCTCAGAAGGCCCACCTGCCTGGATGCCCCCCAAAACACAGCAAGCCCCCTCACCACCCCTTCACACGCACTCCAGCTTATTATTAATTCAAGGCAGCAGGGTCCTCTCCTGGGCTTCAAAACGCTCAGAAGCACAGCAGTCACCTGCGAGGCAGGAAGGGCACTTTATGCCCCAGACTCAAAAGCAACAGTGCCCACGTCACCTCCCGCCCGCTGGACCCTGTGAAACACTCCCGAAGTCTCAGGAACCGGCAGCTCCCATTATGGAAGAGGGAAGCGTTTACAGAGCCGGCGCTGCTCAGACTTGACCAGACGCCACACCAAAGTGGAGGACCCGTGTGCCCACCCCGCCCCCGGCCAGCTCCTTCCCTGCCCACGTGCCTGCTGCCTTTGCCGGCGCTAGGGAAGTCGGGCTGTCCAGATGTGGTGGCGAGAGACCGCCACTTCCGGAAGGGGAAGAGCCCCTGGCTCGCACCTCCCCTCTGCATCCCAGGGGATGGTCGAGCCGGCCCGCCGGAGGACCCCGGAACTCCAGTGCGGGGGCCGGAGGGCGGTGGACGTGGGCCCCGGCGGCCAGCGCTGACACCTGGCGGCGGCCCAGCTTCCAGCCCGCAGCAGGGGCCGGCGCTGCGGGGCGGTTCCCAGGAGAGGGTTACAGGGGCCGAGAACAAAGCGCCCCCATAGGGGAAGGCGGGCTAGCGGTCGGCCGCTGGGGCGGGAGATCCCCTTTCTGGGGACCCTCAGGCTGCTCTTTGTCGGCCATGTCTCTCTTTAGGGTGGACTGACGCCGGCCCATGCTGCGTCCAGCCCAAAGGCCTCCCCCAGCCTCCAGTTCCACATTTGTCCCTCTTTCCCCCAGCTCTACTGGGCGGGCCGAGGGGCCCGCCTTCCCTCCGCGCGGCTCCAGCACAAAGCCCAGCCGGGGGAGGGGGAGAGCGGGACCCGGTCCACTCGCGGGGAAGGCGCCGCGCCTCGGCTGTGTCCCGCCTGGGAACGCGCCCCTCCGGCGGCAGCACAACTTCAGCAGCCCAGAAGTTGGGCTCCTCCGCGTCTCCCGCGTTCCAGAGCCACCGTCCCAGAGCCTCCGCTGCCAGTTCCGCCCGGCTCACCTTGGGCAGCCAACCGAAAGCCCGAGGGCTCCACGGCCTCCTGCCCGCGTCCCCCGCTGCCCTGGCCCGGCTCCCGAGGCCAACGCGCCCGCCGGCTCCCAGCCACTCGGTTGCGCTCAAACTTGTCCCGGCGCAAGGAGCCGCGGAGCTGAGCGCGCAAGCCGCGGGCCGGGTTTGAATTAGGGTCTGCAGGGAGGGGGCGTTGTGGCCGTGGTCACTGCATCCCCCAGGGTCACCGCTGGAGGCCCGGCCGCTGCGCAGTCCCGGGAGAGGGCGTGGGCGCGGGCGACCCCGGGCTCCGCCACCGGCTGGCGGGCTCAGACGCATGTGGAGACGTTTTACATAATTGAGCGCGGGGCCCCCCGCGCAGGCTCCGCTCCGCGGGGCGCTCCAGCCCTCCGCCCTGAGTTTATGGGCCGCTGCGGCGCCCACCGACGGCGAGGGATTGGGGCGGGAGCTCGGTTTCGGAGCTAGGCGGGAAGAAGTCCAGCTCCCCTCCCCCTCCACGTGCCGCCGCCGGCATCTGCGGGTGGCGAGCCCCGGCTTCCCGCCGCTTCCCAGCCCGGCCCCGGCCGCACTCACCGGGAGGGCCGGCTGCAGGCGCAGCGCCAGCGCGCAGAGCCAGAGCCAGAGCGCCGCGCGCCTCATGCTGCCAGGACGCGCGGCGGGAGCTCGGCGGCGTGCGGGTGGGACTGCGGGATGCGCGGGGCTCCGGGCCGGCTCCTTCGCTTGCGCTTCGCGCTGCTCTCTCGGGCTCCTGTCCAGCGCAATGCCGTCCTGGGCGGGGGCCGCGGGGTCTGCCGGCTGCAGTCAGCGCTCCACTGCCGAAATGCTCTCCGCTCGCCTCGGCTCCGGCCCGCACCGCTCCGGCCGAGCTCCGCCTTATAATAAACCCGCAGGCCCTTAGCCGTTGCAAAAACTAGCCCCCCGCCCCCAGCTGCGCCAGGTCTCGGGCCAGCCCCCGTCCCCACCCCCAGGACCCCGCCCCCTTGAGCCACACCGCCCGGCCCCTTGGACGCCCCACCCCCGGGCCCCAGCCTCGCCCCTCGCCCCGCCCCCGAGGATCCGAGCCCGCCCCGCTCCGGCTGGGCACTCGCGGAGCCTCACCTTACTCCGGACTTGCGGCCCCCACAAACCGTAGTTTTCGATCTTTCAATCAAAGGCTTTCAGGGTTGAGGGGACCAGGGTGCACCCCGTTCGCCCTGGCGAAGAGTATTGAGGCGCTGCCCGGAGACGGGCGGGAGGGGCGGTAGTTGGTCCTCTGTGGCCGCGAGTCTGCAGCGCCCTCTGGGCGTGGACGCCGAGCGCCCTCCAGGTGCGCCGGACTCCAGGTCCTGATGGGAACCCTTCCAGGGCGATGCGGGTCCCCAGGCGATGCTGCCTAAAGCATCGGGGGACAAACACCCGTTCCCCGCCTGTTCTCCAGCTGTAGATGGGGCTCCTTGCGTCCTGCCAGCGCGGGTTCCCACACTCCCTGCAAAGTGCTGGAACTTGGGGCCTTATTTTAAACGGCTGGACACCCCCGGGGATGGGGGTTCAGACAGAGACACAGAAAGCGAGACATCACCTCCCAGGGGGTATGACCACACTGCAATCCCTTGGGGGGTTCTATAGAAAACGGGTCTCTTCAGGCACCGAGGCAAATGGAAAACTAGATCACTGCTTTGTTTCCGGGTGACCTCAGGCATGCGGGCCTGCGAAGCACGGGTTCTGTTCCAGCCCCTTCGGACTCCCTCCGACGCCCTGGACCTCTGCTGCCAGCAGCCACCAAGCCCCGCAGTCCCAGTCCGGGGAGGCAGTGGGGCCCCTGCGGGTATAGGGCAATGGCAAAGAACGGGACAGGCCCTGCCCTGTCAGGTAGGCAGGAGGTGCCAACTGACCTCACCTGGATCGGGACAACAAAGATGGCACCTCCCACCCTCTTCCCCAGGCAGAGGGCGAGGCACCCTAGGAGGCCTGAGCCAGGAACCCAGGTTTCCTAAGGCTGCTTGACCTCTCAGGAAGCCTGGTGTTTTTCTTTAAAACAATTAAACCTTCCTGGCTCCTGGTTCGTGGAGGAAGAAACAGTTGCCAGCGGCCCTGGAGTCTCTTCCACCCATCAGGAGGGCTTTCCTGGACCTCCTTCCGTCCCCAGCTCCTCCGCTCTCCACCCTCAGAGCGCTAAAAGATGGTGCCCACTACCCCTCCCGCTTTTGCCACTGCTTCTGAATACCTGTTTGGTCCCACAAAACTCTCTCTTTGGTGACCTCAGTTTCCCCAGGTCTGTCTGGGGAAATGACACATCCACATCAGGAATGGTGCCTTGGTGACCATCCTCCCACAGCAGGGCACTGTAGAATGTGGCATAGGCCTGTCCAGGAGCCCAGAAACGTCTAGTGAGCTACCCGTGTCCTTTTAGAAGGTGGCCTTGGGGGGCCAGTAGGTGGCATAGTGGTTAAGGTGCTGAACTCCCACGTGGCCAATTGCAGTTTGAGTCCTGGACCTGGTGGCTTGAAACTCATGCCTGGCACATGTGTGTGTGTGCCCAAAATCCCAAGAGGAGAATGAAGGAGAAGGGATTGCAGTGTGGTCATACCCCCGGGGGGTGATGTCTTGCTTTCTGTCTCTCTGTCTCTCCTGCAAGCAGATATGCCCTATAGTGGTGAGACCACACCCCATGGAGGGGTGCTTTTGCCCTCTCTCTGTCTAACCAGGCAGTGTTTCTCTCTCTTTTATTTTTATTCGGTGAGTGCATATACCCTCTGGTAGTGTGTTTTGTTTTTGTTTTTGTTTTTTTAACAAAAAGCAAAAGTAGAAGCCCTGACTGTGTCAACCAGAGAGTGGCTCCATGGATCTGAGGTCAGCTCTTTAGTTCATCCACCCCAATATGGAAAATAATAATAATGTCAGTTTATAATCATACCTTTCTCTTTGTTAGCGGCTCAAAATAGAGAAAAATGGCATAAGGCAGGGCTTGATGGGATCTTTACATATTTTAAAAATCATTCATTTGGGGACCAGCAGATGGCATAATGGTTATGTCACTGGACTTGCACGTAGTTGACCACAGTTCGAGTCTCAGACCCAGCGACTTAAAACTCATGCCAGGTGCATGTGTATGTGTGCCCAAAATCCCAAGAGGAGAATGGAGGAGAAGGGATTATGGTGTGGCCATCCTCCTGGGGTGGGGGTGGGGGGGGATGATTTCTCATTTTCTGTATCTCTGTCTTTCCAGTGACCACATGTGCACTACAGCAAAAATCTTTCTCTCTCAAAAAAAAAAAAAAAAAAAAAAAAAAATCACTAGTTTGGGTTTCTTTCAAAGTGGATACATTTGCTCCAGATCAACATGTCTTTTTCAGGCAGACTGGGAAGAGGAGGGGCCTGCAAAGACGCCCCTAGAAGGACATGGACAAAGGGGTGGTAGGTCAGAGCCTGCCTTTGGCCCAGCCAACCCTGCCCAGCTTACTTTCCTGCCGACCCACAGTCTGAAGGAGAGCCTCCTCCTCTAAGACGCTCTCAGAGTCTCATAGTACCCAGAGATCTGTGCCTCCTGGGGTCTCCTACCACCCGTATATGCTGGTCATTCCTGTTGGGACCCCGAGACCATCTGGCAGCGTGGAGGTGAGGCCGCCAGCCTGATTGTTCTTCCCATGCATGGGTATTAAATGCCTTCAGTGCTCTCCTCAGTGAATCACTGGCTGCCTTGAATGTCACTTCCTTTCTTGCTAAGAGAAAGTTCCTGGGAGGCACGGCCAGTGTCCCCTCCCTTCATCGCTGCCTGTCATTCTTCCCACGGAACACGGAGCTTCAGTCTGAGAGAAATGCACACTGTTTCATTGCAGTGGCAGCCGCTAGGGAGTGAGGAGAAAGCAGGAGGCCGGAGCCCTGGCACAGGGCTGCCCAGTGATACTTAATAACTGCCCAGGCACTCTCTGGGCAGATGCACAGCACCTCTCAAAACGTAAAATGCGGGACCAGCAGTTGGCATAATGGCTATGTCGCTGGACTCCCATGTAGTTGACCGTGGTTCGAGTCCTGGACCCAGTAGCTTAAACCCATCTTCCCAAGGGGTGATTTCTCACTTTCTGTCTCCCTCTGTCTTTCTGGCGCGCGCACATGCCCTATAGCAAAAACCTCTCTCAAAACAAAAACAAAAACCTGACTTAAAATATACTGATCCTTTAACTGACGAGTTGTACTCCAAAAGTATTTTCAACAGTGCCCAAAGAAACATGTCTAAAGGTTTATCAATAAAGGGAAAGAGGGAATAAAGGTCGGCCTCGTAGTGTAGCTGTTGAGCACCGTACAGAGGGAGCCAGTTTCCATATGGCCAACTGAGGTTCAAATCCCAGTCCTGGAGGCTTGAAAAGCAAGCCGAGTGAGTGAGCTTATGCCCAGGGTCCTGACAAGATGGAGAAATGAAGGAAGAAGGATTGCAGTGTGACCAGGCTTTGTTGGGGGCTGCTTTCTCTCTCTTTCTCTCCTTCTTTCTCTCACATGCACGCACGCCCATAAAGATAAAGGAAAAGTGAAATAAATGTGAGTGTTCCCACTCGTGGAATATGATACATTTTGAAAATAAAGGTGATGGATGGAGCCGGTTCAGAGGTTTGCATGGTTCAAATCCCTGACCCAACAGCTTGAGAATCACACTACGGGTTGGGGGCAGGTGGTATGGTGGTTACGGACGCTGGACTCCCACATGACTGACCATGGTTTGAGTCCCAGACCTAGCAGCTTGCCTTCTCACTTTCCCTCTCTCTCTCTCTGTCTTTCTCTGGTCAAATTAAAATAATAATAATAATGATAATAAATAAAGTTAAATAAAATAATTATTTTTTTAAAAAGACAAGGCTGGCAGCTTGCGTGGTGGTTAAGGGTGCTGGACTCCCACATGGCCAACTACAGTTCGAGTCCTAGACCTGGCAGCTTGCTTTCTCACTTTCCCTTGCTCTCTCTCTCTCTCTCACTCACTCTGTTCCTCTCTGGTCAAATTAAAATAAATTAATAAAGTTAAAAAATTTTTTAAATGAAAAAAGATTAGTATTGTAAAAAAATAATTTAAAAAATAGGAAAAAGAAAATCACACAGGGTGCATATGCAAGTGTGCCCAAAATATTGAGAGGAGGATGGAGGAGAAGGGATTGCGGCATGGCCATTCCCTTGAGAGGTGATTTCTCTCTTTTCCTCTGTCTCTGTCTCTCTCAGGCAAGTGTATGTGCCCTATAGCAAAACTGATAATAATAATAATGACGATGGTTAAGTCTTGACCTAGAAAGTCTTTCTAAATCTATTTTTAGGTGAAAAGAGTAAAGAATGACCTATAGCCAACACCACGGCTTGGAGGTTGAGGAAGCTGGATCCCACATGGATGACCATGATTCGTATTCCACCCCCACAGCTTGAAAAAACTCTGTGGATGCATGTGCAGGTGTGCCCCAAATCTTGACAGGATGGAGAAACGGGGGAAAGGAATTGTGACATGACTACGCCCTGTTGCGGGGTGCTTTCTTTCCCTTTCTCTGGCGAGTACACGGGTTTTGTGGATTTAAAAAAAAAAAAAAAAAAAAAAAGGCGTGGCCAAAGTCTTTATAAAACAAAAACATTTGTGTAATATACATATGCAAGGGATCTTCAGAAGTTCATGGAAACTACATATTATGAAAAAAGTTACATATGGATGTCAAAACATCTTTCCACTGGGACTGGCAGTTAGCACAATGGCTATGTCGCTGGACTCCCATGTAGCCGACCGTGGTTCGAGTCCCGGACCTGGCAGCTTAAATTCAACGCCGGTTGCAAAAAAACCTCTCCAAAAAAAAGAAAAGAAAAAAAAAAAAACATTTTTTCACCAAAGTAAACCTGTACTTTGACTCCAGTTTCGTTAAACTTTTTGAAGTCTCGTCATATTTTTATTGCTGTATAATCATTCAATTTGCTGCATTTATTTGCATGATAAAATGCCATAATTTGTTTATCCATGGCTGTTTGGTTCTTTTTCATTTTGTTTGTTTTTTCATATTGTACACAGGGTTGTGATTAACGCTTAGATCTGCCTCCTTGATGCATGTATGAGACTCTCTAGAAATGCCATTCCTGGCTTATAGGTATGAATGTCTTCCATTTTCTTAGGAATCCCACTAGGTAAATTCTCTAAGCATATTACTCTCCAAAGAGCTTATAACAGTACACATATGCTCCTGGAATGAGTTTCAAGCCTCCAAGTCCAGGACTCAAACCGCAGTTGGTCAAATGGGAATCCAGTAACGTAACCATCACGTCAGCTGCTGGTCCCTCCTTCAGTTTTGACTGCCTCTCCCATCATGAAACAGAAGTTTTGCTGAAGTCTTTTGTTGCCGATTGGTAGACAGATTCTTCTGGTTGTTTCTGACATCTGTTCTCCTTTCTCGGTAAAGACTCCCTAAATTCCAGAGGGGTCCATGGGGCTCATGGCCACTCAAAATAAAAACTACCTTTTGTATCATCCTTTACAGCTCCAGCCATGGGGACAGGGTTTTGGCAATGGTACCTGAGCAGAAGTGATACATGAACATTTGGGGAAGTGTCAAGGGGAGGAGTCACACCCTTCTCCTTCCTTTTTCTCTTTTCTCCTGGCTGGGATGCAGATGTGATGGCTGCAGCTGGAGCAGCCACCCTGGACCATGAAGTGAACTTGGAAACACCGGCCATGCATGGCAGAGGAACAAGTGTAAAGTAATGTGGGTACCTGGCCCATGGAGCACAGGGCCAACTCAGGACTGCCTACCCAGACTTACACATGATGCAGAAAGACACTTTTTTGTTTGTTTGTTTAAGACACTTATTGTGTATCTGTCACTTGCTACCAAATATCATCCTATTGGGTGGTCAAAAAAGTTGTGACATGATTTTGTATAGGAATAGTAATATGGGAGAGGAGAGGGAGAGATTTAAAAAATACTTATGGAAAACTAATGTTATAATGTTATGAAAAGACCAGGCATGAATTTAATTTTTTGGCAACAAAATAAACTCATTCTACTTCCACTTTTCTGTGAACTTTTTTTTTTTTTTTTTTTTTGGAGAGGTTTTTTTGCTATAGGGCGCATGCACTCGCCAGAAAGACAGAGAGAGACAGAGAGATAGAAAGTGAGAAATCACCCCCCAGGGGAGATGGCCACGCCACAATCCCTCCTCCTCCATTCTCCTCTTGGCATCTTGGGCACACACGCACACGCACCCGGCATGAGTTTAAGCCACTGGATCTGGGACTCAAACCATGGTCTATTACATGGGACTCCAGCAACATAGCCATTACGCTAACTGCTGGTCCCTCCATGAACTTTTGGAAATCCCCTTGTGCACTGATAAATGCAGGACCAGCCAATGACATAATGATTATGTTGCTGGACTCCCACTTAGTTGACCGTCATTCTAGCCCCAGATCCAGTGGCTTAAAACTCATGCCGGGCACATGTGCATGCGTGCCCAAAATCCTGAGAGGAGAATGGAGGAGAAGGGATTGCGGCATGGCTATCCTCCGGGGGGGTGATTTCTCACTTTCTCTCTGTCTCTGGTGAGCGCATGTGCCCTATAACAAAATTCTTTAAAAAAAAAAAAAAATCCCTCTTCTGCACAGGACTAAGGAGATGATCCCATGAGGCTGTGGGCTGTAATTGGAAGAGGGAGGACGAGGTGCCTGGGGAGCAGAGAGTGGATGCCTTCGAAGATGCCACTACGAAGAGCCTCTAGGACACAGCCCAGCTGCTTTCCCGGGCCTGGGCTCTATGTTACATTTTGAATTTGACTCGGTTGCCTAACAACCCCTGTCCCAAAAAGAGGTGCTACTCTAGGAGCTGTGTCTGGGAGGGCGTGGCCAGAGGACTCACTGAAGGCCACAGAGGCTGCCTGCTCCTCTGATGTACGTGGTATTGCTCTCACTGGGACCCTGTGCAAGGACTGATCCCTGGTGGGCTACGAAGATCCGAAGGCAGTGGAAGGTTTGTGTTTCCGCTGAGGAACCAATGTGTCTGCCCTCGCAGCTTTCGGGGACGGCATAACTAAGTGAACTTCTTTTTTCACTATGGGACTCAGCTCTGGAACATCGAGGGAGTTGGTGCGCAGCAAGTATTTGCTTGTGTGTCCTGCATCTCGTACCATCCTCAAACCCGCCTCCCCCACGCCCTGTCACATCTAACTTACAGTCCCCTCGCCTCCGAGTTGCTTCTGCATGGCGGCATGTCAGCAGGAGAGAGAGAAAATAATCCACCTTTTGTAAACATCACTGGGATTTACCCTGCTAATCAATGTCTCTGCTTCCCCAAAGCAGGCTCATTAGGAGAGACCACACTGATCACCTGATCGTGCCCCTAAGTCAGGGATGCCTTTGTTTAAAGGGATAGCTTACCCTTTTGCCTTTTCTTTCTTCCTTCTTTTTTTTTTTAAGAGGGTTTTTTTTTTTTTTTTTTTTTTTTTTGAGAGGTTTTCGCTATAGGGCATGTGCGCTCGCCAGACAGACAGAGACATAGAGACAGAAAGCGAGAAATCACCCCCCAGAGGGGATGGCCACGCTGCAATCCCTTCTCCTCCATTCTCCTCTCGGGATCTTGGGCACGCATGCACATGCGCCTCGCGTGAGTTTTAAGCCACCGGGTCCGGGACGTGAACCGCGGTTGACCACGTGGGAGTCTAGCGACATAGCCATTACGCTAACTGCTGGTTCCCAGAGGGTTTTGTTTTTGGTTTTGGTTTTTTTTTTTTTTTTTTTTTTTTTGCTATAGGGCACATGCACTCACCAGCCAGAGACAGAAAGCGAGAAATCACCCCCCAGGGGGATGGCCACGCTGCAATCCCTTCTCCTCCATTCTCCTCTCGGGATCTTGGGCACACATGCACATGCGCCTCGTGTGAGTTTTAAGCCACCGGGTCCGGGATGCGAACCACGGTCGACTACATGGGAATCCAGCGACATAGCCATTACACTAACTGCTGGTCCCCACCTTCTTCTTCTGATTTTTTTTTTTTTTTTTTTTTTTTTTGAGGGTGACCTATAGTCCATTTATTTGATAAGTGTGTCCAGAACTGCAGATGTGCCCAACTCCAGGGCACACGATTCGGTGTCTTCCATGTCTCTGGTGGCTATTAGCGTCGCATCTCGTAGCTCTGCCATGAATGTTGGCCGTGAAGCTGGGTGATGCGACAGGCAGGCCTACGCTGCAGGGCACCTGCAGAGCCTGGGAGCCAGGCCCAGGGCTGGATGCTGGCGATAGGAAAGTGAAGCATAGGTTTTCGTTCGCCAGGAGTTCCCAGTCTTCGGAGAGACTCAGACATAAACAATCATTATGAAACAAAGACGTGCGTGTAATACCAGCTTATTTGCCACAGCCAAGGGAACAATGGGGCCTGAAGGCGAGGACTAGTTTCCAAAAGGTATCATAGAGGAGGGCGAGGCTGGGGTGGGTGGGAGCCATCAGAACCTGTCTTTGGATGACGCTGGAGGATTCGAGCAGCATATTAGGTTTCCTGTGTCTGCTGTAATAAATGACTCCAAATTTGGTGGCTTAAAATAGCACACACGCATTTCTCTTACAGTTCTGAAAGCCAGCAGTTCAAAGTCAGTGTCACGGGGCCTGAACCAAGGGGGAGTCCTGTGCTCTCCCTGTGAGGCTTTGGGGGAGAGTCCGTCCTTGTCTCTTCCAGCTTATGGTGGTTGCCTGCATTCCTTGGTTTGTGGCCTCATCACGGCCCTCTTCAGAGCCAGCCTCTTCAAATCTCCCTCTGCCCTGTCTTCACATTGCCTTTTTCCCTGCACGTAGTAAAATCTCCCTCTGGCTCTCTTTTATAAGCACCCAGGTGGGGACCAGCAGATGGCATAATGGTTACGTTGCTGAACTCTCACGTAGTCCACCACAGTTCGAGTCCCAGACCCTGCAGCTTAAAACACACCAGGCACATGTGTATGCTTGTCCAAAATCCTGATAGGAGACTGGAGGAGAAGGGACTGCGGCATGGCCATCTCCCCTGGGGAGTGATTTCTCACTTTCTGTCTCTCTGGTGAGCACACGTGCCCTATAGCAAAAATCTCTCTAAAAAACAAAAAAGAATCCATGTGATTGCATTTAGGGCCCACGTGAATGACCCATGATAGTCCATGACCACAGACTATGGTAGCCAACTTTATCTCAAAGTACTTCGCTTAATCTCATCCACAAACCTGCAACCCCCCCCCACCCCTCACCTTTTCCTCCCGTAGAATAGCACGCTCACCAGGAATTCTGGATAGCCATCGTTTAAGGGTTATTACTCAGCCGGGTAGAGCGGGGAAGGGGGCCAGCACAGCCTGCAGGGGAGCAGGAAAGAGCCTCAGACATTCAGGAGCGGGGAGGAGTCTGCTGGCCTGGCCTGGCCAGGCCTGACCAAGGCGCAGGAGCTCTGGCAAGCACTGGGCTGGATGGAGGGAACCTGAGTGGTAGCCTCATGTCACTAACGTGCTTGGCTGTGCCCTTGCATTGACCAGTCAGAGCAGTGGAGGGACAGGATCCAGTCTGCATTTTCCAAAGGTCTTCTGGCCACTGTGTGGAGGATGGCTGTAAGGAGGGAGGCTGCAGGCTGAGACAGGACACCCTGAGGAGTGGCCGTGAGCAGGGGCGCAGGGCTGCCTCACGTGGAGGAGGTGGGATGTGTGAGGCTTGGTGAGCGATGGGCAGGAGAAGGGTGTGGATGTTGAAGATCCTCAGGGAGGACACATTTCTATCTGGTTTATGTAAACAGCCAGCAGCCGGGGGCTGAGTCCAGGCTCAGTGCTGGGAGCTGCAGGCCTGTGTGGGCCCCGCCCCCGGGGAGGTGACTCAATCCTGGGCCACCGCAGGAACTGCCTTGGTTGGAGGCTTGGAAAGGAAGCTGGCCCGGAGGGCGGTGTGCCCATGCTAGCCACCCCCTTCCAGGTGCAGCCAGGCAAGTCACCCTGAGCCACTTCCTAGGGTGGGGCCACTTGCCTGCGCCCACGCCAGCCCATCCCCACGCGCTGTCATCAGTGACCTGGTGTCTGTGCCGCTGCCAGGTCGCTCTGACTCAGCGCCATGTTGGAAGGGGGCACCAACGCTGATTCCCTCGGGGCAAGGGCAGGGAAGTGGAAGGTCACATCTGCTTCTCCCACTCGCCCACCCCTCTGCTAGCAATGGACTTTATGAAGTCCTTGCTGTTTGGAGATTCCTTCTAAACGTTTGGAGCGACACCAGCAGTGTGACTGTGGGCCAGGACCTCACCTGCATACACTTCCATTCGCCTTTCTATGAGTTGGACAAATACTAGTTCCTACCCAGAGAGCCGTGGGGAGTGAATAAGAAAAGCACCGGAAGTGCCTGCACTCACGTGTGGGTGCTCCTTGCACTGTGGTGACTGCAGGTGCCCACGGTGGGATTCAGGAGGGGCAGAGGGACCCGGTGTGGACCTCACTCTGGGGCTCTGGCTCCCGGTGACCGAGGGCAGGCAGGTTCCCTACGTAGCTAAGACACTGCACACACCTGGCACGAGGCAGGGCCCTAGAAATAGGCCAGGGATCCTAAGCCCCCTTCTTCCTGGGGGAGAGTCTGGGCTGAGGACTCCCAAGCCCCTGTAGCCAAGCTGTTTACGTCAGAGTGTTATGTGGGTGCACATCCTTGTCCACAGCGAGTGCACACACCTTTTCTTACACACACACACACACACACGCACCCGTGCCCACTGCCAGCCCCAGGGAACATATGCAAATTGACATAACCAAGTGTATCTGACAGAAGGGGGCTTTGCAGTGCCACTGAAGAGGGTGTGTGGGACTGAGGTGGCAAAATGACCGCCTCCAGGGCTGCATCTGGCAGCCTGGAGAGGTGACTTTTTGCCCTCACAGTGTTTTTCAAAGGACATTTCTTTAAGGAAATTGCACAGAAAAGTCAGAAATATGACGAGCTAGCACCTGGACTGCGTCCCATCATGGCAACGGCCAGTTGGAGCCAGGAGTCACAGCTGCCTTCCCAGCTCACCCAGCCCCTGGGCCCGTGGGGAGCAGAATTCCAGAGCTCTAGCATAGTGGTTAAGCGTGTTGGCTCTAGGGACCAGCAGTTAGCGTAATGGCTATGTCGCTGGACTCCCACGTAGTCGACCGCGGTTCGAGTCCCGGACCCGGCGGCTTAAACTCACGCCGGGCGCGTGTGCGTGCGTGCCCAAGATCCCGAGAAGAGAGTGGAGGAGAAGGGATTGCGGCGTGGCCATCCCCCCTGGGGGGTGATTTCCTGCTTTCTATCTCTCTGTCTCTCTCTGTCTGTCTGGCGAGCGCACGCGCCCTATAGCAAAAACCTCTCCAAAAAAAAGAAAAAAAAAAAAAAAAAGCGTGTTGGCTCTGACCTCTGACTGTCTGGATTTGAACCCTGGTCCTGCCACCCTGGACAAGTCATATATCCTTTCTAAACCTTAATTTCTTCTTCTGTAACAGGGCAGCCCATGGCCTGGGGAATGCACAAGCTTCCACGTGGCCAACTGCACAAAGTCCTGGACCCAGCAGCTTGAAAAACACATTAGGTGTGTGTGTCCCCCCTGAAAGGAAGGAGAGACTAGAGAAGGAGTGTGGCATGCCCATTCCCCAGAGAGGGTGCTTTCTTGCCTTTTTTTTTTCTCTCCCTCTCTTTTTCTTTCTCTCTCTCTGTCAAGTGCACATACCCCCGGCCAATAAATACATGTGTATAATAACAGTAAATTCCTCACAGAATTGCTGTGAGGGTTGCCTTAGTCCATTTTGTGCTGTTATAAAAGAATAGCACAGACTGGGTAATTTTGTTTGTTTTTTGAGAGGTTTTTGCTATAGGGCAAGTGCGCTCGACAGACAGACAAAGACAGAAAGTGAGAAATCAACCCCAGAGGGGATGGCCATTCCACAATCCCTTCTCCTCCATTCTCCTCTCGGGATCTTGGGCACGCACACACATGCGCCCGGCGTGAGTTTTAAGCCACCAGATCCGGGTCTCGAACCGCGGTCGACTACGTGGGAGTCCAGCGACATAGCCATTACGCTAACTGCTGGTCCCTGGACTGGGTAATTTATAATGAGAAGCAACTTGCTTGGCTCACAGTTCTGGAGGCTGAGAAGTCCTCGATTGAGAGTCTGGCATCTGATGAGGGTCTGCTTTCTGTGTCATCACGTGATGGAAAGTGAGGGAGAGCAAGAGGGCCAAACACGTCCTTTGTATCAGGATGACACACTCACTCCCATAATAACTGCATTCACTCATTCATGAATGAAGTCAGCCCCTCCATACTGAGGATGAAATTTGAGGGGCGCATTCAAACAAGAGCGAGTGAAATGAGACCATATAGGCCAAGCGATTAGCACCTGGCACTTTCCAGCCATTGCTGCTGCTTTGGCCA
Source organism: Tupaia tana (assembly GCA_026018925.1). Lineage (NCBI taxonomy): Eukaryota > Metazoa > Chordata > Mammalia > Scandentia > Tupaiidae > Tupaia > Tupaia tana. Next base: position 213,074,526 of record JAKSZU010000003.1, on the reverse strand, counting down.
GCCTCTGCCTGTGACTTCAGGATCCAAGCCCACCTCCATGGGGATTGCAAGGGGCCTCCTTAACCGCAGTGTGTCCTCCTTGGGTCTCATCCTGAGGCCACACCACGTGCACTGGAACCCTCTCCTGGGACCCCATGTTCCCCCTCGTCTCTGTGCCGACCCGCCAGTCTCCGACATGCATACTGATTAGTCCTTATGGGAGAACTTGCTGTTGACCCAGGTCCACATGAGCTTTCACAAGACACCAGGGCGGGTTATCTCCCCATCCTCCTATGGTGTAGATGTTGGCTGAACTGAAAAGAAATCTCTTCAAGTGTCAGAACCAGGCTGTGGGGATGCTGGATAAGGAGACAGCTTCGTCTCCCCACTTGCTGTCCGAGACCTGCTGATACACAGGCAGACAGACCCTCAGCCACGATACTAGAATGATACTAGACCCAAGGAGAGCCCAGCGGTCAGGCCAGATGAGTTCTGGAGAGGACCCTTGGGAGGGCAGGAACCTCTGATGACAAACAGGGCTTGCCCAGGTAGGCAGAGAGGAAAGGGAGCACGGGGCAGAGGGCGCAGTGTGAGCGACTGAGCTGGAGAGTTGGAAAGTGCCGTGCCTTCCTGGAGACCAGCCACTGGGCCTGTGCTGGGGGCTGGGGGCAGGATCATAGAGAACCACGAACTTTGGGTGGTGGCCCTGCCCCACAGCCGGTGGGAGCTCTCTGTGAGAAGAGGGCAATTTTCTGAATTTCTGACCTGGTTCACCTTCTACTCCTCTGGACAAGCCCTCTTTGCTCGGGAGAAGGCAAACAATGACAGCCTGAGGCCCCTGCCACAAGATTCTTTTTATTTTATTTTATTTTTATTTTTATTCTTTAGAGGTTTTTACCATAGGGCACGTGTGCTCGCCAGAAAGACAGAGAGAAACAGAGAGACAGACATCCCCAGGGGGGATGGCCACACCGCAATCCCTTCTCCTCCATTCTCCTCTCGGGATCCTGGGCACACACACACACGCCCGGCGTGAGTTTAAGCCACCGGGTCCGGGACTCGAACTGCAGTCAACTACATGGGAGTCCAGCCACATAGCCATTACGCCAACTGCTGTCCCAAGGTCCTTAATCTACCTATCATATTCATATGTTTGGTCATTCATTTATTCATTCATCAAAACGTCCCCCCTGTGCTCCTCTCCCCAGTTTGATGGGGGTTTATTTTGACCTTTCCAACGCCTTCCACACACACACGACACTTACACAGATATATGACTGTGGGTGCAGCGGCCTCCTTACCTGTAGCTTTGCTTTATGCAGTTTGATTTACCTGCCATCAACCCATGTCTAAAACTATTAAATGAAGCATTCCAGAAATAAGCAATTTCTGAGTTTTAAATTATGCGCCATTGTGGGTAGTATGACAAACCTCCCGCTGTCCTGTTCTGTCCTGTCTGGTCCATGAGTCGTCCCTTTGCCCATCGCGTCCACGCCAATGTGCTCCTTGCTCACCCAGTACCTGTCTCAGTTTATCAGACCAAGAAACAGAGAACAGACAGGGCTTGGTACTCACCACGGTTTCAGCATCTGCAGAGGGTCTTGGGACATATCCCTTGGGGTGAGGCAGGACTACGGTATGTGTTTTTCAACATCTTCTGCAAGTTGCCTTTCTGACTTGACAATATGTCTTAGAAATGTATCGGACCAGCTGGTCCCGTGGTGGTTAAGGCAGGTGGATCCAACATGGCCGACTGCCTGGTTTGAGTCCTGGATGGGTCAGCTTGAGAAACACATGAAGAGGCTGGGGCCGGGGCTCTGCCTCACGTGCTGTGGCCAGGGCTCTGCCTCACAGCCGGGCCTGCGCGGCCGGGGCTCTACCTCGTGTGCTGCGGCCCGGACCACCCAGCCCCCACTGCCTCTCCAGCGCTGGGTGTGTCCCGCGCTCGGCGCCGATGTGGGCCAGCGGCGCGGACCAGCCGAGCTCGCCGTCCTTCCTTTCTCAGGCTGGGCGGGCGAGCGGGAGGTGGCGCTGGATCCCGCGCATATTCGCGCGCTCAGGGCTGGTGTGTGGCCACTGGGCCTGCACGTGGCTGCCGGGCCTGCCCGTGGCCACTGGGCCTGCGCCTGAGTGTGGCCGCTGGGCCTGTGTGTGATTGCCAGACCAGCGCGTGGCCGCCGGGCCTGCACATGGCCCCCAGGCCACGCGCGTGGCCACCGGGTCTGAGCGTGGCCGCCGGGCCTGTGCGTGGCCTCCGGGCATGCGCCTGCGTGTGGCCGCCGGGCCTGCACCTGGCCGCCGGGCCTGCGCCTGCGCGCCGGCCACAGGCGGCAAACTGAAGCCAAAAACTAGGATTAAGAACTTGCAACTACAAGCAACAGAAAGAAACTTTAGCTGTCTTAAACCAATTGAGAAATATATTGTATAGGAGGATTTTCTCTGCCTATGGACAGTGAGAAGATGATGGTTACCAGCCCTGCATTACCTCAGGGAAAAACAAGAACTACTCTACCATTCTTAAGGAAGCCAGATACCCGAGGATGACTCACGCTGCAGATCCCCACAACACCATTCCCGGTAATCACAAGATGGATGCTGTGCCGCATCAACTGATAATCATCTCTGCTTTCCAGAACCGCTTTCCTGAAACTGTATTCCATGGAGATTCACCTACAATTGCGGAACTGCACGAGACCCACTCCCCTTAATCCAACCCTGAATAGAATCTATGCTCCCTATTGTTAAAAACTTTATGAGCTGATAATTGAAAAAAAAAAAAAAAAAAAACTGAAAGAACTGGAAGATATAATAGCAGGGAAGGCAACTGCAGATACTAGAGACAGTATGGGAGAGGTAATGGGAATGAGTAATTGAGGGCGGAAGGGAGGGATTCAGGGAACAAACAACACACTTAATAGACACAAAAATGAAAAGTTGTCTGTTGATGATAATGTATATGGTAATATCATTGTTTTGACTAATGTGCACTGTATTCATGCTGGGAAAAACCATGTTGTACACGGTAAAGAGGTGCAATGATTAAATGTAAAAATTTTAAAAAATAAAAAAAAAGAAAAAGAAAAAGAAACACACAAAGAGCATATGTGTGTGTACCCAAACTCTGAGAGGAGAATGGAGGGGACGGGATTGCAGCATGGCCAGCACCCTGGGGAATGATTTCTAATTTTTTCTCTCTCTCCAGTGAACACATACAGCCTACTGCAAATTTAGAAGAAGAAGAAGAAAAGAGGAAGAAGAGTCAGTATCTATTGACCAGACTCAATCTTGTTCATGGCCTGATTCCCCAGCTTGGCTATACCATGGTTCATTTAACCACTCCCTGTCTGATGGGTGTCATTTTGAAATGCTTTGCCCAAACATCCTCCTCTGTCTGCTCCACACAGGGGCCCACCTGGCAGGATGACGGGCACGCTGGCTGTACTGGAGAAGGTTCCGAAAGTCCTGCAGAATTGCTCTCCCAAAGGCGAGGCTTCCACGCTCCTTCAAATGGCTCTTAAAATGACATTGAACTCCCTTTCCAAGCCAGACCCTAGACGTGCACAGGCACTGAGAGCTGTGGCTGGCAGGGGAGGCTGCCAGGTGATGCAGCCTTAGACTTCCATGACGGCGTGAGTCAGGATCCAAGGGCCCCAGGGAGAGGAAGGAGTTCAGGGAAGGCTTCCTGGAAGAGTTGCTGTCCAGTCAGAACCCTGACTGTAGAATTGTAGTTTGCCCCAGAGGAGCAAGTGGGGCAGGATGTTTCTGGTGGGGGAGGGCTCAGCCAGCGGGCCTGAGAGGGCAGGGCCTGGTGTGGATGGTGAGTAACAGTGTCCCCTAAATGCCTAGGGCCAGGGCGAGGGGTGAGGTCGCAGGTGGGGCTGACGGGAAGCTGTGGCCGGATGGTGAAGGTCTTAAATGCCAAGCCGAGGGGCGTGGCTGTGGCTGAAGGCAGCCTACCTGGGCGGTAAGCGGAGATGCCTGATTACACACACCTGGAGGGGAGAGGGCAGAGGCCTGCAGGCAGAGGTTGAGAACTCATACCTGGCAAGAGCCAGCAGGAACCAGGCCAAACTATCTGTGGAAAAATGGAATTCAAGTTTATCTTGGTGCAAAAAGTGTTTACATCTATGCATAGTTTCTTCGTAATATGCATTTTCCTTTTGTTTGTTTGTTTTTTGTGTTCATCGCAAAGGGCATGCATACTTACTAGAGAGAGACAGAGACCGAACAGGAGAGGAAGAAAACTCTTGACGGGGAATGTTCATTCCACAATCTCTTCTCCATTTCTCCTCTTGGGATTTTGGGCATGCACACACACGTGTCCAGTGTGTTTTTCTTTTTCTTTTTCTTTTTTGGAGAGGTTTTTGCTATAGGGCGCGTGTGCTCACCAGACAGAGAGAGACAGAGTGACAGAAAGTGAGAAATCGCCCCCCGGGGGGATGGCCACGCCGCAATCCCTTCTCCATTCTCCTCTCGGGATTTTGGGCACGCATGCACATGCGCCCAGCGTGAGTTTAAGCCACCGGGTCTGGGACTCGAACTGCAGTAGACTACATGGGAGTCCAGCGACATAGCCATTACGCCAACTGTTGGTCCCCAGTGTGTTTTTCAAGCCCCCAATCAGGGACTACAACTGCAGGGTTGGTCCAGAGGAATCTGATTCCTCCAGTGACTAACTTACTGGACAGGACCCATAAAGTTTTTGGAGACCCCCATACGGGTTTAACAAGTGCATAATGTCTTCTGTCTACATCACAGTATATCTTACTGCCCTAAAATCCTTCCTAAATATTTCACTGCCCTAAACATAGCGTCAGCTGGTGGCATGGTGGTTAAGGCAGCTGGATCCCACATGGCCAACTGCTTGGATTGAGTCCCGGACTTGGCAGCTTGAAAAACACCCCAGGGGCCAGCAGTTAGCGTAGTGGCTATATCGCTGGACTCCCATGTAGTCGACCGCGATTCGACTCCCGGATCCGGTGGCTTAAACTCACACCGGGAGCGTGTGTGCCCAAGATCCCAAGAGGAGAATGGAGGAGAAATTGCAGCTTGGCCATCCTCCCTCGGGGGTGATTTCTCGCTTTCTGTCTCTCTGTCTCTGTCTTTCTGGCAAGTGCACGTGCCCTATAGCAAAAACCTCTCAAAAAAAAAAAAAAAAAAAAAAAAAAGAAAAAGAAAAAAGAAAGAAAAAAATAAACACCCCAGACGTGTGTGTGTGTGCCCAAACTCCTAAGAGTGGACTGTAGGACAAAGAACTGTGGCATGGCCATCGCCCCTGAGGGGTGCTTTCTCACCTTCTCTCTCTCTGGTAAGCACATGCACCCTATAGAAAACTACAAGAAATGAAAATGGGAAAACCCCTCTGCTTCACTTGTTCATTTCTCCCTCCCTGCAATCCCTGGCAACCACGGAGCTTTATCACTGTCTGCACAGTTTGCTTTCTCCAGAATGTCAGAGTTGGAGTCCTACAGCGCATAACCTCTTCAGACGGGCTCCTGTCACCTGGACTATATATTTATGCTTCCTCCACGTCTTTTCATGACTCGATAGCTCATTTCTTTTTATTGCTGAATAATACCGGACTGTTTGGATAAACCACTTTATCACTGGGAACATCTTGGTCATTGTAGCTTTGAATTTAGTGCGATTCTGAATAAAGCTGTCAAAGACTGAATGCAGTGTTTTTTTAAGAAAAATGGTTTTCATGCAGAAGCCATATGCATATGCCAGAGAGAGATGGAGAGAGAGAGAGAGAGACAGAGAGAGAGAGAGAAAGCAGCTCCTAATAGGTCCTGTCAAGCTTCCGCCTCTCCGTCCATTGGATCCCGGGTGTGCACATGCGCCAGGTGAGCGGTCACCAGGGCAGGATTCTGGCTGCTCTTGCACAGCGCTTTTAACTACCACACTAGGCAGTCAGCCTTGCCCAAATGCAGTTTTTTTGTGCGGACAAAACTTTTCGGTTCATTTGAGCAAATACTGAGAAGTGCAATTGCTAGGTCACGGGGCAAGATTCGTTTCCGGTTGTACACCACATGGATACATTTGTACTGTCCAAGTCAAACACCGCTCCCTACACCCGCCTCGGCTCCATCCTCAATCCCGTGCTCACCATATTTTACAAAGGAGATTGAGGTAACTAGCTTCGGAGTCCACGGGAGAAATCTGTGGAACAGCTACCTGGGTGCCCACCTGGCCGCAGGTGTGAGGGACCACGTGAGAAAGTGGAAGGACATGGAAGGGGTAAACCTCCCGCTGCGGGGCCAGGTGGGTTCTGGAGCAGCCGCCCTCACTTGATGGCATGTCTGAGGGGTAGTGTGAGTTCGGGGTGGAGATTACTGGTTCTGGTACGGAAGGACGTGTGATTGCAAGGGTTCGGGCCAGGCTGCTGGAGTGCAGAGCAGACGCCAGGCTGGCCTCCAGGTTCTGGACTTTGCTGGCTGTGAGGGAGCTGCTCCCTTAATCAAGAACAGAACCAGGCAGTGGGGGCAGAATTGGGAGTGGAGGGTGGAGAGAGAGGACCATGCCCTTGGGCCATCCAGAAAAGATTCCTTTTTTTTTTTTAAATCACAGAGTACATGTGAGCACACATGAAAGCAGGGGTGTGGAGGGAGAGAGAGGAAGGAGCACCCTCCAGTGTCTGGTCCACAGCGATTCTCTTCCTCCAGTTCTCCAGCCTGTCGGATCCTGAGTACCCGTGTACCTGCCTGGCGTGTTTCAGGCTGACTGGCCTGGGGGCTCCAGCTGCACTCACCACGTGGGATCTGGCTTCCCTTGAGCAGCAACTCACGGCTGTGCACAGAGCTGGCCCCAGAGAGATTTTCATAAGGCAATTATACACACGGCTTGGACACCAGTAGAGAGGACCGGGTTGGAGATGCAGGGGGCCCCAAGAAGGGCAGAGGGAGCCAGAACTCACCAGAATGCAGGACCAAGGCTCAGCACCCTCAGTGTGTCAGGGACGTGCGGGAGGCTGAGGATCACAGGAGAGCTGGTACAGGCCTGAAGATACCATCCGATTGGGCAACCCCACCCACGACAGCAGGCCAGGTCCCAGCACAGTCTCCAATGTGGTATCTTCCCCACATGTTCCGAGGGAGTAGGTTGGTAAGAAGCTGTCGCAACCATAGCAAAAATACTTATTTAGAGAAAGCCCGTGGAAGCCTAGCCAGTCAGTTTACGCCGCATGACAGTGGTGGGCAGTCAGTTTGGGAGGTGGGAGGTGGAGTCTGAGAAGCCTCCTTTTGGCCTACTTTGTCAGCTGTTCATCCAATGGTGGAGGGAAATGCTTAACTACTAAGTATTGGTTTTTCAGCCCATTCCCTCATTCATTCATTTGTTCGCTCATTCATTTATTCATCAATGCCTACTGAGCTCCCAGGCCTTGGCAGTGACCAGCATAAGCTGGGGAGTGGAGGAGGCCATTTCTCACCCCCGTCTTCTCTCTGTGGGAATCTGGTTCTGTCTTCAAATTTCCTCTTCTTCTCAGGATACCAGCTGTATTGGATTTAGGGCCCACCCTGATAAGGCATGATGTCATCATAACTTGATTACATCTGTGAGGAATCTATTTCCGATGAGGTCATATTCAGAGGTTCCAGGTGGATATAAATTCTGGAGGGAGACTCAAAATCCAACCAAGCACCAGACACCATATTGGTAATCATTAGATTATTTCATTAGAGAGTGTACGATGGTGACATTCTCTTTTTTTTTTTATTTTTTAATTTGTGTAATTTCTTGCTTATATTTAATTATTGTTGGGTATAATATGGGTTTTAATTTTTTTTTAAAAATTTGCTATAGGGCACATGTGCTCACCAGAGAGAGACAGAGAGAGGGTCTCCTCTTAGGATTCTGGGCATGCACACACATGTGCCCGTATATTTTTCAGGTTGCTGGATACAGGACTTGACCCTGCAGTCAGACATGTGGGATCCAGCAGCCTTAACCTAAGCACTACCAGCTGGTCCATACAATATGTTTTTTACATTTTTTTCTTAAGGCATGTACACTCATAAGAGACAGAGAGAAAGAGACAGGAGGCGAAAAATCCCCACCGTCTCCCCCTCCAAGGGGGGATGGCCACACTGCAATCCCTTCTCCTTCATTCTCCTCTTGAGATTATGGGCATGCATGCAGACGTGCCCAGCGTGAGTTTTAAGTTGCTGGGTCTAGGACTTGAACTTAGGTCAACTCTGTGGGAGTCCAGTGATGTAACCATTTTGCCATCTGCTGGCCTCACAATATGGCTTTTCTTCTTTTTTTTTTTTTTTTGAGAGGTTTTCGCTATAGGGCGCGTGCACTCGCCAGACAGACAGACAGAGAGAGACATAGAGACAGAAAGCGAGAAATCACCCCCCAGGGGGGATGGCCACGCCGCAATCCCTTCTCCTCCATTCTCCTCTCGGGATCTTGGGCACGCACGCACACGCGCCCGGCGTGAGTTTTAAGCCACCGGGTCCGGGACGCGAACCGCGGTCGACTACGTGGGAGTCCAGCGACATAGCCATTACGCTAACTGCTGGTTCCCAACAATATGGCTTTTCAAAGTATGCATGCAGTGTGTGATAATCAGCTGACATTCTGATTCTGTTGTCCCTCCTTGGTATATTGGCTGGATTGCCTCCATAAAGAGAAACTCGACCTGGTTCTCTGAGGTACACTCTGCATGAGAAAGGCTGGCTACATGCTTGATTCTTCCCTCCATTTTCCGGTTTTCTGTGTCATTCATTGGTTACCTAGCACCTTCTGGAAGGGATCCAATAAAACAAAAATATGGACCCACTCATGGATTTAACATCTGATGTGTTTTAATTAATTGCAATGATTGTTATCCTCGTTTTTAAAGTTTATTTCATGAGTGAAGGAGACAAAGAAAGAGACATTGAGAACTCAAGAGAGACAGTACCTTCAACAGGGCCGTCATGCGTGAACCCCCTCCCAGCCTTACCCAGCCCTGGGTCATGGACGCATGCGCACCTGACGCATGCGGGAGGGCTCCAGACACAAACCCCAAACCTTCCACTGTGGGCCAGCCTCACAGAGCATGGCGTTACAGCTGGTCCTGGCCGGTTCCTCGTACCATTATGGGAGTCCGAATCGTCCTATTTCCAGCCAGTGGGATCTCCTTCAAGTTATCTTCCGAGTTCTTGTAAAATTACATTATTATTATTATTTTTAATTACCACAGGGTATGTGCACTTGCCAGGGAGAGACAGGGAGACAGAAAGAGTGAGAAGGAAAGAGAAAGCATCCCCCAATGGAGCGTGGTCACGTGACAATCCCTTCTCCTCCAACCTCTGAGTTCTTTCTTTCTTTATTTAAATTTGACCAGAGAGGAACAGAGTGAGAGAGAGAGAGTGAGAAAGCAAGCCACCCCATCCGGGGACTCGAACCACGGTCGGCCATGTGGGAGTCCAGCGCCCTTAACCACCATGCCACCTGCTGGCCCCTCTCTGAGTTCCTTTAACACAACCCTGTCATGGTATTTCTTTGGTTGTTTATGTCCTGGGCCACGTCATATTTTCCAAAGATGGCTGCATCAATATATCCCATTCCACATGCTTTTCTGACTATGTGGAACTGACATCTCTTGATGGAGAGGTGGAGTCTGTTCCCTTCTCTGAGGCCAGCCGTTTGCAACTGTCTCCAGCTGCTGTGTGGCTTCAGAGACCGGGTCATGAGACCAGCGATTGTTTCCGCTGCTTCTCTCTCCCTGTCATTTCTCTCTGTCTCTTTCTCTCTGTCTCGGGTGCTTCCTGTAGAACCTAGTCATCACGAAGTGGGAAAACCCAGGGCACACGAATGGGTCATGTGTGGGTGTTCTGGCTGTCAGTTCCCCTTAGGTCCCAGCTTCCAGCCAGCCTTGACTACGAGTGAGCAAACGCGAGCCGGGAGGATCCCAGACTAGGCCACAGCCTTCGAGCTGCCCCAGCTGACACCAAGTGGAGCAGAGAAAAGCCGCTCACTGGTCCCAGCCCACAATGCTAAACTGTGAGCAAAAAATAATAATAGTTGCTGTTGTTTCAAGTCCCTGGCTTAACATTAGAGAAATAAATGTATTACAATTAAAAAAAAAATTCCAGGTTCCTCTCATACATTTTGTACCCTAGACCTGTAATTAGTCGATAAGAAATGGCACTTCAAGACCACAGTCTGAACCACTTGTTTCAGACTGGAACTTACAGATTAATTGAAGAGAAATATCAATTTATAATAGTGAATCTTCCTACTCAGGAATATGGTGTCACTATTCGATCAGATTTTCTTTACCATCTTTGAATAAAAATAATTTTCTTTATATTGTAGATTTGCTTGCCTTTTTAAATAGTTATTTTCTATTTTTTTATGATTGTGAATTTTTTTGAGAGACTTTTGGTATAGGACACATGCGCTTGCCAGAGAGACAGAGAGACAGAAAGCGAGAAATCACCCCCCAGGGGGGATGGCCACTCTGCAGTTCCTTCTCCTCCATTCTCCTCTAGGGGTCTTGGGCACGCACGCACATGCACCCAGCGTGAGTTTGAAGCTGCTGGGTCCGGGGCTCAAAGCGCAATAGGCTACGTGGGAGTCCAGCGACATAGCCATAATGCCATCTGCTGGTCCCAATGATTGCCAGTTTCTAAAATTTTGTCTCTCTTTGATATATTAAAAGCTTTATCAGGGCCAGCAGGTGGCATGGTGGTTAAGGGCACTGGACTCCCATGGCCGACTGTGGTTTGAGTCCTGGACCTGGCGGCTTGCTTTCTCACTTTCCCTATCTCTCTCTGTCTCTCTGTCCCTCTCTTGTCAAATTAAAATAAATAAATACATAAATAAAGTTAAACAAAATAATTCTTTTTTTAAAAAGCTAGATCTATTATTAGTTTTGCATATTTATCTTTTATCTGGCCAATTTCTTGGACTCATTAGTTCTAAAACTTTTCAGTCAATTCTCTGATTTCTTTGAGATAAACTATCACATCATCTCTTCCTTTTAATAATTACACCTCTGATGCTTGCCTGCCTGCCTGCCTGCCTGCCTGCCTCCCTCCCACCCTTCCTCTCTTTCTTTCTTTCTTTTTTTTTGAGAGATTTTTGCTATAGGGCCCATGTACTTGCTGGAGAGGCAGAGAGAGGCAGAGACAGAAAGCAAACGATCACCACCCAGGAAGGATGGCTGCATGGCAATTCCTTCTCTTCCATCTCCTCTCGGGATTTTGGGCACGCACATACACGTGCCTGGTGTGAGTTTCAAGCTGCTGGGTCCAGGACTAGAACTGCAGTTGGCCATGTGGGATTCCAGTGCCTTAATCACTACGCCACCTGCTGGTGTAGTGATGCTTTTCTTAAGTGTGTTGTCTAGGACTTCAATACAGTCACGAATAGCGGTGGTGACTGTGGACATCGTCTTGCTTCTGTCTTTAATGGAATTGCTTCTATTATTTCAGCCTGAAGCTTTCACTGCTTCCATGGTTTGTAAAACTTTACATAAGCTAGGAATTATATCTCTTAAGGATTTAGAGTAGGTCCAACAGGTGAGGTGGAGGTTAAGGTTGCTGGATACCATATAGCAGATTGTGATTTGAGTCCTGGACCCAGAGGCTTGAAAATCATGCTGGGCACGTGTGTGTGTGCACCCAAAATTCTGAGAAGAGAATGGAGAAGCGATTGCAGCGTGGCCATCCCCTCAGGAGTAATTTTTCACTTTCTCTTCCTCTCTGTCTGTGTCTCTCAGGCAAGCGCACTATAGCAAGTGTCCTATAGCAAACACTATAATTCAAAATAGAAAGGACTTCAGCATGAATTTGTCTCCAGTACAGTGTGGGCCCGTGCTTTCACTGTAAGGGTATATCTTTGATTACCTTCTAGCTCTTCTTTATCTTCATTTGCTCCTTCTTCTTTTTCTCCCCATCCCTCACTTTTTTGCTATCTTAACTGTTAAGTGTACAATTCAGTAGTGTTCCGTACGTTCACAGTGGTGTGCAACAGAGCTCCAGAAGTTTCTCATCTTCAAAAGCTAAAACTGTAGACTCGTTAAACAGCAACTCCCCATTTCCACCCACGTCCAGTCCCTGACAACCACCGTTCAACGTCTCTGGGTCTACCCATTTGACTACTTTCCATACTTTTCAAAGAAGTGGAATCAGACAGTAATGTTCTTCTAGTCTGCCTTATCTCACTTAGCGTCATGTCTTCAAGGTTCACCACATTACAGCACGTGTCGAACTTCCCTTCTGAAAGGCTAGTATGCCAGTGTGTGTGTGTGACATTCTGTTTATCTGTCCCCTGCCATTGGACACTTGCGTGCTTCCACCTCTAGGCTATTGTGAGTAATGCCGCCACAAACACGGGGACATAAATACTCCTTCAGGTCCTGCTGTCAGTTCTGGATATATTCTCAGAAGCAGGATTGCTGAGTCCTGTAGTAATTCTATTTTTAATTAGTTGAGGAGCTACCACACTGTGTTTTTCCATAGGGGCTGCACTATTCTACCAACGATTTACCTTTAAAAAGTTAAAATTTTAGGAGCCAGCAGGTGGCGTGTGGTTAAGGTGCTGGAATTCCCACATAGCTGATTGTGGTTCAAGTCCCGGACCTGAAGGCTTGCTTTCTCACTCTCCCTCTGTCTTTCTCTGGCAAAATTCATGTAATAAATAAATAAATAAATAAATTTATTTTTGATGAGCGAGAAAGAGTGAGAGAAAGGGAGAAAGCAAGCTGCCAGGTCCAGGACTCGAAATGTGGTCAGCCATGTGGGAATCCAGTGCCCTTAATCACCACGTCACCTGCTGGCCCCAAGGGTTCCCATTTCTTCACATCCTTGTCGACACTTGTTATTTTCTGTTTTGGTTTTTGATTGTTTTGTTTAATAGTAGCTAACCTAATGTATCTGAAGTGTGCTTTCATTTCTTTAATGATAAATGACATTGAGCATCTTTTCCTATGCTCGTTGGCCACTCGCATATCATCTTCAGAGAAATGTCAGAAATATCTGTTCAAGTCCTTTATTTATTTTTTCTTTTCAATTTGCTACAGCGTGCGTGCATTCACCAGAGAAAGAGAACTCTGCAAGGAAGACGGCCACGCTGCAATCCTTTGTGTCTCCCATCTTTTTGAAAATTCGGGTTTGCCAGAAGCATTCTCATTCATTATTATTTTTAACTGATCAACATGAGTTTTTGTGAGACTTCATTAATTCCTTCTACTCGCTTTGTAATTCTTTTCTTTTTTTTTTCTTTTACTTTTTTTTTTTTTTCTTGAAGAGGTTTTTGCTATAGGGCATGTGTGCTTGCCAGAAAGACAGAGAGAGACAGAAAGCGAGAAATCACCCCCTAGGGGGGATGGCCACACACTGCAATCCCTTCTCCTCCATTCTCCTCTCAGGATCTTGGGCACGCACGCACACGCGCCCGGTGTGAGTTTTAAGCCACCTGGTCCGGACTCGAACCGCGGTCAACTACATGGGAGTCCAGCGACATAGCCATTACACTAACTGCTGGTCCCTCAAATTTATTTATCTTCAGGGACCAGCAGATAGTGTAATGGTTATGTCGCTGGACTCCCACATAGTCCACTGAGGTGCAAGTCCCAGACCCGGCGGCTTAAAACTCACACTGGGAACACGTGCGTGCCCAAAATCCCAAGAGGAAACTGGAAGAGAAGGGATTGGCGGCGTGGCCATCCCCCCTGGGGGGGGGTGATTTCTCGCTTTCTTCTCTGTCTCTCTCCAGTGAACACACACACCCTATAGCAAAAATCTCTCTAAAAAAAATAATTTAACTTCAGATTTTTTGTGGCTTAACATTTTATTTTTTCTAAATGGCCTTTGGTCCGAATCCCAAGATTTTGATACATAAGGCTGTCAGTGTTGTTCATTTTGAAGTTAGTCTGTAATAGGTTGGTTAGATCAGTTCTTGAACCTAGGAATTATTAAAAGGATTTACAACATTTCTAAGATATGGCTCAGCTGGAATGGCACAGGCAGTAGGGCCCTGCTACGTGATGCTGGAGCCCCACGGGGACTCTGGGTTTGGATCTCAGGTCGACCTAAACATGCCCGGTGAATGTGTCCTATAGGATTACAGCTTTTTGGAATTTATTAGGCTTGTCATTTTGGCCTAATAAAATAAAAAGATTCAAAAATTACATTCTTAACTATTAATTAAAATGATGAACTTGAGAGGAGAGTGAAGCTGAAGGGTGGTTGGTTCTTTTTACTTAGCATGATTTCGAATGGTCCCTCAAATTTATTTATCCCAATAGGGACCAGCAGTTGGCATAATGGCTATGTCGCTGGACTCCCATGTAGTCGACCGTGTTTCGAGTCCTGGACCGTGTGCATGCGTGCCCAAGATCCCGAGAGGAGAATGGAGGAGAAGGGATTGGCGGCATGGCCATCCCCCCTGGGGGGTGATTTCTCACTTTCTTCTGTCTGTCTCTGTCTTTCTGGCAAGTGCACGCGCCCTATAGCAAAAACCTCTCCAAAAAAGTTATTTATTATTATCAAGTTTGCCATAAGGCACATGTGCTCACCAGAGAGAGAGAGAGAGAGAGAGAGAGAGAGAGAGAGAGAGAGAATGAGAGGCAGGGAAAGTGAGGAAGCAAGCCACCAAGTCTGGAACTTGAACCGTAGCTGGTCATGGGAGAGTCCAGCATCTTAACCACCATGCCACCTGCTGGTCCCTTCAATTTCTTTTTACCATAGAATATGCTCAGGTATGTCTTTCAGAGCCTGGCAGCGTAGGCCAGTTGGGCCAGCAGGGACTAGCCCCGAGAGGACTGTTATATGACAGCTTTTGACTCAGACAGCACTACTGAAAACATGCTCACTGCCCTAGGTCATTCCAAAACACCTGGTCTTAGTAAGGCTCATCATCTGGATGGAGAAACACAAGAAAAGCCATGTTAATAATCAGTCTTCACAGCAATCGTAACATTGCCTGAGGAGCACCCTCTGTACCTTTTTTTAAAGTTTATCTATTCTGTGAGAGAGAGAGAGAGAGAGGCCACACCACCACGCTCCATCCCCAGATCTGCCAGCCTTGATCGTGGGCACACACATACTTGGCATCCCCAGGAGGTTTGTGGATACATACCTAGAGCCTCCCCACGCGGGCCAGCCATGCGGTTTTACTACCGTGTTACTCTGACCCCTTTCTGTACCTGTTTTAGGAAGACTTCCAAGAACTGGGAAGCTGGGCCGGAGTTCCAGAGCTAGGCCTAGAAGAGTGGGAGTTCTTCACTGCTCAGAGACAGACAGACTCTCACTTCCTGTGAGCTGCAACTTGATGTTGGGCAGGGGGCACCGTGCCCTGGAAGAGGACTCTGATTCAGCACAGCACAGGTTGTGGCTCCTGGGAGACGGGCAGAGGGCGCCTCCAGCTGGGTCTGGCACAGGCCAGAGTGCGTGGGGATGAGGGTCCATCTTGGGTCTCCTCGCAGGCAGGCTTCCCAACAGCCCTGCTGGGTGTGGGCCAGATGAGCGACTGAAGCTGGGAGGGTCGTGGATGTAAGGCCACTGACGGCCGCCGGCCCCTCTGTGGAGTGAGCCCAGCTGGGCAGGTGGGGCAGGCTGTGCGTCACCTGAAGGCTGTCCCCTCCATGTCTGTAGCTGGGTCCTGCAACTCCTTCAGACTTCAGGTCTCTTCTGGAGTTTACACCCTGCTTCGGGAGGGGGTGGGACTGAAGTATAGATGGGGCTGTCACCCTCCTAAACTCTGGGTGGCAACTCCTCCCCTCAGATCCCAGGTGCCCTCCCTGGTTGGGGGCTCAGACCTGCACTGGCTTTTGGAGTGGGGCATGGAGGCTCCCAAACATCCTCCTCCAGGCTGACCCAGCACTGTCCTCTACCCTGCGGCGTAGGGGGCCCACCAGGTGAGGGCCCTGGCTTTTAGAGGCTTCTTTCCATTAAGGGATGAGGTGGGAATGGGGCCAGAGATGAGGGCTGGCGTGTAATTCACAGCCTCACTCCGCCCTCTCCCAGCCTCTTCCAATTGCTCTGCCCCCTGCAGGTGGATCCTCTACGGCACAGCACCTGTCACTCCCCTGCTCAAGATCCCACCGACTCCCTAATGGCTCCGGTTGCAGAGCCTCCTTTCCTCCTCCCTGGGGTGTACGCTCCTGGAGGACCGTAGCCCAGCACTAGAATAACATCTTACATACTGTAAGTGCTCAATAAACAGGAGTTTGAAAACACACGGCTGTGGCAATGGCCTTGTTCTCCCCCTTCCAGGTCCGTATCTTCAATGTAGCTTATTCACTTTCCCTTTCCAGCCCAATGCACTGCATTCAGTGTTCATCACAGAATTCAATTTGAAATCTTTTATTTATTTATTTTTTTTGGAGAGGTTTTTGCTATAGGGCGCGTGCGCTCGCCAGGGACAGAGAGACAGAAAGCAAGAAATCACCCCCCGGGGGGATGGGATGGCCACGCCACAATCCCTTCTCCTCGCGGGATCTTGGGCACGCACGCACAAGCGCCTGGCGTGAGTTTAAGCCACTGGGTCCGGGACTCGAACTGCGGTCCACTATGTGGGAGTCCAGCGACATAGCCATTACGCTAACTGCTGGCCCCTCAATTTGAAATCTTGATCTGAAGTTTTAAATTCAGATTTGAAGCTTTTGAGACAGAATTGTTTTCTTTTTCCAGGCTACCGCCTTGCCAAAATATAAAATACAATAAAATAAAGGATCTGATGCCTCAGCATAGTATTTGAGCATTACACGATTCGTGCTGGGTTTTCCTCCACTCGTCACTCTTCTCTCCATATGCTCTCTGGCCATGAGCTACTGATAGCTGTGTGCTCTGCAGACGTCGTGCTGAACCGGACGGGAGCCGTCCGCCCTGCTGCATGGGCACCAAGCCTGCTCAGTTGTGTACAGGAAAGCACCCCCGACCATCTCAAGCAGCTCTGGATTGCCTGCGAAGTCACGGATGGCCATGCATAGACCTGCTGGGCAATGCGCCTGTCCCGAGTCTGGAAGTGTGATCCTGTGCTTTGTGTGACGAGTTGGGTGAGGCCCTTCCTCATCTCGAGATTCTGACGCTTTGGGGAAGCTTTCATCATCTAAACCTTGCTCAAGTCTCAGACACATATGAAGGGTTAAAGGTGGCTCTTTAATCAAGCACTCAGCAAAATGAATTTTTTTTTTTTTTTTTTGGCAAGCTTGTTCTTTTACTGAAGTGTCATCACGGAAACAAGGGCTCCCAACTGCGCAGTAAAAATGATGCAAGGGGTGGGTGTGAAAAATGCCAGATCAGCGGGTCTCGAACCAGAGCCTGACCTCCACGAAGCCTCAGCAGTTTCGTCTCTAACATGCTTTGCTAGGTGTATATGCTCCAGTGCATTGCCTTTGGTTTCCCTGCCCTTCTCCATCCTGGCTTTACAGCTCAGAACAAATCTATGTATTACGTTTATTAAGACCAAGAAAAAGAATTAAAATGCCAGGGCCAGCAGGTGGCGTAGTGGTTAGTTGCTGAACTTCCACGTGGCCAGATGCATTCCGAGAACCTGCTGGCTTGGAACTTAAAACGGGGCGTGTTTGTGTGTGTGTGTGTGTGTGTGTGTGTGTGTGTGTGTGTGTGTGTATGCCCAAGATGCTGTGAGAGGCTTTTGAGTCAAATACTCCTATTGAGGTTCTGAGAGCAGTAAGGATAGAACCCCTACTTCCCAGACAACTAACCGGGAGGCCCACAGGCTGGAAGTGAGGCCCAGCCCAGTTGAGCCCAACCCCGACTCCCCTCAACCCCCACGAGCACAATACAGCACCCTTCCCTGGGCAGAACACAGCCCCTTAGAGGCCAGCAGAGGCCTCAGTGCACCACCCTGCCGCCTGGAGCACCCCAGTCCCTTTGGACATGTTCACCCAGGACCTCTGCAGTCAGGCAGGTCCAACGGACAGTGAATACTGCTCCCAAGGGGATTCCCTGGCTGCCCGCCCACCTGTTCCTGAGAGTGCTGTCCTGAGGGCAAACAGAACCACTGCCCAGGCCACATAAACTGCTTTTCTTTAGTAGGCAAGTGTGGGAGAAAGTGATACTTTTTTTTTGGAGAGGTTTTTGCTATAGGGCGCATGCGCGTGCCAGACAGAGATAGAGATAGATAGAAAGCGAGAAATCACCCCCCAGGGGAATGGCCACGCTGCAATCCCTTCTCCTCCATTCTCCTCTCGGGATCTTGGGCACGCACGCACACGAGCCTGGCGTGAGTTTAAGCCACCGAGTCTGGGACACGAACCGCGGTTGACTACGTGGGAATCCAGCAACATAGCCATTACACTAACTGCTGGTCCCGAAAGTGGTACTTCTTTTTGAAGTTTTTAACTTCATTACCAAGCAGGATGCTGAGTGGGTCATTGTATATTTTTATTCTCTATTTTAGCAATAGCTCAAAGTAGACCCAGACTAATAGAAAATCAAATTTGAGGACAAACTGCATGAGTTTTCTTTGCTCACTTAGCTTTATGTAGATTTCCAATTTGGATGCTATCAAATTGGCTTTTTATAGCTATAGATGCAATAGGAAAATAGGAATGACATTAGCATTTATTGAGAATTAGGTTCTAAGTTTAAAACCAGTGAGCTAAGTGGTACTATTTCATGGTGCGGATGAAGGCCCTAAGGAATAGGCGAGTTAACAGACCCAAACTCCCGACCTCTGAACAGTGTGGTAAGCTTCAAATGCATACCCAAACCCAGATTCGGCTTTCCTGGACACCACACCGCCTCCTCGGGTCTGTGTGGAAACACACACCGACGGTTACATGTATGTGATTTAATTCAACCCGCCTTTATCGATAAGGAAACTGGTGAAGTTTTATCCCATCAAGTGTGTAACTGTAATTAGACAGGCCCTGAACATTGTAAGATGGGATTTAAACCATTGTGGGATCAGTGGTCCCAGAGGAGCACCGCACCCAGGGTATGAAGAGATTACTGATTTCCTTAAGAGTCAACTTGAACAGGCAATCTTAATTAATTACAACTGAGGAACAGAGGGGTATTGTATCTAGAGAAAAACACAAGACCAGGTTTATTTCATACAATGTTATTCACACATTTTTCATTTTCTAATTTATACATAATATACAAAGAAGTGAAGATAACATTATTTCATATGAATCAATAAGAGCCAGGACTTAGACAAACTGGTCCATAAGCAATCCATATCAAAAGGAGACACTCAAGAGTAAAGCCTAAGTGGTTCTGCCCAATTGAATTAATTTATTCTAAAATGTCATTTTCAGATTTTACCAAAATTCCATGCCAACTTACTAATAGGTAGAATTGGGGTGGGCACCAAAGATGGCAGACCATAAAAATTCCACAGTAGGTACTTTTCTAGAACAGGTTCAGAAGTATTAGGAAGGGTGGGTTGTCAGCACTGGGACACATGGGAATACCAGGACCAGAAGAGCCTGTTCCCCAACGTAGTATCCTCCAGGACTTACCAATTTCTAAATCTGCCTGTGCCAACAGAGGGCAAAGATGGAAAACCAGGACCCCAACTGTACAAATATAGGGCAGTCATTACCGATCTCAAAAGACAGCTTTGATCCTGAAACCAGGGGCTGATACTGGAACAAAAATTAGACACAGGGCTAAAACACTTGTGAGGCTGGTGAAACAAAGAAGCAAAAGGTGGACAAGAGCAGCTTTGTGTGGAAAAACGCACTGCTACTGTGACAGGGACATGCTGATGAACCAGTGTGACCATGAGAAGAAACAGTGGCAAGTGGCTGGATTTGATGGCCTCACCAAGGAATGTTGGGTTAGAAAACTAGAATAACTCAACATCAAACATGAATAAGTATGCCTGGCACCCCAAACTTTATGCCATTATTTTAGGTTCATGATATAAACAGCTAAGTGATAAAACCTTTATATTCAAATATTGTGCTCAGAAGATGGCTTTTCTTCTGCAGACCTCTAGTAAAAAATCCTTTCTATGTTCAACTGACAGATAGCATGTTCATTTGCGTTCTCAGCACTAAACATAAGTGGGTCAACATAAATGTTTATACAAAATACTGACTTCAACAAAATACAAAGCACTTTCTTTATCTTTCAGAAACTGAATATACAAAGCAAGTATTTTTCCAAAATATTTTCATAGGCAAAGGATTAAAAACGATTTTAATTATACACATATGGTCACAATTTTGCCTTAAAAAGATTGTTGGGAAATGTACATAAGGCCGCTTGTAAATGTACATCATGTTACTGGTATGTCTATGTCCAGAGAAAAATGTTATCATACAGATTTGCTCTTACTTGGGAGTAGGCTATTCAAAAATACAGTACTCTTCTGTACAAAGAAAAAAGTCACATCACATTTAATAAGATGGAAAAAGCATTGGCCTCCATGGTAACCCAATGTTGCAGTCCAATACTTTCTACTATGCACAATACCCTGACTTCAATTGAAAGTGATCCAAATCCTAGCATGTCCATATTAACAGAGTCAACAACTATGTTATAAAACAAATGTTTCTCACGATAATAAAAGAAAGCTGGTTCATACTTCTGAAACCATATAAAGATAAAAAATTTTTAAAAAATCACTCTCGATTTGGAGAAATAAATTTACATTATACAACACTATATTGCCAGGTCAAAGAGGGCAGGGACATAAATGTACACTAAAATGCAAATGCTTCCCAAAGAGAAAACAAATTCCATTTACAGCAGGAAGGTTTACAAATGTACACCTGTACAACTGAGGAAAGCATCACTACTAAATTAGCAAGGTTTTTATAATAAACACTGAAACGAGATTTGCTTTCAAAGTGTAAACTTACATCTATTACTACACACACAATGCATATATTTATAGGAAGCAAAAAAAGCTATCTGAATATGTAATCATGCTTAAATGCTGAGCTATCAAATTCACTTTTCAGTGGCCCCTTTTCACCTCTATCTGATTCCTACTTTTTTGCAGCTACTATGAAAAAGCAAAATAAAGCCCAACACTTCCTTAACATGTCGTTGTAATTCTATAAGCAAAACAAAATACAAATTTCCACTCTTTCTCATTGCAAACCAAACTGAAAAGTTAATATGAGATTTAACTTTTCATTCAGTGCACTAAACTGGATGGAAATATCACCATGATTTTTTTTCCTAACTCTTACAACAATTACATATGTAAGTATATACATGACATCTGTACATTGCCAGAGACATTTTAGGGCAATATGTGTATTAAAACCACATCCACTGTAAATAAGCTTAAGTTCTTGTCATCTCAAATCATTTTATTCTTGTCTTACTTGCTGAGTTTTTATTTGCATGATAGTTTGTGAATTACCAAAATACAACTTAACTTTCTCTTTTTAAAATACTAATAATATTTATGCAGTTGATTGTTAATCTGTTATAAAAGGCTTCACGCAAAGGAAAAAAAATAAGGACTATAATTCTATATACATCTCTATAAACCTGTTGTGCTATGGGGGTATAGACCTACCAGACTGCAAGCAAATTTATTAAAAGAATACTGTACTTTTTCCTTTAAAAACTATTTTTGTGACTTTACAAGGTAAAAATTTACAAAATATGTGACAGCTATTTTTTTTTTTGATACAGTTACATCATTTACAGGCATTCTGTGCTTTGCCAGCAATTCAATCTGATAGGTCTCCACTCAGGGCTGAATATAATTTATAATTCACCACCCCACCCCTAAATATACACAAGAACCTTAAAAAATTTACAAATGGATGAATAAAGTCAATAAATAGTTTTGTTTTAAAAAAAATTTGAAGATTCATAGTTGAGTTGTGTTTTGATAATTCACAAAAGAAATGTTCTTTTTACATGGTTAGGTCATCTTCTTTGTCTTTTTTTCTTTATAACATTCCATTTGGTGGTCCTCCAATAGGCCCTAGATCTGGGCTATTTTTCAAATAATATTTCTCCAACTTGGCCAGTATATGCTTCCCGTATGTGTATTTGCGCAAAGTAGTAATATGAGGTCGAATCTGAAAAACAAATGATCTGCTTAGAAAATCTATTTTAGTTTCTGATTTAAGGGCCCCAAAATTTGAATAATTTAGAGAAATAAATGTAGCATATAAAGTTTAAAACCAAAGAAAGCTACTTTTTGACAAAAGCAATTCTGACTCAATTTCTCCAAATACCTGCTTATTAGCAATACCACCAATTATTCAATGAATAAACAAATGACTCTTTCTGAACTATTGGGTCATCAGGCAAGTCATGACGCATTTTTGCCATAAAACCACACCCTGGCTTTCCCGACGACCTAATGTGAAGCTTCGAACATAGCAGGAAAGCATCACTAGTGAGCTATTAAATTATTATTATTATTTTCTTTAAGGTTCTGGCTATAGGGTGTAAGCACTTCCAGGGTAAGCGAGGAGAGAGAGAAATCAGTCCCTCCTCCTGTGTTTTCCCCTCTTGTGATTTTTGCCACGTGCGGACAGGCGCCCACCATGTTTGTTTTTTTTTGTTTTTGCTATAGGGCACATGCGCTTGCCAGAAAGACAGAGAGATAGAAAGCAAGAAATCACTCCCCCAGGGGGGATGGCCACACCGCAATCCCTTCTCCTCCATTCTCCTCTCGGGATCTTGGGCAGGCACGCACACATGCCCAGCATGAGTTTAAGCCACCGGGTCTAGGATTCAAACCGTGGTCGGCTACATGGGAGTTCAGTGACATAGCCATTACGCTAACTGCTGGTCCCGCCCACCATATTTTTCAAGCAGCTGGATTCAGGACTCAAACTATGCAGTCAGCCATAAGGGATCCAGAGTCGTAGCCACCATGCCACCTGCTGGTCCATGAGCTATCAAATTTTTAAAGATCCATATCATTTCTTTTCCATCCAGTCCACCTGAGCTTTTTTTTGGAGAGGTTTTTGCTATAGGTGTGTGCCCTCACCAGCAAGACAAACAGAAAGCAAGAAATCACCCCCTGGGGGCGATGGCCACGCACGCACATGTGCCCGGCATGAGTTTAAGCCACTGGGTTTGGGACTCGAACTGTGGTTGACTACATGGGAGTCCAGTGACGTAGCCATTACGCCATCTGCTGGTCCCCAGTCTAGTTGAGTTTTAATACTTAATAACTGGTACTGACAAGGGTATGGTCAAGTAGGCACTCTCCTCATACACTGGATGGATGTATATATCTGTACATGATTTTTAAAGTGCAATTTGGCAGTATCTATTATTCAACATGTAGAAATTTATCCTACCAAAATGTTCACATAAAGCACTGTCTATACTGGTTACAAAATGAGAAATAATCCAAATGTCATAGACAGATATCGTTAAATAAGCAATGTAATTCTAAGAGAACACAAAAAGACTAGAAAAAAATATTAAGTCCATACATATTGATAATAATGTTGAATGTCGGTACTAAATATCCCAACTAAAAGGCTAAAAATGCAAATTCAACTATTTTACACACAAATATAGGTTTAAATACAAATTCACCAATTATTTGATAGACAATCATCTCCACAGGTTTCAATTTATACATTCATTATAATCATTACTCATTGTATAAAAAGAGAGGGCAAGTCCAAAATGTTCCAAGTATCTGAGTCTTTTTTTGGAATGAATTTTAAAATGGCTAAAATCGGAACCAGCAGTTGGTGTAATGGCTATGTCGCTGGACTCCCATGTAGTCGACCGCAGTTTAAGTCCCGGAACCGGTGGCTTACACTCACAATGGGCACATGTGCGTGCATGCCCAAGGTCCCGAGAGGAGAATGGAGAAGGGATTGTGGCGTGGCCATCTGCCCCAGGGGGGTGATTTCTCGCTTTCTATCTCTGTCTGGCAAGCGCATGTGCCCTATAACAAACCTCTCAAAAAAAAAAAAAAAAAAAAAAAAAAAAAAAAAAAAGGGTGTTGAAAATCAAGAATTTTGTAAAGCCTATAAACACTGGCTTTACCATGTCTTCACTTTTAAACATCTCTTTCCAATTTTGTTGTTTTGCTTTCTTAAGGACTTAATTCTGTGTGCGTAGTACAATACTATAGTCTGACAAGAACACATAGTAAGTAAAAGCGTTTTATCTCTTCCTAATGAGCTACTATTATATACAATTTTACCTATTTTTAACTGGACAAATGTTTGACACCCTCAATTTATAAATTCTGTATTTCCCACAGTCCTCTACTTGGAAATTACAAGTTCTTCTTTCATTGGATATATTTAGATTATCTTTGTTAATTTATGAGGTCTTTTGTTACCTCATTTTTAATCAATTTTTTTTAAAAACTGTACCTCACAGTAAAGAACATTATAGACAATTCAAGTACATACGTGCAGAATACCACCACTACAGTGAGTTTCAAATGTTCACAACATAATACAGTTTTTTTTTTTTTTGGAGAGGTTTTTGCTATAGGGCGCGTGAGCTCGCCAGACAGACAGAGAGAGACAGAGAGACAGAAAGCGAGAAATCACCCCCCAGGGGGGATGGCCATGCCGCAATCCCTTCTCCTCCATCCTCCTCTCAGGATCTTGGGCACGCATGCATACGCGCCCAGCATGAGTTTAAGCCACCGGGTCCGGGACTCGAACCGCGGTCGACTATGTGGGAGTCCAGCGACATAGCCATTACACTAACTGCTGGTCCCAATACAGTATTAAATGTTAAAAAATATATAATGGGCCAGAAAGTGTCATGGTGGTTAAGGTAGCTAGATTCCTACATAGTCAACCTCAGTCCAAGTCTCAGACCTGGTGGCTTGAAACTCACACTGGGTGTGTATGCACGTGTGCCCAAAATCCCAAGAGGAGAGTGAAAGAGAAAGGAATGCAGAATGGCCATCCCCCTAAGAGATAATTTCTCACTTTTCCTCTCTCTGTCTCTCTCTTCCTACAAGCGCATGTGCTGTATCACAAAAACCTAAAAAAGAAAAAAGGAGGGAACCAGCAGTTAGCGTAATGGCTATATCGCTGGACTCTCACGTAGTTGACCACGGTTCGCGTCCCAGACCCAGTGGCTTAAAACTCACGCCGGGCGCGTGTGCGTGCATGCCCAAGATCTTGAGAGGAGAATGGAGGAGAAGGGATTACAGCGTGACCATCTCCCTGGGGGGTGATTTCTCGATTTCTGTTTCTATGTCTCTTTCTGTCTGTCCGGCGAGCGCACGCGCCGCACCCTACAGAGAAAAACCTCTCCAAAAAAGGAAAAAGAAAAAAAGTAATAAAATTGTTAAAAAATAATATTAAAGGACCAATAAGGTTAAGCCCCATGCACAGGGAGCCAGATCCCACATGGCAAACCAGATTCCTGGCCGTGAAGGTTTGACTAATTCACCAAATACAGGTGTACTCGAAATTTTGACAGGAAGAAGAAATGATGGACAAAAAAGAACTGAAGTGAGCCTTGCTGGGAGATGCTTTCTTTAGCAAGTGCCCCCATCCTCTGGCAATAACAACCCAAAAACAAATCAAAGGAAAAATAAAGCTGAAAAGTTTTTATATGTACTATTTTTAAGAAGAAATATTACACTAAAAAATAGGCAAAAAACTGAGTACAAATCAACGAATGATTTTAACTACCAGAAGGCCAAAACACTTTTATGACTAGTAAAAGATCACTTCTTCCTTGAGGCTGGCAGGTGGTGTGGTGGTTAAGGGTGCTAGACTCCCACATGGCTGACCACAATTCCAGTCCTGGACCTGGCGGCTTGCTTTCTCATTTTCTCTGTGTCCCTCTTTGATCAAATTAAAAACAAAGTTAAATAATTCTTTTTTTTTTTTTTTTAAAGATAATTTCTTCCTTGAGGAGAGGTCTAAAGAGATTCCCTAAATTAAAAAATTTAGAAAAAGGATCAAAAGTGAGTATTTAGGGACCAACAACTGGCGTAATGGCTATGTAGCTGGACTCCCATATAGTCGACTGCAGTTCAAGTCCTGAACCCGGTGGCTTAAACTCATGCCAGGTGCGTGTGCATGTGTGCCCAAGATCCTGAGAGGAGAGTGGAGGAGAAGGGATTGCAGTGTGGCCATCCCCCCTGGGGGGGGGGGGGGGTGATTTCTCGCTTTTTGTCTCTCTTTCTGGTGAATGCACACAACTTACAGCAAAAACCTCTCTCTCTCTCTTAAAAAAAAAAAAAAAAAAAAAAAAAAGAGTGAGTATTTAAAGATTTTTTTTTTTTTTTGATGTTCTTCTTACAACAATGTGTTTCCTGGTGGCAATCAATGATTTCTTAAAGAATCATTAGGTTCTAAGTGATGAAAATTCAGAGAAAAGCCTGAAGGAAAGAATCAGGAATTACTATTACCCAAAACAATTCAACATAATCAATACAGAATTCTCTTTAGAAAAATGTATTAGGTTAGTGGGAAATTCTAATTACAGTTTAAAATCAATGCTCAACTCATGTATTATGGCAAATCAAGTACACATAAGAGCGAAGCGAACTGTAGGTAAAAAGATGAGAAACAAATTTGAATCCAGGGAGTAGGATACCTTTAGAATTTAATAAAAGGGGAAACTATGTTGTGGCAGTTAAGATGGTGGATCCCACATGGCTGAATTTGAGTTTGAGTTCTGGACCCGGTGACTTGAAAAATCATGCTGGAAGTGTGCATGCATGTCCAAAATCCCAAGAGGAGACTGGAGAATTAACTGTGGCCTAGCCATCCCCCAGGGGGTGATTTCTCACTTTTACCCTCTCTTTCTTGGGCAAGAGCACACTCACTATTTGTTTTTTTAAAGGAGGGGGAAGAAGGTGGTATGGTGGTTAAGGTCCTGGATTCCCACATGGCTGACCATGGTTCGAGTCACAGACCTGGCAGCTTGCTTTCTTACTTTTCTTTTCTCTCTTTCCTCCACTCTCTCTGGTCAAATTTTAAAAAAGAAAATGATAACAAATAAAATAAAATGAAATAAATAATTCTTAAAAGAAAAAAAAAAAAACAAAACCCTACACCAATAGCTGCCAGAGACCCACCAAA
Organism: Tupaia tana; assembly: GCA_026018925.1. NCBI lineage: Eukaryota > Metazoa > Chordata > Mammalia > Scandentia > Tupaiidae > Tupaia > Tupaia tana. The sequence continues at coordinate 213,047,612 of JAKSZU010000003.1, read as the reverse complement.
TTCACTTTTTTCCCTCCAGCTACAGCATCTATGAGGAAGTTAAGACACAGACAAGTTAAATATATAGGTTCAAGCCACAGGTAAGTGCTATTATAAGACTGTAAGTGCTATACGTGATATTACCTTATGCATGATTATCTTTCTTTGTGCAGGTTCGGCCATATCAATCATCTTCTGAACCACGTAATTGGCATACTGGTCCTTCATCATGGTGTATAAGGCACTGTGAGGACCATCATTCTGGCAGCAAACCTCATCAATCAATAAAGCTCTCTCAGCACGGGACGCGTGGGTAACACACTTTTCTACTACATTGCTAAAAAAAAAAAAAAAAGAAAGAGTTATAGAAAATTCCATTACTTTCTTTTATGGGAAAATTTCCTTGACTTTTAAAAGAACTTATTCCAACGCATTAGAAAAAAGGAGTAATGACAAAATTCTGTGTTTACTTTTTTAAAAAAATTAGTGACTCAAGACAACTCATAATTTGATGTCCACAAATTTTAACTACTGGCCTCTTAAAATTGTAATTTAAAGGGTCAGCAGGTAGCATGGTGGTTAAGGCACTGGATTCCCACACGGCTGACTGTATGTAATTCAGGTCCTCGACCTGGTGGATTGAAAATCGTGCTAGGTGTGTGTGTGCATATGTATGCCCAAAGCCCTGAGAGGAAAACAGATATGGGAATGCGGTGTGGCTATCCCTCCTGGGGGGTAATTTCTCACTTTCCCTCTCTCCGTTGAGCGCACGTGTCCTATGGTAAAAACCTAAACACAGACATACAATTTAGAGGCCAGCAAATGGTGTAGTGGTTAAGGTGCTGGACTACCACCCACATAGCCAACCACAGTTGGACTCCCAGATCCCTAGACCTGTGGCTTAAAAATCACACCAGTTATGTCTGCATGCGGCCCAAATTCCTAGGAGAATGGAAGAGAAGGATTGTGGAACGGCCATTTCCCCCTAGGGGATAATTTCTTACTTTCCCTCTCACAATCTCGGGCCAGTGAGGCACGAGCCCAATGATAAAATCCTAAAACCAATCAATCTATCATGTGGGCAATACCAATTTTTTTTTTTTTTTTGGAGAGGTTTTTGCTATAGGGCGTGTGTGCTCGCCAGAAAGACAGAGACAGAAAGCAAGAAATCACCCCCCAGGAGGGATGGCCACGCTGCAATCCCTTCTCCTCCATTCTCCTCTCAGGATCTTGGGCATGCACACACACACGCCAGGCGTGAGTTTTAAGCCACCGGGTCTGGGACTCGAACCACGGTCAACTACATGGGAGTCCAGCAACATAGCCATTATGCTAACTGCTGGTCCTGGCAATATCAATTTTTAAAGATAAAAAAAAAAAAAAAGTTTTGTAGGCTAGCAGGTGCTGGATCCTGTATGGCCAACTGTGAAGTTCGAGTCCCAGACCTGGTGGCTTAAAAACCATGCTGGGTGCACTGTGAATATGTGCCCAAACTCCTGACAGAAGAATGAAAGAGAAGGGATACTGCAATGGAGTCAATCCCTGAGGGGGATGATTTCTCACTTTTCCCCTCTCTCTGTCAAACACACACATCTTATAGCCAAAACTAAAAAATTCTGTGTTTTTTGATGCCACAAAACAAAGATTAAAGTTCAGTACTACGTATTCTATATACATTTCTGTGCTTAATAATAAAAGCCAAAGGTTAAAAAGAAATGACCCCAGAGTTAGAAAATATCACAATACCTGGCAAATTTATGTTGACTCAGGGCTAAAACCTTTCCTCTGATTTCAGAAACAATTTTGCTCTTGTCTTCAGGTCGACCATGTTCCAGTACATGTTGAATAACATAATTGCCATACTGATCCTAAGGACAGATATTTGAAAATGACATTCCGTAAGTCTTTTCTTAAGAATGATTATTCCCTAAAAAGATGTTAATCATTTGTCAAAAAAACCCAGTAGTCTATAGTCAGAACACAGTAAGCTTTTTGCCTGTTTCTAGAGTTTAATAATAAATTGTTTCCTTTAAAAATCATCAAAAATATACAAACATTTAAAGTGATCATACCTGTACCAACTGCTCCGTATGTTGGTGGAGTTCTTCTAAGATAGGGAGGGTTTGTTCTGCAGTGCAATGTTCTAGGATACGCTGAATTACTCTGCAGCCGTAAGGATGAGTTGAAAGCACAAAAACCTTTAAAACAATTAGAAAAAATTAAAATTTGCATTCTCTGATATTTTTAATAGTTCTATGAAGCAGACAGGCTTTTAACATGCTGGGCTAATTTAATAGAAAAGTGATGGGGGCTGGCAGATGGTGTAGCAGTTATGTCGCTGGAATCCTCCTATATAGACGACCACAATTTAGACCTGGCAGCTTGAAACTCAGGCCAGGCGCATGTACATGTGTGCCCAAGATCCTGGAAGAGAATGGAGAAGAGGGAACTGTGGCATGGTCAATCCCTCTTGGGGGTGATTCCTCACCTTCCCTCTGTCTGTCTCTCTCCAGTGAGTGTACATGTCCTAAGGCAAAAACCTCTTAAAAAAAAAAAAAAAGTGATAGATTCACTTTTATATGATTGTGATCAAGTTAGCAAAGATAAGTAGGAGTGCTCAATTTAGGCTATTTCAATCAAAAGAAATCTAAGAAGATGGAGGATATGTCATGATAGGGATGAAGGGGTAGGGGAAAGTGGGTAGTTAGCACTGTAAAGAAGAACTATTAATTACTGTGTATTAGTTACTAATGGCTATGTATTTTCTATTATATAGTCCTCTTCTCTCTTAGAAAATTTGGAAAGCATTGTTGGGTTTATAATTCTAGTACTTATTACCTTTACTTCTCTAAATAATACGGTTGAACTCATTTTTATTTTAGTCTCAGTAAAAGAAAGTTATTTAAGGACTCTATGGAAGAGGTGGAAATTAATGTACATTTACTTACTATTTTGTCTTCTATTTTCCCAAGTGCTGGATATTACTTTGTGATGGACAAAAAATGGATTAGTATTCAAATTATAAAATAGTAACAAACTAGAAGCCAAAATCAATCTTACCTGTCCTTTGAAAGCATCAATGATAAACTGTAGTGACTGTGGCTGAACACATTCAATACATTTTTGTACAACATGGTTTCCATTCTGATCTTTCACACATTTGAGTACATGACCATCTAGTTCCTTTACCATTTCACTCTGCAAAAGTCAAGATGCAATTTAAATAATTATCTCATTTAAACACAGTAGAATATAAGATAATTAAAAATACTGAGATGGGGGGCCAGTAGGTGGCATGGTGGTTGAGGGCGCTGGATGCCCACATGGCCGACTGTGGTTCGAGTTCCGGACCCGGCGGCTTCCTTTCTCACTTTCCCTCTCTTTCTCAATTTATCTCTCCCTCCCTCCTCCCCTCCCTTGTCAAATTAAAAAAAAAAAGAAAAACAGTATTTCTTTAATTTTATTTATTATTATTGTTATGATTATTTTCAATTTAAATAGAGAGAGGGGGAGAGAGAGAAGGAAAGTGAGAAAGCCAGCTGCCAGGTCTGGGACTCAAACTGTGGTTGGCCATGCGGGAGTCCAGCACTTTAACCACCATGCCACCTGCTGGCACTCCCTGATCAAATTAAAATGAATAAATAAAGAAAGAAAATAATTTAAAAAATATACTGAGATAGGAGCAAAAATATACTAAAAAATAACTCCTGTTTGTAATTTGCTATAATACATGAAACTTTTAATCTTTTTCCTCCTGAAGAGTAACTGGAAGAAACCATTGAAAGTAAAAAATTACTAAAACATAGGGAAGGATTATAATGTACACAACACGTTGAAATATAACCTACTAGTGCTGAATGTGCCACATTTAAGCTACTATCTTCACTGTGCACATCTTCTCCTAGTTTTGCTCAGCTGCTAGCTACTATGACTAATTCAGGACTGTACACCTGTGCTCTACTTAGCAATCCCTGCTTAAAAAAAAAGTAGTAATAATTATTATTTTTAAAAATATTTATTAAATTGTATTTATTCATTCATTTATTTTTAATTTGACAAAGAGACAGAGACAGAGAGAGAGAGAGAAAGAAGTGAGAAAGCAAGCCACCAGGTCCAGGACTCAAACCATGGTCAGCCATGGTGGGAGTGTCCAGTGCCTCAACCACTATACCACCTGGTGGTCCCCCAATAATTATTATTTTAATAGAGATTTTTGCTATAGACCACATGCAGTTGCTAGAGAGACAGAGACAGAAAGAGAGAAATATCCCCTGGAGGAATGGCCACACTACAATCCCTTCTCCTCCACTATCCTCTCAGAATTTGGGGCATGCACACTGGTGTGATTCTGAAGCTGCTGTGTTTCAGATTCCAACCAAAGAGTCAGTCACGTGGGATCCTGCACCTTAACCACCACACTACCTCCTGGCCCCTATTCAACATTTTTATTCTTCCTTTTCATAATGCTCTCATAACAAAGAAGTTACTTCAAACAATCCTTATCATTGATAAAATAATCTTTGTGCCTTTACAGTACTGTGGAGAAATGGAGTACACACACACTCAAGTTAAAGGAATTCACTTCAAAATACCTTTATATCTATCACTAAAACATCTTTCAAATATCAAGTCATATTTTCACATAATACTGTAGAAGAATTCAGTTAAGTCAAGTTACAACACAGATATTTAGGTATAAATTAAAATGGACCACACTGCAAACAACATACTTAAGAATCCAAACAGGGCTGGCCCTGTAGCACAGAAAGCCAGATAACACGTGGCTAACCCTGTTGAACTCTGGCCTCAAGTACCTAGAAAAACATGCTGGACATGTGTGCACCCCAAATCCTGACTGGGTGGAGAAAAGGAAGGAAAAGCATTGCAACATGACCATGCCTCACTGGGGCATACTCTGTGACTACACACACCCTTTGGCAATTAAAATAAATAAATAAATAAATAAAACAAAACAAAAAAGAATTTCAACAACACAATGCTATGTTCACTAACTGGTTCACCTAACACTTTGTATTTTCAAACATCAAACACATTTAAAATACAACAGTTTGGGGCTGGGACCAGCAGTTAGCGTAATGGCTATGTCGCTGGACTCCCACGTAGTCGACCGTGGATCGCGTCCCAGACCCGGTGGCTTAAAACTCATGCCGGGCGCATGGGCGTGCGTGCCCAAGATCCCGAGAGGAGAATGGAGGAGAAGGGATTGCAGCGTGGCCACCCCCCCGGGGGGTGACTTCTCGCTTTCTGTCTCTCTCTGTCTGGCGAGCGCACGTGCCCTATAGCAAAAACCTCTCCCAAAATAAAAAGAATTATAAATCTTAAGAGGATGCTTCAGTTACTTTTTTATTGAGTTAGATTTTTTAAAAAGTTTATATATATAGACATTTTTTCTTAACTGGCATATAGAAATGTTATCAGTTTAATTTTGTTATTCTAATGGAAACATGAGTATAACCCAAATAAACACTGGCAATAGTAAAATGCATTCTGATATTACAGAAAATCAGAAGAGTGGGGCCAGCAAATGGTACAGAAGTTACATCACTAGACATCCACATGACCGACCACAGTTCGAGTCCTGGACCTGATGGTTTGAAAATCATACCAGGCACACGTGTGTGTATGCCCAATATCCCAGGAGAAGGGACTGCAGTGCGGCCATACCGCTTGGGGGTGTTTCTCACTTTCCCTCCCACTGTCTCTGTCTCCCCAGGGAGTGCATACAACTGAAGGCAAGAACCTCTTAAAAAAAAAAGGAATAAAAGAAAGAAAAGGAAAAAAATCAGGGCTGGTAGATGGCATGGTGGTTCAGGTGCTGGACTCCCACATGGCCAACCACAATTTGAGTCCCAGACCTAGAGGCTTGCGAATATCCTACTTCTTACTTTCTTTCTCTCTGGTCAAATTAAACATATAATAATGATAATAAATTAAATAAAACAATTCTTTAAAAAAAAGAAAATCAGAAAAGCAAGTGATATACATTATTATTTAATATTTTGCTTCTTACAAGTAGGTACTAAACTATATTCATTTAGAGATGAAAAGATGTGCAAGGAAATGGAGAGTACGTATCTGAAATATTTTTCTAATTTGTAATTAGTAACACATTTTTTGACATATATTATTAAAAACATTTTAGTCTAGTTGTAGAAATATTTAAGTCACTTTACTTTAAGGCTATAAGATTAAAAAGATTAATAGAAAAACTGAATAAAATAATACAAAATTTTGACTTAACTTACAATTACCTGCTGGTCAGATGAAATAGACTCTAATGCTTTCTGAATAACACGGCAGCCATACATCTGCAAGGCTAAGGGTAGAACGTGCCCACGAATGCGAGTAGCCAGGGCTAACTTTTGATCCAAACTCCCAAACTGACAGAAAAGAAAATAATATTAAAAGGTGACCATAATTACTTTGGTAAATTTTAGTAAGACAGTGCCTGCAGCTTACTGAATCTACTTTTAAAATATCACATTTGGTAAGTACATAGGGAAAAAGCTTAATTTAAGATAAAAAGCTTTTTAAAATCCAGAGATACTTGTGATGATAAATTTATTACTTTTCTTTGGGTTAAATCACACTATTTAGAGTTTCATTGTTAGTAACATATATATATATATATATACTATCTTTTAAGTACATTCTTTTAAAGTAAACATCATTCTTCATTTATAACATACAATCCCCTTATCTTTAATATATGAACTGCTGAGTCACACATTCAGACCACTGAAACACTAGCCCAGGGAATTCTCAAACTATGTTCTCATATAATTGAGGAGAAAAGTCAAGCCAGAACAGATATTGTAATTATAAACTGAAAATTAGCTAAATTACTAAATAAAGCATACCTATAAGTATTGTTGGTTCCCCCTAAGTATAACTGGTTCCCCCTAGGACTTGACTCCCAATGCTTTCTTTGTATTTTCAAATATTAATCAGCATTAACAAAAAACTTCTACTTATTTAGTTTTGCTGTAGGGCACATATGCTTGCCAGAGATAGAGAAAAAAATCACCTTCTGGGAAGATGGCCCTGCTATAATCCCTTCCCTCCACTGTCTTCTCAAGATTTTGGGCAGGGACCAGCAGTTAGCGTAATGGCTATGTCGCTGGACTCCCATGTAGTGGACAGTGGTTCAAGTCCCAGACCTGGTGGCTTAAACTCACACCGGGTGTGTGTGCATGCGTGCCCAAGATCCCGAGAGGAGAAAGGAGAAGGGACTGCGGAGTGGCCATCCCCTGAGGGGTGATTTCTTGCTTTCTGTCTCTCTAGGTCTTTCTGCAAGTGCACGCACCCTGTAGCAAAAACCTCTGCAGAAAAAAAAAAAAAAAAAAAAGGACTTTGGGCACACATGCACATGGTATGATTTTGAAATCACAGGGTCTAGGACTCAAACTCTACAAGTTGGTTATGTTGGATTTGGTGCCTTAACTTTCACATCACCTACTGGCTCCAAAAACTTTTCATTTAAACTAGGCTCATATACTTAAAATTTTTTATTGTGACTAAAATATATACTGGCCAATCAGGTGGTAGGGAGGTTTACAGTTGCTGGATCCCACATGGCCAACTTGGTTCAAGTCTCAGGGCCAGAAACTTGGCTTGTATGTGAGTGTGCCCAAAATCTTGAAAGGAGAATAAAGGAGAAAGGGATTGTCAGGTGTGGCCATTCCCCTGAAAGGTGAATTCTCACTTTTCCTCTCACTATCTCTCTCTGTGTTTCTGAGGTGAGTGTATGCACCCATTCTGTAGCAAATATTAAAAAAAAAGAAAAAAAAAAAGGAAAAATATACACCATAAAATATGCCATTTTAACAATTTTTAAGTTTATAATTCAGTATTGTTATAGTGTTGTACAAATCATCCCAATCTGTTTTCAAATCTTTCCCATGTTCTCAAAAATGTAACACTCTTTAAACAGTAACTTCTGGGACCAGCAGTTGGCGCAATGGCTATGTTGTTGGACTCCCATGTAGTCGACCGTGGTTTGAGTTCCGGATCCGGTGGCTTAAACTCACGCCAGGCACAAGTGCGTGCATGCCCAAGATCCTGAGAGGAAAATGGAGAAAGGATTGCGGCGTGGCCAAAGTGATTTCTTGCTTCCTGTCTCTCTGCCTCTGTCTTTCTGGTGAGCACATGCACCCTATAGCAAAAACCTATCCATGAAAAAGAGAAAGAAACAAAAACCCAGTAACTTCCTTTGCCACTCCTCTTCCCCAGACCCTGACAAGCCCTAATCTACTTATGTCTTTTTAAAGTTGCTATTCTAGGTATTTCATATAGGTGAAACCCAGTAGAGTCTTTTGGTGTCTGTCTTACTTTGCTTAGATTACTTAATATTGGCTCATAAATGTTATAGCACATATCAGACTTCATTCTTTTTTATGGCTCAATAATACTGATTGTATGCATATACCACATTTTGTTCATGCATTTTATCTGCTGCTGGACATGGATTGTTTCGATTTTTGGCTATTGTGAATAATGTTGCAATACTGCAGCTGTTCAAGTTTGTTTTCAATTCTTTTGGGTATATATCTGGGAGGGAAACTCCTGAGTATGTAATAATTGTATGCCTAGTTTTCTAAGGAACCATCACAGTGGCTCCATCACTTTACATTCCTACCAGCAGTAACTGAAGGCTCTAGTTTCCCCATATCCTTATCTACACTTACCTTCCATTTTTAAATTTACAACCAATCTAGTAAGTGTAAAATTTATCTTACTGTGTTTTTGATTTGTATTTCCCTAATGACTAAAGACGTTGAGTTTATTGGCTTTTCATGGCTTATTGGCATTTTCATTATCTTCTATTGTACACTATGTATTCAAGTCCTTTGCTCATTTCTAATTTGGGTGGTCTTTTTTACTATTGAGTTTTAGGAGTTTTTATATACTCTGGATGTATCAGATATATGATTTGCAAATATTTCCTCCAAGGCATAAATAATTTTTTAATTTAACTTTATTTATCCATTTATTTCAATTTGACCAGAGAGGAATAGAGCGAGCGAGTAAGAGAGAGAGGTGAAATGAGAAAGCAAGCCGCCAGGTCCGGGTCCCAAACCGTGATCAGCCATGTGGAAGTCCAGCACCCTTAACCACTATGCCAGCCACCTGCTGGCCCTATATATATATATATTCTTATAAAAAAAATGACTGTTACCAAATTTTCAGAGTTCTTCTTAGCATTAAGTATATACAGTTGGATACACAAATATACATGCATGCTTACCTCAAAAAATTTCTGTATAACATAGTTGCCAAAAACATCTGTCATTAACTGATAGGCTGCTTGCAGAATTTCATTAAACACCATCTGTCGCTCAGCTGGAGTAGCTCTCTCTAGCTTTTGCTGTATGAACCTATAAGGGAAAAAATTTTAATCCATGACAAGTTAGAAACAAGCTCTGGAAAATCAGTGTCTCTTGAGTACTATACCCCTCTCCCACATATATACAAATAAAATTATTTCAGTAAGTAACAGCACACTTTTTTGAGAGAGATTTTTGCTATAGGGTACATGTGCTTTTTGGAGAGAGAGAGAGGCAGAAAGCGAGAAATCACCCCCCCATGCGGATGGCCATGTGGCAATCCCTTCTCCATTCTCCTCTTAGGATTTCTGGCACACAAGCACACACATCCAGCATGAGTTTTAGCAGCCAGGTCCAGGACTTGAACCACAGTTGACTACGTGGGAGTCCAGCAATGTAACCATTATGTCATCTGCTGGTCCCAACAGCACACTTTATAAATGGACAGTTAATTTACAACAAAAAGTTACAAAGTATTTCTATTTAATGTCTTAACTTAAAATAACTACTAGTTAGACTGACCCAAAAAAAACTTGGACACAAAAATGTTTAATTTTTCCTCCATTAGTTGTTACATTACAATCAATGAAAAAAAATGACAGATTTTGCTGTTATTCATTTATTTTTAATAGCATACATACAGTATATTACACTAAAAATCTTTTTAAAATAAAAGAAACCTTTAAATTTATGAAACAAATTACTTTTCAAAAATTTCAGGTTTACCTTAAGATAAAACTATAAAAAGAAAAAATACCTAAATTTAATAAACTGTGTTAACATTCTCCTCCCCCCAAGATCTGTCGTAAGAATGCTAATTCATTTGTACAAGCATTAAATGTTTAATATGAAAGGCACATTTTCCTGTAACAAATGTGTAATATTTCTATTTACACTGCCATACTGAATAAGCAACCTATAAAACAACACAAAAATATTTAACTTTTTGCCATTTTTAAAGACAATATATACTATACAAAGCATACATCAAGAAAACTTAAGCCCATGATAGTAGCTCAGCCAATAAAAATAATCTAATAAAAAGCCACTGCTATAGTTTATAATTAAATATTTTCATTGTAGAAAACTGTGAAGACCATTAAAAAACACAAAACTTGTAAGTTTATATTTTAATATGAAAAAATTCAGGTAGGATTTTATTTTAAAAATTTCTGATTTTAAAGCAGATTAGCTGAGTCAGGAAAAAAACTGACGTTTTTATAAGGTGGTAATTTTCAAAGCAACAACTAAGTAGAAAGCATTATCGATCATAATGACCTACCTAGAACCATGCTGGTCTTGAGAAAACTCAACAATATGTCCAATCAAGTCTCTAAGTTGAAGGTTTGGGAAGCGGTTGTTTCTGAAATCTTCCAATAATCTACTTCGGCCAGAAGGCATGATGTCAGACCTATTATACCGAAGTCGGGAAGGAGGAAAGAGCTGGCTGCTGGAGCTAAACAGACTGGACGTGCTTGAAGCACTCCGGTATTTCGCTTCTGCTCCAGGCGCTGCAGAGATATAGCGACCACTACCATTTGTCAGTCCTCCTACAACAAAGCAGCTGTGGTCAGCAAATGTTTTTTGACAAAGCTATTCCTCAAAAGTTACTTAAACTATAAATTTGATCTATAAAGAAGAATCTCCACCTCCCTAATTCCTATTAGTTATGACAGGAAATTAAACATGAAGAGAAAAATCTCACATATATACTTAATGTACATGAGAGTTTGAAGAAAAATGTTTTCTAATATAAATCCAGGTATGTTCCTTGGCAGTTAAGTTTAAAATATAATTCAAAAATCTAATACTGAATGTACTCATGTCAATACTGAAACCACCAGAAAAGATTTCAGTTTTCGGTTACATTAATGAGTAAGTTGTAAGTGGCTAGCAAACTTAGATATTAAGCTATTAAATGAAATAGTTTGAGTAAAATTCATTTGTATTGTTAATGTAATAATACTGAGTGCTAAATCTGTACTTTCTTGGAATCTGTTATTAAAAAATTACCAGGTGTACTTCCAGGTAAAGACAAATCATTTCTAAGATAACTTACTGATTAATAAAGTGAGGGAAAAAACCACCCATAGTATTAGATAATAAATATAAATTACACACTATTTTTAAAGACTTAAAATATTTAAAAATACATGCTATGAAAGTACTATTATTTTGCAGACAATAAATAGTAAAAAAACAGTGGTTATTATTTCTAGAGACATAACCATTTAAAACAAGTGAATTAAAAAGCCCTTTTAACTTATGTTCCATTTCAAATAAGCAGTCAATAGAGACAAAAGTAAACATCAGCAGAAAATTGCTTTTATTACGAACAACAATTTAAAAGTACTTGACAGTGTCCTTTTAAAAAAGAAAAATGTAGTCATCAAATACAGATTTAGTGATTGGGAAAAACAAAATTCACCATCAGATTTATGCTATTATATACCAACTCTGTAGAGTAGTGCTATACAATCCAGCCACAAGGTATAGACAACCCCAAGGACACACTGTCAGTGCAAAGCCACACGGAGGCATTAAAGGCCATTAGAATTATAAGAACAGGGAACAGTTAGAGAGCTATCATCCTGAAGGGTGAATAGGGTTAGAATATTTTTCTTTTACTTTATCTCTACTTCCCCAGTTTAATTTTTCCTCAATGTTCTTCACTGAATTCCTTCCCTATCCATTATATAGCATAACATTTACTTATTTGAATCCTCAGTTCTTTCTCCAGTATGTGTCATTAAATTATGCTCAACTGTCTCCAGCATGTGTAATAAAATTATGCTCAATCACATGCTAGAATCCAGGTGCCTAGAACAATTTGGTTTGACAGTAAGTGTACAGTGTTTATGAAATGACAGCTAAAGAGCAAGAACACTTTATAGCATCAGCTATTTGGTGCTAAGACTCTTGCTAAAGTATGTAACTTAACAAGCTATCTTATACACTAAAATTGCAAACACCAAGTTTTTATGTTTGTTCTAGTTCTGTGTAACATCTCAGCACCCATGTATGAAATATTCAAAATGTGACAGTTCAACTGTTTAATACTGTCTCAATTTCCTAACTGCTGTCAACTCTTCTAGTCCCCATTGTTTGTTTATATAGTTTCATGAATCGTTCATACAACAACCAATTGTTAGCATATTCAATTCCTTCACAATGCCGTTCAGATGATTTTTACCTATTACTATAATTACATTTTTATCATATCCTCCTTGCCACTGGGTTTTCTCTACAGAGTCCTTACCCTTTTTGTAGAGTAAAGGTGCTTTGTTTATTATTCTGACCTGTTTTTATACACATCAGTTATTTTTTTCCTTTCAACAGCCATTTTGATGATGTCATTCACTATATGGTAAAATCTGCAGCATCCAGCTAGTGCACATCCTCTAAAACCTTCATTATTTCAAACCCCTTTCTCACACAAATTAATTCTTAGCGTACCCTAATTGTCCATCCCCATTCTCCCTTATTCATTACTCTCTGTACAATTGTTTATCACCACCTCAAACAGTGTTATCCTTAATGCACTGAAGATTTAACACTAAGTTCAAAATATATACTTACTCCAGAAAATGACTAAGTAAATTTGTTCCTTTCCAAATATCTTACCATTATCCAACAGAAATTTCTCCCACATCTAGATATTCTTGATCTATCCCTATCAGCTCCCAAGACAAACTTTTGACGGACTCTCTTGACAATTGTGTAATAATGCTAAATTGCCTTGAGTTTAAAAAAATTTATACTTTCACTTCTTGAAGACTACTGGCATTCTCATTTATAAAATTAAAAAAAAAAAAACTATTTCATTCAGGGTAGGATATTTAAAACCTAATGCATAATATACACTAAGCACTATATTTATTTAAATTGCCAGGGGGCATGCTGTGCTCATTATGGGTGGGGTGGTCTAAGCGCAATCCTTTCTCTCCCATTTCTCCATCCTGTTGGGATTTTGGAAACATGTGACATGTGGCCCTGTGCCCAGTCTTTTTTTTTTTTTTTTTCAAGTTCCTAAGCTGGGGTCTGACCGCCAAGTTGGCCATGCAGGATCAGGCTCCCTTAATCACTAGGCTATGAGGCTAGCCCTATACAGTGAACATTTTAAATTTGGCTGTTGAAGCACTGAAAGTTGGTATTATACCTGTTTTAGGGATTTAGGGACATTCTACAAACCAAGGGGCCTACACTCTTCAAATATGTCAGAATCAAAAAATCTAAGAAACAGTTCAAGACTGAAGAAAAGAGCTGTGATAAATGTAATATGTGATTCTCAACTAATTGATAACTATGGTTATAGGAATGAGTATCCTTCCTTTTAGTGAACATACATGGATGTATTGATGAGTAAGAGACCATGCCTGCAACTTCCTTTCAAAAACATAAGAAAAGGAGCCAGTAAGTGGTGTGGTGGTTAAAGTGCTGGATTCCCACATGGCTGACCGCGGTTCGTGTCCTGGACCTGGCAAGCCTGAAAATCATGCCAGGTGCATGTGCGTGCAAGCATGTCCAAAATCCCGAGAGAAGAATGTTCAAAGGTCTGTAATGTTGTCATCTACCCTAGGGGGTGATTTCTCACCTTCTCTTCCTCTGTATCTCTGGCAAATATACACAACCTATGGCAAAAACCTACAAAGAAAAAATCAGAAAAAAGTATTTGTTTTGGGGGGGCAGTAGGGAAAAAAATGATAAAGCAAATGTAGCATTTGGAGGATCTTGGTGAACAGTGTTCTGGAATTTTTTTCCCCTTAGTTTTGTAATTATTTGAAATTATTCCAAAATTACTTAAAAACAAATAGGTCATCTGTATTTGTGCCTCTGATGCTGGCAGTCTAAAAGCATTCTGAACCAATTTGTCAGAAGGGTTAATAGGTTTCTTCAGTTCATCATTTGGTACCTTCTACCATCTACCACTTAATTGCTATTTGAAAGAGAGTTTACAGGATATGTAGCTCAGTATTACAATTTCACAGATGAGGATGCTATGATCCAAAAGAGAGAAGACACACAGCTAGCAGCCAGGACTATTAGGCCAGCCAGAGCACACAACAATTGCCCTATATGCTAATATACATAGGCTTCTTTCAAATTCATTCAAGACAATCTAATGAAGGTAAACAACTTGCAATTTTTATTAGTAGAAATATTATGACTTCACACATTTGAGAAATCTATTGCTTTAGAATCCCTCCCAAATAAATATCTGAAGTCAAAAAGATAATTTAAAAATGCTGGGAAAAGCACAGGAGAAAGTAACAATGTAAAGAGAAAGAGACACAAAATAGATCTGGCTAGCCATCACTATTCATTATTGTCCTCCCTCCTGAGATTTGGCACTGCAGTGCCTCAATCTATCATTTTAACAACAAGATTTCTGAGCCTTACTCAAAACATAAAAAAAAAATCTCTGAATAATTTTTGCTTAAAAGTAAAATCTGGAGATCTTTCAGACAGAGTTTGTGAACTAATGAATTAATATCAAGGTAATTGAAATCTTTTTGTCAACTACAAATTTCATATAAAAATAGTCATTCAAGTAGATTTTGCATCCTGAGAAGGGGACAGTTACATACAGGCCATTTAGTAGTGTGTCTCCAGAAGGCAAGGCTCTGGAAATCTCAAATAAAATGATAATGGAAGATGGTTTGTTAGTTGCAGTGGGCAGAGAATCAATAGAAGAGATGGGTGGCTGGGAAAAGTCTAAAATGAGAACAGTCTTTTTACGGTACTAATTTGGAACAGAGTTGGTTATAATGGCTGTAGATATCCTGGCATATTATGCTAGATGTATGCTGCTAGGCTCTAGAGGGAAACATCCAGCTGAAATGCGGGGGAGGAGGGTCTATGCACATGACTCACCCTGGGATCCTGGCTAAATACAAAAGAGTTGATACATGCTACACACTCAGGGTCCACAGCACATAGCAATAAATTATTTTGTTAAGAAAGAAAAAAGCAACTATCTCTAAGCCTAATCCAAACTACTACTTACATATTAACTTGACTTTGTTCTCTTCCTGTACATAACTGTTATAAAGAACTACTGGGGGACCAGCAGATGGTGTAATGGTTATGTTGTTGGACTCCCATGTATTTGACTGCAGTTTGAGTCCTGGACCCAGTGGCTCAAAAGTCACGCTGGGTGAGTTCTAACTGTGTGTGTCCAAAATCGCGAGGAGAAGGGATTAGAGGTGTAGCCGGCGTGATTTCTCACTTTCTGTCTCTTGTCTCTTCAGCGAGGGCAAGCACACTATAGCAAAAATCTCTCTCCCTCTCTCACAACAAACAAACAAAAAAAGGTACCAGACTACTCTGTGGTACAATTGAGCTGCTCAGGAGAAACAGAATCCTACATGGCCACCACAGTTTGAACCTTTGGTACAGTCAGCCTGAAATATGCCAAGTATGCATATGAGTGCACAAGATCTGAGGACTTGGGAGACTGAAGGGAGGGGATCACAGCATCACCAGACCCTGTGCAGGGTGCTCATTTCTCTATCATTTATTTTAAAAACAAAAACAAAACAAACTAAAAAGGCAAGTACCATTTAACATTCTGTATCTGCCGCTGACAAATTTTTAAATAAAATGCTATATGGCATTGAGTGTATCCCCCAAAAAGTTATTTTTAAAAATATTTAAGCCACTCAGTTGTGCAACTTGTTCTATGTACCTCAAAGTTCTTCCAGCTCCATTACCTACTGGCTCAAACTTAAGAGGATAGACTGTATAGGGTTAAAACATGTCTTCCCCATATGTTCAAGTTCTAACCCCTGGGTCATAAAAATGTAGTAGTATGTGGAAACAGGATCTTTGCAGATATAATCAAGTTAAAGTGAGGTCATGTTTAATTAGAGTAGGTTCTAACCGGATGACTAAGTATAGACACAGAGATATTTAAAAGAGAATGCCATGTAACAACAGAAGGGACGGCTAGAGTGATGTCTATAAGCCAAGGGAAACAACACAGCAATCACCAGAAAAAGGAATTAAAAAAAAAAAAAAAAAAGTCTTTAGAGCAAGACCTGCTAACACCCTGATTTCAGAATTCTAGTATTAAGAGTTATAAGAAGAAATATCTGTTATTTGAAGCCACCTAGTTGTTGTAGTATGGTATGGCAGCTCTAGGAAAATACTGGGTCACTGAGAAAATCATAAAGTATTTTTCTAGACAAAAATGCATCATGACTTTCCCAACAACCCAATATAACCAATGTTACGCTCTTTTCTTTAAAAAAAGAAAAGAATATTAATTATATATTAGCTAGAATACTTAGTGTTATATATGTCTAAGCATGTATCGAACACACACTGATCGTGAATGATAAAATAATGAAATATAAAGAGTTAATATTTCCCTCCAGATTCATCTTTAAATCACCACATATGTGGGAGAATTTCATTATTTTTCAGAATAATTTTGTATGTATAAATTGAATTTAAAGTATAAATCTTGTTGATGCTTCTTTAAACCGGCAAGTGCTTACATTATTCTTTTATGATGCTTTACTGTAACACTGCTATTTCAGAAGGCCCTATTCTTAACTCTGACAAACATATCTCCATTTCAGTTTTAAGACAACTGGCTCAGAGACGCTAAGTAACTTATACAAGGAAGCATAGCTAATAATTAGATTGAATTTCTTTACTATTATGACTGAAAAATTCACTTAAAATTCTCAAGTAATCTGTTATACTTGAAGAACATTTAGGTCATATGCCATTCTCTTTTTTTTAACTGCTCTGCACATGCCAGAGAGAGAAGAGAAAGCACTCCCCAGAATGGCACAGTCATGCAGCAATCCCTTCTCCTCCATTTCTTCATTCTATTGTGATTTGGGCATGCACACACACATATCCAACTTCTTTTTTCAGCCACTGGGTCAGAGATTTGAACTGCAGCTGGTGGTACGGAATCTGCTCCCCTGACCTATGCTATTACCATACGTTACTTAGTAATCATCCCTATTTATTAAACCTTGGTCTGTTTAAATGTTCTTTCTTTAACATATCAGTCTTAAGACTACTATTACATCATTTCTATCATAACATACCTTATCAATTTCCATCATCCTATCAAACAGGGCGGTATGTATGGTTTCAAAACTTGAATTTTGTGTCTTTTGTGAAAACTACTGACCTCTGTAGGTACATGGGAATACTTAAAAAAAAAGAAAAAACCCTACCTTGAACTGCCCAAAGAATTAGTAGTAGGGTAGGCTTCTACTAGCTAATATAAACATGAAGGTTAAAGTATTTCCCTGTGTACATAACAAATCCCCTTCCAGATTTGACAGGAAGTCTTCTCTTTAATACTTTCGGTGATAACTGATATACCATCAGTTATATTTGCATTTCTTTTTAAATATTCTTGAGATTTCACGGTCAGCTGCTTTTTCTGGTTGGGGTGAAGGAAACCTTAGGAGCTAGAATTTTTCACTTAAAGCATATTATGAACAATTTATGAATCTTAAGGTTTGCTTCCTAAGTTACAGAAATTTGATAGAATAATTTTGGTACTAGACAAACATAAGTACATTCATTTTCTCTCTTAAAGGGATTGCTATGGCAATGGAAAGAGGACAGAACTGGCGCAGTACTGTGAAAAATGTACTAACAAAGAGAAACTTAAAAACAGAACACACGCACACACACAAACTCCACAACTGACTGTCATAAAATCTCAATTCCGCAGAGCAATAGAGTACGACTGCAATTCACGGAACAGAGAACACAATGATTTGTAATAGTCAAATAATGCATTAGTGTAGAAAACTACACAGGATATAAAATACTTTAAAAAAAGTAGCCAGTATCCTCAATCGAGAATAGATTCATCAATTAAAAAAAAAAAAAAAACACACACACACACAAAAACACACACACTCAAATTCAGCTACCCAAACATTTATTGGGATTTGAATACCCTTAAAATTATGGAAATAAGGTCTGGGTTTTCTTTCGTTTCTAATCTAGTGGGGAAAATAAACCTTGAAGAATTCTAGGTTTAATCCATTCTGTGAAAAATCTTGCACAAAAACACCATGAAGACAATACAGTAATTCAATGGGAAGAATCACATTTTCACAGAATGGAATTATTAAGTAACATGCAACCAAGGCAACAGCATTACACTCATTACACTGTAACTGTCATTTTTTTCTGTATTTACCAGAAAACTATGGACCTGATCATGGATAAGAATGGTGTGTGTCCTCCCTATTCCAGTCAAATACCGTCTGATATGTAGGAATTCCATTTTGATTTAATGAATTAAAAAGTAAAAATTCTGATCACATAAAAATTCTAAAAAGAGGGCTAAAACTAAAAAGGCGAGGCCAGCAGATGGTGTAGCAGTTACATTACTGGATGCCCACATGGATGACTGTGGTTCAAGTCCCACACAAGGTCACTTGAAAATTATGCTGGACACATGTGCATGTGTGTGTGCCCGAGATCCTGGGAGGAGAAGAGAGAAGGGACTGCTGCGTGGCCATCCCTGTTTTGCGGGGGCGGGGGGAGGGGGGTGATTTCTCACTTTCCCTCAGTCTCTGTTCTCTCCCTGGCGAGCACGTGTGCCCTAGGCAAAAAAAAAAAAAAAGAAACTCTTAAAAAATAAAACACGGGAACCAGCAGTTAGTGTAATGGCTATGTCGCTGGACTCCCACGTAGTTGACTGCGGTTCGCGTCCCGGATCCGGTGGCTTAGAACTCATGCCGGGCGCGTGTGCGTGCGTGCCCAAGATCCCGAGAGAACGGAGGAGATGGGATTGCGGTGTGAAATCACCCCCCAGCTTGCTTTCTGTCTCTATGTCTCTGTCTGTCTGGCGAGCGCATGCGCCCTGTAGTGAAAAACCTCTCCAAAAAAATAAATAAATAAATAAAACACAAAAGACAAATATAAAATATTTTAAATTACCACAATGGGCCAGAGCCCCATGGCCTAGTGGGTAAGGGACCAGGATCCCACATGGCTGACTGTGGTTTGAGTCCTGGACTCAGTGGTTTGAATATCACACCAGGTACATGTACAAGTATGTCTAAAATCCCAACACGATGGAGAAATAGAGAAAGGACTATGGTAGGACTCTTCCCCAACAAGTTTGTGTGTCTGTGTGGGAGAGTGCTTGCTCAAGTGCACTTTAAAAAGTCTCATCAGTTTCTATTTAAAAATTAGTTAATACTTTAAACACTCTAGATAAAAAGCATTTAATCTGGATTAAAGGTCAACTGCTAGGAAATGAAAAACAACAAAGAAGTCAATATGCCGACATTCAAATTCACTTTTTCCACTAAGTAACAATAGGTTAAATTGTATTTTACCATAATTTTAAAAAAGTGCATAAGGATTATCTACTTAGGAAAAAGACTCTTTTAATTTACTGCTCTAGGTGTTATATTGAAATAAAAGTATAATTTGAGAATCAGTATAACATCTGGAGTTAAGCCAAAGGACCTGGGCTCAAAATTTAAAAAAATATATATATATTTTTTGTCTGTTTTTATTTATTGAGAGAGAGACAGACAGACAGACAGAGATACACAGGCACCTCCAACAGGGCCTTCCTACTACCATCCACTCCCAATCTCAGTTGGCATGCCCAGGGAGGTCCCAGAATGTGACCCTAGGACTTTCCCTTGTGGGTCCATTTGTAGTACCACTGCACAACCACCTGGCCCTGGACTCAAGAACAAAATTTTTGTTCTCTCTCTTACTAACTTCCCAACTACAATCAAATCACTTAATTCCTTACAGAACAAACTGTGTGTGTAGTATGAAAAAGGAATCAAAAGTACATTTCTCTTCATCTGGATGTTCAGTTGTTCCAGTCTAACTTACTAAAAAAGACCATCCTTTTCATACACTGAGTGGCACCTACGTCACAAATCAGGTTGCTCACTGAATAGGTTTATTTCTGGGCCCTCTATTCTATTCCACAAATGTATTACACATCTTTTTTTAGTTACTTTAACTTTATAGACACTCGTTATCTACAAGTCTTAAATTCTCTTTGTTCAAGATTGTCCTGACTATTCTTGGTTCTGCTTTTCCATGAACATTTTAAAAGTAATTATTTAACTTCATTATCATTGTTCAATTTGACCAGAGAGACAAGGAAGTGAGAAAGCAAGCCACCAGGTCTAGGACTCAAACTGTCAGTCATGTGGAAGCCCAGTGCCTTAACCACCATGCCACATGCTGACCCTCCGCTAACATCTTTTTTTTTTTTTAATAATAATTTTATTTATGTATTTATTTTTTAATTTGAACAGAGAGGGACACAGAGAAAGAACGAGAGAGAGAGAGAGAGAGAAAGCAGCCAGGCCCAGGACTCAAACTGTGGTCAGTCAGGTGTGAGTCCAGTGCCCCTGAACAGAGAGGGACACAGAGAAAGAACGAGAGAGAGAGAGAGAGAGAGAGAGAGAGAGAGAAAGCAGCCAGGTCTAGGACTCAAACTGTGGTCAGCCAGGTGGGAGTCCAGTGCCCCTAACCACCATGTCAACTGCTGGCCCCTCCATTAACATTTTTAAGTAAGTGTGTTGGTTAAGATGGCTGGATCCCACATGGCTGACTGCATGATTAATTCCTGGACCTGGTGGCTAGAGAAACAGACTAGGTTCATGTGCATGCATGACCAAAATCCCCCAAGCAGGGAGAAATGGAGAATGGATTGCAGCATGGCCATTATCCATGGCGGGTGTGTGTATGTGTACTTTCTCATGCTCTCTTTGTTTCTCTCCACCAAGTACACATAATTTTCTTTAAAAAGTCAGGAGTCAGCAAGTAGTGTGGTGGTTAAGATGCTGGGCAGCTGGATTCCCACACATGGTCAGCCACAGTTTGAGTCCCAGATCTGACAGCTTGAAACTCACGCCAGGTGCCCCTGTATGTGGGCCCAAAATCCCAAAAAGAGAATGGAGAAGGGACTGCAGGGTGGCTATCCCCCCAAGAGGTGATTTCTCACTTTTCCTCTCATTGCCTCTCTTTCTGGTGAACACATGCATCCTATAGCAAAAACAAAACAAAACAAAAAAACCGTAGAGATAAAAATCAGCTTGTCAATTTCTTTCGTAATCTAAAAAAATTTTATTGAGATTATGCTAAATATATACTACCAACTAGAAGAAAGATGGTATCTTTATAGTACTGAGTCTTTCAACCCATAAAATGTGGTATGACCTTCCATTTAAGTCTTTAATTTCTGTCAGTGTTTTATACTTCATGTTTACACTATAAAGATCTCGGCCTTCTTCCACTAGATATATTCCTAGGGACCTCACAAGGAAACAAGTCACCTTAAGTAAGATATACCTCTAAAATAAGATACATTTTTAAAATCTAGTCCTATGAGACATATGCTTCTTTCATTTTGAAAAGTTATTTGGCTAAAGATGCAAATCTCTCATGAAGCCATGTATTTTAAGAGCTATTTTAGAATCCAGTTTATCTGGTAGACAATATAAGCATTATTATAGTTATGTAAATTACTGGTAGATTAAAAGAATTAAAAACAAACACATGAACAACAAAAAACACAGTGGTTAAAATTAAGCATCTCTAATCTGAAAAATCAAAGATGCTCTAAAATCTAATATGATGCCTTAAGTGGAAAATTCTACACTGACCTCCTATGAAGGATCACAGTGAAAACACAGCAGTACAAAAATACTGTATAAAATTACCTTTCAGCTATGTATAGTGCATATAAAATGTAAATTAATTTTGTGCTTATACTTGGGTCCCATCCTCAAGATACTTCAGTACGTATATGTGACTATTCCAAAATACAAAACAGTATGGGGCCCCAAGCATTTAGGATAAGGGTTACTCAACCAGTAACTACAAACTGTTTCACTAAAATGAAAGATAATTTTTTTTAAAGAGAGATTATTTCTGCTAAAGGGTGTGTGTACTCGCCTGAAAGACAGGAGAGTGAGAAAAT
Source organism: Tupaia tana (assembly GCA_026018925.1). Taxonomy (NCBI): domain Eukaryota; kingdom Metazoa; phylum Chordata; class Mammalia; order Scandentia; family Tupaiidae; genus Tupaia; species Tupaia tana. Next base: position 213,025,328 of record JAKSZU010000003.1, on the reverse strand, counting down.
GAAAAATCACTCCCCAAGGATTTGGCCAGCTGTAATCCCTTTTCCTCCATTCTCCTCTTGGAATTTGGGTGCACATGCACATGCACCTGGTCTGAGTTTCAAGCCACTGGGTCTGGGACTTGAACTGCAGTCAGCCATGTGGGAGTCCCATCCTTTAATCACTGTGCCATCTGCTGGCCCCCAAAAGATGATTTTTTTAACAAAACCAATACAAACGTTACATTTTTAAACAGACTTACAGGGAACCAGCAGTTGGCGTAATGGCTATGTCGCTGGACTCCTACGTAGTCGACCGCGGTTTGCGTCCCGGACCCGGTGGCTTAAAACTCACGCCGGGCACGTGTGCGTGCATGCCCAAGATCCCGAGAGGAGAATGGAGGAGAGGGGATTGTGGCGTGACTATCCCCTCTGGGGGGTGATTTCTCGCTTTCTGTCTCTATGTCTCTCTCTGTCTGGCGAGCGCACGCGCCCTATAGCGAAAATCTCTCTCAAAAAAAAAAAAAAAAACAAAAAACAAAACAAACAAAAAAGACTTACATATAAAAACATAAAAATTTTAAAAATGTCAAACGTATGCCTCAGATGTTATAAAATGTAAAATTCCAGATAGATAAAAATGGTTGATTGAAAAGTTAATTTCTTCCATGTTGTATGAAATACTTAAAGAACAAAGAACTTAAAAGAATATAAAAAACTTACTTGTTAGCTCAGTAAAGAAAAAAAAAACAAACAAACAAAACAGGAAAAAATGGGAGTGATAGGCTGAAATTCAAATGTGAATGAAAGGTAAGGCCAATGAGTAAAAAGGAAAAATGATAAAACAGCAACAAGTGATACAAAGAATTAAGGTCAGCAAACCTAGAAAAAGCTCTAGCTGCACTCCACAGAATACCCACCAAGGGCAATAAGCCTTTTATTTTGATTAATAATTTAAAGAGAAATTTCTGCTATAAGGTATGTGAGCTCATAAGAGACAGACAAGAGACAGAAAGCAAGAAATCATCCCCCAGGGGGATGGCCACACCGCAATCCCTTTTCCATTCTCCTTTTGGGATCTTGGGCACCCACACACGCACCTGTGCCTGGTATGAGTTTTAAGTCCACGGGTCCAGGACTTGAGCTTTGTCGACTATAAGGGAGTCTAGCGACATAACCATTATACTCTGCTGGTCCCTCTAGTGTGTATGTTTTAAAATGCTTTTTCCTGGGACTAGCAGATGGTGTAATGGTTATGTCACTGGACTCCCACACAGTTGACCATGGATAGAGTCCCGGATCCAGTGACTTAAAGTTCACGCCAGACGTGTGTGTGTCCAAGATCTCTAGAGGAGAATGGAGGATAATGTATTACACAGTGGCTATCCCCCACAGGGGATGATTTTTTTTGCTTTCTGTCTCTCTCGTTGGCAAGCGAACATGCCCTATAGCAAAAAAAACTCTCTTAAAAGGCACATACACAAAAAAATGAAACTAGGGACCAGCAGCTAAAGTAATGGCTATGTTGCTGAACTCCCATGTAGCTGACTATGGTTTGAGTCCCGGACCCGGTGGCTTAAACTCACTCTGGGTGTGTAAGTGTGAGGGCCCAAGATCCCGAGAGGAGAATGGAGAAGGGACTGTGGTGTGGCCACCCCCCCGGGGGTTGATCTCTTGCTTTCTGTCTGTCTCTGTCTTTCTGGCGAGAATATGCGCCCTATAGCAACCCCCCCCCCCAAAAAAAAAACAAACACAAAAACAAAAACAAACTAAAGGCCCATTGTGGCGATGCAATGGTAACACAATGCTTCGTGAAAATAGGACACATGAGAAGGTCCTAGTTTTTGTGTCCCAAGGTCTCCCTGTATAAATTAGGTGCATGTGTGTGCCCATGGTACTGGCTGGCAGATGCAGAGGATGGATACCAGTGTAAAGACCCTGTTGGCGATGTCTCTTTCCCCCTCATAAAAGAAATAATGAACTTTTTTAAAAAGGACATAAAACTTTTCTATTTTCTTTTTTTTTTTTAAAAAAAAAAGAAATTATTTAACTTTATGTATGTATGTATTTGACCAGAGGGGGGGCAGAATGAGAGAGAGACAGAGACAGAGAGAAAGAGGAAGAAAGTGAGAAAGCAAGCCGCCAAGTCCAGGACTCAAACCACAGTTCGCCATGTGGGAGTCCAGTGCCCTTAACCACACCACCTACCAGCCCTCTATTTTCTGTCTTTTATCCCATAATCCTTTTTTCTTCTTTTAAAATAATGATTAAAGGTTGTAAGAGAAAATTTGTACATATCTATTAACAGCCTTAAAACACATAAAAGCTAAAGTTGATGACACTAAAAAAAGAAAATTTAAAATCATAGTTGGGAGATTTTAATACACCTTTCTTGACTGACAGAACAAGTGGACAAAAATACTGACCTTAGAGTAAGATGGTGAATTATGAATTTTATTTTCCCATTCAGTGTGTCTTTCCAAGTGGGAGCTACTAGAAATTTTAGTAGACCAATCTTTTCTTTATTGGTGCTACGATGGTTGCTGTAGCCAACGGTAATACCAACAGTATCCCTATAATCTTTGTTACTAGCAAAAGCTGCTGTCATTTATTTCCAAGCTGTCTCACCTGTGGTCTATTACTAGATATTTTAAATTAAACAAGTGCCCCAAGTATTCTGATGTCAATACTTGACTCGGATCAAGTATTTTCTAGTCTTAAAGCTGTGATTATCTTAACTAAATTAACTGATGAAAACATTTTCAGATATTGGACCCACAAAGTCACTGATGATCAGATGATGCTATTAAATGGGTAATGAGTAAATGTAGTCACTGGAACCTAAAACTGGCACAGCTTAGAAATATATATATATATATTTTTTTTTTCTTTTTTTGGAGAGTTTTTTTTGCTATAGGGCACGTGCGCTCGCCAGAAAGACAGAGACAGACAGAGAGATAGAAAGTGAGAAATCATCCCCCAAGGGGGATGGCCACGCCACAATCCCTTCTCCTCCATTCTCCTCATACACACGCGTCTGGCGTGAGTTTAAGCTGCCGGGTCCAGGACTCGAACTGCAGTCGACTACACGGGAGTCCAGCGACATAGCCATTACGCTAACTGCTGGTCCCAAGATAGATATATTTTTATAAAGAAAACCAAATGCTATAAAGTCTTCCACACAATAAATACAATTTTAGAACTTCTTCAAGGGGCCGTCAGATGGCATGGTGGTTAAGGGCACTGGACTCCTATATGGTTGACCACAGTTCAAGTCCTGGACCTGGTGGATTACTTTCTCGCTTTCCCTCTTTCTCTCATTTTGTCCCTTGTTGGTCAAATTAAAGTAAATACATAAACAAATAAATAAGTAAATAAAGTTACATACAATAATTCTTTTAAAAAATTTCTTCAAAACATATTTCCTACTCATTAGCAAATAAATCAGACATATCAAAGGGTTGTAGCAGTGCTTTAATTTTATTTCCATGAATACTAATATGCTGTTGAGAACTGAATGTGTTGCTCTGTAGTCAGTTTGTCGTAGATTAACAAATATTCTTAGGCAAGAGGCTTTGCAAAAATCTCAAGGATACCCAACCTTGAGGGTCAGATGGTGGCACAGCAATAACATAACTGGACCCATAATGGAAAGTCTTGGGATCATGTTTTGGGACCTCCCTGAAAGTCAGGGTAGAGGCGCAGGACTGTGATCTGGGCTGGCTCAGACCAGGAGTGAATGGTGGCATGAGGATCCTGTAGTTGGGTGCTTCTCCTTCTCTCTAACAGATAAATAAACTTCAAGAAAGTAAGAATGGGGAACCAGCAGTTAGCGTAATGGCTATGTCGTTGGACTCTCACTTAGTCAACCGCGTTTCGCGTCCCGGACCCGGTGGTTTAAAACTTACGCCAGGCGCGTGTGTGCATGCGTGCCCAAGATCCCGAGAGGAGAATGGGGGAGAAGGGACTGCGGCATGACCATCCCCCCTGGGGGGTGATTTGAGAAGCTTTCTGTCTCTATGTCTCTCTCTCTCTCTGTCTGGTGAGCGCACGCGCCCTATAGCAAAAATCTCTAAAAAAAAAAAAAAAGAAAAACCAAATTGAAAAATGGATCTCAACATCTGGCAATTGTATACACATCTCAATCTAAAAAACATAACTTTTGTCACAGTGAGATAAACATCACTTTTTGAGGGAAAACTATATTAGAATATAGCTATACTTCATAAAATTATTCTAGTTAGTATTCTAATTAGTTCCATACAGACTAGCCTAATGGGAAAAGCCAAGGACAATACAGGGAGTCAGGACTCAATTCTATCATTAACTGTTTCAACAAGTCTCTTGAACTCATCCGGTTTTTAACTTCCCTATCATGAACATATCACTCAGCCAGTCTCTAACAATCAGACTGTCATGAAAATGAAGGTGCTTTAGAAAACTATCAAATGCTATTCAGTTATGGGAACTTTAATTACTACTTACAGGGTAACAGAATTTTGAAGAAAATTTTAACGTAACATTTTCTTTCATTAACAACCACTTATGAAACTCAGAAAAAAATGGCACGGCACAGGGCCTTAAAATTGACTTGACCATACTTGTTTTAATCCTTAAACATTTCATTCTAAGAAAAGCAAATGACTAAATCTGCCCAAGGCTAATAATTTTAACAGGTAAAAACAAGAAAATGATCCTAGTAGCCAGTGTTACTCTGCCTAAAATGAAACTACAATAAACTGAACCTAAAATTTTGTGATTAGGGAAAAGAAAAAGATAATTAAGAAATTTTCTAGACCATAGCAACTAAAGCACTTCCACATTCTGAATAAATTAATGAGTCTTGAGAATTGATAGTCAAGTTTCAATAAACAATTTTACAGAGATTAAGTTCACATTGTACTTAAGGAGGGGAAAAAAAGTGCCAGTTCAAAAATAAAAAGGTACAGGGAAGAAGCTATTAGGTTTGTCAAAACCTGAAGTAGCAAAAACATAGAATGTTTCTCCATACCTATGAAGTCCTATGTCAATCTAATGAGCATAAAGCTTAAGTTAGAAATCACCAATGTCGTATTTTAAATACACTAAAAAACCCCTTCCCCCTCAAAGAAATAATGGAGGAACTGATAGTTAACTCCAATTGAATAATGGAAATATTCAATGTTCTTCACAATGATTCAAATATCTTAAAATAGGGACCAACAGTTAGCGTAATGGCTGTGTTGCTGGACTCCTATGTAGTCGACCGTGGTTCGAGTTGCGGACCCGGTGGTTTAAACTCATGCCAGGCGTGTGTGTGTGCGTGCGTGCGTGCCCAAGATCCCCAGAAGAGAAAGGAGGAGAAGGGATTGCAGCGTGGCCATCCCCCCTGGGGGGTGATTTCTCGCTTTCTATCTCTCTGTCTCTGTCTTTCTGGTGAGCGCACGTGCCCTAAGGCAAAAACCTCTCTGGGGAAAAAAAAAAGTTATAGTCAACATGAGAGCCAAACTTAAGGGGCTCCAAAAATGACTAAAGTTGTAATTTTAGGATCACGGATACATAATTTTTCTGACTGCAATGCACTATAATATATATATTGACCCTAAAATTTGTCAATCTACAGGTTAAGAATCCATGGGTCCACCTTCAGAGGTTACTAGGACATCAATGCATTCTTTTCAAGTTAGAAAAATAAAGGAAAAGAACCAAGCATTATTCTGACTCTTACATGAACTTCCAGGGTAATCTCACAATTGAGGAGGGAAAGTTCTTTACAGGAAAAATTTCAGGTAATAAATGCAGAATGACTCCAATAAAATTGAACTTTGGTAGTATCCTAATCTCTAGAATCTGGTTCATAATGTCAGCTCAATGTCAAGAAAATATTATACTATTAAATGGAGTATCAATACACTACTTTCATCATTCTTTAAGAGTATCAGCATTTTGCAACCACTGAAGAAATACTTAGGCAACAAACAAAGGCTGCTAAAACCTTTAGGTGGATCAGGCTAGCAATTTTACAAAGGAACAAGCACATGTTTCTCCAGAAAGCATCAGAAAGTAAGTACATGTAACCACACAATGCCAAAATAAACCAACCAACCAAGCCTCTAGATCAAATTCCAGTTTATAGGAAATTTAGATATTGAAATGTATTAAATACTATCAATGGAGATGCAATCAGCAAAATAAAATTTGATTACCACATGCAAGAAAATCAACAAGACAAAGTTTCTTCAACAAATGCATAGAAAGAAAAAAGGATGGAGGCAAAACAGTTATAGAATAAAAAAGACGTCAAACAAATGCAATGTATGGACCTTATTCGGACCCTGATTCAAACAAAACAACTGTAAGGAGACATTTAGGCCAATTAAGGAAATCAGTTAATGATAATTATTAATTTTAAAGGGTATAATGATATTGTGGTTATAATTATTTTTAAAAAAGGATTCTCTCTCCTAGGTATTATACTAGAAAGGGGAATAAATTTTGTTCCATGCTTCTAACTAAAATATATTTTTAAAAATTAACAGTTGTAAATCTGAACAAACATGTTTTAGATTATTATTAAAAAAAAAACACTCAAAACCTATACAATTCAAATGTTTGTTCTGCATTCAAAATGTAACTATTGGTCATCCTACTAAGAATACACACTGTTTATTAAATGTCTACTGTTAAAAAAAAACTTTTTTGGAAAGACAATACAAATGTTACTATAAAGCATTTTCTATGAACCTCAAATAGCTAGCACACACAAAGGGAGGCTAGGTTAAAAAAAGAAAAAAGGTTAGTAAGTTTGTAGATCTCAAGGTCAATCAATATAGTGGTTGTAAAATTCATGTCTTAAAATGAAACTCATGAGAAAAAGATCAGAATTAATTCCAAGAATTCTAATGAGACAGAGAACTTACATCTACCTTATGATTTTATATTAGTAAGTGAGCTGAGTAAAAAATAAATATGCACATTCTATTTCAACTGTTATTTTATGTATTAGTAGCCTTAAGATCTGATTTCATAAAGAAACTGATCTCAAGGATATACAGTGAAAAACTATACATATATATTTTTTAAGATTAGAGCATGGAAACCTTGCATCATGATTCAATCACAGGAAATTATAGGATAAGATCACTTTTCATCAATAGTACTTATAGAGCAAATTTATAAAGCTTACTGATCTTCCTTGGCAGCATCTGTCTGCTGTTAACAACACTGCCAGCAATACTACAACTGAAGCCAAGGGAAACTGGGTTATCACAAAGAAAATAACACAGGTAATTAATTCTAACCAGAGATGTGTTATGTTCCTGATTTCAAGCTGATGTTACACTAAGGAGTTTAACTACAGCTACACATGTACTATAATGGAGAACTGCTGGCCCAAGTGGTGGTTATTTCCCACAATTAATTACAATTCCTTCCTTAAGCATCTATTAAGTTCTTCAAAGTCTAAAGGAAAGTAGAAAAGCATATTACCTAGATTGCTGTTTAATTATAGACACATCTAAAAAGTAATTTATTCCAGTTTCTAAGCAAGCTATGTAGAACAATAATTAATGCCTACATCTCAAGCACAACACAAGCAATAACAGTTGAACAGAAATCTGATCTGAAACTTACCTATGAAAAGATGACAGGACATGACAAAATCTTAACAATAAAACACAAAACTATTATGATAGGTATATTCTTGTTTCCTATATTCCAAATTTTTGTGTTCATTTCAAAAGCTCTTTTTGTGTGTGTGTGTGTGTGTGTGTGTATTTGTGTGTTGTAGTAGTAGTAGTAGCAGTAACAGCAGCAGCAGCAGTAGTAGTAGTAATAAAAGAAATCAGGGACTAAGCAGTTCCTGTGATTAAGAGCAGATGATAAATGAAGAAAATGTTAGGCTAAAAACTGGTGGTAAGTCTACACAAAATAGTGCTGTAAAGCAGATCTTAGAACTCCATCTGATTAATTGATTGCTTGTATATAGTCAGTATCTTCAAAAGAGCAAAGGTCTAGAACCTGGGGTGGAGGACCAGAGTTTAAAAAACAAATCTAGTCCACCATGCAGTAACATAAACCTAAACGGTGTTCACTACACAGATACCTTTGTTACTTGGACGTTTCTCATATTCATGAGTTTCAGGAAAAAAGAGCTATCTATCCCTGTATGATTAGGGTGGTCAAACATACTCACTAACTTATCTGCTTACAGGAGCAACATTACTTTTAAAATTACAAGCTGATTTAAATCTTTCCAAGCACATAAAAGCCAGCAACAGAATTCCTGCTTCAGTTGAGGTAACCAGAATTACAAAAATTCAAAACATAATTTCACTGAATTTATTTGACAAGATAGGGAATTAATATACAGCTCCTGATGTCCCCAAACCCTTCAATATTATACTGTTATGAAAAAAGTAACCATCAATTTAATAATCTTGGGGACAGTTTGTATTTAATACACAGATTATCACCAGAAGCTCTAAATGCTCTAACTTCAGGGGTACAATAAGCCTAAAACATTTTTTCTTTAACAACATATTCAAAAGAGAAATATATGGCCCTTCAAGTCCTCTAACTTAGAATTACTCTAAATGCATATCCCTTGACATAACTTCTTAATAAAACAGCCGGGCATTCAAAAGGCCAAAGCAAAAACCGTGGTATTAAACTAAGTTATTTAAGTTTGGTAACTGTGTGACTAGTGTTTTTCTTATGGAGTGCTAAAACTTCTGATAGTGAAATACCTCTTTCACTATCATGTATAAATACTTGACTTTCCGGATGCTCTAAAACACACAAATCAAAAGCACAGACAAGAAAAAACACACCATTGTATTTCATAAAAAGAACATAAGATACAACAGGGGGTCTTTACCTTACTGTACATTAGACCCTCATTTTGAATTTTCAGGAAAGTAGAACTTTTTTCAAAAGAATAGTATCTAAAAGCAAAAGCAATTTGGCATGTTTTATCCAACATTAAATATTTTACATATATTATAAACACACACACGAAACACACATACATGTATACATACAAATAAAAAGGGTTTGGGTTTTTTTTTTACCTAAATGCAAACTGGATGAGGATCCATGTGATGAAAGTGATGGCGGTGGCGTAAGTGAATGTCCTGGAGTTTGGCTTGGCAGAGGCATGCCTATTGGACTTGGAGAGGAGGAAAATCCCAGACTATTGTAAAATGGTTGCCCTATGGGTGCTAGGCTGCTACTAGATCTTTTGTACAAGTCAGAGCTAGTAGATAGAGACTCTCTCCTTGTGGCACTACTACTTGCAGAACTGCCAACTGAAGAAGAAATAAAAAAAACCCTAATTACATACAGTGTTAACTGAATAAAACCTATCCCCAACTCTTGCTGGGCAATAACAGAAGTGATCACAATAATTATTTTTAGAAGCACTATGGAAAAGATAATTACTGTGATAACTTAATATACTAACTTATTAATCATAAAAGGGTATAAATGCACCCCAATAAAGTAACCAAATACTTAACAGAACAGTCATATGTTTCACTATTTCACATATATTTACCACTGACACATACGATTACTGTGCTTTAATACCCTGGTATGATTTATAAACCCTGGAATTACAAATTGTCTACTTTAGGACTGCTAGAGATTAAACTCCAATAAAATTGAACTTTGGTAGTATCCTAATCTCTGGAATCTGGTTCATACTGTCAGCTCAATGTCAAGAAAATATTATACTATTAAATGGAGTATCAATACATTTCTTCCATCATTCACGTTTGATTTGGCTAATAGCTGTGTTCAAACATAGCCTTTTAAGTTCATATTGGCCCGAATATCTGTCATTTGTGAAATATAGATGGCAGCTAACTCCTTCATACTACACATTTTCTCTATTCATCAACAACTAAACTACAAACACAACAAAAGAAAAGGTAATACTACTAAACTTTCTGTTAGGAAAGTAGTACTTCTTATGGTTACCACACCAAAGATAGGCTCTTATCCCTCAGGACTCTTTCATTCCCAAGATTCTACTACGGGTCTCTTGAGCCTCTAACTCAAATAAAGTATGACTGGCTTGTTTTATCTTAGACAATAAATAATTTATCTTGTCTCATATCTCTTCTTTTATTATATCACATGCTAAATAAATTTATTTTACTTAATCCCAGATTTAACTATTAACTTTCCAATGCTCTTTTCCTTTTTGTACTCTACAAAATCATAAAAGCATAGTAGATTTACACTACCATGAAGGTCTTGGTGGACTATGCATATTCTGAGGATCAATCCAAGGTCAGGCTATTAATCAACAAATATGTGGATAGTCAAATTTCTTTACCATGGGTCTATGAGGGCCATCCAGAACTAAATTTTCAAGTCTCACTGAGAGCTCATATTTTCAATTACTCTTCCTTACTATTTCTAAGCACTTAGTTTCTTTTAACTGAATGGCTTTTACATTTTAAGAGTATTTCATACTATATTTTTTAACCAGCCAAATAACTTTTGAAGTTCAAGCTCTATATTCGGACCAATATGGCTATTATTTTCAAGGAACTTTAAATCTTGGTTTAACTGCTATTAAATCTTGGCTTTCCAATTGAAGTCACACAATAAGTAGTAGGTCATACGGTGTTACAGATTAAAGGAAAAAATTAAGCAGCGTACATGTTGGGTAGGTCAAGATAAGCTAATAATACAGACAGAAAACTTACTTACATTGGTTTTGTCAATTTCAGAATTTTATAAGGTAAAAAACCAAAACAACAGGCTTATGCTACCATATTAGAAAAAGATAATAAAGCTATTCAATCTTTTATATAAGCCAATGCAGTTTCTGAAAGACTGGTATTATGTTTTATTTAAAATTAACATCTTAACACTAGGTAGCTATACACACTTTAACAGCAAAAAACAAATATAAATACTAATTAATAAATAGCTCTTGAGTTGGTTTTAGCAAAATTGTCAAGGTATTACATTAACTATACTAATTTAAAAGGACACTGTCAAAGTGATTTTTCTAAAACAGGACTATATTTTAAATTCCTATTTATTTCAGAAAACAATCTAATTGACAAGGAAAAAGACAACTGCTCTCTAATGAGAACAGCAGCAGCATTATCATTCTTCTGGCCCAAAAAAAGAAAGAAAGAAAGAAACCAGTTTTGACACATCCAGTATTATTTTCCTCCAAACAGGAAAAGCCAAGCCAAACATTTACATATAATTCAGAAATTACTTTAAACATTAAAAAGTTGGCTTTGTGAAATTTACTATACGCCTAAATTATCTGCAATACATGACTATGAAACATTAAACAAAGTATGCCTAAAATATCTAAGAGGCTAAACTGATAATGAAGTTATTAATAGTTCATTAACTATGTGTAAAGTGTTAAATTACAAACTTCAAATTTAAACAGCATTTTAACAATTATATATCATAGAAAGGATGATTTAATTACTACATTACAATGGCTAAGGGTCTTGGCCAACTATATTATAAACTGGGGTATTTAACACTTAAAAAATAATAATTTCAACATACAGATATGAGAATGAAAATGTATTTTAACTGTGTATGTGCCACATGCACATTACCACATTTTTAGATTTCATGTGAATGTATAACTGCCAACATGTGAAACGGCAGTGGGCAGACCTCTTGTACAAGTACACATACACAGCAACTAAACTAACCCTCACAATGATCAAGAGGGAGGTGGCAGTGAACAGGCTTTCAGTATTGAGGCATGGCGATCACGAAAGCCTTCCGAGGCAGGTAAGATGGACCTTTCTTACACAGCAAGTCAGATTTAAGTGAGTGAAACTTATAAGTAAGGGAGGCAGAGAGATCAGTTTTTCAGGGGACAGGCATCTATAGGGGATATTTGTAAAGAACATGTTCTTGCCAATCAGCTCTTGAATGAAGGAGGAAGAGACAAATAGGAATTTAGAAGGACTAATTAGGAGGGCTATAAATCTATACCAGACCATCAGTGACTTATTTTATTGGGTCGTCGGTAAAGTCATGAAGCATTTTTGCATAGAGAAACAGAAAAATATGCCATGATTTTCCCAACCTAATATATTAGAAAAGAGAGCAGGGAGTTTATAAAAAAAAAAGAAATGCTCTATTTTTCCTGGATTACATAGACTGTACAATCTATAGTTTAGAAACTAGTTACTTCCACAAAGTTTTTTTTTAAAGTCATATGTTCTGTTTTCTTCAGAATATTTAGAATTCTTTGGGAAAAGTTCTGTCCCAACTGAGTTAGAAATAAAAAATGAGACCTATGGAAGTGTGGGACCTAGACACGAAAATACTGAATTCCAAAGTAATGAAAATAAATTGGAAAATTAAGACTGAACAGTTGCCATGTTCACTAGATATTCCCTCAGTTCTTGTGCCCATATTTAAGAAAAATCTGCATTAGGCAAGTATGACATTTCCTTGTATTTTATTATAAATGCATTCTGCATCTAAAAATTCAGAACCATTCTACACCATCCCTCCTATAAATATGAAGTTCAAGATAATTCCCTAGAAAACTGACAAGCACTGTTAATAATGACTAGCATCATGTTAGTTCTGCCATTTTCCACACCAGAAAATAATATAATTTAATGTGGTGGGAAAATAGGTAAGAAACAGATATTAAGGATTCTAAGATGCTACGTTATAGAAACAGAAAGTCTCTTTGGGTCCAGACAAATAGCTTGGCTATCATTTAGAAAAGGCTGCCAACTGTACCAACAGAACCAGGACAAGTTGTTTTCTTCCTAATGTCCCCTGAACACTCTCAAAGTCTCAAAAAAATATACAAGGTATGTTAACATGGAATCAGTTGGGCCCCTTCTGATTTCACTTAGTCATTCCTCAGTCACAACATCTAGGAACCAATTTGTGTGGACCAATAAATTTTTTTTTTTTTGAAGGTATTTAAAATTTTGATTTTTTTTAAGAGAAAGATTTTTGTTATAGGGCACATGCGCTTGCCCGAGGGAGACGAGAGAGAGAGAAAGCGAGAAATCACCCCTGGGGGCGATGGCCACACCGCAATCCCTTCTCCATTCTCCTCTCAGGATCTTGGGAATGCACACACAAGTGCCCAGTGTGAGTTTTAAGCTACCGGTCCTGGGACCTGAACCACAGTCAACTATGTGGGAATCCAGCAATGTAACCATTACATCACATGCTGGTCCCTAAAAATTTGATTTCTCAACTGTCATGTAAAACTAAGATATATCAAAAGACATCCTTTTAAATCAAATTTTAGTGACAAAGGCTAAATTATTTAATCTGAAATAAAGATAAGCATGCTGGTAGTTACTTAGGGGCTTCAGTTTAGAGTGCTTCATTTTATATATATGCATTTTTTATATATTATGCCAGATAACCTAAACTATAATCTATCATCAGCATTTAAAAAGAATGACCCATCTAATAAACACTTCAAGAAAATTAAACACCAAAAATTTAAGATAGCACAATTTTTACCTTCTCGAACATTAAATTATGTAGAGAATAAGGAGGAGTAAGTAATTAGCATATACTGGTCCAAACACACCTTATTAAAATATATAGTAATAAGTTCTTAAAGCCAGGGGGAAAGGAAAATATATTATATTTGGGGAAAGGATAATTTTCCTTCTATAAAATTAAACCAATAATCTAGTACTGTATTCCTGTCTTTCCTGTATTACATGACAGTACTATTTATTTTTATATTAAGAAGACATAAACATCTCATGTCCACTTACTTAGCGGAGTATATTATCTTGAAAGCAAACTTACCTGATGAACCAAATCCACTGAGGGCTGAGCCTATAGCAGCACCCAAAGAGCTACCGCTTCCAAAGCCAAGAGATGTACTTCCAGGCTGACCAGGTCCGTGAGAAAATAAAGAACTGCTCTGGGAGCTATTTGTCAAAGAACTGCTCCCATAAAATGAATTAGACTGCAGATTAGTGCTCGGCTGCTGCTGCTGCTGTTGTTGTGGTGGCTGAGTGCCAAGCGGCCGAAACAGGCCATTTGTGCTGCCTGTAAGACTATTTGCAGTTCCTCCAGCTGCTGCTGCTGCTGCTGCAAAATAAACTTCAGTTACTTCTTCAAACTACTCAGAAAACTATCTTGTATTTAAAAAATGGTTATCTCAAACAATACCAGTAAAACATCCCTAAAGATTCCGTCACTTACCAGCTTGTGCTGCTGCTGAACTAATTAAAACAGGTGTTGGAGCCATTAGTCGAACTGGAGCTCCAAGGCCAGTTCTTGCTCCAGGGCCAACCACTAAGGCACCAGTCTGATCATAATAGGCAGTTGGAGCTAGTACTTGATAGCCTAGAGGACATTAAAATACATGTTTACTACTGAAAATACTTACTATAAAAAACATGCATGTTTATTTCTCTCTGCATTTGTATTTTCAACAAACAGAAAACAAAGCTACTTTTTAAAAACCCTTACATCTAAGAAAAGGAACACATTTGAGGTCTTATGGAATTCATAAAAAAAAAAAAAGTAATAGAATGTAGCTAAACTTTTTTTCGTCTACATTTTTAGGAGTTACTTTCAACAAAGATGTCTTTCAAGTGCTTTTATGGACCTCAAAATGAAGAGGTGTTTTTCTTAATGCAGAAACTACCAGCTATCAAAGGCTAATGTTAGGAAAACATCACCACTGAGTTAGTCTTTTCTTATTTATTTTTTTTTTTGAGAGGTTTTTCCTATAGGGTGCGTGCGCTAGCCAGAAAGACAGAGAGAGAGAGAGAGAGAGAAAGAGAGAGAGAGAGACAGAAAGCGAGAAATCACTCCCCAGAGGGGATGGCCACATAGCAATCCCTTCTCCTCTCGAGATCTTGGGCACGTGCACGCACATACGCCCAACGTGTTTTTAAGCCACCGGGTCCAGGACTTGAACCGCGGTTGACTACGGGAACATGGGAGTCCAGTGACATAGCCATTACACTAACTACTGGTCCACCACTGAGTTAGTCTTGAGACAAAGATGGACAAAGTGAGGTAGAACACTATAAAAACTATTAAACCATTTCAGTCAAGTTCTAAAGCAAACATGCCTCATTGCTATCATTCCATTAAATTTTCATTGAAAGTATCTTTTAAAAAAAAATCTGAATAGACCATAAAATAGTCTATTTGTAAAGGGTCTCAAGATAGTCTGATTAAAAATCATACAAGAATTAGTTTTATTATAGCCCTGATTGTAAGACATGTAAATAATTTGCATTATTTAAAAATTATAGGAGAGTGAAGTTTATTTCTAGCAGCCTCTTTCAAGGGAGATATTTATCTGACCCAAAGAACACAGAAAAATGATTCAAATGAATATTTTGTCAAATTTCTCAATGATGGTAAGCAAGTGCCACTCTTGAGGCATAGGAGATAAAGTTAATTATTATGGTAGATACTTCAGAGCAACAAGCCTTAATTCTCTCCTAAAACTCAGGTTAAGAAAGGCTGCATTATACACTCACAAGGACTTAGGGCCCAACAGTCTGACAACTCCCAGCAAAAAGGCACCGGCAACTTCTCATACTTTTAAAGATTTCTGAAAACAAAATACACTGAGACATATTCCAATGTCAATGTTTGAGTTTTACTTAAGACTATGCAGAGTCCAAAGTAACAATAAAATTACAATAATAAAACAAGCATGAAAATTTTATGGCTTTCAAACATAATGGACTGAATTATTTTAAGTATAATAAACTCTGCTGGGATAAACATTTACTTTGACACTGACACGTTCCCCATGCATAGGTTGTTTTAAAATAAGTACAATAATTCTGACCAAGAATAATCATTGATATATAACCAATAAAATATCCACATTACTAGTAAACCTCAATTACAGGTGCTAGTCAAGTTTCAGTTGTTGTACTTGATGTAGTCCTAAATCTAAGACACACATCACATCTGAATCTAAATTTAAAAATATGTTAAGAAGTTTACTTGAACATTTGGCTACAAGCATTCTACAAAGAAATCAAATAGCATTAACTGCTAAACAGCATATACAAACTCCCGAAGACAAGAATTAGCTTACAGTTCAGCCAACCTCCAAGACTTGTTCATTTGACCTTCTAAATCTTTCCCAAATCTGTCCATTGATTGCTACTTGCCTGTCCAACTAGATACATATGGTCTCTAGTGCTCTTTTGCACCACTTCTATAATCTACTGTCTCAGTGATTTTTTGATATTTAACCCTGTATCACATTCCTGCTCAAAACCTTCCAAAGGGTTTAAAATGAAAAGCAAACTCTGCATATGAACTCTATGTAACATGACCTGGCTGGACCCTGGCCATCTCTCAAGTTCACCTAGCAATCTAATACCTTTCATACTCAGAGTAATGAGGTTCAAACTCCTCAAAGACACTATGCTGCTTCTCACCACCAAAGCAATTTGGTGTAATTTTTTTCCTTGCCAAAGGATGTTTTTCTCTCTCTCATTCTCTACTTAGCTTAATTCATTTTATGCATTCTTCCATTTGATACATATTTATCAAAAACTACCACATGTCAGGAAATAGTCTCAATACTGGGACATAGCAGGAACAATAGAGAAATTTCTTTATTCTTAAGGAGATGATTTTCTACTGTAAACTGAGCACCCCCCCCCCCCCCCGACACCCAATAGACCTTAAGAACAGCAAGCATTAGTTGCCTCTCTTTTTGAAATGAGTCTCTCAGCTGTTTATCACTTTATTAGTTTCTTCAAAGAAATAAGCTTTGAGGGTCGGCAGGTGACACAGTGTTTAAGGTGCTGGACTCCCACATGCTGACTGTGGTTTGAGTCCTGGACCTGACGGCTTGCTTTCTCACTTTCCCTTCCTCTCTCTGGTCAAAATAAAAAAGAAAAAAAAAAGTAACAACAAATAAAGTAAAATAAGTAATTCTTAAAAAAAAAAAATTATTCCAAAGAAATAAGTTTTGAAATAATGGATCCTCAGGACCAGCAGATGGCATAAAGGCTATGTTGCTGGATTACCATGTACTAGACTGCAGTTCAAGTCCCAGACCCGGTAGCTTACACTCACGCCAAGCGTGTGTGCCCAAGATCCCAAGAGGAAAATGAAGGAGAAGGGATTGTGGCATGGCCATCCCTCTCCGAGGGGGGTGATATTTCTCTTTCTGTCTCTGTCTCTCTTTTTCTGGTGAGCGCACGTACCCTATGGCAAAAACCTCTCCACAAAAAAAGAAAAGAAAGAAATAATAGATCCTTTTTTTATTGTATATTGCTATTTCACTCACAATTTCTATCTTTATATTTTACTTCCTTCTACATTCCTTAGATTTAGTCTTTTTATACTTTCCACATGAATGCTTACTTCATTAATATTCAGCCTTTATTTTTTAACATATGCATTTAAGCCCATATATCTCCCTTCTATGTTTTGTTTCCGTTCCAGTCTACAAGTTTAAATATGTAGTATTTTCACAGTAGTTGTTAAAACGTTTCTAACTTTAATTGTATTATCTTTTTGCTGAAAAAGCTTGTGAGTGGCTAACTAGATGTATATGGGGCGGGAGAAGGGAAAGAAGAAAGAAATAGAAATTCTATAGAAAGATTTAAGACTCAAGAAGAAATAAACACTTCACGG
Organism: Tupaia tana; assembly: GCA_026018925.1. Lineage (NCBI taxonomy): Eukaryota > Metazoa > Chordata > Mammalia > Scandentia > Tupaiidae > Tupaia > Tupaia tana. The sequence continues at coordinate 213,007,739 of JAKSZU010000003.1, read as the reverse complement.
TATGCATTTTCGCAAGTTGTACAATCTAGAAAGGAGGAAACACCATTTTATAAAATTCTCAGGTGGCACTTTAAGACACTGATTTAATAAGTACCCTTGAAAGATAAACAGAACTCTTTTCCCTTTATTTCCCATCTTTAAACAAGTTAAAATAAGTGTAACTAATAAAAAACAAGACATATATGCTAAATCAAATACAAGACAAACAGAAATAAGAAAAGATGGAAACAGTATGACACAGAAAAGCAGGAAGAGTAATTAATAAGCACTGAGAAAGAAAGACTGGGGAAAGCTTCACAAAGGAATCTTATTAAAAGATAAAAAAAATTAATCACAAAATATTTATAAAGCTAAAAAAATCCAAAAGCATAATGTGGCACCAGCAGATGGTGTAATGGTTACATTACTGGACTCCCATGTGGTCAGCAGCGGTTTGAGTCTCTGACCGGATGGCTTAAAACTCACACTGGACATGTGTGCATGTGTGCCCAAAATCCTGGGAGGAGAAGGGACTGCAGCATGGCCATCAGCCCTGGGGAGTGATTTCTCTCTTTCTCTCTCCATCTCTCAGGCAAGCACTTGCGCCATATAGCAAAAAATCCCTCTCTCTTTAAAAAAAAAAAAAAAAAAAAAAAAAAAAGCACAAGACAAAACTATTGGGTCAGGAAAGCCATGACTTACTTTTCTATTTCTCTTTACAAACTGTGTCATGACTTTCTCGATGACCCTATACACCAAAATTTATTAAACGGTATTATAAGTTAAAAACAAAGCATGAGCTAGGGCAGGAGGCATAAAAGCACATAATATGGAAAACAATATGTGCTTTGGTATGTTAACCACAGAACTATGGATTCAACACATTAATAAGCAAGATAGTTTGGTGCTAGATATAGAAAGTGTTAAGAATCACAGCAGTATAAACTGATACGTATTTCTGAAAGGTAAATGAATGGTGAATAAAAGGATGACATAACAAAAGAGATTAACAGAAGACAGTTAAAGGGAGGGTAAGGGAAAAAGGCTAAACAAGAACAGTAGAGATTTAAAAAACATGGTATTATCGAGTAAGAATTGGCAAGTTACTGAATGTGGGGTATAGAAGGACATTAAGAACTTATAGTAAGTGAAATAGGGTAAACAGTAAGAAAGGCAAATTTGGGAAAGAAAAATTCATTTTCCTACATTTTCAGTTTGAAGAGTAGCTGGGATATACACATGGTAATATCTTGTACAAGGACCGAGTTAAGCTGATGATTCAAGAAAGAATCTAAGATACAGATGTAAACTCATAAGGATAATAGCTAAAGTGATTAAAATACACAGACTCTAAAGAATAAAATATCTCCATTTTTTCAATATTGAAACCAAAGTCCTAATAGGAAAATAACTTGGCCAAGGTCACATGTCTACTAAGTAGTAGGGGAAAACAGCAGATCTGCTCTAAGGTAGGCAGTCATTAAGCCACAGTGTCTTCTGTATTTAAAGCTATGCATAGAAGAAACAAAGGTTGATAAAAAGGAATGAGAAAGGAAAGCTAAAAGAGTGAAATATCACAGAAGTGACAGTAGAAAGAAGTTACAGAGAGGTGAACAATCAACACAATGAAATAAAATAAAGAATTGCAAAAAAATAAAAATGGAGTGGTAGTCATATTTTCAAGTAATAATACAGTGATTTGACAGATTAGGCTAAGTCAGCTGGTAAGATGTTGTGGTTTATGCCATAAACATGGAAAGAAAAAATGGCTGTGCTGAAAATTCTCAAATATATTTGCCACTCTTGTCACTGAGGAATGATGAACAATATGGATTTCAACTATTATTAGATGAGTGTGGAGAACAGCCAATTTGGAACATGGGAGGATTTGGAACATATGCCCAATATGTCTTATTTTGATGTATACTGGGGAGTGTACTTACCTGAGTGGCTATAATGCTTAGCGTGGCCAGAAATAGTAGGGGAGTTGTAACTGATGTTCCCTGCTCTTTTGAAAGCTGTTTGGCTTTTTTTAATTAGGCATTTGATTTGCCTTTATGTAGGGGCTGGGCCTTTAGTGTTGATTTCACAGTTCTCCTTTTCTTCGCCTTTTTGAACACTGTGTTCAGATTTAGGTCTTGCATTTTCTTTTGCAACAACAGGCAACTACTACTTTTATATATAAATACTTTTTAATAGCCCTGCTAAAGTAACTTACAAAAACACATTTCTGCATGTGTCTACAGGCCACATGTTTCAATCACATGTTTTCAAATGAACTACTCTCCACATATGAGCTCTAAATAATTAAAAGGTAGGCAAGATTTTAAAGATGCTTCTTGATTTTTTTCACTCTTTTCTGTGTGTACATTGATGCATGAAATCTATTAGAATTTCTACAATTAACCAATTAACTACCTGGCATGCCAGTAGCGAGACCCTGACCAAAAGTCAAAGTTGGATTTGCTGCTGCAGCTGCTGCAAGTGATTCTGCTTGCTGCCCTTGCTGCCCTTGATTGGGAGTAAGAGGACGCTGCCCTGCTCCAGCACGGAGAACCTACAAAAGATAAATGATTTTCTTAAAATTGATATTGTAAAATAGCAAGTCAATCTGTCCAGACAACTGTGTATAAATTACAAATAGCCTCTGGATATTCTCTGAATATATTTACATGTGATGAAATACAGATTAAGCATGGAAAAAAAAACCCCACAAATTAGTAAACAATCATTGGCTCTTGACAACTAAAACAATTTATAAAGCAATGTGTAAATTCTAGAAGATCTACGGGTAAAAGTTATTTCTAGTATTTATACTCTTTGATTTACCAAAGTAGTAGTATATATGTGTTATGTATTTATTTATTAAATACAAAATAATAACAACCAGCAGGTGGCATAGTGGTTAAGGTGCTGGACTTCCACATGGCCAACCACGGTTCAAGTTGCAGACGGGACCAGCAGTTAGCGTGATGGCTATGTCGCTGGACTCCCACGTAGTCAACCGTGGTTCGCGTCCCAGAACCGGTGGCTTAAACTCATGCCGGGTGCGTGTGCGTGCGTGCCCAAGATCCCAAGAGGAGAATGGAGGAGAAGGGATTGCGGCGTGGCCATCCCCCCTGGGGGGTGATTTCTTGCTTTCTATCTCTCTACCTCTCTCTGTCTGTCTGGCGAGCACACGCGCCCTATAGCAAAAAAAAAAAAAAAAAAACCTCTCCAAAAAAATAAATAAATAAATAAATAAAAGTTGCAGACCTAGTGGTTTGTTTTCTCACTCTCCCTCTCTCTCTCTTTCCCTGTCTCTCTCTGGCTAAAAGTAATAAATAAATTATTTTTTTTCTTTTTTTTGGAGAGGATTTTTTTGCTATAGGGCGCGTGCGCTTGCCAGACAGAGAGAGACAGAGAGATAGAAAGCAAGAAATCACCCCCCGGGGGGATGGCCACGCCACAATCCCTTCTCCTCCATTCTCCTCTCAGGATCTTGGGCACGCACGCACATGCGCCCGGCGTGAGTTTAAGCCACCGGGTCCGGGACGCAAACCGCGGTCGACTATGTGGGAGTCCAGCGACATAGCCATTATGCTAACTGCTGGTCCCGAGTAATAAATAAAATTTAATAATTCTTTAAGAAGAGAGATCTGGGAGTGGAGAAAACAGCAATACCTTAAATGAAGACAAAATCATATCTTATGCAAATAATACCTGTGTACCAACTACATATCAGGTACTGTTACACACTGAGCAAACAATAAAAAAAAAACAAAAAAAGATATAGATCATAAGCACCAAGAGTGCAAAAATGTTCAAAGTCTCTGCAGATATCATAACAAAGAAGGGCTACCTGTTGCTGTCCAGGTTGAGCTTGTGATGCTGCTTGCTGATTGGCTGTGTTGTTTGCCGCAGCTGCAGCTTGTTGCTGAAATAAATTGGCTGGATACACTCCCCATGGAACACCATAATACTGAGGTGGAACCACTGCTGGACCTAAGTAACACATTCCAACGGGGGGGGGGGGGGGTGTCATTAAATTTTACAGATACATACAGTCAGTTACCATTAGATTACAAAAGAGGATGGACATTAGATTTAGAGCAGAACACATCCTTATCCTCTTCTATCCACTTACCCCTGGCTATACCATTTCTAATTTTCTCTGATTCTATTAGACAGCAAGTATCATTCAAATATGGATTATTGAGAGACAGTGTTCCTGAGTGACAGCAGTGGTCTTAATGAAGATCCATGAAGCAAAAGTCAAGGCTACCAAGGAACTGACAAGACACTTAACCATCTAGTCAATGTTTACTGAATGTCAGCTTATGGGTCTGGTACTAATAAATATAGATAATATATCCAGAGTACTTTAGACATCATAAAACTAAGATTTCTTATGTCCAATTCATTACTTCTAAAAAAAAGTATTTTCTGACTACTTAAATTACAAAAAAAAAAATTATCTTTTGTGTTAAAGTTTGTAACACAAAACTAGGAAATGCTGTGGTACCAAGCTTGCCACAATAGTCTCTGAACTGCTTGCTATAACTGTCTGAATTAACCTTGAATTTTAAAATATTAATTCATATACAAAATAGAATTAAGATGCAATTCTCTCAAAGCAATTGAAAATTACATGAAAATGAAGGAGACCACCAGTATTTATGTGGTTAGGAAAATCAGACTAGTGAGTCTAGACAAGAAAAAAACTAGGTAATATAAGCACACAGGAAGAGAGAGATTAGGAACAAACTAGGAAAATAGAATTAATTGTCCTTGCTCTATTCTACTTTATTCAAAGTAATACTTGATCCCTAGGGAGTAAATAACATGGTGCACAACAAGCCCCACCTTTAAAAAAATATCATGACACCACATGGCCTAAAATCATCAGTGAAATTTCAGGACATCTAATTTGTATATTTTTAAGTCAAAGGCTTAGCTTCTTTTGTACAAGAAGAAAACAAAACCAGGTATATTTGACAAACTCACTAAAATGAAAAGATTTAAAAACTTTGAAGACAAAAGTTTCTGAAGATAGGCAGGGACTGGGGTGGAGGTCCAACGGTATCACAACTGGATGCAGATGCGAAAGCCCTGGGTTGACATCCTGGGACTTCCCTGTGCATACCAGGCAGACTAAAACTGGGAGCGAGCTACAGTGTGAGGATCCTGTTGGGGAGTACCTATCTGTTTCAGGGGTACTTATCTCTTTCTCAGAGAAAATGGTAAAATAAGGTTAAAAAAAAAAAAAAGACAGATAAGCACAACCTATAATGGGGAGTGTTAAAATAATGAAAAGAGTTTATGAAGAAAGGCACATTGGAAAAACAAGATCCACACAACTATCTAGAATCTCACTATCTCACATAGCCAGAAGCCATTTGTGGCTACTGAACAATTAAAAGGTGAACAGACTAAACTGAAGTTGTGCTATAAATATATAATCTACACAAGATTTTGAAGACTATGCATGGAATAAAAAAACACAGTAGCTATTAATTTCAAACACTGATTATGTGCTGAAATAATTATTCTGGATATGTAGGGCTAAATCAAACATATTAAAATTAATGTCACCTGTTATTTTTTATAATGTGGCTATGAGAAACTTTTAAATTACACTTTCTGGCTTGTACTGTATATGTACTGGATAGTTCTGGTTCTAGAATGCCTAAATCCAGAATACATAGAATGTTTATCCCCAAAATAAATGACCTTTAAAAAAGTAAATTATTTAACTTCATTTATTAATTATTATTATTATTGTTGTTATTTTTACCAGAGAGAGATGGAACAAGGAAAACTGAGAAAGCAAGTCACCAGGCGTGGGACTTGAACCATGGTTCTGCAAGTGGGAGTCTAGTGCCTTAATCACCACACCACTTGCCGGCCCCCCTAAATGATCTCTTAAAGTTGCTTCTTTCAGGGACCAGCAGACGGTGTAATGGTTATATCGCTGGACTTCCATGCAATTGATCACAGTTCCAGTCCCAGACCAGGCTGCTTAAAACTTAGGCCGGGCACGTGTACATGCATACCCAAGGACCCAAGAGGAGAATGGAGAAGGGACTGTGGTGGTGTCATCTCCCCGGGGAGTGATTTCTTGTTTTCTATCTCTCAGGTGAGCGCACACGCCGTATAGGAGGGGAAAAAAGAATCTCTCTCTCATACACACACAAAAAGGTCTCAATCTCTCTCTCTCTCAAAAAAAAGTCACTTCTTTTAATCCCACAGGTTAGTAGTTCTTTGTATATATACGTGGGAGTCCAGCGACATAGCCATTACGCTAACTGCTGGTTCCCTACATTCTAATGTCTAGGTAAAAGGCACCAGTAAAACACACATCCTTCTGGAATCACTTGCAGATCGTTTTTTCTTTTTTTTTTTTTCTGGAGAGGTTTTTGCTATAGGGCGCGTGCGCTCACCAGACAGAGAGACAGAGAGACAGAAAGCGAGAAATCACCACCCAGGGGAGGTGGCCACACCGCAATCCACTCTCCTCTGTTCTCCTCTCGGGATCTTGGGCACGCATGCACACGCACCTGACGTGAGTTTTAAGCCACCGGGTCCGGGACACGAACCGCGGTTGACTACATGGGAGTCCAGCGACATAGCCGTTGCGCTAACTGCTGGTCCCCATTTGCAGATCTTTACCAAAAGCAACCGAATGGGGACAGGTTAGTTTCAGTCTGCTAGATGATACATCAAACACACATTTGAAATTAACCTACCTCCATTAAAAAAACCAAGATCTTGAGATCCAAAGTCCCCTAAGAAACAACTGACTGGTCTTTCAGTCATAATAATAAAGGGGATTTTAAGCTGACTGATAACAACCACTTCAGTGAAAATAAGCTTAAAAAATCAGTGACAGTTTCATGTTTTCAAAGTCAGCCCATTCTTGCCTCTGTAACCAACAAACTACAAGTAGGACAAACTTACTTCAATCTTCGTTGAGTATCTAACTCAACCTAAAACAAACTCTTCCCAATAACCATACGTATGACCAGCAAATTGTACTGCTTTCCCTGACCAGTATACAAGTCAATTTTGGTTATTTCAGATTCTGAATAGTGTTTTCAGGTTTCTGTAGTTTTGGGTAAATTCTTTCCAACTCCACCTTACCTTTCTATCCCCCAAATTATTGGTACCTTTTAAAATTGCTCGAGAAACTGTTTATATATCATTCTCTCAAGACAGCTAAAGTCCTTTACCTTATCCTGTCCCAGATGTTTGGTATTCATACAATTTACCTCCAGTTTATTTTCTGAGATGCAACTTTACTCTGCATTGTCTCTGTGTGTAATAGAATTAGTCATTAAAAGAGAAATTTATGGTTGATAATATAACATTTCTAAATCTACAAAACTGAACTGTAAACTATGTATAGGAGAAAAGTTATTGCTTAGTCTTCCCCTTACAGCATCAGTTTAAAAATAAACCAACTCTCTGGAAACTTCAGTTAGTTTGAGATAATTTATCAGCTTTTCCTAAAAATTCAATGATCCCAATAGATAAAAATGAAGCTTAGAACAAAATTAAAACTAAATCTATAATAAGCAACAAGTATGAACCCTAAGTTACCTGCTAATGTTGCTGCTGCAGCCAATCCTGCTGCAGTATATGGATCGGTCCCCGGAGGTGCAGCGCTAATAATATACGGATTTGGCACAAATGCAGCTGGAGCAAGGCCTGCTGAGAATACACCAGCTATATTTAAAAAAGGGAGAAATAATTAATAAATGCAAAGTATGATTTTCTTCCTTAAGTAAAAACATTTCTACTCTCAATCTGGGTTGGGGGAGGAGAATATATAAACAATTCAAATTGTTACTGAGAGACCTTGTACATGTTACATCCTCCAACTCTTACGTTTTTCATTTAAGAAATACATGTACCACCAGCTGTCCTGTAGGATTCTTGTAAGGATTAAATGTGATAGTAAATATGAAATGACTATAGTTCAAGCACACAACAGGCATGTAATGTTTATAGCTAGAATTATTACTGTTCAATAGTAGTTTTTTCATGGGATCTTTATTAAGCCATACTATGAACTAGGAATTCAACAGTAAGGAAGGAGGATAGAATCTGCACTCACAAGGTGTTTAATATAGTGAGAAAAACAAGTAGATTAACAGTTAAGTACAATGGGCTTAGAAAGAAAGACTATTTAATAACCTTTAAAGGGGTGGGTAGGAAGAGCATCCTAGCTGACTAAGTATTAATAGACTTTACTCTGAAGACAAAAGGAAAATAAGGAAGATTTTGAAGGAAAGTGATCTTAACCCCACTTATGAATCTAATACATGCTCATATAGATTTAGTACACTGCTAAGAAATAAGTTTTAAATAAGTATTTGGAATACTTGTTAAAAAGAGAAGAAATTCCCGAGTACTGAGGAATTTCTGCACATATCTTTTATCATTGTTACTGGAAAAATCACTTTGAAGATGTGTTGTGAGGATTGCCTCTTCTGAAAAGTAACTAAGACAAGTGGAAGACAGGGACATAATGAATATAGATGTCTTTAAAGTTAAAGGAGACCAAAAGGTTCAAGTTTTTTTTTTTAATCTTAAATAATTATTTATTTAATTTTATTTATTATTATTATTTTTAATTTGCCATTGTGCACATGTGCTCATCAGAAAGAGTCAGAGAGAAAAGTAAAGTAAGAAAGCAAGCGGCCCGGTCTGGTACTCAAACTGCAGTCTGCCACGTGGGAGTACAGCACCTTTACCTTAACCACCATGCCACCTGCTGGCCCCCAAAAGGTTCAAGCTTTAAAAGGCCATTAAAGGAATTGCGGGGTATATGGGTATAAAGGTAGATGTAATTTTTTAAAATTATTTAAAACAAGAAGGAAAGCTCTGACCTTACATGGTTAGCATTACTTTAACACCTCACAGATCCTTTGTTTATTTCTCTTCTAGCCTTCCATAGGTCATGTGGTTTTATTTCCAATTTATACCTATGAGTTTTCGCTGGATTTCCTGTAATATAGAAATTTTCCAACCACCTACACAATCCTATCTTTTCCTTTTAGCCAAATGGATGAGTATAAATATATATTTTTTAAAATACAGCTATTATCTCTTTTTGGCCCTGCCCGTAGGCCAGGCCTAGTCTGTTAACGTATTTTTATATGAACCAGCTAAGAACAGTTTTAACATGGTTGGAAAAAATAAGACTTTAACACATGGAAATTATATGAAATTCAAATTTCAGTGTCAATAAGTAAAGTTTTATTAGAACATATAATACTTACTTATATATCACTTATGATCACTTTAATGCTAAGAGAGCAAAACTGAATAGCTATTACTAAAGCCTCATAAGCTTAAAATATTTACTATCTGGCCCTTTAAAGAAAACATGTGTCAATCTTCATTCCAGAAGAAATCTTCCAGAGTTATTTCAATCAATACGGTAGTTTCTGAACACAGTTCCTGGAAATGAAATCAGCACTGAGTGGGAAAATGCATACCTGATTTTAAAAATTTAAAGAATGCAGGGGCCGGGACCACCACTGGACTCCCACATGGCTGACAGTAGTTTGAATCCTGGACCCTGTGGCTAGAAAATCACACAGGAGGCCCAGCAGATGGCTAGTGGTTATGCTGCTGGACTCCCACATGACCCACTGTGGCTCACGTCTCAGACTCGAGCTTCAAACTCATGTCCGGCACGTGTGTGCATGCCCAAGATCCCAAGAGGAGAATGAGGACAAGGGATTGCAGCGTGGCCATCCCCCCCGGGGAATAATTTCTTGCTTTCGCTGTCTCTCTCTGGCAAGTGCATGTACCCTATAGCAAAAACCTCTCTCTAAAAAAATGCAGAAGACAGCGGGTGCCAAGCTGGTTAAGGTACTAGACTCTCCATGACTGAATGCAGTCCAGGTCCCAGACTTGGTGGCTTAAAAATCAGGCTGGGAGGGAACCAGCAGTTAGCATAATGGCTATGTCGCTGGACTCCCACGTAGTCGACTGCGGTTCGCGTCCCGGACCCGGTGGCTTAAAACTCACGCCGGGCGCGTGTGCGTGCATGCCCAAGATCCCAAGAGGAGAAGGGATTGCAGCGTGATCATCCCCCCTGGGGGGTGATTTCTCGCTTTCTGTCTCTCTGTCTGGCGAGCGCACGTGCCCTATAGCAAAAACCTCTCAAAAAAAAAAAAAAAAAAAAAAAAAAAAAAATCAGGCTGGGTGCGTTATGTGCACATGCCAAAATCTGGAGAGGAGAATGGAGTAGAAGGGACTGTGGTGTGGCCATCCCCCCGGGGGGGGGGGGGGGGATTTCTCATTTTCTCTCTCTCTGGCAAGCACATGCACCCTACTACTACTACTACTACTACTACTACTACTACTACTAAAAAAAAAAAAAAAAAAAAAAAAAAAAAAGGAAGAAAAGAAAAAAAAAAAAAAAGGAGAAGTGAGAGAATGCAAGTTTTCTCATCGGTTAAAAGTTTTATACTGGGAACCACCAGTTAGCGTAATGGCTATGTCGCTGGACTCCCAAGTAGTCAACCGCGGTTTGTGTCCTGGACCCGGTGGCTTAAAACTCATGCCGGGCGCATGTGCGTGCGTGCCCAAGATCCCGAGAGGAGAATGGAGGAGAAGGGATTGCGGCGTGACCATCCCCCCTGGGGGGGTAATTTCTCGCTTTCTGTCTCTATGTCTCTGTCTGGCGAGCGCACGAGCCCTATAGCGAAAACCTCTCCAAAAAAAAAAAAGTTTTGTACTGATTACATATTTAAACTATATTTTGGAAGTAATTTGTTACATAAAATACCATTTATTTTACCCATTTATTGTTAACTTCATAAAATGTGACTACTAAACAATTAAAAATTATATATGGTATGGATTTTACTTTTATTGGACAATGGCATTCTAAATGAGATATTTTGTCCGCCAGGAGATGACTGGGCAGACTTTGATGGGAAGGACTAATAGCCAACAATAAATAAAATTGCCTGTAGAATGAAGATGGAACTGTGGAATCAATTTCAGTAGATTATGTTTTCTTGGAAATACTTTCATTTTATTCAAGTTTCCAAATTTATTTGTACTGAGTTGTCCAGATGGTTTCACAGAAGTCTTGTCAAATCTTTAACAATCAAGTAAACCTAATACTCAAAATATTGGGTTGTCAGGAAAGTCATGCAGCATTTTTGCATAGAAAAATACATCATGACTTCCCCGGACCACCTGATACTAAGTCATTAATATAGGAAACATCCCTAAGTTATTTCTTTTTTTAAAGAATTATTTATCTTATTTTATTTATTCATTCATTTATTTTAATTTGACCGGAGAGAGACACTGAGAGATAGAGAGGGAGGGAGGGAGGGGGCGAGGTGGGGAGAGGGAGGGGGGGGGGGAGAGAGAGAGAGAGAGAGAGAGAGAGAGGAAAGTGAGAAGGTAAGCCACCAGGTCCAGGACTTGAACCATGGTGAGCCATGTGGGAGTCCAACGCCCTTAACCACCATGCCACCTGCTGGCCCCCACATCCCTAAATTCTTATGAAACAAGTATACTGATACTAAATCTGACAATGAAGACTGCAAAAACACATGCAAATTCAACTAGTTTGAGTTATATGTACTGATGTAAATGTCTTAAACAAAACATTAGCAATCTGAAAGAGGACATTAAGAAAATAATAAATAATTACATACAAATCTTTTTTTATTACAATGGAAGAATGAGTCAATTATTAAAAAACATCATTAAAAAATCTAATATACAGTCTTCAAGAACTTTCATTAAATATCAATTAAAAATAGGCCATTTTTTTTTTCCTTTTTGGAGAGGTTTTTGCGATAGGGCACGTGCACTTGCCAGAAAGATCGAGAGAAACAGAGAGTCAGAAAGCGAGATATCACCCCCCAGGGGAGATGGCCATGCCACAATCCCTTCTCCTCCATTCTTCTCTTGGGATCTTGGGCATGCACGCACACTTGCCCAGTGTGAGTTTAAGCCACCAGGTCCTGGACTCAAACCGTGGGAGTCAAGCGACATAGCCACTATCCTAATAACTGCTGGTCCCAAAGATAGGCCATTTTTAATGATAACAAAACACAAAATACCAAAGAATAAACTTCTCAAGAAATATGCAAGAAATGAGAAAAACTATAAAATACTCATATATACCACTAAAGTAGACTTGAATAATAGAAAAGATATACCATGGCTAGTTAAGAATACTTAAATGTCTGGGACCAGCAGGTGACGTGGTGGTTGGGGCGCTGGACACTTCCACATGGCTGACCACAGTTCGAGTCCTGGGCCTGGTGGCTTGCTTTCTCACTTTCTCTCTCTCTCTGGTCAAATTAAAATAAAATAAATGAATAAATAAAATTTAAAAATTAAAATAATTCTTAAAAAAAAAAAAGAATACTTAAATGTCATAAAGATGTCGATTTTTCCTAGGTAAATTAAATAACTTAACCTGATTTTCTGAAAGTTGATAAACTTATCCTGAAGTTCACATTAAAAAAGCAAGCAATAACAAAACACTTAAAACTCTAAATAAGGCAAGCCATAGGAATATTAGCCTGCCAATTAAGACATCTTAAAGCCTCAAGAAATAAAAACTGTTCTACTGGCCAATAAAAAGACAGGAATCAGTGCATTTATCACAATGAAGGGAGGACAGATTAAGTACAGGGATAAAGAGGAATTAGGAAAAAGAAAATAAACAGAGTTGGAGAGTACACATTGCTACCAGATCACCTATAATGTAGAAGGACATCTTTGATTAACACCAAAAATAAAATTTGGGATCTAGGAATCCTAATGCATTGACACAGAACATTATGTAGCTAAGGGAAGAGAACCAACTTAGTATATTCCTCCCTTCCATAGCCACAACTTTTTTCAACCAGGAAATTAAGTTTAGCCAAAATCAGATATGCATAAAAATAGTGACACAAAACTACATGTGATAAAATGACATAAAACTATACATAATGCTGTTCAATGTCACGTTAGTGGTTTTGAGATGGCACTATAATTATGTGAGATGTAGCTGTTGGAGGGAAAAAATGAGTCTTTACTCAAACCCAGTCTGGAGAACCTCTCCATACCCTCTCTGCAGCGTCACCTGAAGCTATAAAATCTGCATTAAATTTCAAAATAAAAAATTAAAAAAAAAAAAAAATACCTGCAGTCAACTTATTTTACTTCACACACTACTATAGGGAGATTTAGAATCTAGAAGGTAAACAACAACAACAAAACTACTCAGGTAATGGCTACCAGCAAAATTTACCTACATTAACTGGGAAAGGAAGAGAAGTAAAAACAAATAAGCCCCCGGGACCAGCAGGTGGCGTGGTGGTTAAGGCGCTGGACACTTCCACATGGCCGACCAGGGTTCGAGTCCTGAATCTGGTGGCTTGCTTTCTCGCTTCCTCTCTCTCTCACTCTCAACGTCTGTCTCTCTCTGGTCAAATTAAAAAATAAATGAATGAATAAATAAAATAAAATAATTATTAAAAAAAAAAACACAAAAAAAAAACAAAAAAACAAATAAGCCCCAATACAGACAACGTAATATGTACTAAGCCTGAACTCTAGCAGTAACAAATGTATAACTGTAATAACTCACATTAAAGTTTAAAGGTCAAAGATCAAATGAACTACAGTATTTTTAAGACGTTTTCTTGGGATTCCTATTCCCAAACAATCTTTTTTAATTGCTAAAAGGTATGTGAGCATGCATGCATGGAAAAAGCAAGAGAGAGTAAAGGAGAGGAGAAAGATTTAAACCACTGTAGGTCACATGGGATCCTGGCCCCCTACTTGGAGCACTTAACCACCACACCATGGGACTGAAACTCCACATTATTTTTTTAAATGAACATTCTGATTTGATAGTGGACACAAAAAACTATATTTGAATTTCTAGGTGTTTGACTCTCTTGACTTCATACTGGGGGAACAAACTTAAGATATTAACAGCTTTTATCAAGTTTTAGATTTTTATTTGGTAAATGATACAATCAAACAATTCTTCCCTAATCCCTGCCATATATTCTATTATTTTCTGATCTCAAGGAGATGTTTCAAAAAGTAATGAATCACCACCAATCAGTAGATGAAAAATGAATCGTTCTGAACAACGTAACACAAGACTTCTATAAATATCTAGTAGAAATGGTAACTTAAAAAGACTCACCTATATGTGGCTGCTGAGCTGCTGCTAATGCATATTGCTGCTGCTGAGCCGCAGTTAACTGTTGAACTGTTAGTGCGTTAGTCCTCTGAAAGAGCTGTTAGGGTAAATATTTAATACAAAGATTAGTGTCAAAACATTTCATTTCTAATTAGAAAGTCATAAATACAATATTTGAAAACATTTATTTGAAGCACTTTCTCAACTACAAGAGCATTTTAATGAATCTTTAAGTGTTCAATAACCCCCATCATTCATTTCCATGCCTCAGAGCCCTTTAGGCTATACCAATACACAGTAAAGAGGAGTTTCTTAAAGAAAAGGCATACTTTACCTGCTGCTGGGAATTGTAGTCAAAAAGGCCTACAGTAGCTCCTGAAGAGTCCATTGGTACCTGATTACCAGGATAGTCAAACTGTAAGGAATCCAGACCAACTTGTTCCATGGCATCCAAATTCTGAGTTTCAGTATTTGAAAATTCTTCAACAAGTGGCTTGTTAGCTGTAGGATTAGGAAGAGGCCCCAATCCTTCTGGGGGATTAGTACTGGGGCCCAGGCGCTCAACTACTTCAGTTGGAGAGGCTTGACGACTTCCTGGAGTACGACTACATAAAGAAAGTAGAAAAGCACTTATGAATAAAAATAGTACATCAAATGGGTGAAAACGGAAAGTAAGAAAACTATGTAAAACAAATGGCTGTAAAATAGAAGGCAGATAAGGCATTCTGGGTCACTATTTTTCATCATATTCCTTTTTTTTTTCCCCACTTAACTTTCTCTGATGAGTTGATAGGGTTTTGGGCTTTAAAAATATTACTGGGGGCCAGAAGATGGCGTAGCAGTTATGTCACTGGACTCCACATGGCTGAACGTGGTATGAGTCCTCAACCCAGCAGCTCGAAAATCACGCCGGGCACATGTGCATGTGTGCCCAAGATCCCAGGAGGAGAATAGAGGACAAGAGAATGTGGCATGGCCATCTCCTCAGGGAATGATTTCTCTCTCACTCTGTCTTTTTTTCTCTCTGGTGAGCGCACATGCTCTAAGGCAAAAACCTCTCCAAAAAAAAAAAATAATAAAAAAAATAATAATAATAACAAATTACTGGTCATTCTCTTCAATTTAAATAACATAAAGATATAACTCAATTTTACTGGGAGAAAAATTGGTCAATATATACCAAGCTCATATTACCTGAAAACTTTGTCTCAAATCAGACAAAATGAATAATAAGCCTGAAAAGCAGACTATTAAAAGTGGCAAATAGGGAAAGGCTCAAAACCAAAAACCATCTATCATACCACTGCTCTGTCCACAGCACAAAATTTTACATCTTGCTTAATATTTAAGAAAAAAATTGATCATATGAGATTATGTTCTTCATAACTTAAAGGGATAAAATGTGGGACATGGTAGAAAAAGACACTAAAGTAAAAGAAAAGGCTGGCTCCTGATTCTGTCTTTCAAATCATCTCATTTTTCAGGGCCTCATTTCCCATTTCCTTACTAAGGAAACTGAGATGACCTTGTGGTTCCAACAAGAAACAAAGAAACTTATTTGTAAAAGCCCTTTATGATGCTTTCCACAGACTACCGTTATCTTATCAATGTTTCAGTTTAAACTATCAGGGAAAAATGAAGATACGTAGTATTTTTTTTAACTTAAGTATTCATACCATGAAAACTATTCTCCATTAAAAAAATTCTCTACTGTATGGCTGCCTTAATTTTCCCAAGAAAATCATTAATGGTTAAATGTAAAGCACTGGCTTCTCTCTTTTTATTTAACATCCTTCAAGGTCTAAACTTTACCTTATTTTTAGACATAAGTGATCCTCACAGTCTATCTTTTCTTCTACATATATATTTTAAATAGGATCCTTTCCTTTAGTAGAAAGTTTATTTTTCTAAGAAACCATATATTCAGTCTACTGAAGTATAACTACACTGAGTAAATGACAGTAACAGTTACATCTGGCTTCTAATACCAGTTGTTACCTTCTATCTAAAACTGCAGGCGCCATGTTTGGAATAAACTTCCTAACATGTACAGCATAGCTGACAAAGCAATTTCTTAAATTGTTTTCCAGTTATCAAAGTGCACTTTCATTTAATATAAAAGTCAACTACTATCTTTGCAACATTAGGTTTCAAATTCCACTCCCCTTTAACCACACCTAACTTTCCATGTTCCAAAGGTTAATTGTTCATTCAAAACATTTGGGAAGAAAAAATTAACTAACAAAATTTTATTTAAAATAAGCCATTTAAAAAGTAAGAAGTCTTCATCTTCTTTCATCTTTTTCAGTTCTACTACAGTAAAGTATATACTGATGGTGTATCAATTAATATACATATTAATGATATACCAGCATAGTGACCACACGGCCATGGCTATCCTTTTGAATTTTTACACTGTCAAGTAATTAATACTGCATCTAAAATAATTATCTTAAACATATCAATATATCCAAAACTTGGTAAGATTAGAATGCTAATAAATTATATAAAGTTCACATTAATTTTTCTTTTTTTTTAAAGTCTTTGCTATAGGGCATGTGAACTCGCTGGAAAGAGAGGGCGAAGTGGGGTGGTGTTGAGAAATCATCCCCAGGAAGGATGGCCACAAAGCAATCCCTTCTCCTCCATTCTCCTCTTTGAACTTTCAGGTATGCATACTCGCCCAGCATGTTCTTCAAGCCACCAGGTCCAGGACTTGAACTGTGGAGTTGGCCATGTGGATCCAGCCATCCAAACCACACCAACTAGCTGGCCCAGTTCATATCAATATTTTAAAAGAGAAAAGTAAAATCTTTCACATGAAATAACTCATTCATAGTAAAAAGCAAAAGACATATTAGAAAAAGAATCACAGTGTTATCAGTGGTGCTATTTTTCTTGCTATAGTTAATGGTGTATTAACACTTCAATTATAAATGTACACTCTCAAAGGTTTATCTCAACTGAGTTTTAAATGCATGCTCTTAACTAAAACTGAGATTAGGAAATAGCAGAAGAGCAATCAGGATAAGGTTCTAAAATAAACTGAATAACATTAAATTAATTTATTGTCAAAAGAGGTTTACTGGTTTTGGATGCATTTTTTGGATTTAGAACAGGTAGAAATGGCACAGTTTAAGCACTGTTACTCTGCTTTTGATAAAAGGCAACAAATGTAAAGGTCTATTGCCCACCATGTACCTACGCTGTTACAGAGGATTCCACGGTTCACAAGATCTCAAAGAAAAGGCTCATTTTTCAGAAACAGGGCCCAAAGCATCTGACTACTTAAGTACAAAGTGCAAGAAACTGTACGAAGAAACACCCTCCCAATATGTAGATACACACACACTGCCAAATATAACACAAAAGCTAAAATACTTACTTAACTGCCATGAAGAGACAACAAAAAAACTGTATCGTAAAGAGTTTCTGAATTTAGGGAACCAGCAGTTAGTGTAATGGCTATGTCGCTGGATTCCCACGTAGTCGACCGTGGTTCGCGTCCCGGACCCGGTGGCTTAAAACTCACACCGGGCGCATGTGCGTGCGTGCCCAAGATCCCGAGAGGAGAATGGAGGAGAAGGGATTGCTGCGTGACCATCCCTCCTGGGGGGTGATTTCTTGCTTTCTGTTTCTATGTCTCTCTCTGTCTGTCTGGCGAGCGCACACACCCTATAGCGAAAAAACCTCTCCAAAAAAAAAAAAAAGAGTTTCTGAATTTAGAGCTTTCTAAACTTTCTAAAATATTCTCTACTTCCTATTTGCAGGAACAATATTAAGTATTACCATAATCTCATATAGTATAAGAACAAAGGTCAAGGTTCCTGTGCTAATTTGCTCTTATTTTTAAGATTAAAAAAGTTAAACGGGGGGTAGGGAACAAGTACAGGAATAGAAGAAAGAAGGAAATACCACTAAAGGTGCTCAAAAGCAATCCCAAGAATAGAAGCAAAAAAAAAAAAAAAAAAAAAAAAAAAAGATAAAATATACAATTTACTGCATTTCAGCAGTGAAGTTAAAGTTCAGATTTGGACTGCCATATTAACAGAAAAGCAGCTTCTAACATCATTCCTTCAACAAAGCCCAGTTTTAGAGTGTTTTGAAGATTACTTTTTTTGAATAGCTCATAATTAACTAATTTTCCTTACAAAGAAAATATTCATCCAGATTACCATGAGGTACGAAAGAAATCAAATAAACCTAAGCTGGAAAATAAAAAACTCTAATAAATCAGTCACATCAACTAATAGTAATAATCTCTAGAGATATGCTTTTCTTCTTGAGAAAGTTAAAATCTTACTTAAAATCTTTGCAATCGGCATCCATTCCATTTGGCAAACCTCTGCCATTTATTTTAGAATCATCATCATCTCCTTGTTTAAGATCTCTGTTTTGGTCCTCCTCAAATGGAGAAGCCTTGCCTTTTTGATCTCCTTTCTCAGGTCCATCTGTTTCAGCATCTCTAGTGCCCTGAGGAAAAAGAATCTGTTTGATTCTGAATATTTAATAGAACACAAGAAAAGGCACCACAAGGTGACCTAAAACTACACTATAGTGCATGTCAACAACAAAAGCATTTAAAATCTTATTTTAATTTCGTAGTCAACTAATTTGTCACAGGACAAAAAATTTAGTACAAACTAGCGATTTATAACAGAAGAGCTAAGGCAACCTTAACTATAGCGGTGGGGAAAAGCGGTAACACCACAAACTAGATTAAAATTCAATATAACGCAAACAAGTTTTAGTTATTTTCAGATCGAGCATGCTAGGAATGAGCATTTTAATTCTGCAAACAATGTTTTCAAATTAGTATGGTTTGATTTTTGCAGAAAAGTCAAGATCCTAAGCATTTCCAATAGTTTTATTATTTCATCTATTTCAAGAAGTGGTCAAGCAAAGAAAACAAAAGCATGAAAACTACAAAATGTCCATTAAATCTGGGTAGGGTGGGAAAAAAATAAGCTGACTTAAGATATAACCAAATAACCATCAAGCAAACATTAAATATTTCTTTAGTCAAAGTACTTACAAAAGTTCCCTTCCTAAATCGAGAGTCCAATTTATCAGCAGGAGAAGAACTTAACACATATTCTACCATGCTCACGCCAAGGCCTCCACTTTCTGATCGCGGAGACAGTATCGCGTTTACTTCACTGTTTCCATGAAAACCCTGTCCAGATCTTCTCTGTACCATAATAGGCTGGGACATTGAATGGTCTGTTTGGAAGAAAAGTACACAATTACATGTTTGTACTTTTAAGCTAAATAAAATAGTTACGCAAATATACTAAATTTGGAAAAATGGCATATTTTATTTGAATACTACACTCCTTTTTAAAAAGAATTATTTATTTAATTTCATTTGTTATTATTTTTCAATTTGACCAGAGAGAGAGAGACAGAGAGTGAGAGAAAGAGAAAGCTTTCGAGAAAGCAAGCCACCAGGTCCGGGACTTGAACCGTGGTTGGCCATGCGAGCATCCAGCGCCATTAATCATGCCTCCTGCTGGTTCCTGAATATTGTAATCTTCATAAACAAATTTTTCTACATATTTTTATGATGACAAGAAAAGGCAATTATTTAAGACCCAAGAGCAGTTGGGGCCCATGTTTAAGCACTGTGCATAAAGAGCTGGATTCTACATGGCTAACTCCAGTTATGATTCTGGCCCCAGTAGCTTAAAAAGCACACTGGGTGCAGGTATGTGTGTATGCGTACCCAGGATTCTGACAGTGTGGAGAAATGGAGGAGAAAGAATTGTAGTATGACAACATCTCACCATGTGTGTGCGCGCGTGGGGGGTGGCGGGGAGGTGGGTTCTCTGACAAGTAGAACCCTCTGGCAATTAAAAAAAAAATCTAAAAGCCAATGGAATACAAAAACACAGTAACACATGAGGCAACATTCATAAAGTTCTTGCTGGAAAAAAAAATTTTTACTTTACCAGCTAGCTACCTTTGGCTCATTCCTGAACAAGTAAAATACAAGTAAGATTAAATCTAGCCCTTGGGACCAGCAGTTAGCGTAATGGCTATGTCGCTGGACTCCCATATAGTCAACCGCGGTTTGAGTACCGGACCCGGTGGCTTAAACTCACGCTGGGTGCGTGTGCGTGCGTGCCCAAGATCCCGGGAGCAGAATGGAGGAGAAGGGATTGTGGCGTGGCCATTCCCCCTGGGGGGTGATTTCTCGCTGTCTTTCTGTCTCTGTCTGTCTGGCGAGTGCACGCGCCCTATAGCAAAAACCTCTCCCAAAAAAAAAAAAAAAAAAAAAAAAAAAAATCTAGCCCTTCAACTACCTAGGCTAAGCTACCATAGGGATCATTATTTTACTACCTGAAATTAGTTCAAATATTGATTTACTGTGTCTTGTACGTTAGGCATTGTGGTATATGTAGGGAATCCAGGAACAAACAAGACTGTCTCTTTCTTCATAAAGACTATAGGTATTAAAAAAAAAGGCAATCATAATACCAGAATACTATAGGAACAAAACAAAGGGCATCAGGGCCAGCCAGGTGGTGTGATGGCTGAGGAAAATGGATCCAACATGGTTGCTTTTTGGTTCAAGTCCCGGATCTGACAGCTTGAAAAAAAAAAAAAAATACAGCAGGTGGGGCCAGCAGGTGGCATGGGTTAAGGTGCTGGACTCACACAAGACCAACCACAGTTCGAGTCCCAGACCTAATGGCTTGCTTTCTCACTTTCTCTCTCTGGTTGAGCCCACATGCCTTATAGCAAATTAAAAAAAAAAAAAAAAAGATGATGATAAATAAAATTAAATAATTCTTACAAACAAACAAACAAATGATAGATAGGCACATGTGTGCACTCGGATGTGGTATCCAAAATCCCAAGATAATAAAGGAGAAGGGATTGCAAGATGGCCACCCCCAGAGGCTGATTTCTCACTTTCTCTCTCTGGCGAGCACATACAACATATAGCAAATAAAACAAAAACAAAACAAAAAAAGATGGGGCATCAATCTTTCTCAGTCTTTCAATCCCAAAGGAAGACATATGTAAGTGATTATGAAGGGCAAAGAGTTCAAGTGAGCAAATGAGGGGGCTTGAGGTGGATTTCAGTTATAGAAACCGGCATGTTCAAAGCCCTGGAAGTGTAAGAACATAATGAAAGAATCACAAGTAGCTCCATTCAACTAAGGAGGAGTACAGTACATGATTAAGTCTTATATAGTCATGGAAAGAGAATCTGTCTTAGATTGAAATGCCTTCAGAACAAGGAATATATTACTCACATATATACATGCTTGACATTCAGTACATTTTTATTAGGTAAACAAAATTCTATTTACTTCTAATTTTCTCATGTTTTCTGGTAAAAGACTACTACGTAGCTTGAAAATTTTACCTATATAGCTGAAAATTGGGAGACAGAAGAATAAGAAATTACTAAAATTCTAACTGACATATTCCCTTATCCTCCATCTTAAACATAATCATAATCTCTCACTATTACATTGTGTTCAAGATGATTTGCTTTTGAAGGTGTTAAAAAACAATCAAGTTGTTAAGCACACCATGTTCTTTTTTTTTTGGAGAGATTTTTTTTTTTTTTTGCTACAGGGCGTGTGTGCTCGCCAGACAGACAGAGACAGACAGAGACAAAAAGCGAGAAATCACCCCCCCCGGGGGGGGGTCACTCCTCCATTCTCCTCTTGGGGATCTTGGGCACACATGCACAGACACCCGGCGAGACACACCATGTTCTTAGCAAAGACTGTCTTTCATGCAGAAAATGTATCCTACTCCGAATTACCAAATGTTTTTAATTATGAATCTAATAGAGGATATGTATGTATGTTTTTGCCATAGAATGCAGGTGCTCACCAGAGAGACAGTGAGAAGAAAAAGAAAGAGGGAGGAGAGGAAGTAAGAAATCACCTCCCAATAGAGGATGACACCACCACAATCCCTTCTCCTCCATTTGCCTCTCAGGATTGTGGGCATTCACTCACACTTGCCTGGAGTGCGCTTCAAGTCACCGGGTCCGGGACTTGAACCACACTTGGTCAGGTGGCCGTCCAGCACCTTAACCAGCACACCACCTACTGGCCCCAATGTAGGTTCATTCTAATTCAAGGAAAAACATTCCTTAAGAATACGAATCATATTTCATTTCTCTTTGTATTTCCCAAGCCTGGCATATTATACATTAAGTTGGACTCAAATTTCCAACATTTTAAAGTTACTGCAGTTATTATAAATTATTTAACATTTTCAACTTTTGACTGTAAAAATTACTAAAATTTTCTAGAACTTCTTAACCTGAGTTTTGGCTTTTGGGCAATGAATTTAACAACAAATGTAAAAACTATAAATACATTAAAAATTTTTTTTCTTTTACAATTTCCAAGAGGGTACATGTGCTCACCACAGAGAGACACGGAGAGGGGAAGAGACAGAGAAAGCAACTCCCATGGAGTGTGATAATGCTGAAATCTCTCCATTACTGACAGCATTTGGACCACTTGGACACGTGCACCTGTCATGTTTTCCAAGCTGCTGCATCCAGGACTTTCATGAACCATGTGGTCAAGCAAGTGGGATCCAACTCCCTTAACTGCCAGGCATGTTCTGGCTCAATGTTTAAATTCTATTAATATATGTTAGTAATTTGGAGAATAAAAAAACACCTGGTAATTTACACTCAAAACATGGCAAATTTGGTAATTTATCATTTGGAAATCTTGTTTTTATGTTACTTCAATCATTTTGTATACCTTAAGCAAGCTGCACAAAACACAGTACTCGGGGCTGGCAGATGGTATGGTCGTTAGGTGGTATGGGTTAATGGCATTAGACTTCCACATGGCCAACCACGGTTCGAGCCCTAGACCTGGTGGCTTACTTTCTCACTTCCCTACCCCTGCCAAATTTAAATAAATGAAGTTAAATAATTCCTTAAAAAAAAACAAAAAACAAAAAACAACTCAGTACTCAGGAGAGATTTATCAGCAAAATGCGTGTTGATAACTCCAACTACATACTATTTAGATCTTAATCAGAAATATCTTAACATACAATCCGTAAAATAACATGCTATTTTAAGAATATAACTATGCTCTTGGGACCAGCGGATGGCATAATCATGATGTCACTGGACTCCCATGTAATTGACAATGGTTTGAGTCCCAGATGTGGTGGCTTAAAACTCACGCAGGGTGTGTGTGCTGTATGTGTGCGTGTATTCCTGCCCAAGATCCCAAGAGCAACATATAGGAAGAGGGATTGTGGCATAGCCATCCCCAGAGGGGGTGATTTCTTGCCTTTGGTCTGTCTCTTTTTTGCAAGCACTCGTGCCCTATAGCAAAAATCTGTCTATTAAAAATGAAGAAAAGAAAGAATGTAACTATGCTCTTTACCAATACTGTCACTCTCCAAGGTACACTCCATAGACAGTTCGTTTTCTCTTTATAGTACTTAGACCAAAATCTCTTTCCACTACTTATGGAAACTAAAAACATTCCAAGATCTCCCTTTCTGAGAGTTCCACCTTACCCAGGCAATTTACTTCATCTTTGTGTACGGATAATAAAACCAGACTGAGTTGCAATTAGATCTATCAGTCACTGCCATCTAATACAACTAAGATTGGAAATTATCACAGTTAAATTAAGGTGTCTTCTATTTTTAACACAAATTCAGAAAGTTTTATAATCAAGGATTGATTTGATTTGAAAAATTCTTAAAATCTTATCATGACAAACATTTCTCATCAGTTAAGTGTATTAATCAAGTACATGTGTTGTCACATAAGGGTTAACTGCCATAAGAAAATGTCCATAATAATGATTTATGAAATCCTCAACAAAGAAATTACAAATTTCCTCCCAATACTGTTTGGGATAGGTAAAGTTTGCTTTTAAAAAGTTAAGTATAGGGCCAACCTGTAACATGGTGGTTAAGGTCACTGGCTTCTACACTGCCAACTGGACGGTTTGAGTCCCAGACCTGGCAGCTTGAAACATAGACCAAGCACACGTGTCTAAAATCTCAAAAGGGGAAATAGAGGAAAAAGGAACTGTGGAGTAACCATTCCCCATTGGGGGTACTTTCTCCCCCCCCCCCCCCCCCGTCTCCTGCAAACACATAAGCCCTCTAGCAAAATTTTAGCATATTCTTAATTCTCAAAAATATACCATAACTTACGAGAAGTTCCCCATGCAGTCTCTCTCCATTCATCATCCCCAAGAAATATGCCTTTTTGTCCATCTTTTGTTGAATCATCAGGTTCCCAAAACTTTTTGGTAGGCAAAAGCTATTTGAGGGAAAAGCAAATAACATTTAAATTTTATTTTAATTACAAAGAATTAACATGACAGAGAGTAAACACGCCACTGATATGAACAATTTTTAAAATTAGTAACAATTTAGAGCGACCACTTCCTAAGTTGTCTTGGTAATAATGAAATAATTTCCCACCTGTATTTCTGTACTGGCTCTAATAACTACATCTAAACATTAATCAACAACGAACATTTTTTCCTACAATCTTTTCTAACACTATGTGATCTTCTTTATATATAAACTTCTTCAAAAGGCTTATTAATTTCTTATTCAAGAGCAGATGATGTAATAAAAATGTCAATAAGAATGATTACAATTTTTTCTTTCCTTCATTTCTAAGCACTACTGCCCTTATTCTATTCTAGAGCTCCCAGGGAAGAAAATATTTTCCATTTTTACTTCAGTGATTCACAACTCGTACTAATTCCTGAATACCATCCACCAGTACCAAATAATCAGCAATATATAGATAATTAAAAAAATGCACAGAAAAAATGCACAAATACTTGGGTGATAATCTCAAAGTCCAGTGCTTTATCGTGTATTACAACATACACAGCACATGAAAATTGTGCTGGTACTACCATTGACTGATTATTCAACTGTATACCTTGGGCAATCCCTAAATTATTCTTTAAGTATGCATCCAGGTCATTCCTCTTTACCTTTTCTGACACTTAGATGAGGCAGACTTTTTAATACGGTTTTCTAAAAGTACATGTGGCATTTTAAGTAAGCATTCATAATATACCCATCACTCCTAGCCCAAAACAGATGCCCATTCTTTCAGTGCTCATAATCAAACCTGTGTTCACTCCTATGTCTACACTGACCACACCCAATTACCTGTATGTCTCTTCGGGACATGGTGATCTCATCTTCAGAGAGCTCACCAATATATATGCTATTAATAAAATTTAACTTCTAATAGCTGAATTAGATCTGAGAATTAAGACCATATTCATGTGTCTGAAGGTTGAAAGTTAAAGTAAAAGGTGAGGAAGACACAGTAAAACATAAACAAAGGCAAAACTTGAGAAAATGCAAATTGTGTGTGTGAGATGGAGAACAGATACAGGAAGGCCAGAGGTTGATGCTGATGAAGTTAATCAGGTCAGATTATGAGGACCCCAAAAAGACTTGCTAAGCAAACTGGTCATTACACTAAAGCAACAGGTAATCAAGGTGAACAAGAGTGACATTATGTTTCAGAATCTCAAGCTGTAAAAATAAAGGATACAAAGAAAGACTAGAGGCTAATAAGAGAGCCATTCAAGAGAATTACAACAGGGCCAAGATAACAAGAAGTGAAAAAGAATACTGATAGAAAGAACTGAGGAAAGAAAATTAATCTGGAAGACATTTTGGAGAGTCAACAGAATCTGAATATAAATGGTAGGGAAGAGAGAAAAAAAGAATAACTTGAGTCACAATGTAAATGAAGGTGCTACTAACCAAAATAGAAAAGAAAAACAGAACAAAATAAATCAAAAAACAAGAGAAGCAATCCGGGGAGATTCTCTCTGGATAGCTCCTAATTTACAATTTTTTTCCCTAAACTACGTATTTATAATATTAAAAGAAATTAATTTCTATTTTTTAAAAACAGAAAAGTGTTTCTGCATGTCAGCAGCTTCCTAGACTGTAAATGATTTGTCTTTATAAAGCATAGACACTTTAAACAATAATCTGCCCTAGCAAAGATCTCAAAGTAAACTACAAACTTCCTTCAATTTTTTAAATGTCACTATAAAAGATCCATACAAATATTTAAAAATACATATAAAGCTGATAATACGAATGTTAAAGCATCATACTCAATTTATTTAAATAACTGAACATTTATTCATAGTAAAATCCAAGTTAATTCCTTACAAATAAGTCATTTCAGACAGATCAAAATAATTCTTGAAGCAGTAAGGAAACACTTTTATCCTATATCTCAGGAATAAAACTGTTTAAGTAAGAAATCCAAACTGAAGTTATAACAACTGATAAGAGTATTTATCATAGACAGGAAGTGACTGAGATAGACTACTTTTCTGAGATAGTAGAAACAATGGAACCCCTTTGAGGAGACTATCCTAAAGTCTTTTGGAATAAGATTTTCTGAGTGTCTACAGAGATCACTTTAAAATACAACGTGCATAACTAGATGGAAAAAAAAATTCTATGTCAAGCATGTAGCAGGCATGCCTACTTTTGCCAAAGACTATTACTACAAACAAGCACCTTTTCATTTTTCAAGTATTTTAAGTTATCATGAACTGAAAAACAATTTAGTAGGTAAAATCCATGTTTCTACAACAGACTTTTACCGACATTCTAGAAACTGCTTTCTGTGACAGTTTTAGATGCTGTTTCAACTATCAGAAAATTACCAGCCTGTGTTCAAGAGTAAGTTAAAATGGGCTAAATACAGGAGAGGGCAACAACTTCTAACATAACAATTTTTTGAAAAAGGTTAAACGATGCATTGTTTGGAACAGCAATAAAAATAGAGATTTGCCCTTGGAGATTCTTTT
Organism: Tupaia tana; assembly: GCA_026018925.1. Classification (NCBI taxonomy): domain Eukaryota; kingdom Metazoa; phylum Chordata; class Mammalia; order Scandentia; family Tupaiidae; genus Tupaia; species Tupaia tana. The sequence continues at coordinate 212,980,742 of JAKSZU010000003.1, read as the reverse complement.
GCTGTAGTACAAATAGGGACACACATTACAGAAAAGAAGCCTAAAAACTTACAGATCTGTAAAACATATAATACCATTCATATTAGTTTCCTGTCTATAAAAGCACTCAACCAAGCTCAGATCATCTCAGTATTTCTTGTCAACCCGCTCTTTCCTGCTAACTCAGAAATGACTGGGTGGATGTACACTGTTCTTTCCTTCAAGTATTAACGGCTTGCCCTTTCTATCGACAAAAGAAATCAATCAGCACCTTAGCATACTGTCTTGAAAATAAGTAAGTCAAATTCTTTCTCCAGTATTTACAGGAGATATACTTTTAAATCTCCAAACCAACCAAAGTATTAGGTTGTCAGAAGAGTCATGACATATTTTTCTGTTTTTTATCCTATGCAAAAATGTATCACGACTTTTCTGACAACCCACTAACATAATCCAAAGATTTAAAAGCTCAATCTCTACATTATGACATAATTGAGTATTCTTAATATAACTTATCATTCAAACTGGGACTTTTGTGAATAGGGATGCTATTAATATTGGGTTGTTAGAAAAGTTCATGATTTATTTTTTCTATGCAAAATGTGTCATAACTTTTCCAACAGCCCAATAATTATGCCACAGACAAATCAGGATGTGAGGTTATTTTACTTACAAAAGAAGTTCATAAAAGATAGGAACAGAAGCTAAAAAAACTAAGTTGTGTAGAGATCAAAAAAGGTAATTACCTAGAAACCAAAAATGGTGCTTTCCCAGATTTTCTTAAAAAAAATAAATAAAAATAATACTTTTTCCCTTTTTTCAACTTGTCAATCCTTCGACATTCCTAATACCCCCTACTATCACCAACAAACACTAGTAAATGTCAATTCTAGTGGGAAGTAGTCTTGTAAATATCAAGATACTCATGATATCAAATTGTTGATCAAGAGCTATTATGTTATGTTCGAGCCTTGGATCAGTTAATTTAATTTACCTTTTCTGAGCTTCAGTTTTCTCGTCTGTAAATGAAAGGTAATTGCTAATGCTCCTGTCCTAAGAGTTATTATGAGGGGTCGGCAGGTGGCTTAGTGGTTAAGGGTACTGGACCCCCACATGGCCGACTGCAGTTCGAATCCCGAACCTAGACCTGGCGGCTTGCTTTCTCTCTCTCTCTCTCTCTCTCACTCACTCACTCACTCACTCTACCCCTCTCTGGTCAAACTTAAATAAATAAATAAATAAATAGTAAATAAATAAATTTAAATAAAAAATGTTAAAAAAAGTGTTATTATGAGGCTAGAATGAAATAACTAAAGTGCTTAGCATAGCATCTAGCCTATAGGAGACATATAAATGTTAGGTACCTTTGCTACCAAAATATAAATCCTTTATTATCATAAAAACCATGAGTTAATACACTAGCCTGCAACACTTAACTAGCTGATTATTCCAAAGGATTATATTAGTTGCAACAAAGATTTTTGTCTATAGTTATTTGCCTTCTTTTTCCTTGAGTCAATTTGAGTATCCTAGGGGGGTGAGGGAACCCCGTTATTTACAGAGAACAACTGCCAGTTGTTCACATTCTGCATAAAAAACACAGGCAGAGGTTAAATTGTCCAAGACTACATATACAGCTGGTAAATGGCAACACTGGGATTTGAACACATACTTGCTTAATTCTAAGGCCCTTTCTTTATACTTAACTACTGTACCATAGAAGATAGTTCTTTTCAATCAGTTTAATCAGTATTTCTAAGCATTTCTAGTGTTAGACCACCATTAAGCATAATGAAAGAATAAAAGTTTCAGATATTATCAAGATACTCTTCCCATTTTAGTGGATAAAGTCTACAAAAGAACTGTCAAAACAGGGATTATACAGACAAATTATAACCAGAGAAAGCTGGTTTTGATTTCAGTTATTCCTAATAGCTCAGATTGAAGTTAGAGCATTTGAGAGAGATATGTGATTCTCTCAAAAAAGTTATTCTTATTATCTTCAAAGTCAGTGTCAGTCTTACTAGGTCATATTACTAGTAAGAGATCTGAGAGAAAATAGAAGTCTCTTTATTCCCTATACAGTATACTTTTCAGTTTATCACACTACCTAGGATTTCTGATATAAATTTTCCTTAATGTTTTCTTTACTATTGTGTCATAAAAGAAAGAAGTGAGCATTATTTATCAAACTATGCTATAAAAATATTCTCAAAATACATTAACAAAGTGATTTATAGTTAAACTCTGGGTTCCTTAAAGAACTGTAGGCAGGGTCCTCTTTTCTATAATTAAAAATAATGAACAGAAACCCAGTTATATATGCCCAACAGCCTGTAGAAGGTAATTATATATGAGACTTTGCAGTGTACATGATATTAATGAAGCTGAGTTCAATCTCCTACAAATCAGTTTTGCAATTTTGAAGACATATGACATAATGTAAATCAGTAACCTTTTAAAAAAAACATGTTACGAGGCAAAAAAACAGAAAGAACAGGTTATGAACAGGGAACAGAAATCTGTTCCTATTTCTGGATGAACAACCAGAAGAAAATGCCATTGTGATGATCACTTAGTAAAGTCATGAGCTACAAAAAAACAGTACATTAAAATCAGCTCTATATGTAAATGCTAATGTTTTGCACACAGAAATTTATATTTATGATACAATAAAGAACTTTTTTTTATTTTAATCAAAAGACTAGGGTAGGCAATTAAAATAAGATTTGGTATTTTCTTAAAAAAATAAAAAGGCAATTTTAAAAACGCAAAAGCAGAAATTCAAGGCTGCTTTTAATTTATTCCAATTGATGAATTTTGGGATAAAACAAAAACTAAAAACCTCACCTGTCAGGAAAGGAGAAAAAGATTTGGTGAGAGAGAAAGACAGGCAAAGAAAGAAATCCCAGAAGGTTCCCTGCTGCCTGTGAGATGAGGAAAAATAAAAAGGCTTGTGGGAGAGAGAACTGAGACAGAAATCTGAGTAGGTTTCTTAGTTATCTTTTAGAGGTAACAGTATCAGTTGGTAAACTCTTAAAAAAAAAAAAAAAGTTTAAACATAAACTCCTCCTCTCCAAAAATCTCAGATACCCATCTCCGGCCCCAAATAACTAAGTTCTTTTAACTACTCTTTCTAATCATGACATTGTTTGAATGGTAAAGTTATTTTTCAATTATTATTAGAAAGGGGAAAAAGAGAATCGATTTGTAGGTACATAAACTATACATTTGGGATGTAAACTATAGGGACTCTAAATAAAATTAATGTACAGTGTGACAATACTTGCTCTTAAAAAGAATTTGTCACAAACCAGAAAGCTGAAATACTGTTCAAACATGTTTTGTTTTTCTTTTCTTGAGAGATTTTTTTTGTTAAAGGGCACATTCACTCACTGGAGAGACAGAGAGAAATCACCCCCCTGGGGGGATGGCCACACCGCAATCCCTCCACTTTCAACTGCCTCCTTTCTCCTGTAACATAAATAATGCCTAAGCAGCTACTGCACAGCAGTGAAACTATATTTTTTTAAAGAAAAAATTTGTATTTCAAATTTTTCTTAGGGCACAGATTTTTACTTTATGCACTGTACTAACAAGTTTATTTTGGCAATACTTAAGCTTAAGCACCTTAACTCACCCTTAAATCAGTCCTCTGAAAATGACAAACTCTTTGGAAAACGCTGTTTTGAAGAAGGGGAGGGTTAGCTAGCTGCAGGGTGCCCTCTTGTGGCCCAAAGGAGTGACTGGACTCTCTCTCTGCATCTGAAGAGCACACAGCATTGGATGGAGTAAGTCTCATGAAGGTCTCTAAATCTACCAAAGTAAAATAATCTCCAGGAGCAAGAAGTTAATTACATGTCTTAGGTCAGTGAACAGTCACTGTTATTTTCTATTATCATTGTCGATATTATGTTACTAGTATAGAACATGACAAAATAAAGATGTGACCACAAGAGTTTTCATAGTCAAAGTGCTCTAAATATCCATTAGGTAATGGAAAATGAAGTATTTTTGATGCCTTAAAATGGTGAGATTAAATGGATGCCTCAAAGAAAATCACAGATTAACAGGAATGATTAAAATTCATTAAAAAATGTAGAGTACCTACTCTCTAGGCGTTCAAATCTAAGCAATTTACAGAGGAGACAAATATCTTCCAGTAATATAATAAAAAGTATGTATAAAAACAAAAGTCAGATGAGGAAATAATGAGCTCTACTGCAGAGATGTAGATGGCAATGAAACAAGAGATAACGTTTTCAGTAAGTCTTGTAGAAGATTAGAAGTTTATTATGCAAACAACTTTGGGTGAATTAGAGATTTGGGGGAGAAAAATAGTGGACAATCAAGTGTGGCTAAGGTAAGCCACACCACACATATATATACAAAACAGAAGAACAAGTATAAAGGAAATGTTTTCCCTGAGCAAAGCTATTTATGGTTCATTACCAAAATATAAGACATTATCTAATCAAGTCAATCAAATCCTCTAGACACGAATAATCACTAAACGTACAGATCTTCCAAATAGCTCTGAAAACCGCACTACTATTTTCAGTAAGATTTATTATCACAAAGTAAGTCTCAATGGCTCAAATTATCAAAGTAATGTATAAGCTCTTAGTATTGTAAATATTTACCTCTCCCATTCCCCGAGATTCTAATGCAAGAGCTTGAAAATCATGATTCATTTCATCCACAGATCAAACCTGTTGAGTAATAAAAACAAAAATTAGTAGAAAATTTTAAATATACAATCATCAACTAATTTTATATTATACCATTGCTACTAGTACAAACTGAGGTGGGCAAAGAACTGATTTTTCTTTTAACTGCCAAAGAGTGCATACAGTTGCTGAAGGGAGACAGACAAAGGAAATCCCAATGGGGCCAGGTCACACCAGAATCTTTAGGACTCCATTTCTCCATCCTAGCAGAATTTGGGGCATGCATGCATGTACACACGCCCAGTTTGTTTCTCAAGCTGCCAGAGCCAGGACTTCAAATACAGTTGGCTATGAGGTATCAAATTCCCAATGCACTGCTCTATCCAAAGCACTGCAGGGCTAACTCAACAAGTGATTTTTCTTTTTTTGGAGAGGTTTTCGCTATAGGGCGCGTGCGCTCGCCAGACAGACAGAGAGAGACATAGAGACAGAAAGCGAGAAATCACCCCCCAGGGGGGATGGTCACGCCGCAATCCCTTCTCCTCCATTCTCCTCTCAGGATCTTGGGCACGCACGCACACGCGCCAGGCGTGAGTTTTAAGCCACCAGGTCCGGGACGCGAACCGCGACATAGCCATTACGCTAACTGCTGGTTCCCATCAACAAGTGATTTTTGTAGGATAGGTTTTGGAAAAGACCACATGATAGCAATCTACACTAAAACTTGTAGAACAACATGGATTAAGGATTCTTGGATTATTCTATATGCCAACAGAAACTCCTACCAGTTCTTCAAAAGGACAGGGCCAGTCAGTGCTGGCGTGGTGGTTAAGGCACCTGGAGCCCACATGGTCGATTGCACAGTTCAAATCCCAGACATGGAGGCTTGAAAAAACACTAGTGATGCATGTGTGCATGCCCCAAATCTCAAGAGAATAGAAGAGAAGAGACTGTGGTGTGGTCATCCCCCCAGATGGTGCTTTCTCACTTTTTCTCTTCAACCCCTTAGCCCCAGTGAAAACTTGTGCCCCACAGCAAAAAAGACAGAAGTGACCTCGAACACTAAAACAGAATTATCTTTAATGGTGTATTTCCTGTTGTAAAATTATTTTGTATTACTTTCAGTTAAAAAATTTCAAAATTTTATTTGAAGATCCTGTATTGATAAAAAAAAAGTTCACTATAAATATTTAAGTAGCAAAATACACCCAATGAAAAGATGATCCAGTTCTACCCGAAAGCAACATATAAATGAAATCTCCTATATTCAGAATGAGGTTTCCTCAAAAATAACTCTTTTCCCTTCTCCTCAAACTAAAATATGCTTTCTTTTTTTCCATTCTTAAGGGCCTGAATTGCTCTCTCTCTCTCTCTGTCGTGTGACAATTTGTTGAGTTGGTGGTCCTTTGCTATCTATGGTTAAGTGCTGCTGGAAAAAATCATTAAAGCCACTATAAAGTCAAAGCTTTAAAAACTTGGAAACCCTTATGATTTTCCCTAGTCAGTTCTCGCCCTCTAAAAAATTGACACTTCAAAGCACCCGTTCCCTCCTGTACTTAAACAGGTCTCTGTTCCTACTTTGTGTATTAGGACGGTCACACTTTTTGCTTTCTCAGGTCTCCCCAGCTTCTTCAGACTCAGGTCTCTCCTGCTTCTTCAGACTCTCACTTACCCCTTAAATGTTACTGTTTCTTAGTTCTGTCACAGGTACTCTCTTCTCTCTATCCTTTTATCCTGAGCAATCCTGTTCACTCTCAATGTTTTGAGCTATCTATATTCTTAGGACTTCCCCCTCTCCATAATTTGCATTTACAGACTAATTATTCCTTCTCTTCAAAACTTTCAATCCTTCTCCCCATCTGCCAGATGTAACACAGGAAATTCTTCTTTCTTCTCTAACTTAAATCTATCCTTCCTTAAACCTTACATCCAATCACCTATCAAGTTTTTAAGTCAACTTCATACCTCACTTAAATCTACCCATTTTCCAGCTGTCTAGTTGTTCAAACTGCTACTGCCACTTATCTAAAATATTAGTCCTTTTCCTGTCTCCCCATCCTACAATCTAAAGCTCCAAAATATAATTAGCTATCTTTCTGAATTATACTCTGATAACGTGACTCCCGTAATTCTTCCCTTAAAGACGAAGCTCAAACTCCTTAAAACTGCTTATAAAGATACAGAACTGTATTCAAATTATAGTGCTGGAAACTGGTATTTCTATAACTCTGGCTAAGCAACTTATGCCAATTTCCTCATGTAAGCATAACAGTAGTAGTTACATGAACTTCCTGTGAACACTGAATTTACATATCAGAATACTTAAAACAGTGGCTACTACATAAGCATTCAAAGTCAGATATTTAAAAAGCTCTTCATTGAAAAGTTGGGACCAGCAATTTACATAATGGCTGTGTCGCTGGACTCCCATGTAGTCGACAGCGTTCGAGTCCCAAAACCAATGGCTTGAACTCACACCGGACACGTGTGCGTGCATGTCCAAGATTCTGAGAGGAGAACAGAGGAGAAAGAATTGCGGGGTGGTCATCCTCCCGAAGGGTAATTTCTCGCTTTCTGACGAGCGCTCGTGCCCTATAGCCAAAACCTTTCCAAAAAAAAAAACTCTTCGTTGGGCTGGCCCTGAAATCTAGTGGTTAAGGGAGGCAGATTGGACAAACATATAATTCAAGTCCCAGTCTCGAGTGCTCAAAAAACATGCCAGGTGCACATACATGTGTCCCCAAAATCCCAATGAGGAGGAGAAAGGACTGTGGCATGAATAGTCCCCTCACCAACTCTCTCTGGCAAGTGCACATGCCCTATGGCAAAAACCTAAAAATAAAAAGAAATTAAACAAAACCTTTAATCTTTAGCATCAGTGCTCGGACAATCAGATGGCTACTTGAAAAACAAACAACCTCAACACATACTTCCCAGCTTAACATAAAAGTTAAAATCAACTCAAAATGCGTTACCTAAATGTAAAACCTAAAATTGTAAGACTTCTAGAAAAACATGGAAAAAACAAAACCTGTGTGATCATGTGTTTGGCAATGAGTTTTTAAATAAACATCAAAAGCAGAGTCTATGAAAGAAAAATCGATAATTTCGATTTCATCAAAAATTAGAAACATGCTCTACAAAAGACAATATTAAAACGAAAAAAAAAAGAAACAGACCACAGAAACACAGACTAAGAGAAAAATAACTGCCACCTACACATCCAATAAAAAAAAACTTGTATACAGAACTTATATATAAAACTTCTTTCTTTTTCTTTTTTAAAGAGAGATTCTTGCTACAGGGCGCATACACTCACCTGAGAGACAGAAAAAGCCAAGGATAGAAAGCGAGAAATCACCCCCCAGGGGGATGGCCACGCTGCAATCCCTTCTCCTCCCATCTCCTCTCAGGATTTTGGGCATGCACGCACACATACCCGGAGTGAGATTGAGGCTGCCCGGTACAGGGCTCAAACCATGGTCAAATACGTGGGAGTCCAGTGATGTAACCATTACACCATCTACTGGTTCCTTAATTTTATAATTTTTTTAAAGAAGTTTTTGTCATATGGTGCATGCCCTTACTAGAGAGAGACAAAGAAAAATAGTGAGAGGAAAAGTGAGAACCCCAGGGGGATGGCCACCCTACAATCCCTTCTCTTCCAGTCTCCTCCTGGGATCTTGGGCACTCATACACTCATGCACCCATTGTGATTTTCAAACCACTATGTCTGGGACTAGAACCGTAATCAGTCATGTAGGAGTTCAACAATGTAACCATTATGCCATCCTGCTGGCCCCCAGAACTCTTAAAACAGAAATGAACAGACTCTAAAAGAAAATAGACAAAAATTCCGAAATGGCACTATATCAATATAAATACATACACACACATAGCAAATAAGCTGCTAACTTGCTAAAAAGGCTGGATTAACAGTTCTCAGTAAGAGAACACTTCATTGATTCTTCCATCAATTATGTTTTTACACGGCATCTTCAATATATATGACTCCATAGAGAAAAAAGTTCAGCTATGGTAAGAGTTTTAACGAGTCTAATCTATATCCTGGTAATAGGGGAATAGCTCATTAGAACCAAACCCTCCCACAGATAACTGTAAACTCCGAACAAGATATGGAAAACAATGAAAAAAAAAAAAAAAAAAACAGAAACTGGAAAACAGCCTATATTTTTAAAAGACTAGCACAAAGTAAGTTTTTTTATGATTTTTTTGCCTGAGGACAAGCCTGGGTGTAGAGGTGGGATCCTAAAATTCCTCCAGATAGAATCCAGTTCTAATGGCTTAAAGAACCAAAGGATAGTTTAGCACAGGAAGAGAAAAATCGTAGGAAGAATGCAACCAAATTCTGCGTCTAAGTTATGCTTGGATTTTTAGATGATCCCTAAACTACATATATGAAAGACAGACCCCTAAGCAGACCATTTAAGGCTAATAAAATTAAACAGGAATTTCCACCACAGAAGTCACGGAGTCTGAGTCCCATGAAAACAAACACCAACACTCTCCATAGAAACATAAAAGAATCTAGAATATCTTTGACATACTAATCATAATATCTGGGATACAATCCACAATTACTAGACATGAAGACACAGGCAAATGTGACCTACACTAAAAGGAAAAGTTAATTAATAAAGACCAACTCAGATGACCCAGGTTATAATTAGCAATCTTGAAACAACTATCGTAACTGTACTCAAAGATGGAAGGAAAAATGTTCCTGACGAATGAATAAAATATACTGGCAGAAAGACTATAAAAATAAATGTTTTCTTTTTTCTTTTTTTTTTTTTTTCTTTTTCTTGGAGAGGTTTTTCCTATAGGGCATGTGCGCTTGCCAGACAGACAGAGACAGACAGAAAGCGAGAAACCACCCTCCAGGGTGGATGGCCACGCCGCAATCCCTTCTCCTCCATTCTCCTCTCAGGATCTTGGGCACGCACACACACGCGCCTGGCGTGAGTTTAAGCCACCGGGTCCAGGACTTGAACCACAGTCAACTACGTGGGAGTCCAGCAACATAGCCATTATGCTAACTGTTGGGCCCAAAAATAAATGTTTTAGAAGCTTTACTGAAAATGAAAAATATCTTTAAAATATTTCACTGCATGAACTTAATAAACTGTAGATAGCAAAAGGGTCAATGTTCTTGAAGACAGATAAATAGATTTCTAATCTGAAGAACAGAAGAAAAAAAGTTAGTTTTTTTTTTTTTTAAAAAAAAGAGACTTAGTGACCTTAAAGGTACAACTTACCAAATTGGAATTCCAGAAGTAAAAGAGAGAATAAAGTGGAAAATATATATGGGGCCAGCTTTGTACAGTAGCAGTTAAGCACTATGCAGTGGAAACCTGATTCCACATGGCCAACCATGGTTTGAATTCTAGTCCTAATGGCTTGAAAAACACTCCAGACGTGTACGTGTGTGTGTGTGTGTGTATATGTTTGCACACGCGTGCGCCCAAAATCCTGACAGGATAGAGAAATACAGGACAAGGAAGCATAACCACGCCCTATTGGGGGATGATTTCTTCCTCTCTGGCAAGCATGTATACTCTCTAGTAATTAAAAAAAAATTTTGAAGAACTACTAGAAACCCACCAAAATTTTGCAAAAGCCAAATTTATACATTTTAGAAGGTTGGTAAGCCACAGGCAAAACAGATAAGAAAAAAAAAAAAAAAAAAAAAAAAAAAGAAGCCTGTGCACGTAATAAAAAACACTGAAAACAAAAGACAAACTCCCAAAAGTGCCATTAAAAAAAAAAAAAAGACATAAAAAACAATAATGATAGGAATGACAGGTAATTTCATACCAGAAAACAATGGGGTGCAGGATATAAAGATCCATACTTTAAAAGATGAAGAAAAATACTGTCAACCTAGAATTTTATTATCTGTTGAAAATATCCTTGTAAAATAAAGGCTGAAAGTTAAGTGATGCTGTTAAATACACATTTGGTTTTCTTCCCGGTTTCCTATAAAAAATTTTCATAAAATTCCTGCAAGGTACAAGTGGTTTTTTTTTTTTTTTATGCTAATAAGATTGACTGGAGGCTGGGGGCTCCCTAGACAGCATCTAGATGGGGCTGGTTACCAGGGAAACCAATAACATAATTCAGTCCTAAGCACTCTATACACACACACACACACACACACACACACCCCTCTCCAGAGGGCAAAGGGGCTGAAGATAGAGGCGATTACTAGTCAATGATATAATGCCTATTTAATGAAACTTCCATAAAAACTCCAAAGGATTGGATTCTGGGAGCTGAACTGATGGAGGTGCCAAGAGGGTAACACACCTGGAGAGGGTATGGAAGTTCCACACACCTTCCTCCATACTTCCCTCTACACATGTTTTCCATCTGGATGTTAATCTGTATCCTCTGTAATAACTTTTATAGTGAATGAGAAAATGTAATTATTTTCCTGCATCCTCTCTAGCAAATTATTCAAACCCAAAAAGGGGGTCATGGGAACCCAATTTATAGCTGGCTAGTCAGGCATATTAGTGACAACCTACTGCTTGTGATTGTTTCTGAAGTGGGAGGGTGGGGAGGCACTCTTATGGTACAGATTCCTAAACCTACAGGATCTAATTCTATACTATCTCTGGGTAGTCAGTTGAGTTAGAGAATATTCTTACCGTGTTTGTTGGAGAATCTACAGTAGAATTAATTGCTAGGTATACAGGGAAATATCTCCATACATCTAGGGTCACATACATACTGTGAGAATATAGTAGGAGAAATGCAAGTTTTGTTTCTTTTCCTGTATCCTTACATTCAGTGTCAAAAGTGGGATTTACTGGCACAGCACAGCCTGAGCTCCCAAAAACATGTGGATTGGGACAAGAAAGGATGAAAGGTTGGGGGTAGGAACTTCTGTTCTTGGGAGGCCATGTGGTCACCCACAGTATAGGGCAGTAACTGCTGTGCTCAGTTACTCAAGGTGAAAGATACCAATAGAATTAACAAATTTATCTAACTCCCAAGGAGCTGGTTCTCACTGAATGCTTAAGGTAATGCAAATTAATAAAGAAAAAAAAAAGCATTCAATTCCTTAACTATTATGTGTAATAGCTAAAATGTAATAAAGAGTGTTGGTTTGGGTCTTGATACAACATCAAGTCAAATTTTGGAGTCTAAATTTCAGCCTCTAGACTCAAGGTTGCCTGAAAGAAAATACTATGCACACACAACAGAAAGTACTTCTAAGATCTGTGGTTACCAAGAAAGCAGTCAATGTGTTAAAGAGCAAAACTGGAAAAAAAAAACAAAAACCCACACTTTAACCAAAGTTAAAGTGTGAAGGAATTGTTTCATTTTGTAGATTGTATCATGAGCTTCACAGGATTCTGAGAATAATTTAGAAGCAGTATCTTTGGTTTCAAATGCTATAGAGTGGAAGAGTATGTTTGGGTTGATGCAGGACCAAGTTAACTGTGGAAAAGTTGCAGGAGGTTATCCCTAAGAGAAGAGTTAGCCTTTTCAAATGAATAAAAACCACGCAAGGTTTGTTTGCCTGAGAAGGGGAGGTCGCTAGACTCAACCTACAAATGATTTAACACATTGATATAAAGTACAGTATTGCACAGCTATTAAAATATTTGTGTATATAATTAAGAAACCATTTACACAGTAATGTTAAGACTGAAAATAAACCAAACTCCTAGACTTTAAGTAGTCAAGAGTACAATCAATGTTTTCCTCCCTTTATCTGAAACTTAAAACCTCTGTACAACAATCTATGAAACTTATGTATAGGAGAGGGGAAATTTTCATTTAAAAAAAGGAACAATGTAGTAGACCTAAGAATTTATCTCAAGAGTAAAGTAATGGAGCTTTAATGACACCTTCTTTTGCGTCTTTCCAGGTTTTCGTCTAAGATCAAGAGATGAGGTAAAGAACTCGTAGATATTTTTTAACAGGTCTTTCAATTCTTACTATTGTAGTGACTCATGCCCCTAGTGCAGGGGTCAATAAACTTTTTCTGTAAAAAGCCAGATGGTAAACATCTTTGCAGGTCATATGGTCTCTGCTGTAGGTACTCAAGCCTTGATATGAAAGCAAGCACAGAAGATATCAAAATGAATAAACATGAATGTGTCCCAATAAATAATATTCATACACAGTAAAATCTGAACTTCACGTGTGTGTATACATATTTTTTTTTTGGGGGGGGAGAGGTTTTTGCTACAAGGCGCGTGTGCTTGCCAAAAAGACAGAGAGACAGAAAACGAGAAATCACTCTCCCAGAGGGGATGGCCACACCGCAATCCCTTCTCCTCCATTCTCCTCTCAGGATCTTGGGCACGCACGCACAGGCACCAAGCATGACTTTAAGCCACTGGGTCCAGGACTTGAACTATGGTTGACTACATGGGAGTCCAGCGACAGAGCCATTGCGTCAACTGCTGGTCCCTGAATTTCATCTATTTTCATGAGTGAAATTTCCCTTTTTACTTTTTCCCTATTATTAAAATATGTAAAAATCCTTTCTTAGAAAGTGGGCCATGTGAAATTAGACAATGAGTCAGAAATGGCCTATAAACCTTAGTTTGTTGAACTCTGAGCTCTAATGCTAATAATTTACTCTCTTGATTACTCCATAAATGCAGATAATCCTCTCCCTCTCCCAAATCTGAGAAAACTAAAAGTTAAATATCAGAGCTTTGCTTTCAACTTTTTCGTTTAGATCCCCGCTCTTTTTTGCTGTTGTTGTTATAAGGGACGGCAGGAATTTCTGATCACATCTGAAAAGAGGTGATTTTATCTTTCAATGGCCATGGTAGGTTGACAGGGAGAAGACTTTAAAATACAATCTTTCTCTCTGTCTCTCTCTCCCCCTCCTCTCACACCCCCCCCCCCCCACACACACACCCCACCACCACCACAATACAACACAATTTCAGCTCCGGTTTTCTAGTTGTCGGTCATTACTATTTACTTCATTTATGAAGAAGATAACTGGAGAAAGTAGGCAAAAATGAGCAAGATAATAGGAAAAAATAAATACCTTTTCAACTCTCCACCACAATGACAACAATAAAGTCAAAAGGGCTAGAGGGGAGAGGGTCACATATACTAGAGGGTTCAACACTACGTGGGATTCCCAAAATTTTTACAAAATGCCCATCCACTGTCAAGATCACAAACAGCTACAAATGCTGGTGTCAGACCAGAGGGTGGTATGGTGGTTAAGGAGGCTGGATCCTATGCAGCCAACCGCAAGATATAAGCCCTGGATCCAGTGGCTTGAACACAATGGGCACATATACATACATGCTCAAAATCCCAACAGGAGACTAAAGGAGAAGGGACTGCAGTGTGGTTACCCCCTCCCTTGCCACGCCCTGGGGTTAGGGGAGAGGATACTAAGAATATTGTAAGAAGGTGGGAAGAAAGGAAAACGATCAAATAAAAATATTCCAGGAGAGGGACAAGCAGGTAGCATAATGGCTATGTCGCTGGACTCCCATGTAGTCGACTGTGGTTCGAGTCCTGGACCCACTGGCTTAAACTCACACTGGTGTGTGTGTGTGTGTGTGTGTGTGTTTGTGTGCGTGCCCAAGATCCCGAGAGAATGGAGGAGAAGGGACTGCAGCATAGTCATCCCCCCTGGGGGATGATTTCTTCTTTCTGTCTCTAAGTTTTCCAGGCGAGCGCAAGTCCTATAGCCCTATAGCAAAAACCTCTCCAAAAAAGAAAGGGGAAAAAAAAAGTGGAAAAAAAAAATTCCAGGAGAACAAACAGGTGCATGGAGGTTAAGGCAGCTGAATCCTACATGGTCCAGGCAGTTAGAATCCGAACCCAGTAGCTTGACAAACACGCCAAGTGCATGTGTGTATGTGCCCTAGATTCCAGAGGGGAGAACAGAGGAGACAGGACTGGCACAGCCATCTACCCTGGGGAAATTTCTCACACTCACCCAACCCTCAACTGTCTCCAACAAGCGCATATACCCTACAGCAAACTGAAAAGGAAAAAAAAAAAAAAATCAGGGTACTAAGTGAAAACCAGTCTATCACAACTAATTCCTTATCTTTCATTTCTACACACTGTCAGAATTCTGGCCAACAAGGCACGTGTGACCAGTGTGTTTCTCAGACTGCTAGGAATGGGATTTGAATCATGGTCAATCATGTGGAATATGGTTCCCTTAATCTCTAAGCCATAGAGCCAGTCCATATTTCCAAAAATATTTTTTAAATATACATGTCAAAAACACTAACTGCATTTAAATAGTTCTTATAATTATCCTACCTTGGAAATCAATGACCTCATAGGTAGGACTCAAATATTTAACAAATGAATTAGTTAATAATGTTATATCTAAGTATTAATAATAGCAGTTTCTATAGCTATTCTGGTGAGCGTGCAATGCCCTGTAGCAAATTTTAAAAATAGTAATGATAATAAATAAAACTGAATAAATAACTCCTCAAGGGAAAAAAAAACGGTAAAGAAAGCTAACTGTTTGGCACCCGGATTTTACTTGGGGTAAAATAATCCACTTTAGTAAGATTTGGGATAAATCACAGGTATACCTTATGGTGAGGACCTGCTAATCGATTCCCAAAAGACCAAGTACACTAAGCCACTTTGGAAACACTTCACGTACCCCTGAGGGCTATGAGTACTCCAATTTTAGTATCATTGGCTCTTAAATCCTCACAGTGCATGAGTCTAGGTAGAAAGCTTTAAAAAAAACGTGTTCACATCCACCTACACAAAGCTCATTTGAATTAAGTCTGGGTGGGGAGACAGACATATTAGTATTTTTATATTCTTAGTATTTTTTTTTAGAAAGATTTTTGCTATAGGGTGTGTGCGCTCGCCAGAAAGACAGAGAGAGACAGAAAATGAGAAATCACTCTGCAGGAGAGATGGCCATGCCAAAATCCCTTTTCCTCCATTCTCCTCTCAAGATCTTGGGCATGCACGCACACGCACCTGGTGTTGAGTCTAAGCCACAGGGTCCAGGACTCAAACCGCAGGCCATTACATGGGAGTCCAGCAACATAGTCATTATGCCAACTGCTGGTTCCATATTCTTAATATTTTTTTAAAAAAAAAGCTTTCCAAGTGATGCGGTCCTGTGTAGATAGGGTCAAGATGTTTATACATCTCCGTATGGCTAAAGAATATATCCATGAACACAGTAAGGGTTTTTTCCAACCTCTAAATTGTTAGTATCATTTGTTGTGGTCTAAGAAACCAGAATCAGAAAACCTAGACTACAGTTCCAGGTAAGACTCTAGCTAGCTGAACAAATGCACCATGTTAACTCTTTGATATTATTTCCCTATAAAGAACATTCCTTCCTTACAGAGAATTATTGCAAAGATTAAGTGAAGTAATATATGAAAGTGAAACATAAGTGTGTTCCAGAGTATTACCAACCCACCATAATGAGCAAACATATAACTTTCTTTTCAAAAATCAATATAAAATCACTTGACCCAGAAGTTTTTTCTCTTCTGGGAATTCATTATACACAAACAGCACCAATACGAAAGTTATCAACTGCATAAGAATATTTACTGCAACGTTGTTTATAACAGTTCAAAAATAGAAACCGAACCTAAGCTCAAAAAAATGATTTAATAAAATTCATGTAGTAAAAATGGAAAGTAGTTAAAGTTATGTGTATTAGGGAGAGCAGGTGATGTGGTGGTTAAAGTACTGAATTCCTACATAGCTGATGATGGTTCAAATCCCAAACCTGGCTACTTGAAAATCACACCAGGCACAGGTGTATGTGAGCCCAAAATCCCAAGAGAACAGAGAAGGGACTTCGGCACAGCCATCCCCCAGGGGGTGGTTTCTCATTTTCCCTCCCGCTGGAGAGCACACATGCACTATGGAAAAACTTGGAGGGGAGGGGGAGTTATGTGGCTAATACAGTAAAACTATATTAGTGTGTTAAAATTTGGTGAGTCATTATTAAGGGACTAAGACGGTGAAAACTTGATCTCACTATGGTGCTGAGAGGTAGGGCCTTTGGGAAATAACTAGGCATCAGGATGAGGTTCCCATAATTAGATCCTGGAGACTTTACAAGACGAGGGAACAAAATGAAGAGAAACATGGACACACATGTACACACACACACACACACACACACACTGCTCTACTTAAGTTCCTGCCCTCCACCTTATCCATCCCCAAAAAGACCCTCACGTGTTACAACCCCTGGACCTTAGATTTACAGGTTGTAAGCTGAATAAACCTTTTTTTTAAAAATAAATTACTCAGACTCAGGTAATTCTGTTATTAGCAACAGAATAGATTAGAACACCATATTAAGTATAAATACGAAGCTGCCTAATGTATATATGATCTCATTTTTGTTGAAAAGGAGGATAACAATATATATGACTATGTATCTATATATACTGGGTCACTGGAAAAGTCATGTTGCATTTACACATAGAAAAACAAAGAAAAAATACATCATGATCTTTCCAACAACCCAGTATGTTCATGAAAGCATGAAAAAATAGACAATTCAATTCTGGTAAAGGAGGAAGCACTATCAGCTTTATCTTTTCATTTTCTTTTTATTGAAGTTTGTTCAAGTTGGCAAATTTCATATGAAAGTACATCTTAGAACCACCCAGGTGGCATGGTAGTTAAGGTGTCTGGATCCCACACAGTCAAGAGCACGGTTTGAATCATGGACCAGAGGCTTGGAAAATACAATGGGTACATGCCCAAAATCCAAAAGAATGGAGGAGAAGGGATAATGGTGTGGCCATCCCCTCAGGAGGTAATTTCTCACTTTCCCCCTCTCTCCATGGCAGGTGCACAGACACTATAGCAAAAAAAAAAAAAAAAAAAGTGCAGTTTAAACACATTAGAGTTGGGAGATGTTAAATCAAATTTACAGGGGACCATTGGATTAGAACAACCTCCTACCCTAGACCCAATGGGCTAAACCAAAATGGAGTTAAACACATTGAAGTTCCATGCTAAAGCCAAGCTGTTTATCTGGACTTCAAAAAAATCAAGAGGGGGACCAGGAGATGGTGTAATGGCTACGTCGCTGGACTCCCATGTAGACAATGCAGTTCGAGTCCCGGACCCAGTGGCTTAAACTCACGCCGGGCGCATGTGTGTGCGTGCCCAAGGTCCTGAGAGGAGAGGAGAATAATGGAGAAGGGATTGCTGCGTGGCCATCCCTCCTGGGGGAGTGATTTCTCACTTTCTGTCTCTGTTTCTCTTTCTGGCAAGTGCACGCACCCTATAGCAAAAACCTCTCCAAAAAAAAAAAAAAAAAAAAAATCAATCAAGAGGAAGAGATTAACAGTCCAAACCCCTAAACAGCTGAGTTTTAGAAAGAATAAGCAAGTCCTCTCTTTAATTTTTACAATAAAAGTGATCTTGGAACAACAAATTCACTTTTTGTTCTGTTTCTGCTTTCTTTTCTGTTTACAAAGCCAACTTCTTCTGCTTAACTAATTTGAACATTCTACTGGGTCATCAGACAAGTCATGTTTTCTATGAAAAAACGTGTCATGACTTTTTGAACAGTCTGATATTTTATAGAACAAGGTGTTGCCCAATTTTAGAATCCCAAATAAAAATCAATTAGGACTTTTAAATTTTTTGTATCTCTGACTTTTGATGGAGTCTTTATCACAGCACTAAGTACAAGAGACCATGTGCTATTTTTAGTTCCTATTACACTAGGTTGAATGCCCAAAGACTTGTTTCAAATGGCAAACTAGTTATTTTCAATTGTTACACACCAGCAATTAAAATATAGCACCAAGAAAAAATAAATGCTAATTCGGTTGTAATAGGGAACTTAAGGAAGTCGAATGCATGGTCTGAGACAACTGAAAAAAAAAATTTTTTTTAAAGCAGCAGCCTTTAATGCAGTTCATAAGGACTGTTTCATTAGAATTTTCGGAAGTGTGTTCCTTATTCACCAATTTGCGTCGAGTTTTTTTAGGTTAGAGATTCCTTTTCTGATACATTTAAAATATGCTGCTCCCCAGCACCTACTTGCTCTTCTAGAAGTTTTTTGAGCACAGGTCAATCTTCATTTTCTCTGTTATTTGCACAGTAATGGCGCTAAGAAGTTGTCATATAATTAAGTTTACTCAGTGTAACTTTTTTTCTGTAAAAGTTAATACAAAAAGACAATTTAAGAGGTGGCTTTTCTAGTTATTCCCTAGATAAAGGAGAACGTATTGAGTTATATTTCGACTTCTCATATAAGCTAGGGAGAACAGTCATTTCACTTTTAAGCAGGAAACTCTATAACTTATCACAGTTACATCTTAAAATGTTTACTATAACTTTACAAATCGTCTAAGAAAAATATATGGGCTGTAGAAATCTTTGAATTAAGAGGAAGCTTAGATGCTGAGTATGGAATGTGATTTTTTTTTTTTAAAGAGAGATTTTTGCTATAGGGTGTGTGCATTTGCTGGTAACAGAAAGCAAGAAATCACCCCCCTCCAACCTGCGGGGAGGGCCAGGCCACAATCCCCTCTCCTCGATTCTCTCAGGATTTTGAGGGCGCCCGCGCTGTACATGAGTTTTAAGCCACTGGTTTCGGGACTCAAACTGTGGTTAATAACGGGAGTCCAGCAATGTAACAATTATGCTATCTGCTGGTCCCTCAATTGTGATTTTTAGAAGTTTTATTTGATTCACATGCACACCCTCAACAGGCATGCTCTGATCCCCTTCCCACAGATTCCAGCTTGTCTTGATCGTAGGAGCACACCCATTGTTTTCAGGTCCACTTGGAAACTGAACCCACAGTCAACTATGTATTTTCCTGTTCAGTAAGAGACCATGGAGGCTATGCCAGAAATTGTGAATTTTTAAAGTTCCTCAAGTACTTAAGAATAAGCCTTGAATTGGTGATGTTTTCCAGTAACTTTAAGATGACAAAACCAATTTTCTAAAGACCTAAATTTAAAAACAGGCAGGTTTTGCTTAAAAACAAAAACACAAAAAAACACCAAAAAAACCAATACCTAAATTGCTGAAAAGAGAAACTAAATCTATGCTACTTTCAAAGATTAGCAGTAAATTGTGTATTTTAAAAAACAAGTATGTGGTAGAGAAATATCCTTAAACACAATTTAAATACAATTTGCTCTATACTCATTTAAACAAAAAATTTTTGAAAAAGGCAGACTATCTCACATTTAAAGAATAAAACTGAGGACAGGACCAGCAGTTAGTGTAATGGCTATGTCGTTGAACTACCATGTAGTTGACTGCGGTTCGAGTCTCGGATCCGGTGGCGTAAACTCACGTGTGCCCAAGATTCTGAGAGGAGAATGGAGAAGGGATTGTGGTGTGGCCACCCCCCCCCCCCCCCAGGGGATGATTTCTCGCTTTCTCTCTCTCTGTCTCTGTCTTTCTGGTGAGCGCACACGCCCTACAGCAAAAACCTCTCAAAAAAAAAAAAAAAAAAAAAAAAAAAAAAAAAGAATAAAATTGAGGAAAATAAAGCAAATACTGAATAATAATAATAAATAAAACTTGTAAGTTAACTTATTAACTTTTGATGATCCACAGATAAACAGGAGAAAATACAGGTCATATCCAATTCTCATTATCCACAGGGGGAAAAAAATAATCCCTTAGAGACAACCGAGTTTCTGGCACTAAGCTTTAAGAGAAATTTTTGATGTCGGGTTCAGAAAAATACGGTTTAAATTTTCCTCAGTTATAATCCTAGATTTCTGAAATCTTCGGGATGGCCATATTAGATAAAGTCCTTCAAATCTCATGGGCACCTGACTTCCCCGCCTTCAGAGTCACTACACACATTAATCCCTCTGGCTGAAGGCCATATCACACATTTTTGGACTAAATTAACTTCCTAAATCTTTTAGGAATCAGCTTTACCTCCTGTGAAAAGTCTTCCCTGACTCCTGTAATTTCTACCTAAATGAGTCCACAGCCCTTCTATAATACCAACTCCCCGACAGTAAATGCACTGTACTGTAATTACAAATTTAATTCTTTCTCTCCACTTTACTCTTAACTCCTTAAGAGAACCTCGTTATCACCAACATCTATGCCAAGTGTGGCATGCAACAGGCCTGCAATCCTGGAAAATGTGTACAGGTTTCTGGTAGCCTAGCTAGATGAAAAAGACACAACTTAGAATATGCAAGCGATAAACTGAATGTCCTTCAAACAAGACTCCACTGATATTCTCTCAATCAGGATTCTGATTAGAATTGGCAAACAATTTATCTTTAAAGAGATCCTTTTAAAGGTTGTCCAAGAAAACACCTGTATGTTAAAATCCAGAGCCACCTACTCTTAACTCCAAAACTTAATTCCATTTTGGATGAATGAATGGGTCTGTCTCCAAGATTCGGGATGTTTCTTTTCTTTGTTTTTGCCACAGGCGAATGAGCTTGCTAGAGAGAGAGAAATAGACAGTGAGAAGGAAAGTGAGTGTCCCCAGGGGGGTACGGACACTCCTCTACTCTCCTCTCTGGATTTAGGCACTCACGTGCATATGCTTCTTGAGTGATTTTTTTTCAAGCCTCCAGGTCCAAGACTCAAATCACAGTTGTTAGATTTTCAAGCCTCCACATTCAAGACTCAAATCATGGTCGGTCATGTGGGTGTACAACAACCAAGCCACTATGCCCACCGCTGGCCTCACCAGATTTTGGTTTTACACAGAAAATTTAATGTTTTGCATTTAATCACACTAAACGTACTGATAAAATATTGTAGAATGGTCCTTAAAAATGGGTTGAAAAAATTATCTGGTCATTGGGACCAGCAGTTGGCGTAATGGCTATGTCACTTGTCTCCCATGTAATCGACCGTGGTTTGAGTCCTGAACCCGGTGGCTTAAACTCACACCAGGCACTTGTGCGTGCATACCCAAGATCACAAGAGAATGGAGGAGAGGGGATTGCAGTATGGCCATCCCACTGGGGAGTGATTTCTCGCTTTCTGTCTGTCTCTTTCTGGCAAGCGCATGAGCCCTACAGCAAAAACTTTTCAAAAAAAAAAAAAAAGTGGGACCAGCAGTTAGCATAATGGCTATGTTGCTGGACTCCCATGTAGTCAACCGTGGTTTGAGTCCTGGACCCAGTGGCTTAAACTCATGCCAGGTGCATGTGCATGCATGCCCAAGATCCCAAGAGGAGAAAGGAGGAGAAGGGATTGTGGTGTGGCCATCCCCAGGGGTGGGTGGTGGGGGGGTGATTTCTCGATTTCTGTCTCTGTCTTTCTGGAGAGCGCATGCGCCCTATAGCAAAAGTCTCTCAAATAAATAAATAAATAAATAACCTGGTCATCAAAATGGAAGGTCTAAGTAGCTCTTATCCTTTTTTATAATTTTTAAATGGTTTTTAACAAAATTATACAATATGATCCATACCTTTCTCTACTTACAATTTGCCTCATTTGACCAAGCCTAGTAAAGACTAGTTCTTAGGGTCACCATGCTTCTACCACTTACCTACCTTCTTTAATGTCTGAATGAATAAGAACGACTACGTCTTATTTAATCCATTATGACTTCCTACCACAAATTCTAATAAGCCTTTCAGAAAGGGCCTAAAACAGGGGATAACCACTCTCAGATCTGGAACGTGGTACTCCTGACAGACATTTACTGCAACAGAAATCACAGGATCTGTCCCCAAACAAGGGAACCTGGTCCCCCTCCCACTTAAAAAAATGTAAATATAATCTTTTCCTATACCTACCCAAAACCACTGTATTGCATACTTGCTGGCATTCAGTTCCAGGTTCTGTACCCCCCAAGCAGTGTTCACTAGATGGTTTTGTAATGTCATTTTATAGTCAATTTTACCAGATCTCTTCCAGGAAACAACTTTTTTTGGGGAGGGAGGAGGGTTTACTGTAGTTCTAACATATTTTGCCCCAAGTAGGTGACAATGACCACCTTTTTATCTTCTCCCACTTGCAATCAATCAAAAAATTCTGACACTTTAACTATCCCCTCTCCTCTTTTCACATTTCATACTCCTTCCCTTTTTAATCCTTGGCAGCTACAGTGATATACATGTAAGGTGTACACACTTGGATGTTTTCAAAACATCTAAAAACTTACTCCTCCACAAGAGAGTAACAGCAAGAAAATAAAAAATTAAGTCAAAACCAGCAATTGTAAACTGAAAATAGATGGAATTACATTACCTAAATTTGCAGAGTGGAACATACTAAAAACAAACAAACAAAAAAAACTATCCTTTGCCAACATACTTGAATGATCAGTTCTTTTTTAATTCTTTAAACCACTTAGAAGGATATAAAATGGCCAATGAAGGAAATTTTTTGTTTACAATTTCATTAAGCATTTAATGACTCTAGAAGGTGATATTTGTAATAGGCAAGTCTTAAATCTTATTTGCAAAGAAGTTGGATCTTTTGAGTTTTAGGAAAAGTCACTAGGAAAAAAACATACATTGTCTCTAAACATACTGCTACTGTAACTAAGAAAATGCAATTATCATGCACCTACCTATATAATCATTCTATAGTGTTTCATTCACTGAAAAAGTTGGAAAATATTTGCCAGTACATTCACTTTTTTTTTTCTTTTTTTGAGAGGTTTTTGCTATAGGGCGGGTGCGCTTGCCAGAAAGACAGAGACAGAAAGTGAGAAATCACCCCCCAGAGGGGATGGCCACGTGCAATCCCTTCTCCTCCATTCTCCTCTCGGTATCTTGGGCACACACGCACGCACACGCACCTGGCATGAGTCTAAGCCACCGGGTCCAGGACTTGAACTACCGTCGACTACATGGGAGTCCAGCGACACAGCCATTACGCTAACTGCTTATCCCGGTACATTCACTTTTTCAACGACAAAAACAATACATTTTCATTGAAAACTGTCTTTTCTGTATTGTCAAATGTAAAAATTACTATCAAAATACATACTTCCAGGGCCAGCAGGTGGCGTGGTTGTTGAGATGCTGGACTCCCACATGGCTGACCATGGTTCAAATCCCAGACCTGGCAGCTTAACTTTCTCTCTTTCTCTCTGGTGAACACATGTGCCCAATAGCAAGTAATAAATAAATAATTTTAAAAAAAATATGCACTTCTAAAGGTAAGGTTTGAGAAAACCTTTTCAACCACACAATCAGAAACACGTGAGAGACCGCTGACAGCTACACTGAAAGGCATAATTGAGACCTAGGCCAAGTGGGATTCCTAACACTACACCCCATAATTATCCTAACCCAATCATCACAAGTAGCACTGGACAGCTAACTAGAACCAACTCATTTACAAAGGGGCAGTCTATCCCTGGTGACCTCATGAACCGGAACATATTAAGCACTTTCTAGCAGGAAGTAGACTTCTAGAGCAGGAGTTTCTAGGAAGAGACTCAGCCATACTCGATCAGTTCCCACTTAACAAATTTAACGAAGAGAAGAATGAGGAAGTAAGACAACAGGGGCCAGCCAGAGTATTTCTAGGTCTTCCTAAAAACAGCAGGAAAAAAAAAAAAAAAAAAACTATGTAATTTCTACCCATTTAAAAGTGTGATTTTTATTATCATCACACCTGTTAGTAAATGGCCTCCAGCTGTGAATATGTTAGCCAAACCATACAAAATTCAAATGCTCAGATATTCATAAATTTTAAGAGTATTTAAAAATACAGAATACTTCTGTATCTGGGAAACCAGCAAGGTCTTTAAATCACGAAGTATGCAAAAGCTGAGTCCAGAAGACAAGCCCCATCCTCCACTTAAAATTGTCAATGTCTATAAAAGGGAGGTCAGGCTGGTCACGGAGAAGACTGGCTCTGAATGCCACACCTGGCCATATCTCTGATTATAATTGCTTTGCCAAGGAAAGTAGATACCTAGACAAATTATCTTTCAAAATCAGGAAAATTTAAAAACAAGAATGGAAGCTTTAAGAGGAAATATGTCCAAATATTAGTATGTGTTAAGACTCTGCACTACTTGGTATCTTATAAACTTTTAATGTCTAAGAAAATTTGGCCGAGTCAAAGTGACAGTGTTTTAAGACCTACTTAGATGTCAGTAACTAATTTAGGCTTTAAATTGAAATCTTAGTAAGTAGTGAAACACCTAAAAGAACTTTGTAGTCCAACAAATTAATTAAAGAATCCATGTTTTAAAATTAAAACCAATTTAAGTTAAAACATGTTTAAGTTTGTTAGTAGTGAAACTAACGAAGATAAACAGACTCGCGCAGGATTAAGAAAACTGAACTGAACCTTAACCGCCTAAGAACCAGGTTTCTGAACTGTAACCATTTTTTAGGATAGTGTAAACCTCTTCTGAGTACAAAAACTGCTCTCCAAAGGACACAATTCTACACAACTCCATTTCATCAAAAATTGGAAATTTAAAGTTATCCTTGCAATAAGAGAAATACCAACAATTATGACTGAGCACATGAAGTAAGATCATTTTAAAGAGATGAAAAGCCTAAGAATAAAAATTTAACCATTTAAAAAAACTCACTCCTGGCATTTTAAACAGGATTGCTAGCTCGAATTCCTCAACTCATCCTCCAATACTCCAGGTCACATGCTAAAGAGTCACCTATTAAACACGAATCTAAGCAGTAAACAAGCCTTTAAAATCCTGAGTTAACTCCTCTTTTTAACATTGTTTTCTTGACGTGCAATGCCTTTACAGGTATTACATTTCCCTAACGCGGTTAAACGCATTTTACTAATAAAGCCTTCGCCCCAAATCCTCGGACCAAAGAGTCCACCATCAGTTCTCCCGATAAGTAAAAATCTCAAGGCACTAGTCCTGACATGATCTGTGGGCAATACATTCCCCTCCCCAAAGTTGAAACTTACTGGGGTAAAAAGCTAAGGGAAGTTTTCTCTAGTCGCGCTAACTTTTACACACGTGCCCGGACATAAAACTTGAATTCATTTTCCTTAAATCTGACCCCATTCCGATGCGAAAACTGTTGCGACTATGGGAAGCCATAGCCTCTTATCTATGCTCTTTAACATGTTTCTGAGTATCGAAATCTGCTTCTGTAACAAAACACGCCGAGTCCTACTAATGGCCCCTACACCAGTCAAACGCAAGATACTGTTTCTTTCACACCCACGTCTGTCTGCTGCAAGCTTTCCCTGGACACACGGGCCCTCGCGAATCCCCACACTTGTTTTCATAAACCCACTCCTTCCTCTTCGCCCTCTGCCAACTCGCACGCTCCTCCGCTCCGGATCCGCCTGGCCTCTCCCCCACTTTCCCAACGCGAGAGCTGGGGCGGCCGTGTGCAGCCCCGGCTGGCGCCCCAGGCCCGCGGGGCGGCGGCGCGGGGGAGGCGGGGAAGCGGGAAAGCGGCGAGCGCGGCGCCCCCTCCCCCGCCCGGCGCACACCCCCTTCCGGCACCCCTCCCCCTGCATTGTGCGAGCGGCCCCAGGCCGCGGCCAGCCCCGGCGGCCCGCAGGCCCCGGCCGCCCTCCCGCAGGCGGTCTGCTCCCGTCGAGGCCGCCACACAAAGCCCAGGAGCCAGCCCCTGCGGCGCCAAGGGACGGGAGAGGGGCAAGCGCCGACTGACTTACGGGGCTGCTGCGGCCGCGCTGCCTCAGCCGGGGACACCGACCGTTGGGCACACGGCGGCGTCGCTCCTGGCCGTCCTCCCCTTCTCCGCCTTCGGTGGCGGCAGTGTCTTCTTTCTCCACCTACCTCCCTCCCCCCCCACCCCACCTCCTCCTACTCCTCCCCCTCCTCCTCCGAACCACCGAAGTACCGAGGGTGAGACACAGAGACTCACAACAACATGGCTGCCACCGCCGCCTCCCCTCCCCTCCCCCCGGCCCACCGGGCGCGCGCAATGCACTCCGGGAGAAAGGGGAGGGGGAGCGCTCACCGAGGCGCGGCTCCTCTCAGTGGCTCGCGTCTCCTCTCCCGCGCTCCCGGCGCGGGCCGGCGGGGCTCTGCGCGTGCGCACGCTCGGCGCTCCGGCGTGCTCGGCTGTCCTTCCGGCGTGCGCTCCCCCGCCCTCACCTTGCGGGCTCGCGGCTTGCTGGGGCCCTCTGCGGCTCGTGCTCCGCGGCTGGGCTCGGCCGCTGGCCCGGCGGGAGCGCGCCCCGGGCTCGGACGGCGCAGGCGTGCAGTTTCCAGGTGCTGCGTTTCCCTCACGGGTCCTGGACTTGCTAATTCGCAAACCCTCCACTGCTTCCCACGCAGCTCATTGTTCTCCCGCAACTGCCTGTGCGGGTGTGGGCACCCGCCCCCCACCGCGGGGTCCTCCTCGCACTTTGCTTCCGGGTGCTGGCGCCCACAAGAGCTGGGCATGTCCCGGGGCTTTAGCTTTCACTCTTTACTCCGCCCACCCCATAACGAGACGGTGGAGATGCATTGGGCGTAAAAAACTGCATCCTGTAAGTGGACTGTCACTGTCCTGATGGCTGCCCACTGGACACTGGGAGCCATCTCTCTGCAGCCTGCGGCCCTCGGTCCCCGACCAGGGTAAACACAAAAGAAACTTAGGTCGGTCTCCGTGTCCAGCCAGGTCCCCGATTCTTTCTCTTGGCTGTTGTTCACCGGCGGAGTGCATGCCCCTCTCCAGGTAACCCGCTAGTTGAAAATTCCAAGCTAGTCCTGGCTGGGCACCTGTGCAGAGTAGCGGTGATTCCAGGGTTCTTAATCCACTTGTGACCCTTCCAATCTCACAGATCCAATGGGGGAGAGGAAGGACACCGTGTCCAACTTGATGGTTTGCACAGCCCCTGGCCCTCCTGACATTTAAGTACTTAGTAAATATACAGGGTCTTTTTTTTTTTTTTTTTTTTTTGGAGAGGTTTTTCGCTATAGGGCGCGTGCGCTCGCCGGACAGACAGAGAGAGACATAGAGACAGAAAGTAAGAAATCACCCCCCAGGGGGGATGGTCACGCCGCAATCCCTTCTCCTCCATTCTCTCGGGATCTTGGGCACGCACGCACACGCGCCCGGCGTGAGTTGTAAGCCACCGGGTCCGAGACGCGAACCGCGGTCGACTACGTGGGAGTCCAGCGACGTAGCCATTACGCTAACTGCCGGTTCCCACATACAGGGTCTTGTAATTACTTGCTTAATCTGTTTCTTCCCTAAGCGACTGTAAGCTCCGTGAGGGTAGGGATTTGTGTTTTGTGCCACACAGTTATTCAACCCCAGGACCCATTGAACTCATGAACTCTTTGTGTCTGACATGGAACTCCATTTCAAGCCTTTATCTCAAGGCTAAATATCAGGTTCTAGATATTTCCATTTGAATACCCTTCCTGTACCAAACACATTAAAAACCGAAGTCACCTTTACACACACACACACACACACACACACACATACACACACGCTAATTCTTGAACTCTCCAAAGTTGGTAGTGCCACCACTATTCCTTTACCAAATGGCACCTCTGAGCCCTTGTCTTACCTCTCACTCCCCATGTAGATAAGCCAAGCCTTGCAGATTTTTACATCCTAAATATTCAGGAGATAGTCTTTGCCTCTCCACCAGTAGTCTTGCTTCCCAGGGCTGGACTTCTGTAGCAGACTCTTAATCAGTCTTCAGTTTTGCTCATTGTCATTTAAAATGCAAATCCAATTCCTGGCTCTCAGGCCTCTGCTACAACATACCATTGCATCACATCACCCACAGTGTTTCCCAAGTGTTCGGTAATAATAGATGTGCCTTAAAGAAATGTCCTATGATCAAGTAAGCATAGGACATATTAAGGTGTATATATTAATACGTAGTCTGCCTTCTTTTCCCCCCTCCATTGGGCTAATAACACCGGATAGTCTTTATGTACAGACCAGGTGAAAGTAGATTGATCAGAGCTCTCCCTCCAAATACGGCATTGAGGCTAGGAGGTCTCTATCTCTCTCTGGGATGCCTCTTGAGCCTAGGATCTCTTAGGCTAGCTGTCTCTCCAGGGAACCTGTAGAAAATAGTGGAATTGAGACAGATATGGAGAGTTCTGACAGTGTTTCTCTTCTGTTCTGTGCCTAACTAGCTGCCTCTACCCTTAAGGTATGAGACACAGGCTTAGATCCTTATAATAAATTCTGCTTTTTTGCTTAAGCTAGATGAAACATGTTTCTGTTACAACCAAGAGTCCTCATTAAAAATTGTGTGTATACTGTAGTTATTTATGTGGTGCTACACACTATGCAAGCACTAACGTACATAACATTGTGTCCTTTAGTGCCCACAGTATCTCTCTGAGCAGGGCCAGTTTCATGGGCTTGTGACCTACGTAGACACACAAGCCTCATGTTTAGAAGTGCTCTGCAATTGGTTTAATGCTCCATCGTCACCACCCAGAGTCTTTATGGCTTTTGGAAAAGACGGCTCTCATTTTTGAGAGCACCATGAATTATATAGCTTGTCCCAGCTATGAAGTATTTTTTCTTCTTGGCAGAAGGTTTCTTTACTGTCAGACTTCTTAGCATCTCTAAAATCAAAATAGGCATTGTAAATATTCAAGCGATGGACATAGTATATAATGTTTCCCAGCCAAATGTGACCCTGAAAGGCTCCCCCCCCACACACACATGGAAAATCCCTTCCTGGCTCTGTGCTCTGCAGGGCACAGATTAAAGTCCAGCCCTTTAGTGACACGACTCTGTGTCCCTCTCTTCTCCAGCTGGTGACACTGCACGGTGAGCAGTTTGTTGCTTCTGGGCCTTCACATATGCTTTGCAATCTGCTGTGCTCATTAAGCGCTTCTGACTATAATTGGCTTCTCTCTAGATTTACCTACGAGGAAAGAATGTTCTCCTCAGCTAATATAAATATCTGGTGTGTCTGGTAGTTAAGGTGGACATTGTAATTGACACTTCAACAGCCATTCTAATCACCTGGAAGCTTGTTAGAAATGCAGAATCTGGGCCCCATGCCAGCCCTACTGAATCAGAATCTGCATTTTAACAAGATTCCTGGGTGATTTCTGTACATGATAAAGTTTGAGACGCATTAGTAAGCCCATCACAATGATTCCATCCCGCTTGCTAGAAATTGGTTCTGTAATGGTGTGCCTTACTCATTTTGAGCCAGTGAGACACAAAAGAGGTGCCAGCTCAGAGCATCTGGGAGGGAAAAAAGCTCATCTTTCTCTCCTGGATATAAACAAGAAAACATACTACCAGAGTTCCTGCTGACAGGCGTCTCAGGACAGCAAGGGAAAGCAGACTGAGGCTACTAGTAGCCCATCCAGTATTCATTCTCCCCTTTCTTTAGTAACTGGCCGTGGTCTGGCTGTTCCTGTGGGTAGAAGGAAGCATAAAACAGAGTCCTCACTTTACAGCAACACACATTGCATCTTAGGAACATGTCTGCATTGCTTATTGAGTCAAGTGGTTCCCAGCCAGATCTGTGCATCGAAATCATCTGGGGAGCATTTAGAACACATCAATTCTCAAGCCCCACCCCCCCTCAGAGATTTTGATTTAATGGATCTGGGCTGAAGCCTGGACACTGGTAGTTTTTAAAAGCTCCTTAGTGGTTTTAATGTGTAGCCGTGATTGAGAACTACTAATTTAGACAGGTCACATCTTAGAGCATTATGCCATGTTAATAATCCCTAGGCAAATGCCTCCTTTCCACTGGGACTGTTTGTGAAACTTCTTGTAAACTCTTTTTTCTTTCTTTTTTTTTTTTTAAAGAATTATTTTATTTAACTTTATTTATTATTATTATCATTATTATTTTCCAGTTTGATCAGAGACACAGAGAGAGAGAGAGGAAGTGAGAAAGCAAGCCACCAGGTCTGAGACTTGAACCGTGGTCGGCCATGTGGGAGTCCAGCGCCTTTAACCACCATGCCACTTGCCGGCCCCAAACTCTTTTTTCTTTTTTAATATAACTTTCTTGTTTTTATAAAAAGTAATGTAAGTCCTTGATAAAAATTTTTAGAAATACAGAAAAGCTCAAATCATCCCAGTTTTAAGATCGCAGAAATACTAATATTTGCATCTGGTAAGCATCGTTATTACACGCATAAATACAGATGGAAGAATGGATAAACATATATAGAGTGACATGAACAAACAAGTTCCTTTGCACATGCAGAAATAGTGAATTCGTTCTGATTTGAGTCTAATGAAAACAAACTGAAAGAACTGCTTAGGTGCATTTTTCTTCATCATAAGAGATACTAATTTATAAAAGGTTCCTTAAAGGTTAAACAAAATTAAAGTCATTAATAGAGCAGAATAACTGTTCACATTGCCTGTTTCATTATTGGTCAGAATTGACCCTGCAATTAAAGATACATTAGCATTTTTTTTTTTTTTTTTTATTCATTCATTTAATTTGGCCAGAGAGAGAGAGAGGGAAAGTAAGAAAGCAAGCCACCAGGTCCGGGACTTGAACTGTGGATGGCCACCACGCCACCTTCTGGCCCCAATATTAGCATTCTTTTGGGACCAGCAGATGGCATAGCAGTTATGTTGCTGGACTCCCACATGGCTGATTGTGGTTCAATTCCCAGACCTGGTGGCTTGAAAATTATGCCAGGCACATGTGCGTGCATGCACATGATCCCAGGAAGAGAATGGAGGAAAATGGATTGTGGCCATATGGCCATCTTCCATAGGGGGTGATTTCTTGCTTTCCCTCTTACTGCCTCTCTCTCTCTCTCTCTCTCTCTCTCTCTCTTTCTCTCTCTCTCTCTCCAGTGAGCACACATGCCCTAAAGGCAAAAAATGCTGGGGGGGAAAAAAAAAAAAAAGCGGGGAGGGGGGAGCCAGCAGGTGACATGGTGGTTAAAGTGCTGTACACTCCCACATGGCTGACCACATTCGAGACCTGGACCTGATGATTTGCTTTCTCACTTTCTCTCTTGTCAAATTAAAATAAATGAATGAATAAATTAAATAATTCTAAAAAAAAAGATATACTAGTATTCTTTTACTGTCTGCTACCTCTTCTCTATATTTCCTAATAAGTACTTGCAGAAAATGTTACTCTCTTTTTGTGGAAAAAAAATATATATTTTTTTTCCTTGGGGGCCAGCAGGTAGCATTGTGGTTAAGGCACTGGATTTCTATATGGCAGATCACAGTTTGAGTCTCGGACCTAGTGGCTTATAAATCACACCATGCATGAGTGCCCAAAAATCCCAGGAGGAAAATGGAAAAGAAGGGATTGTGGTGTGGCCATACCTCCAAGGGATAATTTCTCACTTTCCCTCTCACTGTCTCTGTTTCTCTCCTGTGAACACATGTGCCTTATGGCAAAAACCTAAAAAACAACAACAACAACAACAACAAAAAACTTTTCCATGCTTTTATTATCAAATTTTCTAAATCTTATATTTTCATAAATAAGTCTCTTTTAGACAACATCGATAGCTCTTATTTTTTTAAACACATTATTGAGATATATTCATATACCATGCAATTTACCCATTTAACTTGTACCATTCAGTGCTTTTCAGTATACCCACAATTAAGTGCAACCACCACCACAGTCAATTTTAGAATATGTTTTTTCAAATAATTATTTTATTTAACTGTATTTTCTTTCTTTTTTTTTTTTTTTTCTTTTTCTTTTGACCAGCGAGGGACAAAGTGAGAGAGAGAGAGGGGGGCAAAGTAAGAAAGCAAGCCGCCAGGTCCAGGACTAGAACCACAGTAGGCCATATGGGAGTCCAGCACCCTTAACCATCATGCCACCTGCCGGCCCCAATTTTAGAATAGTTTTATTGCTTCAAAAAGAAACCACATGCAGTCCAACTTCATGGCTCAGCAGTAATGTGCTGCTCCAGAGAAACCAGATCCCACGTGAAAATTCAGGTTCTAATCACTGGTCTGATCCATGTGACACGTGCCAGCCTGCGTGTGTGTTTGGCCAGGAACCAATGGGCTGGAGGACTGGTGGAAGGGGAACACGGCATGACCAGGTCCTGTGGAGGGTGCTCTTCTCTTTTTCTCTCACATGTGTGTACACATGCTCTATCATGAATAAAGAGAAAACATTGTTTTAATTTCAAAAAGGAACCACATACTTAGGCTATCACTACGCTTCCCTCCATCCCCTAATTCTAACCAACAACGAATCTACTTTCTGTATAGATAATTTGCTTATTCTGAACATTTTATATAAATGGAATCGTGTGGTTTCATGTGACTCACTTTGACTTGGCTTAACATTTTAAAGGTACATCTATGTGGAAGTATATACTTCATTCCTTTTGATGGCCAATTTATATTCCATTTCATGGATGTGCCATGTTTTGTTTATCTGCTCATCAATTGACGGGCATTTGTCACCTTTTGTCCATCGTGAATAATGCTGTTATAAACATTCATGTACAAGTTTTTGTATGGAGTGTCTTAGGTTATGGTTTCTTTCAGACTGGGTTCTGTCTTTTGTGTGACCTGCTCCTTCTTTCTACCTATAGTATGTTTGCCCAATAGAAAGACCTCAAATTTTTTCCTTCTTACTCAAGGGTGGTTACTATGAGCAGACGGGGCATACTGGCTTTTCACTTTGAGCCAGGGGAAGCGAAATCTTTTTGATAATTTCCTCACTCATCTGGGACCAATATGTCTTTCCTTCAGAGCTGTGGTTTGAGTACTGGGTATAAAATGGGTGGAGCCACTTTTCTGTAGCCTGAAGAAACCATGGTTGGGGAGGGAAAGAACATAGTCTGTACTAAGTTGCATTCTTGCTGGAGGACCTACATTCTGATCATGCAATGAAGGTCCTTTTGAACATTCTTTGCCGAGGCTCATGCCACTTACTCATGGGTCCGTTCTCCCATGGCTTCACAAGAATGCCCTGGAAGATGGCAGCGTGCAAAGCCAACTACTTCGTTTCCTGGCTTATCGCATCATAGCAACCTGATGTGCTACTGCTATCTCATAAAACAGAGAAAGAGCCATGAACCAGCCCATGCATAGCTACCATAAGTCTGACCCTTCTCGTGAGGCAGCTGAGTTCGACATGGCCAACTGCACAGTTTGAGACCCAGACCCAGCAGCTTGAAAAACACACTGGATGCATGTGCATGCCTGCCCCAAATCCCGACAGGATGGAGAAATGGAGAAGGGATTGCAGTGTGACCATGTCTCATCGGGAGAGAGGTGCTTCCTCACTCTATCTGGCAATTAAAAAATTTATTTTTAATTATAAGAACATTGGCCTCATGCAAAATATTTAGAGACTACGAGCAAGAAAACTTACAGCCACCATAGCTTATCTGAGCTAGAACAACTATTGGAAACACAGAACATCTCCAATCCAGATCCCAGATCCTGATTTTTATTGATTCGTTTCCTGGCTTATCGCATCATATTCCATTTTATATTTCAAAGAATAATTTTTAAGAATTACTTATGGCCAGTATAATTCGGCTATAAAGAGGAATGAAGCATATGCTCCAATGTAGATGAGCCTTTCATTTTATTTGTTATTTTTAAATTTGACCAGAGAGAGACAGAGGGAGACAAAGAGAAAGTGAGAAAGCAAGCCTCCTGGTCTGAGATGTGGTCATCCATGTGGGAGTCCAGCATATTAACCACCAACCACCCGCCAGCCCCCAAACCCCAATTTCTTAAGGAATTCTATGTTTCTGTAGGTTTGGTTTATATTAAGTTCTCGTTTTCAAAATTATGAGGAAATTTCTTAGTGTGTGTAGTCTGATAAGTTTACTTAATGCTGAATAATGCCTTGCTCTTCAAGTGAAGCATACGTTCTCAAGTAGAGCATCTTGCCAAAGCTTTTCTTTTCGATCTCAAGCTATTCAATAGTTGCCACAGTTTCTATTATTCTGGTAGTATTCTAAGGAAGGATGTGGTTCATAAAGACCTGAACTCCACTCCCTTGCCCAAAAGCCTGTAAGGCCCCACCATTAGCTAAACCACAACTGCCTGTTGTTCTTCTACTGTAGACAATAAAAATCAGGATCTGGGATCTGGATTGGAGATGTTCTGTGTTTCCAATAGTTGTTCTAGCTCAGATAAGCTATGGTGGCTGTAAGTTTTCTTGCTCGTAGTCTCTAAATATTTTGCATGAGGCCAATGTTCTTATAATTAAAAATAAATTTTTTAATTGCCAGATAGAGTGAGGAAGCATCTCTCTCCCGATGAGGCATGGTCACACTGCAATCCCTTCTCCATTTCTCCATCCTGTCAGGATTTGGGGTAGGCATGCACATGCATCCAGTGTGTTTTTCAAGCTGCTGGGTCTGGGTCTCAAACTGTGCAGTTGGCCATGTCGAACTCAGCTGCCTTGAACACCACGCCATTGGCTGACCCACGATCATGTTTTAGGGCCCACTGAAGGAGAGGCCAACTGGTCTTAGAGAGTGATCCAGTGGCATTTTCCTGAGTATGAACATGCCTAGAGAGGATTCCATTCTCCCTGCTTGTTATGGTTCTTCAGGAAGAAAATGCTGGCTACTCCACACATGTCAGCATAGTAGAAAGTCAAGCTTTCCTTGACTTAAAATAGGAAAGGTAGGTCTTAGAGATAGGACGATCTATGACTTTGTCTAATGTCTGTAAGGCAAGGACAATACTGCCAAGAGACTCTGGAATATCTCAAGCATGCTACACTTCAATAATTCCCAGAAAATGACCTGCATCCCATTGGGGTGATTCTGAGCCTGTGACAAGTTGAGGCAGGGAGTCAAATTATGCTTAAGAAATTAAATTAAGAAATGAATTAAAAAATGAATCATTATTAGTTCATGTGTCAAGGAAAATCTACTGGTATCTTCTACTTTATAGACCACCAGGAATGGAGTGGGATTTTTTTGGTAGCTAAATTGTATCTCTCTCTCTGTCTCTCTCTCTCTCCCCCTACCTACCTACCTATCTATCTATCAATACCACCAAAAATAGTCTTACCATGCCATGGTCCCCCTCCCCCACCAGGCTTCTAGTCAGCCAGGATCACAGGAGCACCTGAGGGCACACCTGGCATGCTCAGATTGACCTGGTATCTGAACCTGGGGCTTCCCACATTGCTCTACTATCACCCAATGGAGCTGCACCTCTCATGCCATCACAGCTGGGCCAGGAATGGAAATTTTAAAAGTAGTTTATCATTAAACTAGGGACTCATTCATACAGGAAAATGGAAGACTTCCTGATTGTACAGCAGGCTTAGCTTCAGTGGTCATGGCCCCCTGTGTGCTGAGGGCAAGAATAGCTCTTCCTCAGAGCGTTTAGGACATCCCTCCCCATTACCAAAGTTGTCAGAGAAAGCTGATTCTGGAGAACTACACATCATGGCAAAGAAAATAGAAGTACCCCATCATGTTGCCTTCTTGGGTCAAAAGTAGAGCTGACTTCAGCATTATATGGAGGTTGTTACAGAAAAACAAATCATCTTTGAAATACAAATATTAGCAAAAATTAAGAATTTTCAACCAAATATTTTGAAACAATAATTGCTTTGAAACAACAAGCAAACATCTCAGAGGAAATGCCATCATGTCAGACAACCTCAGTGTGGTACCTGCCAAGGAGGACCTGGAGGAAGACTTAGATGAAGAAACCTAAGAAGAAAATACTCTTGGCTCTTTAAGTTATGGATTTTCACCAGCTTCTAAGTAAGAAACTGGAGTTTAAGACCAAAATGCACAGCATTTATCATTCTTTTGTCTATGAGAATTTAGAGTAAACCAATTGTAGTTTTCATTCCAATTGGTTCTCAAACCAGCCGTGGGCTCCCCATACACAAAGTCCCAAATAAAATATCAAAGTTTTGCCGTAGAAGATATTAGAGATGGATGAGTCCTACTGAATGATTCATGTCAAAAGTCTACATCAAAAGTCTAGTACCTACATCATTGGTCAAAACAAGATGAGTTCTGTACTTTCCAGGCTGCTATTTTAACAAGATTTTGTCTGTGTATACTGTATAGTACATGCATATCTCAACACATACCTACAGTGTCACCCTCTATATATGCAATGCACTCATCTGCATTTGCACACGCATGCCTACCATCATTGTCATGATCCTCATTGTGCCCCTTTTGAACTTTACATCCCCATCAGCATGCACATCTGCAGAGTCATCAGCTTTAAGGAACTCTGATCACTGTGCCCAAGTCATTAGCATGCCCTTTTCTTGATTCTTGATTTTTATTTTCTTTTCAGCGAAATACAGGATCCTGGGCCAGCCTCATAGCATTGCAATTAAGCCCTCGGCACAGGGAATTGGGTCCCACATGGCCAACTGTGGTTAAAAATCTGGTTCCAGTGGCTTGAAAAACATGCCAGGCACATGTGCATGCATGCCCCAAGTCTTAATGGGGTTGAGAAATGGAGAAAAAAGGATTGCAGCATGACCAAACCCTATTGAGAGGTGCCTTCTCTCTGGTGAGCACATGCACCCTCTGACAAAGAAAAAAAATACAAGCTCTGAAGGTTGAAAGCATTTCTTTGTGGTAACTTCATTCTTCCTATTTGCTTGGATCTGTCATCTCAGGAGTTATCCTTGACTTTTATCTTTTTTTAACATCTTGTTTTCAATCCACCAGAAAATCCTGTTGGCTCTGCCTTTGAAATATAATATCCAGGTTCCATCCATTTCCTACTAATTTTGCCACAACCATCATGGTCTAAGCTACCATCATCCCTCAACTGGATTAATGCAAAGCCTCCTGTCTCCCTTCTCCCGAGTTTGTTTAGTCTGTACCCAGACAGTTTGTCCCTTTTCTAACTCAAGTCAGATCATGTCACTTCTCTGCCCAGAATCCTGCAGTAGCTCTTCATGTCACCTGGAATCAATCCAACATCCCTACCATGGTTTCATTATTTGGCTCTTTGTTATCTCTCAAACATCATACCCCTTTCATGCTCACTCAAGCCGCACTAGATGCTTTGCTATTCCTCAAATATACCTGACATTCTTGCTTTGGAGTCTTTATGCTTTTCATTCCTCAGCCTGGACCATTTCTCTCAGATATACACACAGCTCACTTCCTTTAGGTTTCTGCTCAAGCTCACTGTATCAGGAATACCTTTTCTACATACTCTTCCTCAGACAACGCATACACATTCATCTCCTTCCCAGTCACTCTATATCCCCCATTCCAACTTTTTTTCTTAGTACTTTTCACCAGCAGAAATACTATTATTATTATTATTACATATTGTCTGCTTCCTACACTAGAGTGTAAGCCCCATGAGAGCAGAGACTGTTCTATTGACTGCTGTGCCCTATCCCTTAGCACAGTGCACCATATGGAGTAAGTGCTTATAAAATATGTGTGGAATGAATGAATGAACTCATCATGGGAAGGTGTCTTTTCACGCTTGCTTCAGCATCTCTGGAAGCATAGCATTGACAGGCATTTCCTCCAACCCTTTGAGGACACACGCCTTGTGCACAGAGCTCTCTACCTCTGCTTCTGTTCTCACCACCAGGAACTACGCTGGATCAGAGAGGTCAAGCTGTAGAAGAGATGACGCTGTGTGGTGTTGTTTTGAGAGATGATGCTGTGAAGATGCTGTTTTGAGGAGTGCGTGCCCCGTGAAATGAAGTAACCCAAACCAGTCAGACAGGAGTGAGGGCAGGATTCCAGCCAGATTAGCCATGAATCTAGCAGCTACCAGTTAGTTGACAGGCCTTACTTTCAGAGCCCTCCATTCACTTTACTAACATTTACTGAGCACGACTACATGTCAAGAATCATTTTAGGCCCAAGAGAGCTACGCTAGAAGCTGAAGTTTCCTGGG
Source organism: Tupaia tana (assembly GCA_026018925.1). Taxonomy (NCBI): domain Eukaryota; kingdom Metazoa; phylum Chordata; class Mammalia; order Scandentia; family Tupaiidae; genus Tupaia; species Tupaia tana. The sequence continues at coordinate 212,942,383 of JAKSZU010000003.1, read as the reverse complement.
ATATTGACTACAGGGGACCCAGGGAGGGCCAATGATTGGCTTAGGAGAGTGATCAGATGCCCTTGAGTTACAAGTCTTCCCTTTTACTCCCTGGAGGAGGCAGCTACCTCTCTGTGTCCAACAGAGATTGGTGCTCCCTGAGTCCCAAGGCTGCTGATGACTCAAAAAGACCCTGCCAGCTCCTGGAGGTTGCCACCACTGCTCCTCACCATAGGGACTGCTATCCCCACCCCTTGACTGCTGCCAACGTGCTGATGGCTGATGGTGTCCTTACCACCTGCTGCCTGTGCTCTGCACCCAGAGCTCCACCTGCTGATGGGTCCCCTAGAGCCTGCCCATGGCACTTGCTTGTGGCTCGCTAGGACCAAGGGAGAGGACAATGCCAAGTGGGAAAGCAGAAGATTTGTTTCTTTAGAGCAGGGTATTTTGGGGGTGCTGGCCAGGGCTGTAGTTGGAGAGAGCTGTAGTTGGGGAGGTCTCCATTAGAGACAGGTGAGAGTCAAATGGTAAGTTGGCAGTTTGAAACGGAGCTCAGACCCTGAAACTAGAGCCAGGGGCTGACACCTGGGCCAGTCGCTCACTAGCAGTACTGTAGGCCCAAGGCCTATAGGCACAGGAAATCCACAGAAAGTTCAGGAAAGTTGTGACTACCCTGAAGTCTTGTTGGCTGGCCTAATCCATCCACCTTAGATTCAGGGACCACAGGGCCAGCTCTGATTTCCTGTAGGACTCTGGGAATGGCTGGTCTTGTGAGATGGCTGTCATCTCTTTGGCAACTAAAAGGGGGTGACATCACCTTAAATTCTTGCGTGTGCATCTGAAACAGCTGGGCGAGGCTAAGGAGCACCCCAAGGCTGCCATGATCTAGTTCCTAGAATTTGTCTACTCCCTGCTGGCTCATGCAACCCATTCCGAGTTCTAGTAATGAGCAGCCCAGTGGGGCTAGGGTTGACCTCACAAATGAAATGATGGGACTCTTTCCAGTCACCTCTAGAGGTTCTTCCGGCACTGTTCTTCTCTGACTCAGAGGAGAGATGTATCTTATGGGCTTCCAGACCAAGTTTCTGTGTAAGAACCCCCAGAGCTGGGAGGACAGCACCTGGTATTTTCAGGACATATTTGTCCCTGGCACTTTGAAGAGAACCCAGACCAGCTGCAAGGCTGGCCAGAGGTTGGCAGTTGCAGAGTCCAGCTGTCAGGGACATGACAGAACACCTGTTCCCCACACAGAAAAACTGAGTGGTAATGAGAGTATCACGTTAGGGCTGCATAAGTTCTTGGGTGGCTCAAAATAGGGAAAGGAGAAAAAAAAAAATAGGGAAAAGAGGAGCTATTGATCTGGCCTTGCACCCAGAAAGAGAGGGGAGGGAGGTAGCTGAGGACCTCATTATTATTAAAAATTAGGGATTTTTGTATGTTTGAGAGACTTTTTTTTTAAGTCAATTTTTTTTAAAAAATTCATTTATTTGTTCCATGAGTGAAAGAAAGAGAGAGAAATAGAGAACCCTGGACAGACTGTTGCCACAGTGATGCACCGCCAGCTTCAGCCAGTCTGGATCATAGGACAAGGGCCCCTGCATGCTCAGGGAAGTCTCCAGACGTGAACCCAAGCCCTCCCACGGAGTGCTATCCGGCCGAGTGGCACATTTTACCATGGTGCTGCCCTCCAGTCGCGGGTTGCTGAGGTCTGGGTGTCTGGGTGACACGGCAGGGTTGTCCCAATGCTGAGGCTGTCAACTATTTCACAAAATCAGGAAAATTTCTGCCTGGAGCCCAGCACCTCCAGCGCCTTCTGTCGGCAGCTTTGAAAACAAGGGAGACGGCATTTTGGGGACAGGCATCTGCTTTTTCACGAGGGGTACTGTCCCTGGAGGTGGGACGGGGAACTCTCGCTGCTGCAGGGTTGTGAGTGGACGGTGACAGAGACGCAGGAGCAGAAGGTACAAAGGTGAGCGGGGCTGGCCTGTCGCTGACACCCACGGGATACCTCCTGAGGACTCCCCACAATGCTTGGTGGAAATGTGCAGGGCCCTGGAGTCCAGAGTGAGCAGAGTGGGGATAAGACGAGCAACTCTGGCTTATGGATGCCATGTAATATTCTGCTTGGGTTTGCCACGTGGGAGAAGAGCTGCAGGAGGACAGTGTGAAGCGGACAGAGCTCTCCCAGTCCAAGAAAACTCTGAGGCCTCAGGGCAGCTGCTTCCTTCCCCTTCCTCACTATTTTCTTGGCAGTTCTAAGCTCTCCAACCCTCTCCCTACCTGCTTTTTCAGGGCCAGGCTCTGCTGACTGATGGAGCCAACCTCCCTCGTTGCCCCATCTTCCCTGGATTTATGGGCCCTAGAAGGTTTCTGAGGGCCAGCCCTACAGTGCATGGGTAAGCCCTATGCATCGGGAGCTGGATTTCACATGGATGACTGTGGTTAGAATTCTGGTCCCAGGGGACCAGCAGTTAGCGTAATGGCCACGTCGCTGGACTCCCACGTAGTCGACTGCGGTTCGTGTCCCGGACCCGGTGTCTTAAAACTCACGCCGGAGCACGTGTGCGTGCGTGCCCAAGATCCCGAGAGGAGAATGAAGGAGAAGGGATTGCGACGTGGCCATCCCCCCTGGGGGGTGATTTCTTGCTTTCTGTCTCTCTGTATCTCTCTGTCTGGCAAGCGGAAAACCTCTCCAAAAAAAGAAAAAAAAAAAAAAAAGAATTCTGGTCCCAGTGGCTTAAAAAACATGCTGGGCATGCATGTGTGTGTGTGCCAGAACCCTGATGGAAAGGAGAGACGGGGAGAAGGTTGCAGTGTGACCATACCCCTTCAAGGGTGTTTCAAGGGTGTTTCTCTCTCTCCCTCTCATATGTGTGAATGTACATGCCTGTGGCAATTAAAAAAAAAAAAAAACAAAAAACTGGGCCAGCCAGTCACATGGTGGTTGAGGTGGCTGGATCCCATATAGTAACTGTGCTGTTTAAGTCCTGGATCCAGGGGCTTGAAAAAACATACTAGCCACATGTGCGTGTCTGCCCAACATCTCCAAAGGATGGAGAAACAGAGAGAAAGGATTGTGGCGTGACCATTCCGCATGGAGGGGGTACTTTCTTATCTTCCTTCTTCCTCTCTCTCTCTCTCTCTCTCTCTCTCTCTCTCTCTCTCTCTATATATATATATATATATATATATATATATATATAATATACACACATATATATATATTATATATACATATCTGTCATCTGTCTCTCTGCCCCTCCCCAGTGTGTACATGCATCCTCTGGCAAAAATTTGAAGCAAAACAAAGCCAGAAGAATGAAAGAAAATTAAAAACAAAAAAGAAGACTTCCAAGTCTTTGATCTCCCTGGGGTGTAGGTTGTTTATGTGCTAAGAAATTCTCATCTGGAGGGTCTTAGAAATGGCCAGTTTCTTACCCCAGACACCAGATCCGTTTCTTTTTCTGTTGCCTTCATTTCTGTTGCCTTCTCATTTCCCATCTACTCTCCTCTTCCCCATCCTTGCTACCCTCTCTCCGCTACATCCATGCACTAAAAAACGCACAGGTGCTGCTCTGAGCGGGCCGAGGCCACTTCAGCTATAGCTTCTGTCTAGCAGGCATCTGTGAAGGTTTAGATAAGGAAAGGTGCATTGGGAAGCTGTGCTCTAAAACGCCATAGGGCACTTTATCCATTTGTAAAGCCCCTCCTTTTTCTTTTCTTTAATTGGTGAAGGGCACATATGCTTATGAGAGAGAGAGAGAGACAGAGACAGAGAGAGAGAGAGAGAGAAAAGCAGCCATGACAGGGCTTGGTCATACCACACTCTTTTTCTTCCATTTCTCCTTTCTCTCAGAATTTCAGCACTCATGCACATGCACCCAACATGCTTTTTAAGCCAACTGGGGCTGGGATTCAAACCATGGTGGGCCATATGGGCTCTGGCTCCCAATACATAACACTTAACCACTGCACTATGCGGCAGGCCATGAAAAGCCCCTTCTTAATATGAGTAACAAAGAACCAGACGTAACTGTTCATCATGGTGCTGTGCTAATGCCTACCTGGGGCAGTTTCTCATTGGCTTTGCCACATTGGATGTCACCACCTGAATCACAGTTAGAAGCTGAGGTCACTGAACTCACTTGACTCCATAAGACTCTAGGTCCCTTCAAGTTTGACTCACACAAATTAGAAGGGTTCTCTGGCTAAAAATCTCTTTTGTACAAAAAATAATGTTTTCGTTTATTTGGGATGAATGAAAAATACTAAAATAACTCACACAGTATACTAGCAATCAATTAAACAATGACAGCAAATTCTATACAGTTGTGCTATCCAATGTGATAGCCGCTAGCCTTTTTAAATATTTCGATTCACTAAAATTAAATACAATTTAAAAAGTGATTCCTTAGGTGCACGAGCTATATTTTGTGTGTTCAATAGCCACAGGTAGTTAGTGCTCTAGAATGAGTATAGATAGAAAACAGTTCTGTCTGAAGTTTAGAAGCAGTTCTGCTATCACAGTAAATTTTTAAAAAATTATCAGCACATATGTGTACCAGAGAGAAACAGAGAGAAGGAGAGGCAAAAAGGGCTCCCCAATGGGGGACACTGCAATCCCTTCTCCATCCCTCCATCCTATTGACATCGGAGGCATGCATGCACATAAGCCTGGCATGTTTTTCACGCTGCTGGGGCTGGAATCCGAACCCTGCTTGGCCATGTGGGATCCAGCTCCCTTAGCTACTAGGCTAAAAGGTCAGACTCATGGTAAGTCCCATTGTAGCGTTCTGCAGTATTATTCTGCCATTAAATCTAATTTCTTCATAGAATGGAATTGGTGAAACTTTGATCTGTGTGTGGCTGATGAAAACATTTCTCTCCTGTTCCTGTCTACAGCCTCCTCATCCCTCATTCTGTGGGTTTTTCATCTGTGTTCCTCATCTATGCTGTCTGACTTGGAATAAGCACTTCTTGATATCTTCTCCAATGTGCCCATGACAAAGAATTCTGTCTCTCTATCTAAATTGCTTGGAATTTCTACATGTTAAGTACAGAATCCTCTTCAACTAGTTCTTTATCAATGGGCCTAGGGAGTGAGTACTAGGAGCTGGCACTAAAATCTTTCCGTTTTGGAACATGGCTGAATTATCCCAGGAACATTGTCCCTGCATTTACGGAGTCGATTTAACTGACAATGAGGTACCGGGAAGCTGAGGATGCCAGTACCCGTGTCTTGAAAATGGCCTGCTTGTCTTCAGGTTCAGATGCCACTGTCGCTGGGGCTACACTTTTAAATATTTTATCTTTATAACACACTTTCATATTCCATAAGACCAATCCATTCCTACACTTTTACTTAAAAGTTGTCCTGGACATTCATATTTGTTTGATTGTTTACCACATGAAATTTAGAAGCAGCATGTCTAACTAATTACAAAAAATTAATTAATCTTTCTAACTAAGACCATAGTTTAGCTTTCCATGTGTTCCAGTTTTTTTTCCTTCTGTCTCCATCAGAAGAATTTAACAACTTTTAGAGTGTATCTTGCTCATTCAAGTTTCATTTGCATTCCTATAATTATTAAAACGGAGTTTTGATTTTGTTTTTTCCTGATTCAGAATCAAATCCAAGATCGTCCACTGCATTTAATTGTCATATCTCTTTTTTAATCTGGACCGGTTCCTCAGCCTTTCATTTTTGTTTCCTGACCTTGGCATTTTTAAATAGCACAGGGCAGTTATTTATTTTATTTATTGATTTTTTTAAATAGGTTTTTGCCTTAGGATGCATGCGATTGCTAGAGAAAGAGAGACAGAGACAGTGAGAGGAAAAGTGAGACATCACCCTCCAGAGGGTATGGTCACGCCACAATCCCTTTTCCTCCATTCTCCTGGGTTCTTGGGCATGCATGCACACATACCCAGCATGATTTTCAAGTCCCGAGGTCTGGGACTTGAACCGTGTTTGACCGTGTGAAAGTCCAGTCACATAACCGTTATGCCATCTGCTGGCCCCAGGCCAGTTATTTCCTAAAAACGACCCTTAATTTGGGTTTATCTGACATCTCCTCATGCTTAGACTCAGTTCATGCCATTTTGGCAGGATCGGCACAGAAGTCGTGCTTTGTCCTCAGTGCTTTATCTTCCCTTAGGTTTTTGCTATAAAGTGCGTGCGCTTGCCAGAGAGAGACAGAGAGAGGGGAAAGTGAGAAATCACCTCCTATGGATGGCCATGCCACAATCCCTTCTTCTCTATTTTCCTCTTGGGATTTTAGGCATACATGTACATGCTCCTGGTGGGATTTTTCAGGCTACTGGGTGCGGGACTCAAACCGTAGTTGGCCATGTGGGAGTCCAGTGTCTTAACCATCATACTACCTGCTGGCCCTGGAGCATCGTTTTTTTGTATTTTATTTTAATTTTATTTTTTTAGAGGTTTTTGCTATAGGGCGCGTGCACTCGCCAGACAGACAGAGAGAGACAGAGAGACAGAAAGCAAGAAATCACCCCCCAGGGGGCATGGTCACGCTGCAATCCCTTCTCCTCCATTCTCCTCTCGGGATCCTGGGCACGCACGCACACGCGCCCGGCGTGAGTTTAAGCCACCGGGTCCGTGACTTGAACCATAGTCGACTACGTGGGAGTCGAGTGACATAGCCATTATGCTAACTGCTGGTCCCCTTTTTATGTATTTTAATTAACCATCCATTTTCCCCCTTATTTTATGAATTGCCTGTTTATAACTCACTGCCAATGCTTTGCTTGGGCTAGTTTTTCCCTTTTGTATTCATGTATAAATGTTACATAATCTGGATACTAATTTGTTGTTAGTTATATGAATTGAAAATTTCTTCTAGCTGTGACTTATGGCTTTAATGATGGCATTTGATTTTTTTTTTTTTTTTTTTTGCTATACGGTGTGTGTGCTTGCCAGAAAGACAGAAAGAGACGGAGAGACAAAAAGCGAGAAATCAGCCCCCAGGGGGGATGGCCACGCCATAATCCCTTCTCCATTCTCCTCTCAGGATCTTGGGTATGCACGCACACGCAACCGGCGTGAATTTTAAGTCACCAGGTCTGGGACTCGAACCGCAGTTGACTACATGGGAGTCCAGCGACATAGCCATTATGCCAACTGCTGGTCCCATGGCATTTGATTTTTAAAGCTTTAATTTTAAAATATAATAGTATTTATCTTTTCTATTATGGGTAATACTTTTTTGGTCCTTTTAAAAAGATATTTTCCTAAATTAAGGTTAGAAGATAAGTTTCTATGCTTTTTTCTTAATATATTAAACTTCAGTGTTTTTGTTTGTTTGTTTGTTTTCTAAGTTTTTGTCATAGGTTGCATGTGCTCACAAGAGACAGTGAGAGGGAAAATGAGAAATCACCCTGCTGGGGGATGGCCACATGCAATCTCCTCTCTTTTTCTCCTGGGATTTTAGGCACGCACACACACGTGCCCAGTGTGGTTTTCAAGCCGGTGAGTCTGGGACTTGAACTGTGGTTGGCCATGTGGGCATCCACCAGCTTAACCACATCTCCACCTGCTGGCCCCAAACTTCAATGTTTCATATTTAGGGTTTTAATTCATGTAGTATTGATGTTTGCCCATGTTGTGAAGTAGGGTTAAATGTTACTTTATTTTCCAGCATGGTTATTAAAAAGATACTGCATAAGTTTCCACAAATCTTCCTGATGCGCTCCTTTGTTTTCCTTCTTTCCTCATACCAACATCACATTGTTTTAATTTTTATGGCTTAAAGTCTTGACGTCTGGTTGAGACTGCTCATCTTGTTCTTTGTGTCCCTAAATTTTCTTCAGCTAAAATTGCATTGGGTTATAGATCAATTTGGGGGAAACAACATCTTTTTACTATTGAGGCTATCTTTCTCCATTTACGTAAGGTCTGAATATTTTTAAATTATGTCAATTTATCTGTGATGGTCACGAAAATATCTTTATATTAAAGTAGTAAATTCTTTTTTGAGAGGTTTCTGCTATAGAGTGTGTGTGCTCGCCAGAAAGACAGAGAAACAGAGAGACAGAAAGTGAGAAATCACCCCCCAGGGGGGATGGCCACGCCGCAATCCCTTCTTTGCCATTCTCCTCTCGGGATCTTGGGCACGCATGCACATGCACCCGGCGTGAGTTTAAGTCACCGGGTCCGGGACTTGAACCATGGTCGACTACATGGGAGTCCAGTGACATAGCCATTATGCTAACTGCTGGTCCCTAAAGTAGTAATTTCTAGGTCTCTTATTTTTTATTTCTATGATAAAATGGTGTGGTAGGGTACATTATTGCTTCTAATTCTTTATCCTTCTTCCTATCTGCACCTTTTATTTTGCTTTATTTTATTTTGGCAGAGGACACATGCACTTGCCAGAGACAGAGAGGGAGAAGGAGAAAGCAACCCCTAATGTGGCATGGTCATGCCACAATCTCCTCTCCCTTGTTTCTCCATCCTGTTGGGATTTTGGGCACGAGCACCTGGTTTCTCAAGCCACCGGTCTGAGACTCAAATTACGTGGCTGACCAAGTGAGATCTGGCTCCCTTAACCACTAGGCCAGGGCCAGCCTTGCACCTTTTTGAACCATGTGAATTTGCAGTGCTTCACAAAGAAGGAGTAAAATCCACCCTTAGTCCTGAAGTTGCACTTGGCCCTATGGTTTGCTTTGGACTGTGGCATTTGGGTGGCAGAGCCTACCTGCTAGCCTGAGACTTTCTCATCTGTACACATAGAATTTTAATTTATAGAAGTGACTGCCAGCATGTGAAGGCCAATGCCTCTGAAAGAGGAGGCATTCATTATGTACAGTAATAAACCTGCCACCACTCTCTAATCAAATGGGCTTTGCAGGGCCCTGCTTCTTCACATCCTAATTGGGATTCAACGTGTAAAGGTATCTGATTGGAAAACCTAGGCTGTGTGTCCAGACCCAAGTTGCAAGAAGGTCTGGGAAATTTATTTTTCTTTTATAGTGGGCTATACGTTTTGCTTATTAAGGTGAAGAACTCAAATATAAAAAGGAATTCAAATGCTGGACTGTCAAAAATAGTGACATGGTTGATATTTTTCTTTTCTTTTTCTCTTTTCCTTTCTTTTATTTTAAATTTTTTTTGCCATGGGGCTTGTGTGCTTGCCAGAGAGAGACAGAGAGAGGGAAAGAGAGAAATCACCTGTCTCCTTTATGATTTTGGTTCATGATTTTGGGCATGCATGCACACGTGTCCAGTGGTGTTTTTTTTTTTTTTTTTTCCAAGAGATTTTTTGGTATAGGGTGCATGCACTCACCAGAGAGACAGAAAGTGAGAAATCACCCCCTGAGTAGATGGGCATTCTGCTGTTAAGCCACTGGATCTGGGACTCAAACTACAGTCCACTATGTGAGAGTCCAGCAATGTAACCATTATGCCATCTGCTGGTCCCAATGCCTAGTGGTTTTTTTTTTTTTTAAACTTTTAAAATTTTAAGTTCTTTTATACACTAAATCACATTATTTAGCTTGTAAAGTGAATATTCCAACATCTGGGTCTGGGACTTGGAGGCAGTTGGCCATGTGGGATTCAGAGCCTTAACCACTGCGCCACCTGCTGGCGTATCTTTTCTAAAGAGACTTTGTTATGGTTTTGTTCTGTTTTGTTTTCCTCTGGCATTGTCTATGGAGTGTTTTGAGATGAATGACTGTATCATTTAATATATGAGTTGCTGTATGGTGATGGCAAACCAAATCCTAAACTTTCAGAGAAGAACAGAAATCATATAAAGATCTTGGACTCAGCTGAATATGGTAACTGAATATTATCTTTAGCTGTTTCCTTTTTTGGAATTGGATAAGTGTATCCGCTAGCTTTTGCTGTACAATATATTACAGTACCTGTGGTAGTTTTAACAGTAATTATTAATTAGTCAATGATTTGGGGGTCAACAATTCGGCCTGGGCCCAGCGGACGATTCCTCTGATCCTGTCTGGCCTCGCTGTTGGGACTGGCTTGCTCAAGCTTCTGTGGCCTTGCTCCAGCTACTGAGGCTTCCCGCTGATGGCCTCACATCTCTGGCTCTTGGCAGGGCAGACCAGGGTAATTGGGTCATGTGTGTCTCATCAACCAGTGCATTCATCTTGCTCATTCATATGGATGATATTGAGGTTCCAAGTGAAGCAAGAAAGGGTTAATTTCCATGTGCAAGCACTTTTGAAGTCTGGTCTTGCTTCAAGTTTGCTGTTGTCACATGAACTGGCATGAGACCCAGGCTAGCATGGAAGGGGACAATGGTATGAAAGCTTGAGTGTTGGTTGTTAAATTTCCAGGAATTTTGCAAGCTAGTTGTTGAATTGCTAGTAGTTTGAAATGAACTATGGTGGAAGTATTTACACCACAGAAATGGACAAATATTACAAACCAGAGCTATTTTCTTTTCTTTTTATATTTTAGAATGAGTTTACCAGCATACCACTGGGGCTATCTTACCATATGGGTACACTCAGAGGAATTATTACAGCTGTTTCTGAAATAACCTATTATAGTGAATGTGGTCTTTATTGAATTTAAGAGTCATCATTTTTGAGCAAAATCATAATTGGAATTGTGTGTATGCAAAGATAAGGTGGTATGTGTATGAGCAGTCAAGAGACACAAAATTGAGGTCATTTACCCTTTTTAAAATTTTTTTCTTTTTTGCTATAGGGCACATGCACTTGCCCGAGAGAGACAGAAAAGGAGAAATAGTGAAAAATCACCCCCTAGGGGGATGGCCACACCACAGTCCCTTCTCTTTTATTCTTTTCTTGGGATTTTGGGCACACACCCAGTGTGTTTTTCAAGTCACCAGGTCCAGGACTCAAACCACACAGCCATGTGGGATCCAGAGCCTTAATCACCACACCACCTGCTAGCCCCAATTTACTTCTTCTTCTTCCAATTTACTTCTTCCTTTTCCTCCTCTCTCTTCTCTTCTTTTAAGCATCCGTTAATCCTTTCTGGTAACGGGCTTTGCTTGAACCAAGCTAAGCTACTCTCATGACGGAGTGACCCATGCAAAGGACAAATACAGAAACTGAAGTAATGCAAATGAATTTATTCCTGGGATTTTTTTTTTTTCAGACTAAATTTGGAAGTACAAAGCTCCTCTCCTGTCTTTTTACAAACTGTGATGGTATGAGCTGAGAGCTGCCAACAGTCATAATTGCACTTTTGAGGGGACAGCCAGACTAAGACGAAAAAGCTGACATATAGAAATTTGCATAAAAGAGAGACAGGAAGAGAAGAGAGATGGGGGAGGGGCATATATGCGTGAGAGAGACAGAGGAAAAGAGGGGTCTATTCTAATCTTCCTTGCTACTTGGTTGCGATCTGCTACCGTGTGTGTGTGTGTGTGTGTGTGTGTGTGTGTGTATCCTAAAATAGAATGACTTAACAGTTTCTGCCACTTGCAACCAAATAGTCCTGGCTAGTACACCAACACAAGGATCTTGCTGAAGAGGTAAAGAAACTAGGACAAGAAATGAGTGAGCATGGCTGTGCAGACACCAGATTCTGGTTCACGGTGAAGTGCTCATTTATAGGAGATGAATTAAACAAGGGAGGGTATTAGTAATGTCCTATGAAGAGTCCCTTCTTGAGCATTATATCTCTTCTCTACCCTCCCCTAATTCCTTGTTACAGATAAGGAAGTGACTCTAGACAGTTTAAGTAGAGTGAGACTTATTACAGGGAGTTAGGTGATGGCAAAATTGTTGCAAGGGCTAGGAAGGAGACTCCAGACCAAGTTTCCAAGAAGGGCTCACTATACCACCACCACAGAATCAGCCTCCCAAGGCAAACATGATCCGGGTCCAGGTGCTGACTGGAGCTATACCACCTCAACTACAGTCCATGATGTTAACAAGCTGCATGCCCCAGACTGGCCCTATAACCTAGTGGTTAAGGGAGCTGGATCCCACATGGTGACCTACTGTTCGAATCCTGGCCCTGGAGTCTTGAAAAACATGCCCAGCAAGTGTGTATCCACACCCTAAATCCCAAAAGGATGGAAAAATGAGAAAGAATATAGTGTGACCATGCTTTATTGGGGGAGTGCTTTTTTTCCTCTATATTTGTCTCTCTGTCTTTCTCTGGTGAGCACATATGCTTTCTTGCAATTTTTTTTTTTGTTGTTGAGATTTTTGCTGTAGGGTGCATACACTTACCAGAGAGATAGAGAGAGACAAAGAGACAGAAAGTGAGAAATCACTTCCCAGGGAGGCTATCCATGCGCCCAGCGTGAGGTTTAAGCCACCAGATCTGGTACTTGAACTGTGGTTGACTACATGAGAGTCCAGCGATGTAGCTATTATGCCCACCTGCTGGTCCTGCCCTTGGGCAGTTTAAAAAAAATTACATTTAAAAAATTTCAAAATTCCCCTGTTGGGACCAGCAGGTAGCGTGGTGGTTAAGGCACTGGACTCCCACATGGCTGACTGTGATTTGAGTCCAGGACCTGGTGGCTTGTTTTCTCACTTTCTCTCTCTCTCTCTCTTTCTGGTGTAAGCGTGCATGTCCTGTAGCAAATTTAAATAGTAATGATGATGAGGATAAAATAAATAAATAAATATATATATTTTTAAATTGCCTGCCTCGTGCTTTGCTTCTTTGTACCCGTAAGTTAGGACCAGTCACCGAGATTTCTGTTTCTGCAACCACAGAAAAAGACAAGTGCCTCTTCCTCTCTGCTCGCTAGCAGAGATCCCAGCAGCCACAGAACGATGCACTTGTCTCCCAGTCTCACTCCTTTGAAGTAACAACAGCTTACGTTTTTTTCTATATCCTTCCAGAAGATTTTCCAGCAATGTCTTTGTGTAGGTATGCGTAAAAAAATGAGATTCCACCGAATAGCAGTCTGATGGCTACTATAAAGAACCTCTATTCGGTTCCCCTCTCCTCCCCTCCTGCCTCTTCTCTTCTTATTGTCAGATGGAAGGTGCGCTCACCAGGCAGGGGCGGAGACAAGGCAGAGGGAGAAAGACCCTCAATAGGGCATGGTCAGGCCACAGTCCCTTCTCCATTTCTCCATCCTATTGGGATTTGGGGAACACACACACACACACACACACACACACACACACACGTGCCTGGCATGTTTTTCAAGCCTCTGGGACTACGATTTGAACACTGCTTACTTATGGGGGATCTCGTTTCCATCACCATTAGACCACAAGGCTGGCCTTCTTCTCTTCTTCTCCCTCCTCCTTCCCCTTCTTCTCCCTCTTGTTTTGTAAGTTTCTTTATTTATTTCTTCCATAAGCAAAGAGAACTCGATAGACAGGGAGACAGGCTTCCCTAACAGCGTCTCAGTTCTGTGGTCCCCAGCCTCAGACAGACTCGGGTCATAGGCACACACACCTAGAAGATGAGGGAGGTCTCTGAGTGTGAGCCCGGAACCTTCCCAGGCACGTCTGCCTCAGAGCATCACGTGTCACCACTGTGCCACCATCTGCCCTGGGAGGCCTTTTCTAGGTGAAGAATCAAAGAATGTAACGGAGTTCCATAAGCAGATCCCTCCAATCCCTAATTTTAATCTGCAAGCAGAGTCTTTGGCAATAAAAGTAAAATATTGAGAAGAAACATTAAGAATGAAGTAAACCATGGAAGAGGCACACAACTCTTTGAAAATCAGTTCAAAATGAAGTGTTCTTTTACAAGCAAAGTTTGGATTTGTATAAATGAATCTTTTTCATTTAAAAACTAAAAGCTCTTAAGCTTTATTAAGATGAAAATGTCTATTCATTGATTTTTGAAAGGGCAGAATTTTAAAGCTTTGCCTAAATACCATTTCAAAACTCATGGAATAAAGAGCAAATACATTGTTATTTAAAACAACAACCAAAAAAACAGTGTTGGGACCAGCTGATGGCGTAATGTCGCTGGACTCCCATGAGGTTGACTGTGGTTTGAATCCCAGACCTGGTGACTTAAAACTCACACCGGGCTCGTGCATGCCCATTATCCTGAGAGGAAAATAGAGGAGAAGGGATTGCGGTATGGCCAGCCCCCGGGGAGCACGGGATCTCTCATTTTCTGTCTCTCTGTCTCTCTTGGTCTCTCCACCAAGTGAAAGGAACCTATACAAAAATCTCCACATAAAAACTAAAACTAAAATAAAATAAATAAATAAAATGACAGTGTAAAGAGCAAAAGTAGCGGGGACCAGCAGTTAGCATAATGGCTATGTCGCTGGACTCCCACGTAGTTGACCGCGGTTCGAGTCCCGGACCTGGTGGCTTAAACTCACGCCAGGTGCGTGTGCGTGCGTGCCCAAGATCCCGAGAGGAGAATGGAGGAGAAGGGATTGCGGCGTGGCCATCCCCCCTGGGGGGTGATTTCTCGCTTTCTGTCTCTCTGTCTCTCTCTGTCTGTCTGGCGAGTGCACGCGCCCTATAGCAAAAATCTCTCCAAAAAAAAAAAAAAAAAAAAAAAAAGAGCAAAAGTAAAGCAAACAAGTTCTCAAAAATGAGACACTTAAAAAAAATCTAAAAAGTACCACAAAAATTTCTGAATCTAAGATAAAATGGCATCTACAAGTTTAATTTCACATACAAGATAACATATCAATACAATACTTAGTCAATACCACAGAACGAGACACTGTATTTCAATGATGTAAATACTGAAAAAAGAGAAAAATCTAGACGTCAGACAAGAGCCAGGTGGAAAGCCAGCCACTTAGCAGCAGAGAGCAGCTGGTCCCATCCTCCCTTCCCACTGGCCCAGCATGGCCCGGGCCCTCCTGTGCACCCTGACAATCCCACGAGGGACAAACGAGGTTGGACTAGGTGGCCGACAGACCTGACTTACTGCCTTCCCTGGTGACCCTACTCTGGCCAGCTCCGTCTGTCTGCGACACGTGGGTTCTGGCACCTCTCACGACCATTCATCCTCACACGCCCAGAGTGGCCTCGCAGTGTGAGTCTCAGACAGGGACACGAACCAGGGCGAGATTCCCTGTCTCTATGGGCAACCCGTCAGCTGTAAAGGCAGCTTCTGGCTCTGAGCTCCACTGCTGGGCACTCCCTGTGGCCCCCTGCTGGGAGCGTGCAGGGCCTGGTTGGGCAGCCCAGGGAGCGGGTGTGGGGTAGAGGAGGGGACGCTGCCAGGGCAGCTGGGCTCTGGGAACCGAGCCCGAGAGGCGTTGGGGCTTCATTGTCCGGGCAGAGAGTACAGGGCCGCTCTGGTGAGGGGAGTGGTGCTTTGGGAGAAGAATCTGGCTCCTGGTGCTGTGAGAAAACGAGGGGCCGAGCAGCCGTGGAGGTGAGCAGGGGAGGTGGCCGTAGGTAGGAGGGACTGGACGGACCCGAGCCCCACACGAGGGAGCTGCCCAGCCTTCTGGGTTGGGGGTGAGAAGGTGAATGTCCGTGACGACCGTTGGGGTTGGAGCCCTGTGACTGGGTATTGCAGGTTACATTCTCGGAGAAGTCTCTGAGAAAGAGGTCAGCATTGCAAAGGTCGATCTGCTCTCTCGGGGACTGACACCCATGAAAGGAAAGGAACAGGAGCAGGGCTGGGCAAAGGGAGAAACTGACTGTACTGCAGCCCCCCGGGGAGCCCAGCTGACTGGACAGGGGCTATAAAACTGGAGGATCCTGCAGCCCTGTGACAGCTGGGCCATGAGTCTGGGCCTTTGCGTCCCCACCCCGATGGGTCGCATGTGCACGTCCCTGGGAGGAGTGGCCTTGTGTGAGGTCTGCAGCTGGGGAAATCCCTGAAGGAGCTGGAGAGTTGAGAGGGGCCTGCTAGCAAGGCTCATTATGCTTCAGACAATAGCCTGTCATTCCTGCTGCGGCCTGGCCCTCGGTGGCCATCAGAGTACCTAGCACGTTTAGTAATTGTGGCAGGGCCATGCAGGGTAGGAGCGCTGGAGGATGAATGGGTTTGGGGACAGCCAAGTGCTCCATTTTGATGTACTGAACGGAGGTGCATACGGACAGGCCAGTGGGCTGCCCAGGGGAGAGCGCGGTGTGTAGGTCCAGGCTCCAGATGGAGGCCAAGGACAGAAATGCAGATTGAGCAAAAGCAGGAAAGCGGAGGGCAAGTCAGGGAGTCAGAGAGGGATGATCCCTGAACTGGTTCTCAGAGGGGCCTCTGCACAAGGCATGTGGGTGAGGGCAGCAAAGACTGAGAGCCCTGTGGCGCCTGGTCTGAGAGGGTCCTCAAGGGCTCACGTGTGAGGTAGGTGGACGTGCGGACTATGGAGGGAAACGGAAGTGTCCCCGCCCTGGGAGCGGACATGCCGCTCTCCCTCTCCCCACTCTTCCCCCTAGGCCCACCAGAGGGCAGCAGCTCCCAGTCCACATGGGCTGCCTCGCCTGTGACCCGCCCTCGGGTCAGGACAGGGGTGATTTCCCCCAGGCGCTGGGGCAGCTCCTCTCCCAAGACTCGGTCCTATCCTTCCGGGACTCTTGGAAGGTGAGAGGTGCTGTGTTTGGTGGAGAGGGCTGGGGTCACTCTCCTTGTCCTGCTTTGCTGGAGCACAGAGATGCCGTGGCCAGCTGTCCCTGCCTGGGACAGATGGGAAGGTTGGGGCCAGAGAAGGCCCAGGGCTCACTCCAGATCTCTGAATGGACCATCACTTTCTTCTGTTCTCATGTGGCTGTAGGCCCACAGAGCTGTAAGAAGCTGAGATGGGTCTTGTTCCTATTGTTTGGTCCCAGGGTGTCCTTAAAAGGATTTTTGACACTGATATTGTCCAGGGTGTACAAAGCTCAGTGCCAGTCCCTGGGCTGTTCCGTCCATCTCACCTAGGACCCTCATGTGGTTGCCTGCCACGGCGTGTGAGGCCCAGTGAGTCCTGAAAGGCTCCTGTGACAGTGGCCGGGTGCAGTCTGAGCCTGGGCCTGTATCCTAAAGGCACAGTCAACCTGAGAGAAACTATTTGCCTAAGAAGGAGTGTGCTGAAAGGGAACCCTAGAACAGCAGGTTGGGAACCAGAGAGCCACCTGGGGGCAGGCCCCATAGATGTAGACATGTACCCCATAGACATATCCCAGCTTCATAGCCCTGGCCACGCAGGGGGCAGCCTCGCTCCTTTGGGCTCAGAAAGCAGCCCATGAGAACGTCAGCATCCAGTCGGACAAAGAGCATTGTTGCTGGACCCAGAGCAGAACAACGGCCTTCATGTCTGCTCCTGAGGCCCCATTGCCATGCAGTCACCTAAGACCCCTCCCCCACAAGAGTGCCATTTGGGGGAGATGCAGAGGACAGCATGTGTGGACCCTCTAGTGTGTTGGGAGGCTACAGAGTCCCCAGCAGCATGGCTGTAGTCATAGCTGAATATGTGACCTGGCCCCTAACCTGCCTGCGTCATTACTAGTGACGAGGATGGAAGCTGGCCCATAGCCTCGTGATTAAAGGAGCCAGATTCCACATGGCTGTCCATGGTTCAAATCCTGGCCCCAGTGGCTTCAGAAACACTCTGGGCACCTTTGAAAGTGTGTCCCAAATCCCAGAAGAATGGAGAAATGGAGAAGAGATTGGAGTGTGACTATATTCCATTGGGGGGTGATTTCTTCCTTGCCCTGTCTTTCTCTTGCAAGTGCATATGTCCTCTGGGTAATAAAACAAACAAACAAAAGCAAAAAACAAAACAAACAAAAAAACACAATATCAAAAGGGCCCCCTCTGTGGCCTGGGTTTAGAGGCAGCTAGATCCCTACATGGCCCACCACGCAGTTTGAGTTTGGACCTAGTGGCTTGGTAAACACCGCATATGTGTGTTTCAAAATCCCAAAAGGAGGGAGAGGTGGAGGAGGAGGGGTGTGGAATGACCATTCCCAGTGGGGGGGTGGTGCTCTTTTCTCCTCCCTCTCTCCCTCTGTCTCTCCCTGGCAAGCACACATGCTTTCTGGAAACATTTTTTTTTTTTAAAGATGTATTGAATCAGTTCCTCTCTAGGGCTCTATCAGCATTGTGGGGGCTCAGTAGGGGGCACACGAGTGCCTCATTGGGTCGAGGTTAATATTTAGCTAGTTTTAGGTAAAAGGTTTGCATTTACAAACGGTCTCTCGTGTATCCACAGTACTGTATTTTCTGGGCACTTGGTGTACGTTATGCACTGGAGAAAGCCCAGGCCAGCAGATGGGGCCGTCTGGAAGCTAGCAACTGCTGACAGGGCCTCTAGGAGATGTCTGCACTTCAGTTCTCCCAGAGTAGCAGGAGAATGACCGGAAGTCTGACTCACAGAGCAGTGTAAGCAGGCCCAGGGGCCTTGGGAAATCTGAGAAGAATCATGAAGAAGGGACTTCCTGTTACCCTGGTGGTGGGGGAGCAGACGCAGGTTTCCCCTGAAACACACAGAACCACAGGCCCCTTCCAAAGCCCTGTGGTCAGTTATTTTATTTATTTTTTAAAATTTGAGATAAAATTCACAGAACAGAAATTTACCTTCGTAATCATTTTGAGAATCTAATTCAGGGGCTTAATCATATCCGTAATGTTGTGTAACCACCACGACTATATAATTCCAGGTTTTTGTTATCTCCTCTAAGAACTCCATTTATCCCATTAAGCGGTCACCCTCCATCTCCCCTTCTTCCCAGTCCTTGACAACCACCAAGCCGCTTTCTGTCTCTGGATTTACCTATTCTAGACGTTCTCTATAAATGCAACCATAAAACATAGCGCCTTTTGTGTCTGGCCTCTTTCACTTAGCGTAATGTGTTCAAGGCTCATCCGGTCCTAGTGGTATCAGTACTTCATTCTTTTCTTTAATTTAACTTTACTTACTTATTTTTATTTTGCCAGAGAGGGACAGAGAGAAAGAGAGAGAGAGAGAAAGAGAGAGAGAGAGAGAGAGAGAAAGAAAGAGAGAGAGAGAAAGTTAGCAAGCAAGCTGCTAGGTGGGAGTCCAACGCCCTTAACCACCATGCCACCTGCTGGCCCAATACTTCATTCTTTTTATAGGTTTTGTATGGATTTACCAGAGCTTATTTATCCATTCACCAGCCAATGGACTCTCGGCTTATTTATACCTTTTGGCCATTAAGAATAATGGTTTTATGAAAACGTGTGTAAAAATCTTCGAGTAAATGTATGTTTTCAGTTTTCATGGAAATATACCTGGGAATGGAATTGCTGGATCATGTGTAACTTCATATTTAAATTTTTTTTTTGAGAGGTTTTTGCTATAGGGCACAAGCACTCGCCAGACAGACAGAGAGAGACAGAGAGACAGAAAGCGAGAAATCACTCCCCAGGGGGGATGGCCACGCCGCAATCCCTTCTCCTCCGCTCTCCTCTCGGGATCTTGGGCACGCACGCACACGCGCCCAGCGTGAGTTTAAGCCACCAGGTCTGGGACGCGAACCGTGGTCGACTGCATGGGAGTCCAGTGACATAGCCATTACACTAACTGCTGGTCCCCATATTTAAATTTTTGAGGAACTTCCAAACTATCTTCTACAGTACTTGCATCATTTCATAGTCCTATAAGCAATGTTTGAGGGGTCAAATTTCTACACATCCGCACCCAATTGTGATTTTGATTTGAATTTCACTAATGACTAATGATGTTGGGTGTGGGCATCATAGTATATGTTTGATGTTAGTTTGAGTATTTTCTTTAGAGAAATGTCTATTCAAATCTTTTGCCCATTTTAAAAAATGAAGTTGTCTTTTCCCTGTTGAATTGTAAGAGTCCTTTATGTAGCTTTGACATGAGACCCTTATGAGGTGTATGATTTACAAATATTTTCTCTCATTTTTTGCATCGTATTTCAGTGTCCTTTGACACACAAGTTTTACATTTTGATGAAGTCCAACTTTTTTCAGTAGTTAATGCTACCTGTTTTGTTTTTTAGTGGCCTGTGACCTAAGAATGGCTTTTATGTTTAAAAAAGATCTTAAAAGCAAAAGGGACCAGCAAATGGCATAATTGTTATGTCACTGGACTCCCATTCAATCGTGGTTCGAATTCCAGGCCTGGCATGTGCGTGCATGCCCAAGATCCCGAGAGGAGAATGGAGGAGAAGGGATTGCGGCGTGGCCAGTCCCCCTGGGGGGTGATTTCTCGCTTTCTCTCTGTCTCTCCGGTGAGCACATGCACCCTATAGCAAAAATCTCTCTTAAAAAAAAATAAATAAAAAGAATTTAAACATGCCCAAAGATAGATCTGGCCCGGGCCCTCAGCTTTTCGAAGGGGATCTCCAAGCTCTTGGAAACGTCATGCTTGACAGATGAATCTTTGTCTGGGGGCGTTGGGCCAGTATGAGAGTAACAGTGTGATTTCAGGTGAGAGCTTTGGGTTGTGAAATATCATCTCAGCCTCTGGAGGGGCTGGACACTGAGATCAGCCACATGAGCAGTCAGTCATGTCTACATGATGGAACCTCAGTACACAGTTTAGACACCAGTGCTCCTGCGAGCTTCCCTGTTTGGCCATGTGACATGCTCATTGTCACACACCGACGCTGGGAGAGTAACACTGTCCTGACTCCATAGGAGGTGATAACCATGAGCTCTGCGTTTGGAACCCTCTTGGAATCTGCCCTATGCACTTTCTCCCTTGGCTGATCTTAATCTGTATCCTTCAGGTATAATAAACCATTACTAAGCATATAAAAGCTTCCATTGAGTTCTGCAAGTCCTTTTAGCAAGTTATGGAGCAGGGGGTGGTCTTGGGTACCCCTAAGCTTGCAACTGGTGTCAGAAGTGAGGATAGTGTCACGTACCGTGCTAAATGTCACAGTAGGTTAACTTTCACAACATCCGCCTGCAGTCGCCCCTGCAGGACGGGGTTGAAGTTTCAGTGTCTTCGTTACATCATCATAGGTGAAATTTGACAGTAACTATGGGCAGAAGGGCAGCTGATTTTCTCTCCAGAACCTCCAGAATGTTCTCCTTTCTTATCTTTGTCTTTGCCCCTGGATTTTCTCTTTTTTCTCTGCTTGCTTTTCTTCTCTCTCCTCTTTCCTCCAACTGAGCAGGAATCTTGGAGGACCCCTCTCTAGGAATTCTCTGAGTAGGGCTCCACATTTTCTGAGGACCTGTGTCCAGTAGGCTTCAATACAACAGGGGTGGGTGGCAGAGATGGACACCCAGGGACCAAGACGGTGAAGCCCTGTGAACCCCTCAAGCACTTTGTTGAGCAGCCATGATCCTGAGATCCAGGGAGCCCTCTGGCTGGCGTGAGCTAGGCTATCCTGTTTGGGAGACTGCGCGTGCCCTTCTGCCCACGTCAGGTGTCAGCATCTTTACCCCAGATGCCAGTGAATTTATTGACTTTTGTATAACAAAACTAGTAAAGGTCAACAGGCCAAGCTTTTAAAACTTTGAGGACCCATACAAAGGTATACGCTTGGGGACCAGCAGATGGCGTCATGGTACGTCACTGGACTCCCATGTAGTCCACTGCAGTTTGAGTCCTGGACTAGCAACTTAAACTCATGCTGGGAGTGTGTGCGTGTGTGCCCAAGTTCTTGAGAGGAGAATGGAGGAGAAGGGATTGTGGAGTGGCCATCCCCCTCCCCCGGGGGTGTGATTACTCGCTTTTTTTCTCTCTGTCTCTGGCGAGCACACACACCCTATAGCAAAAATATCTCTTAAAAAAAAAGGTATACACTATATCCCCAAATAAATATTATTTATAGACTAATGAAATTTACTGTTGAATTGAATATGTAATTTAATATTAGTTATAACTATCTCTCTCTACCTGCCTATCTATTTCTCTTGTCTTGTTTCCTCCTAGGATTAATTTTAATGCCCCTTTCTTAACTGAACTAACAAAAAACTTCACCAGCTAGTAATGGCTAACATTTAAGGAAAGTCTAGAACATGTTATACTTACTACGTGTGGTATACTATTCTAGTTACTTTGAATGGGTATCTTATTTGATCCTTCAAGCAACCTTATGTAGTGGGTCATGTTATTAACTGGCAGGTGAGTAAGGCGAGGTTCAGAGATCTCGTCCATGGTCACATAACTACGAGATCCTAGAAGTGGGATTGAACCCAGATAGTCTCATTCCAGAACCTGGATTCTTCCCCTACTACCTTCCTTCTTGCTGGGGGAACCAGCTCTGTCTCTGACTATTTGGAATTTCTTCTTTGATTCGTAGTGGTCCCTTAGGGTTGGGTTCATGCAGTTTTATTTTTTAGAGAGATTTTTGCTATAGGGCGTATGCGCTCACCAGAGAACAGAGAGAGACAGAGAGACAGAAAGCAAGAAATCACATCCCCCCCCCCCCCCCCCCACACACACACACACTCCGGCAGGGGGATGGCCATGCTGCCATCACCTCTCCTCCATTCTCCTCTCAGGATTTTGAACACTCAAGCACACGCGCCCAGCCTGAGTTTTAAACTGCAGGGTCCAGGACTCGAACCATGGTCAACCACATGGGATTCCAACAACATAACCCTCACACCATCTGCTGGTCCCACAGTTTTTTATTATAGGATATCTGTGTTGGAATCCTTATTTCCTGATAGCTTGGTAGACAAAACTGTTGCTCAGAGTTTGCGGGTTCCCAATGTGCCGTCACTCAGCATTTGTGCTGTGGGTACACACCACTCACCCAGCTGTGGTTGCCCACATGTTACAGCGAAATTGGACAATACGAGTTTCTATGTAAACCCCTCTCTCCTTGACCTTTCCTGAGCTAGATTGGCAAGAAGATCCTGCAAAACCACCTGCATCGAGGTGTGAGTCAGACCGCTGCTGGCTCGACCAGGGGAGGTTCAGTGTCTTCTACCATCATATCCCGGCTCACTGGTCATGGTCTCACACTCCCTCAGGTGCTGTAATTATTAACTTCTTCAGGACGCTCACAGGGCTGATAACTATCCGAGCAGTAGCATGTGCTCAGCTAGTCTGTTGAAGTCCTGAGATGGGGAAAAATCAGGAAAGAGATGGTGGTGGAAGGATGGTGAGGCGGGAGGCAGGGGAGAGGGCTCCGGAGCTGAGGCTCAGGAGGGAGATCGGCCTGTGGAGTGCGGTGTCCCTGATTGCTGGCTGTATGATTGGCTCTGGCATCTTCATGTCTCCACAGGGGGTCTTGGTCCATATGGGCAGCCCAGGGGCCAGCCTTGTGGTCTGGGCAGCCTGTGGCCTCCTGGCCATGCTGGGTGCCCTGTGCTACGCTGAGCTGAGCGCCTTGATTCCAGAATCTGGGGGAGAATACGCCTACATCTTGCGAACATTTGGGCCCTTGCCGGCCTTCCTGGTCATCTACACGTTTGTGCTGGTGGGCAGACCAGCAGCCATCGCGGCCATCGTGCTGAGCTTCGCCGAGTACGCCGTGGCTCCCTTTTACCCTGGCTGCTCCTCACTGCCCCAGTTTCTGCTCAGGAGTGTGGCTGCCGTCTGCTTGCTGCTGCTGCTGCTGGTCCACTGCTGGAGCTCGCGGCTGGCCACCACGCTGATGAACGTGTTCACGGCTGCCAAAGTGCTCTCGCTGCTGGTCATCGTGGGGGGCGGGGCCGTGGTGCTGGGCCAAGGCCGCGGCCGCACCGAAGCCCTGCTGACAGCCTTCGACAACACGACGTGGCAGGCAGGGCGCATCGGCATGGCCTTCTACCAGGGCCTATGGTCCTTCGACGGCTGGAATAACCTCAATTACGTGCTGGAGGAGCTCAAGAATCCAAAGGTGAGTCCGTGATGCTGCTGCTGGGGTGAGGGCTCTGAACAGCAGCTCCAATGACTGGAGCTCTGATTATCCAGATTTGGGGTGACCATGACCCTGAGCAACCCACCGCGAGGCTTAGACTCCCTGCCTGCTCCTCAATGCCAGACGACTGTCTACCTTGCTAAGTTTATGTAATGAGATAAATGAAAACGTCTCAAGGAAGCAGAACACTTTATAGTGTTATAGCCATGGTCTCCTTTCTCTGCCCTGCGAGGTAGGCATGATCACCCCATTTTTTGCCTGGGGAAACTGAGGTTTAGAAAGGTCTATAGTTTCAAAGTCATGCTGCTTCTCAGAGGCCCTGCTTAATGATTTAGCTCGATATCTTCTCAATCCTTTTCTCCAGATCATCATAGGAGCTGCCAGATCCCGGGAGCCACTGTGTGACTTGGGTCCTGCCTGGCCCACCCCATCTGTGACTGACTAGTGTCCTGGCAGGGGACAGATCTGCAGGGCAGCTTGGGACTCAGTTGGAACATTTGGATCCTTTGTTACAATAAATATGAATTCTTCGTTCTAAATACGTTTACCCAGGAAGTTCCTTGTCCTATTTTTTGTTTTCTCTTTCCCCTGCAGGAATTTTAAATTCTCACAGAATGAGAACTGTGAGTCTTCTCCTCTATGTCCTCTGGGTTGGCTTATGTGCCATGATGGCTCAGCATCTTAGCAGGGGCTCCTTAGAGTGAGGTTTGGGAGAAGCTGGGAGAAAAAGAGGAAATTGGATACTGAAGTCTAAGGTCAGAGAGAGAGACAGGACTAGGAGTCCTGGAATCTAATTTTATTTTTGCATGTAATTCCTCATGTCTCATTATGTATTTATTTATTTTAGAGAGATTTTTGCTATAGGGCACATGCACTCACTCACCAATGAGACAGAGAGGCAGAGAGACAGAAAGTGAAAAACCACCCCCCAGGGGAGATGGCCATGCCACAATTCCTTCTCCATTCTTCTTGGGATTTGAGGCACGCACACACACACGTGCAGTGTGAATTTTAAACCACCAGTTCCAGGACTCGAACAGTGGTTGACTACGTGGGAGTCCAGTGACGTAACTGCTACGCCATCTGCTGGTCCCTTGGTTTGTTTTGCCTATGTAATGGGTTGACAATAGCTGCCCCGCCTACCTCACAGGACTTTGGCTACCAGTGGTAAATGCTCATGGAAGACGGCAAGGGCTCTGAGTCCTGTGAACAGCTATGCTGCTGCAACTCTGTACGGGTGGATGGTGGGTGAGTGTTCAGGTTGGCTCAAGGTGGGCCAGGGCTGCAGGGCAGAGATACTGGTTCTTTCAATTCACAGGGGCCAGGAACCTCTCTCTCGCTTTCTGAATCCAGGCCTTGGGCTTAGAACTGGGCCAGGGAAAGAGCAGGGAGCCTATAGATGAGGGAAATATGCTTCTGCAGTTAGAGGAGGGGTTAGCAAACGTTTTCTATAAAGGATCAGAGAGTTACTATTGTAGGTTTGGTGGGGCACGCCGTCTCTGTTGTGACTTCTCAAGTCTGTCATAGCATGAAGAACAGTCACAGGTAAACAGATCAATGTGGCCATGTCCCATGTGCCCTATAGTAAATATCTCTCAATCAATCAAGCAATAAATAAATAAATGAAAACTTTATTGACAAAAGCAGTGGTGGTTTGGATTTGGGCCATGATTGTAGTTGGCCCATCCCTGCTGTATAGAAAGAATCTTTGACAAATGCAAGTTTCAAAGCAAAACCAAAGCCATTTCTCCGCATGCTGGGCCCCTGGGATTCCGGCTCTAGCCTGGCTCACTAAAGCACACGCTAAGTATAATCTTTTGTATTTCACACTTCAGGAAGGTGAGAAACCTGTGCCAAGCCAGGACCAGCCTTGTGCCCACACTCCCCAGACTTTGAGTGAAGCATTGAGGTCCTTGGGGATAAAATCAGGAAATCTCACTATGCTTGTGAT
This sequence comes from Tupaia tana, assembly GCA_026018925.1. NCBI lineage: Eukaryota > Metazoa > Chordata > Mammalia > Scandentia > Tupaiidae > Tupaia > Tupaia tana. Next base: position 212,916,804 of record JAKSZU010000003.1, on the reverse strand, counting down.
GTGTGGCCAGAAACCCATGGATGGCATGACCTAGGGCTCTACGATTGTCACAGCTCGCTAGCTGGAGGGAGGGCTGCCTAAGATTAGGTCGAGTTCAGAGCAGGCCAGGCCCTTTCCTCTGTGCATTCATGGGGCTGGATCCTGCATGGCGCGTGCTCACCTTGCTGAGGGCATCCCACAAGGAGGCTCACAGGAGGAGAACCTGGCTCTCTGCTCTGCAGGCCCATTTGCTGTAGGTGGCCTTGTCAGTGCCAGATTTCCAGCCCTGAGGCAATGAGTAGCTACAATGCCCATGCTGTGGTTGGGGCAATTTCCTTGGTCCTGGTTCTCCAATTTTAGATGCACTTGTATAACAATCCACTGTTGTCTTACAGTGAGTGCATAATGACATTGCATAATGACATCTCAATCAATGACAGGCCACTTATTTGGTGGTCCCCAAAAGAGCATATAGGCGCCACCATATGGCCTGGGTGTGCAGTGGGTTGTCCCAAGTAGGTCTGTGTGAGTGTCCTCTGTGATGGTCACACGATGACAGAATTGCCTAATGATACATTTCTCAGGACATTTCGCATCATTAGGTGACGCATGACTGAATTTGCTTTCCGTTCACAAGTTTGCCCTGTGGCCTGCTGGGTAGGGTGACTGACAGGGGTGGCGGCAGTTTACCTGAAGGGGACTGGAGCAGAACCTCAGAGGGCTGACTCCGTGTGCCCAACAGTTATATAGAGGCAGCATTTCCAGAGGCCAGAAAGGACGGAGGCGGGTGTGCCACAGGAAATGGAGGGGCCAGTGAGGACAGTCTCATTACCCAGGTCGATCACGGACATCTGAAGTAGGTCCTGAGATTTTGATGACATCCTCAATGCTCCACTTCTCTCCTTCCACACTCAGCCTCCAAAGTAGTCCTTGGGCTGAGCTTGGCTTAGACAGAAAGGTCTAGAAATGGCCTGTCATGTAATGCTGAAGAGAGGCTGTGCTAGTCAGAGCCCGGTGCCTAAGTGGGAGGGTCCTGTCTAGTGGTGGGAAGGTGCCTGTCTGGGACCACAGGACAACCCCCAGGAACTGCTCCATGCCAAGTTCTGCAAGGCCTCTTCCTGCGTCTTGGTCAAGAATGGCTTCTCCATTTCACTTAATGTTACATTTTTAAAAATAGTTTATTTATTTCTTCTGAGAAAAGAGAGATGGGCACCCCCAATAGAGTCTCTGCACTGCAGTCCTCCCCCAGTCTCAACCAGCCTGGGTCTTAGGCAAAGACACATATCTGGGGTGCACAGGGAGACCTCAAGATGTGAATCTAGAACCTTCCCGTGAGGGTTCAGGATGGCAAAATGTTGCACTACTCCTGGGCCACTGTGTGGCCCTGATGTTATATTTGAAATGTCAGAATAGCAATGGCGTATTCTCAGCTGAGGGAGAGACTCCAGGCTGCCAGTGCCTGCCTGGTCCTCCTCCCAAGGTGAGCCAGAGACACTGAGATAGCAAGCTCCAAGGGACCAGGCGGTGCCTCAGACATGGCTTCTCTTGAGGTGTTTTCCCACACCAGGCTCTAAAGGCATCTATCCATTGCTGGCCTGAGCCTGGGGAATCATGGGTAATGGTCTGTGGGCCTAGAGGCCTCTTTCCTCTATTTGTTTCTGGCTCCAACTGATGTCCAGGGCTGGGACTGCAGAATGAAAGGAAGCTGTCTGGCTCAACCTAGTGCCCATTCATCTCTCAGTATTTATTGAATCCTGCTTTCTATGCCCCTTGGGTGACCCTGGGTCAGCTGGGCGCTGAGGACACAGTACTGCACATCAGACCAAGTGCCACCTTCCCTGTGTGGATCCTTCTGGGTCCTTCCTTGCCCTGCCTCTCCACTGATGTTCACACTTGCAGGTGAGCAGAGAGGACTCCCGTTTATAGATCCTCACTGATTCTAATTCCCAGTTGAGGAAAGCTAAGGTCGGCGTAGAGACCTGCATGTAGTGGCCCTCGGTCTGGGTCTGAGTCCTGGGGGAGCCTGGCATGTTCTGGCTGGACTGCTCAGTGGACAGCAGACTAAGGAGCTCTGTGACTTCCCTGTGTTTTCTCTGCGCCTTGGCTTTCATGGTTGCCCTGCTGGTAAGTCCTCTCCTTCCCGCCCGCTTGCATCTCTTCCACTCTTCAGGGAGCTCCCAGAGGAAGGCCCTCTTTATTCCTCTCTCCCTCCACCCGCTGTCAGCATCTCTGTCCCTCCTCTGCTCTGCTCTGGTTGGTGCCCCTTATGCCCTCCCACTTCTGCATGGAAGTGTATCCATGCTGTGGGGACCATGCACTTGCGGAGGTGGGGGGCTCCTGATTAACTCACCCCTCGGGGCTGGCATAATGCCCTGCGGCCAGGACCAGTTCAGTGCTGTGCTCCTGTGCTCGGTCTGGGGGCCTGAAAAAGACCTTGCTGGCTAATACGAGCCCTCTTCTCCCTGCCCTTGCAGCAGAACCTTGTGTGGGCATTGGCGATCGCCATCCCCCTGGTCACCATCCTGTACCTCCTGGTCAACGTCAGTTACCTGCTCGTGCTGTCATCCAGGGAGATCCTTTCCTCTGATGCTATAGCTGTGAGCTGGGGGTGAGTGCCACGCAGGATGTTCCTTGGGCAGACGTTCTATGTCCATTTAAACTTGGCTTGGAATGTGTTTCTTGTTCTGTTTCTGAGTTGGGCCTTGTGTGCCCTTCCGGCGTGCTGCCGAAGCGTCTTCCCCAGACCCCTCTGTTCTTCTAGGAATCAGGTTCTGGGATCCTGGGCCTGGCTGGTGCCCTTGGCTGTTACACTCTCCACACTTGGTTCTGCCAATGGGTCGTTCTTCAGCGGAAGCCGTGTGTGCTATGTGGCTGCAAGAGAGGGTCACCTGGTGAGAGGTGCAAGGCGGTGGGGCTGGGGGAGGGTTGCTGGGAGACCTGCCATCTGAGCTAAATATTCCTGCATAGATTTAACCCAAAACTGGACTTTCCCTGTAAAACTGAGCCCTTGTTTATTCTGGGACCCAAGCAGTCCATCCTTCTCAGCTCTAACTCCAATCCCTTTGCTCCCTGGTCTTTTGGAGATGGCAGTGCTGGATCCCATGTGCGGCAGGTGTGGATGAAGAGGGGCAGAGTCTGCCAGGACAAGGGAAGGAGCAGTGCCACTGTGTGTTCTCTGGGCCTCCTCCTGGGGACTCTCTGTCCCTGTGTCGGCTTTTACTGCAATAAGCTGAATAATCGACAGCCCTAACATCTTGGTGGCTTGCCGCAACAAACAGCGCTGTGCGCAAGTCACTGGGTCAACTGTGGCTCTGCTTCAGGCTGTGGCTTTGCTCGGGTCTAAACTGAACCGAGTCTGGCCTTATCTCGGATCAAAGCTGGAGCAGTAGCTGCTCCCTGGGGCATGGTCTTGCAGGGGTTCAGGAGACCAAGCCGAACCATGCAAGCATATTTAGAGCCTCTGCTTGTCACTCCTGCTCATGTTTTATTGGCTAAAGCAAGCGACATGACAAGGCCCCCCAGCAATGGTTGAGGAACTATATTCCTCCCTCAGAGGTGAATATTCGACGAGCAAGAACACAGTTATTGTGATAACCCAGGCTCTCTCTTTCCATGGTCCATCCACACCTGCCCTGTCCACTCCTTTCTGGGTCATCTGGGGAACCACAGAGACTTACATCCGGAAGCCACGGTGACTGGTGGCTGTTAGGCTGGGCACACTGATGTACAGGGTATGTTTAGTAGGGGAAGAAGCACCTGCTGCTGCTCCTCTAGGGCCCACCTAACATCTGCTCTGCCTCCCAGCCCCGGCTCTTGTCCATGGTTCACGTGCATCGCCTTACACCCGCTCCAGCCCTGATGTTCACCACAGCCCTGGCCTTGGTCCTGGTCATCCTAGGAAACTTCAGCACCATCGTGAACTTCCTGAGGCAAGTGGCATGTCTTCCCAGACGGGGCATCTGGATACCCCTACGTGTATACACTTACTTATTTGTGTGTATGTGTTCTTCTGGAGCGCCCTATGGGGACACACTCAAACACATGCATGCATATATAGACACGTGCACACACACTTCCAGTCCCCCCATGTGTATACAGGTTTACACACGTGCACACACATATAAGCACAGACATGTACACATGTACATTTAAACATGTACATGCACATGTGTATACACTCACACATATAAACTTGTGCTTCCACGTTTCTGTAGCTTCCATGTGTACACAATCACACACGTATTATAAGCATGCGTGTACCCATGTGTATACCCCCCACACACATATAAGCATATGTGTGCAGACTTCTGTAGCCCCAATGTGTACACATTCACACACATGCACGTGCATATAAGCATGTTTGTGCTTGCTTTCGTAGCCTCCATGTGTACATGCTCTCACACACATGCATGTACACATACACATATGTGTACACACTTCTAGGAGGCCAGGCTCAGGGCCCCTGCACGTGCACATACTAACCATTCTCTCTCAGTTGTGTTTCTGAAGTTAAATGCTCCTCTTTCTTTTTTTACCCCATTTCTAAAAATTCAGCAAGACAGATGTTTGGCCAAGGGACAGAGAACTTAAAGGCTCGTGTTGTGTTTGTCTTTTTTCCTATTTTCTTGTTTCTTGATTTTGTTGCTTAGATAATGTCAAAGGATACCCAGGCATTATTTCCACGGCTCGTAGCCCTTGGCTATGGTGTGCTTTTTCCTTTGAAGCCTAGGTCTGCCTTCTGGACTCTGACCCAACATTTCCTCTTTGAACTCAGAGCAGACCTCCCAGCAGCTGTGCAGACACAGTGATTGCACCCAGATCGGGAGAGGTTCTGACCTCCTTTATGGCTTTCCCGAGTGGCAGAAGGATGGGCTGCTATGATAACCAGTTGTAATCTCACAGCCGTGGTTGAAGCGAGGTCAGTAGGCAGATCATAAACCAGCAGGTGAGCATGCTGTCTGGGTGCAGAGGGAGTTCTCGAAGTAACTTGGGAGGCATTGCATGCTCTCTTCCTTCACTGCCACAAGTCTAATTAGCCCGAGACAGAAAGTACCGGGCGTGACGTGCTATTTAAAGAACAGTAAGTTACAGACATGGGTTTTTCTTTTTATCTTTCTCCCATGAAAAAGGACAAAATCATTATGTGGTGAGAAAACAAGCACATCCATCTGGAGGAGCTCGAGGCCGAGACTGGGGAGCGTGACTGAGAATGTCTAGCACAGAGTGGGGATTCCAGGGTGATCTCTTCCAACTAGGATATGGCATCTCTGGGCCTTGGTCACCTCAAAAGATGGCCTGGTATGGCCCTCCCCCAAGGATAGATGGCATTTTTTTTTTTTTTTTTTTTTTTTTTTTTTTTTTTTTTTGCCATAGAGTACAAGCACTGGAAAGACAGAGTGAGAGACGGGGAGAAATCACCCCCCAGGCAGGATGGCCACCTGCCATCCCTTCTCCATTCTCCTCTTGAAATTCTAGGCATACATGCACACGTGCCTGGTGTGATTTTCAAGCCATCAGGTTGGGGACTCAAATCGCAGTTGACTAAGTGGGAGTCTAGAGCCTTAACCACCATGTCATCTGCTGGTCCTGGTTAGATGGGATTTTTATCAGATCTACATCAGCCACTCAACTACAGACACTGCAGAGGGCAGTGGCGAGGGATTGTATGGGCGCTCAGCAGCCTACCCCACCATGTCACCAACCCTAAGGGAAACCGCAGGGGCTGGGAGCCTTTATGCATGTGCTGGCCCCTCAAGAGAGCACGGGCTCCCCTGAGCTCCCACCAGGCTCTCCTTTGTAAGAAACAAACACCCCCTCCTGCCTTTGACTACTTCCTCCTTATCAGAGCCAGTCAGAGTGGGCTGCTCTGGAGGGATGTGGGTGACTGGGTGGCGCTTGTGCCACTTTGTGCCTGAGGACGATGGTGGCAGGAATGGACTGGTGTTTAATCTCCAGTGCATCCTGCCCTCTGTGTTCCAGCCATGGCTTCTCTCTCCTTAGTCTGTATGGATAAGGAGACCTGGGGGTGGCCAGACAGCCCCCGATAAGCAGGTACTTCTGTCCGACGTGGACATCTCCAAGCTCAGCCCTCTTGTGCGTCCAACGATGGCAAGGCCTTGTAATGAGCAGTCCATTCTCCTTGCAGCTGTCTAGCCTGGCTCACCAATGGAATCACCATCAGCTGTCTCCTATATTTGCGGGTGAAGAAGAAGAATCTTCCTCGACCCTACAAGGTAGACTTTGGGATCGACATTGGGCTTTTTCAACCTTAGGGTCCTGCAGGACACAGGTCTTCAGACCATAGCCCCATTGAGTGCAGAGAGAGGATGTCAGAGGTTGCCACTATCATTCTATTAGGTAGAAAGTTCCCGATGACCTGGGTTGAGGGGCAACTGAATTCACAATACATCAGTTCTGTTTGCTGGGGACTCATTTCTCCTCTGGAGGACCTCAAGGGAGAGCCACAAGAGATGAATGCAGAGAGGATGCATGGACACACTGGGATTCCTGTAGCTCAGAGCAGGTAATAAGGGTCCTAAGACTCTGATCCCTGAGGAGTCCAGGAAGTCCAGGAGGTGGGAAGAGAGGAGTTGGTGGCAGGTAGAAGCAATAGAAAAGCAGGCAAGGACAGAAGCCGGGGATCTCATGCCACTTCCATGGCCCCCAGCATCCAGGTCTCAAGAGACCCACCTTATCCCTCTGTAGGTCCCTACCTTCATCCCTGCCATCATGGTCCTGGCTTCTCTCTACCTGGTGCTGGCTCCCATCATCGACCACCCCCAGATAGAGTTCCTCTACATCTTCTTGTTCCTGCTCTGTGGCTTCCTGGTGTATTTCCTGTTTGTCCACTTCCGGTTCCAGCCCAGGTGTTTTCAGACAGCTACCCTGCATCTGCAGCTGCTCCTGGAAGTTGCTTCAACCACTAAAACTGTTGACTGAATGCCGGGACAGGTTCTGCACTGCCCTCTTGGCTGCAGGCACGTCTCTCCTCGCACCAGTGGCCTTGCCAGGTCCTGTGTGGGCGGACTACACTTAATTCTAGTAAGCTTCGCAAATGCTGTCTGCGTGGAGTTACGGATAACCCCCCAAGGCCAGTGTCCCTCTTCTCTAAGAACTGCTCTGTCAACACAGCCATGCCGATGTCACGTGACCACCTCTCTGGGGCATAGCCATTTGATGGCTATTTGTAACTAGGTTTGCATCAGGAGAAAGTTCCCTTCTTACGGATTTGGGAATGAGAATTCTATGGTTCTACTCAGCCTCTGAAGGTCGCACAAGCAGAGGAATTGTAAATCTTGGGGTCAGTGTGACGTCTTCTATCGTAGGGGCAGAGAAGTGGAGAAAGCCACTGTAGTAAGAAGAATGAAAATGTAAATGAGAGACTTTGAAAAACTATGTGATTGTAAAGATTGGGGGGAGGCTCTGAGAGGGTAGCAGCCCTGATCCTGGCTATTTCATCCTGGTTCCTGTCCTTCTGTGGTCCAGTTGCCATCTGGGTCTTTCTGGGTTTTGATCATCCAAAATAACCTATTACTTTGTAGTAAGTTTCTTGGGCCAACCTGTGGCCTATATAACTATAGGCAGCTGGATCTTCCATGGCCAATCACATGGTTCAAATCCCAAATCCAGTGGTTTGAACAAACACACTGGGAGTTTGTAATTGTGTGCCCAAAATCCAAAAAAGAGGTCTACATGGATGAGAAGGGATTGCAGTGCGACCATGCCCCATGGGGAGTGTTTTCTTGCTTTGCTTCTCTCTCTCTGGCAAATGAAAATAAATAGATTAATTTCCCATTTTGACTCAACTGAATCTAAATGGTGTCCTGGTCCTTGCAACTAGGAAAGAGATGGCCCTGACAAGACTTGCTCAGGAAAGAAGGATACTTCAGTACCGTTTGAGGCTGCACACTTGCTTGGATGGCAAACGCAAGAGCGATATCCTCGGAAGGAGGAATTCTTGGCTTTAGGGAAGAGGAAAGACAGTGACATGTCTAAAAGAAGCAATAAAAAGTTAGAACAGACCCTGGAAGGCCAATGTGGTTACAGACTAAACAGGTGATGGAATAGATATCTGGCTGTCCGGGGAAGAATGTGGGAGAGGAGGGAAGGACTCAGCCCCTGGGAAAGGACTGGGCACACAGCTCCTGAGAGTATCTGGGAGGAGATTCAAAAAGAGAGAGGCAGGGGGACTAGCAGATGGCGTAATGGTTACATTGTTGGACTCTCATGTAGTCGACCATGGTTCGAGTCCTGGACCCGGTAGCTTAAAACTTATGCTGAGCACATGTGTTTGTGTGCCCAAAATCCCAGAGAGAAGAATGGAAGAGAGGGAATTGCAGCATGGCCATCTCCCCAGGGGGTGATTTCTCACTTTCTGTCTCTCTGTCTCTCTGAGTCTCTCCAGTGAGTGCACTCACTCTATAGCAAAAACAAACAAAACGAGAGAGAGAGAGAGAGAGGGAGAGAGAGAGAGAGAGAGAGCGAGAAGGGCAGAGAGTGTAGTTCAGCATCTTTACCTGAGAACTGGACCAGATGGCCCTCAGATGGCCTTGCTTACTGACGTGGAAAAGGCAGCAACCAATGCCGAATTCTTTCCATGAACCTCCTTCTTGGTGAGGTTTTTTTTTTTTTTTTTTTTTTTTTTTTTTTTTTTTTTTTTTTTTTTTTTTTTTTTGAGAGGTTTTTGCTATGAGGAGTGTGCGCTCGCAGGAAAGACAGAGAGACAGAAAGCGAGAAATCACCCCCAGGGGAGATGGCCACACCACAATCCCTTCTCCTCCATTTTCCTCTCAGGATCCTGGGCATGCACACACACACACCTGGTGTGAGTTTAAGCCACCGGGTCTGGGACTCGAACAGTGGTCGACTACATGGAAGTCCAGAGACATAGCCATTACGCTAACTGCTGGTCTCCTTCTCGGTGAGTTTTTGCTCACATCAAACTCTCTGCTTTCTGATACCAACGGGATGTCCAGCAGTTCAAGCCAGTCCCTCCACTAACTAACCAGACTTGGCCCTGACTGCACAGGGTAGGAGGCCAGCCCCACATGACCGCCCTTCCTTCAAACACCAGTCACGGGTATTGGTCTCCAGGTTACCCACACTCTCTCTGATGGGGCTACAAATTGGGGGTTGCCACGACCTTCCCCTTCAGGTTCAATAATTTGCTAGGAGGACTCTCAGGACTTTAGAAGCCGCTTTACTTATGATTACAGGTTGATCATGAGGGCGACAACCCGGGACCAGCAATGGAAGGGATGCACAGGGCAGGTAGGGGGGAAGAGGCACAGAGCTTCCACGCCCTCTTCCAGGGTGCCACCTCCCCAGCTCCTCCCACCAACCCAGAGGCTCTCTCAAGTCTGTCATTTAGGGGGTTTTACGGAGACTTCCTTATGCAGGTGTGAGTCATGAAATCATTGGCCATGGATGATTGAACTTAGTTTATAGGCCCTCCTGCTCCCCAGAGGTCAGGACAAAGGGCTGAAAGTTCCAACCTTCTCATCATCCCATGGGCTTTTTGGCAACGAGACCCAGTCCTGTAGCTGCCTAGGGGTCCCCATCACCTGTATTCATTAGCACGAAAGATACTCTCCGTGCTTGGAGATGCCAAGGGTTTTAGGAGCTTTAAAAACAAGTATTATTTTTGTTATGCCGCACTGCTGAGCTGTGAGCTCTTCATTGCAGGAGGGCTCTGTTCCAGGGGACTCTGCTGCCCATAAAATTCTAGGAAGATCTCACATCCCTTCTCCCTGCTGCCGGATAGCTGGCCTAAGAAAAAAGAGAATTATAAGAGGGGCGAGTCCCCTCCAGGGCCTTGCTAAAGGAGGCCACGATTCAGGCTGAAAGTCCACCAGGAAAGGCTCTGGGCTCCTCCAGCAGGAATCGGTCCTTTCCTCCTTCGGGGTCCCACCAAACTGTGCCTGTGTCATTCATGACCCTTGGGAGGCCCTGCAGCCAGTGATTGGTTATGTGTCATTCTGCCCTCTGGGCTGTGGGTTTGGCGAGGACGGGGATTACTCTGAGCTGTCCCCATCATGGTCCCAGACTCCTTGCTGATCAGTAATGCTTGGTGAATCAAAATAATGAAGTATATATGGACCCCTGAGGCACCAAGTCACAGCTCTGCATTTGAAGATTTCGAATGTGCCCACAACCATCTTCCCAATAGCCCTGGCTCCCGGGCCAGTCCTGAGCAGCTCGAAGGTGGAAGGAGAGCATCTAAGTCTTAAGCAGCTACCTCCTGCCGGCAGTGGGTGTGTGCCTGCAGGTGGGAAGCAGAGCAGATGGCCGAACTGGCACAGGCTTGGCCTCGGCTTGGGTCACACACCCCAGGTAGATGGGCTCTCACTTCGTAACTCAGTCCTCTCCTCCTTCTCCAAACCAGCTCCTTTCGGCTCCTATCGTGACGGTGGTGGGAAGTCCCCAAGGCAGGGCCCTTCAAGGGCCACTTACTATCCCTTGCCATGACCTGGCACTTCTTCCCTGAGTCCCCATTCTGCCCCAGGTCCCTTCATGGGTGTCAGGATGGCAGTGGGGAATGATTCCAGATGAAAATCTGCAACTTCTTAAGGGATGAGTATGTCGGACTTTTGCTCTACATCAAGGTCATAGTCTCTGCAGTTGCTTTTTCTTTTATAAGGTTAATGATGGCATAGCAAGTGTTATGGTTCTGGCCTTTGGACTGGAAAAATGGGTCCTGAGTCTTGGGAACAAGGGCCAGGAGTCCTCACTGTTCCCCAAAGAGAAGTGATAAGAAGCAGGAACTACCTGGGGCAGGTCCAACACCAGCCAGCTGCTGGGCAGCAGAGCAGCGCCCTCTGGCTGGGTCAGCCTCATCCCCAGGCTGGTTGTTTTAGTGAAGCCTGGTTACCCCAGGTCATAAGCACTCAATTCTTGGGGCTCCCTTTTGGCTACTTATATCATCCTGTGCTGAGTGGTCAAGAGTCAGGGGTGGTCTCACAGTTCGGTCCACCCAAGTTAATGATATGGTCAACACTCAAACATTACAGATGGCATAAAGTGAACATTGACACTTTTTTCCACCTTTTCCATTTTTTTTAATTTAATTTTTTCTTTTTTTTTTTTTTTTTTTGGAGAGGTTTTCGCTATAGGGCACGTGTAGTCACCAGAAAGAGAGAGAAAGTGAGAAATCACCCCCCCATGGGGGATGGCCACACCGCAGTCCCTCTACTCCACTCTCCTCTTGGGATCTTGGGCACGCACGCACACGTGCCCAGCGTGTTTTAAGCCACCGGGTCCAGGACGCGAACCGCGGTCGACTACGTGGGAGTCCAGCGACATAGCCATTACGCTAACTGCTGGTCTCGCCTCCACCTTTTCCATTTTAAGAGCAATCAGGTTCGTTGCTTCCTTCCCCTAAGTTTCTATGCAAGTAAAGCCTCGTAGCAGGTCTGCTGCTTCTCTGCTCATGGGACAAATCACGATCCATCCAGTTCCACGTGTTAGAGGGAGCTGTTTTCCATTCGTACCTCTGTCCCCAGACCATGGGTCTGTGTCCCTGTCGTGCAGTCGCCAGTGTTGTTTGCCAAGCATTTCTAGGTGTCCTGAGTGCCAGACTGGACTGCGTCTCCTGTCCCATACATTAGATGGGACCATATGGCTTGTTTTGGTCAATAAATGTGAGCTGAAAGGATGCATGTCACTTCTCCAGCGAAGCCTTAAAGCCAGGGCACCGTTTCCCAAGCTCTTTGTTTTCCTCTGCTCTGGTGACTGGCAATGTTCTGGGGCCCACTCTGCGTGAAAAAGCAGTTTGGAGCGGGACCAGCAGTTAGCGTAGGGGCTATGTTGCTGAACTCCCATGTAGTTGACCACGGTTCGAGTCCCAGACCCGGTGGCTTAAACTCACGCCGGGCGTGTGCGTGCATGTGTGCCCAAGATCCCAAGAGGAGAGTGGAGGAGAAGGGATTGCGGCGTGGCCATCCCCCCTGGGGAGTGATTTCTCGCTTTCGATCTCTCTGTCTCTGTCTTTCTGGAGCGCACATGCCCTATAGCAAAAACCTCTTCAAAACAAAACAAAACAAAACAAAAACAGCTTGGAGCAACCTGTGGAATACAAGGACCAGTGAAATCTTAGAGGCCTCAGTGAAGCATGAGCCTGAGACTTTGGTTACAGGGCACAGTGACGCCCCGAAAGACGTGTTTTAGTCACAGTAAACAAACTATGATGCTACCAAGGAGTATAGATTTGACAATGTGACTCCAACCCTTTCTTTATGGCAGTGCTCCCCAGCATGTGATGTAAAGAATAAGATGTTTTAAGTTTTTGCTGTAGGGTGTATGCGGTTGCCAGAGAGAGATAGGACTGGGAGGGCAGGGGGATGACATGCGTCAATCTCATCTCTTCCATTCTCTTCTTGGGATTTTGGGCACACATGCACAAGCACTTGGTGTGTTTTTCAAACAGCCGAGTCCAGGACTCAAACCATGAAGCTGGTCACGTGGGATCCAGCCTCCTTAACCACCACGCCACTGGCCCCCATTACCAATTGGTAAATGTAAGTAAAGGGTTTCCTGAGTTCTGTGACCCATTATGGCAAATTCTCACACATGAGGAGTGGCCAGGTGGTGGTGCAGTGGTTACACAACTGGACTTACATAAAGGAGGTCTTGCATTTCTATCTCAGGATCTCTCAGAGTGGCCAGATGCACCTGCTCATGACCCAGCCTGGCTGAGACTGGGGGCGGTTGCAGCGTGAGGACCTGGTTAGTGCTATCTGTTTTTGTCTCATGCAAGAAATACATGAATAAGTTTTTTTTTTTAAATGAAAAAGTCAGGGGAACCCCCAGTTTATAGCTGAATTGGTCAGAGGACCAGAAGCCCGGGATTTGCAGTTCGTGTCTGCAGCAGGAACAGTTTTGTATGGCTGAGGCCTAGCTAGCTCCTGGGTTAGAGTGTCATAGTGAACCGACTTGTTGGTGTTGGGGCCTTGGAAATTTCTTGCTGTGGAAAATGCACACATTCCATATCAATGTGATTATAGAAACAAAGGGTTTTTTTCTTTTCTTTTCTATTTATTTATTTATTTTTTAATTATTTTTCTACAGGGCATATGCACTTGCCAGAGAGACAGAAAGCAAGAAATCATCCCCCAGGAGGATGGCCACACTGCAATCCTTTCTCCTCCATTCTCCTCTTGGGATTTTGTACACACACGCACCCAGCATAAGTTTTAAGCTGCCAGGTCTGGGACTCAAACCATGGTCGACCATGTGGAAGTCCAGTGATATAACCATTATGCCATCTGCTGGTCCCATCTTTTATCTTTTTTTTATTGCCAGACAGTGAGACAGAGAAGGGGAAAAGGACAAAACACCCCCAATGGGGTGTGGGCACATGGCAATCCCTTCCCCATCCCATCGGGATTTGGGGCGTGCATGTGCACGTGTCTATACAGGATTTTTCCTTTTGTTCTGAGATTGGAAGCTGTCATTAGCCCCTCCAGGCTGGCTGTTTCCCCTCTGTTCAGGACTCTGACAAGTGCCGACACCTGTGGCCTAGCAGGTGGATGCAGAATTGGTGACATAGCCACCCTCAATGTGACCTATCTGCTCTCTGGTCTTCTCAAACTTTCCTCGCCTCCCCACACACTTCTGCCACTGGTACCTTCCTCCTTTCTTCCTTCTTCCTCATCGGCAGTCTTATTTTACTCCTGGGAGAACAGTACCTGGTTCTGCAAGTATGCATAATAGAAATTTTGTCTGGTGAGGGCTTTTGAATCTTTGTTCCTGCTTAGACCGAAGAAAGGAAACTGCCCAGCCTAGCCCATGGGCGAAGCCACAGTGAGTGAGGAGGAGGCGGCAAATACATAGAAAAATAAACTGATTATTATTTGAAGTATAACTCTGACACCTACAAGTAAGCATACGATTGTCTGTTTAAAAGTAGCAATGGGAGCCAGTCTGTGGCATGATGGTTAAGGCAGCTGGATCCGATGTAGGTGGGTGTACGATTCAAGTCCTGGACTCGGCTTGCAAAAACACGCACAGCGTGTGTGCATGAATCTCCAAAATCGCAAAAGGAGAAAGGTTGGAGAAGGGATTGCAGCACGACCATTCCCCATGGGATGCTTTTCACTTTCTTTCTCTGGTGAGTGCATGTGCCTTCTGGTAAAATAAAATGATAAAAAAGAAAAAAAAGGAAAGAAAGAAAAAAGGAGCTATACTCTGGATTTTTTCTGAAAAAAAAAAAATCCTTAACAATTTATCTAGAAGAATTTTTTTAAAGGTACATATGCTTGGCAGAGAGGGAGGGGAGAGAGAGGGAGAGAGAACTCCTCCAATGGGGATGTAGTCATGTTGCAATCCTTTCTCCTCTAATTCTCAATCCAGGGATCTGAGATGCACACACACAGGCACCCACCCACACACACACACACACTCACAGGCCCAGCGTGTTTTTCAGGCTGCGAGGGCCAGAGTTTGAAGCATGATCAGCCATGTAGGATTCAACTCCCTTAATACCTAGGCATGGGGCTGGGTCTATATGATACTTTTTATATCAGCACATATCTTTTTGTTTTTCTAATTTGCTAGAAGGTGCATGCACTTGCCAGGGGGAGAGGGAATGAGAGAAAGTGAGAAATCACTGCCCGCATGGAGGATGGTCATGCCACAATCTCCTCTCCTCCATTTCTCCTTTCAAGATTTTGGGTTTACATGCACGCTTGCCTGGTGTGTCTTTCAAGTCACAAAGTCTGAGGTTTGAACCTCACAGTTGTCCATGTGTCATCTAGTCACCTTAACCACTATGATACTGGCTGGTCCCATACCCCCTTTGTAATGTCTGCTTAATATTATTGGTGGGGCCGGCGGGTGATGTGGTGGTTAAGGACACTGGATTCCCACGTGGCCGACTGTGATTCGAGCCCCGGACCTGGTGACTTGCTTTCTCACTTTCCCTCTTTCTCTCTCTCTCTCTGATCAAGCTGGAAAATAATAGTAGTAATAATAAAGTTAAACAAAATAATTATTTAAAAAACCCTCATTAAAAATATTATTGGCTTACTGTTCATAAGTATTTGTTTTTCCATTTTGTTATATTTATAAGTAAAGCAGGAGGGACCATCTTGGTTCACAGAAAAATGACAACTAAATACAGGTATCTTCTTTCCTCCTGAGCTTGTTACTGTTTATCTAGTTGTAACAGTTTTCCTCCTGACTTAGTGTTTTCCACGTTCTTTTCCCCTCTAAGTTACAGATGCGTAGTAAGATGCATCTAAACTATAGCATTACTGTGACATGGACTGTGGGCTTAGTTAACTGTGGATTTTCTTATGGAACACATATGCTCTTCAGTTATTGTTAGCTTTATTTATTTGTTTATATTAGACTCTAAATTGAAACTTTGTAAAATGAAGAGACACAGAACTTTAAAAATCTATCCTGTTCCCAGACCCCAGAATTTATCATGTAACCAGGACTCTATAAAGTAGTTGGAAGCCGTTAACCTAGTTAAATAAATTCAAGGGAACAATAGCATTTTGTAAGTCATCTTTGAATATATTCCCTTGTGAATAAAGTTTAGGTTTGTGTACCTATTCTTTGCATGTGAGAATAAAAATGCTCTGCAATTTTTAAAAATTGTTGAAGAATTATTTTATTTAACTTTATTTATTTATTTACTTATTTTGATTTGACCAGAGAGGGACAGAGTGAGAGAGAGAGAAAGAGAGAGAGTGAGAACGCAAGCTGCCAGGTCAGGGACTTGAACTGTGGTCAACCATGTGGGAGTTCAGCGCCCTTAACCACCATACCACCTACCAGCCCAATGTCCTACAATTTTTAAAGGTGGAAAATGATGTGGTACTATAAAAACAAAACTCAGAATTCAAGCCCTTCAAAAAAAAGGCCACATATAAAGCTATCTTTAAAGCTTAACACAAAAGAAAATGGAAAATGATGTGAATTTCTGAATGTAGGTATAAACAGTGTTTTCAGAGTTGTTAGGTCTTCAGGAAAGTCATGACGTATTTTTCTGTTTTTCTATGCAATAAAGCATCATGACTTTCCCGATGACTCTAGTCATCAGATCAGTATTTTACGAACACCAGGACATCAGATCAGTATTTTACCAACGCCCAGTGGCCCTGCTTTTCCACTGGCCCAGCATGGCCCGGGCCCTCCTGTGCACCCTGACAATCCCACGAGGGACAAATGAGGTTGGACTAGGTGGCCGACGGACCTGACTTACTGCCTTGCCCTGGTGACCCTACTCTGGCCAGCTCCGTCTGTCTGCGACACGTGGGTTCTGGCGCCTCTCACGACCATTCATCCTCACACGCCCAGAGTGGCCTCGCCGTGTGAGCCTCAGACAGGGACACGAACCAGGGCGAGATTCCCTGTCTCTATGGGCAACCAGTCAGCTGTAAAGGCAGCTTCTGGCTCTGAGCTCCACTGCTGGGCACTCCCTGTGGCCCCCTGCTGGGAGCGTGCAGGGCCTGGTTGGGCAGCCCAGGGAGCGGGTGTGGGGTAGAGGAGGGGACGCTGCCAGGGCAGCTGGGCTCTGGGAACCGAGCCCGAGAGGCGTTGGGGCTTCATTGTCCGGGCAGAGAGTACAGGGCCGCTCTGGTGAGGGGAGTGGTGCTTTGGGAGAAGAATCTGGCTCCTGGTGCTGTGAGAAAACGAGGGGCCGAGCAGCCGTGGAGGTGAGCAGGGGAGGTGGCCGTAGGTAGGAGGGACTGGACGGACCTGAGCCCCACACGAGGGAGCTGCCCAGCCTTCTGGGTTGGGGGTGAGAAGGTGAATATCTGTGACGGCCGTCAGGGTTGGCACCTCAGTGACTTTTTAAACGTGTGGTTCCCAGAAGATGGGAGGAGGAGCAGGCCTGGCAGAGAGAGAGGGTTTTACCTTGTGCAGCTTGAAATGTTGTGGGGCTTCCCTGTGGTGATAGCTCAGTTTGCACATCTGGAGTTCAAGACCCAAGTCAACCCTGGAGATACTTATTTAAGGATAAAGTTGAAAAGGAAAGCCATGGGAATGAGAAGGTGTCTAAGACAGATGTTTTGATGCTGTGAATAAGCTGTTGAAGGGAGTGAACAATTGCCTAGAACTCTCCAAGGCCTGCTTTAAAGCTATCCCCACCCTCACCCAGACATGCATGTACATCCCTTGGCCCTTCCCTGGTGGGTGCCATGTTTGTCTATCCCGTGCCTTGGCAAGTGGGCCTCTAAAATAGGGAAGTTGGCATTCCTTTCTTTAAACTTGTGTTTCCTGGATGGTGAAAATATTAATTTTTTAACAGTTTGCTCTAGGGTGTGTGCATTTACCAATGAGAGAGGGAGAAAGAGGGAGGGAAAGTGAGATATCACTCCCCCAGGAGGTGGGCCACACTGCAGTCTCTTCTCCATCCTCCTCTCAGGATCTGGGCAAGCATGTGCATGTACCCAGTATGTTTTTCAAGCTGCCGGGTCCAGGACTTGAACCACACAGTTGACCTTATGGAATCCAGCTGCCCTAACAGCCACACTGCCGGTTGGCCCTTCAACTTTCTAGGACTGCCATATCTGCTGTGATGTCCCAAGGTTGCTGTGGCAGCAACCCAGCCCGAGCTTGTTGGCAATGGCAGTGGATGGCATTGTGTCCCATGTCCAGAAGGGCGAGTGAATGTCCCCCATGGTCTGCTCTGTGGTCATTGGAAGCCACCCCGCGACAATGAGGTGGGGATGAGTGATAACTTGGGAAGCCATGGCAGTGTGCCAGTGCTGGGGCTTCTCTGTTGCCCCCTTTTAATCCCTTTAATGAAAATGACAGCCACCTTCTTGTTGAGTGTCAGGGGGTGGGCACTGTCCCCTTGCCCTCAGAGCAGAAGCCCATCCCCTCAAGCTAGATGCTATGGAAAGCTCAAACCCCAAGTTCAGGCAGCCGGGCAGGAACCCTTGAGGAGGTAGGTATTTTGGAAAGGCTGATTGCTTGGTGGGCCCCAAGTGAATGGCAGTTTCAGATGCTCCTGAACCTGGCTGTCCCTCTGTAGCTACCGGGAGCGTAGAACTGGCTTCATTTAGGGACCGAAGTGCAAACCAGGTGATGTTCTAGAAAGTAGCCCTGCCAGAGGTGGGGCACACGCTCGGCCCTCATCTTCCGGCACCTTTGCGGCTCCTCAGCCGTCCTCACACTGAGTGTCAGTGGGACTCCTGTGCCCACCTTCCTGCCCCCTCCCGCCCTTCCCTCACTGACCTCTCTCCCATCTCTCCGTCTCTCGTCCACCCTCCTGCCCGCCAGGCCTTTCGGGGGGTGAGGCTCCCCGCTGAGCTCTGACGCGCAGGCTCCCCCTGCTGTGCCAGCCCTCCGTCATGGAGCAGGGCGGGGCTAAGCACCCACACTGTGGAGCCTCACCTCCCCCTGAGCCAGGGCCTGTGCTGCAGCAGCCGTGAAGGCCAGGGCTGAATGACCCTCGAGGCCCTGCTGTGTTCCTGCTGCACGCATGGGGACCAGGGAAGGTGGGGCCTGCTCAGGCTCACTCCCACGGCCCTTCCCCAGCTCCCTAAGGGGTGTGAGGACTCCGCACTGGGGGTCCAGGGCTGAGGGCCTCCCCACGTCTGGGCCATGACACTGAAGAGCTGAGAGGGTGTCAGGAAGGGGAGTTTTTAAGGAAATTTCCTCTTAACATGGGGTGGGAACTTGATCTGTGCAAGCTCCCAGGGGCTCAGAGAACAGGTCTAGCCCTTGTTCACTTGGGCGAGGTGCATCCGTTCTTTGAGCTACCCTCTCACCCAGTCCGTCACACTCAGAGTCCTGGTCCTGGGCTGGCTGCCTGGAAGAGGAGGCCACAGTGATCTCTGAAAACACCCTCAGAGCTCAGAGCTCAGACCTCAGAAGGGCTGGTGGGTGCTTGGGTTCCCTGCCTTGATACCAGACTGTCAGCCACATCCTGCCCAAGAGCCCCCTTCTCCATGACTTGGGTTCTTGGTTCTGAATGTGTCCTGGGATGGCTCCATCCCCCTGTTCTGGTACCAAGTGCTGGACCTGAGGGCTGTTTGCACACTGGATCCTGCCGAGTGCCCCCTGGGAGCCTTTCTGGCCCTCCCTGCACGCTGGTTTACATAGTCGCCCCCACATCAGGCAGCTCTGCTTCTCAGCTCCAGCCCTTGGTCAGCTGCTTCCCTGTGGCTTCCAGCTGCTGAGGCTGCAGGAAGCTCGGGGCTTCGACATGCTTCTGGGCACAGGGCTATTGCTGGGGAGAAGCTGGCAGGACAGCGAGCAAAGCAAGAGGAGCCAGACTTTCCTTCTGCCTCCAGTCTCCTTCTAGCGCCCCCTCTTGAGTGAGCCTGCCAGGCACCAGCTGACAAAGGGCACTGGCTGGTTTGCATAGCTGGGCCCGGGTACAAGCAGAGAAGTGGGTCTGGAGCAGAGACCCCATAGCTACTGCCCAGCCCAGTGCTCTGCTTGGCAAACTCCTGCCCAACCTCTAGGCCTCAGCTCTCGTGACCTTTTCTCCAGGCAGTTTTCTCTGGACCGAATGTTCCACTGTGGATTCCCACAGAAACCTGTGTACACTTCTTTATTTAAAAATTTACTTAATTTTATCTATCACCATTATTATTATTTTTTTTAAATTTGTACACGCGCTCACCAGAGAGAGACAGAAAGAGAGTCAGAGACAGAGAGAGAGAGAGAGGGAGGGAAAGTGAGAAAGCAAGCCGCCATGACCAGGACTTGAACCGTGGTTGGCCATGTGGGAGTCCAACGCCTTAACCCTCATGCCACCTGCTGGCCCCAACCTGCATACACTTCTACCCAGCCTGGGCCAACTCGAGGTTAAATGGTCTCTTCCTACCTTCCTGCCTCCCACTTGGCAATGCGCTTCTGGAGGAAGAGAGACTCAGTCTATCAACTTCTGTAATTCTGGGAGCCTACCACACAACTCCACCCATCTTTGTTGAACTGTAGGTCCTGAAGTTGTAAGCTTTCTCAGGACAAGAGTTGGGGGTAAGTAGGGAGCAGTAGTCTTATTTCTCATTCTGGGGTTCCTAAACACTGCCTCTTTTTTCCCTGATGATAATAATGATGAACAATTTTTGAAGCCCTGGCAGGCACTAGACATTTCCTTCCACACTCCTCGTGTATCAACTCAATTAACTTGCAAACTTATGAGGTGCAGAGAGGTTAAGCAACATGCCCAGTGTCACACAGATAAAAAGTGGCAGAATCAGAAATGGGGTCCAGGCAATTTGGAGTTGGTGTGTTCTATGCCTTTTCTTTTCTTTTCTTTTCTTTTCTTTTCTTTTCTTTTCTTTTCTTTTCTTTTCTTTTCTTTTCTTTCCTTTTCCTTTTCTTTTCTTTTCTTTTCTTTTCTTTTCTTTTCTTTTCTTTTCTTTTCTTTTCTTTTCTTCTTTTAGTATATGTGCCGCCAAAGCAAGCACATTCTTTTCTTCTTTTTAAAATAATAATAATTTATTTATTTTTATTTATTTACTCATTTATTTTAATTTGACCAGAGAGAGAGAGAGAGAGAAGGTGAGAAAGCAAGCCACCAGGTCCGGGACTTGAACCATGGTCCACCACGTGGGAGTGCCAGTGCCTAACCACCACACCACCTACCGGTCCCCATCTTTTCTTTTAAAGTTTTTGCTATAGGGCATGTGTGCTCAACAAAGACAGAGAGAGGCAGTGAGAGGGAAAATGAGAAATCCCCCCCCCCCCCCAGGAGGGGTGACCATGCTGCAATCCCTTCTCTTCTGTTCCTGTTCTGAGATTTGGGGCAGGCATGCTCATGCATCCAGTGTGGTTTTCAAGCTGCCAGGTCCACGACTTGAACTGCGATTGGACATGTGGGAGTCCAGCACCATAACCACTATGTCACCTGCTGCCCACCCATGCCATTTGTCCAGAGACAATTAGAAAAACGTGGCGAACTTTTGACGTTGATGCCAATGATGACGGTGATGATAATACTGACGTTGGTCATCCACAGTGGATACCTTCCCAGCACATTTTCTTTCGGGGAGTTCTGAGCCTTTTAGCTCTCCAAATACAAACTTCTGGAAGAGGTCTCCACGGAGGGACGTGGGACCCAGGTTGGTCCCATCAGGGCCCTCTCTGGGATTGTTCAAGTGGGTATGAACAGACAAGTTCCCTTGGGCGGTGAAACTCGCTCCAAGTTTGTGGAAGGTGCAGTCAGAGAAAGGAGGTGTTTGCAGGGAGAGGCAGGCAAGACAGGAGAGGAGCACACCATCTCCCTGGCCCAGGTCTGCATCCTCTTCACCGGGGAAGCCCCCTTTTTGCCTCACCTCCTTTTTTTTTTTTTTTTTTTTTCTTTGAGAGTTTCTTTCTATAGGGTACGTGTGCTTGACAGAGAGACAGAAAGAAAGTGAGACATCACCCCTCAGGGGGGATGGCCATGCCATAATCCCTTCTCCTCCAGTCTCCTCTCAGGATTTGGGGCACACAAACACACACACACACACGTGTGTGGTGTGAGTTTTAAGCCTCCGGGTCTGAGACTCGAACTGTGGTTGACTATGTGGGAGTCCAGCTACATAACCATTATATCATCTGCTGGTCTCTTGCCTCACCTATTTTAATGTCTAGCTTCTCACACTTGTGACTAAGAGACCTCTAATGAACACCTGCCTATAGTTTATAAGTACACTTTCACAGGCCAAGAAGGTAGGCAGGGTTCAGATCATGTCCCCATTGCTCAGAAGTAGAAACTGAGGCCTGGGGCAGTTCAGACACTTGCCCTGCAGCAAGTCAAGGCAGAGCTGGCAAGGAGACAGTGGGTTGCCCTTTGGGCCAGGGTTCTACCTACTTCTCTGCTTTGTGCTTATGGGGCCCTATGGAGAGGAGGGTGTGGGCCCTGCCGGCCCCTCTTGGCACCAAAGCTTTGACCTGCACTTTGTTCCCACTCATTCTACTAGCCTAGACCTGGGAGGTATGGGGGAAGGGAAAGGAGGTACAGGGCTGGAGGCGACAGATTCTCCTACCCCCAACTTCCCACTACTGTGGAGTTGTAATACCCCCACCTGGTACAGGCAGGGCAAACTGTCTACCCAGCCTGGGATGTCCACCCACCCAGCATCTCACCAGTCCTGGCCACCCGCAGAGCCTGTAGGGAAGCTCCTCCTCCCACAAAGCATTTGGGGCTCTCTCTCTGGTCTGTGCCCCAGCACGGGGAGGGGAAGTGGGTAGGGGCCTCCTCTGGCCTGGGAGCTGGAAAGCCTGAGGCATCTCTGGGCTGGGATTTGGCCATCCAGCCTGGGGTTGCTGAGCGTCCATACCAGCAGCTCTCCGAGTTCTGCTTTAGACCTGTCTTAACCTTGGCTACAGGAGCAGGAAGCTGTGGCTGGAGGCCATTTCCTGTTTTGCTGCTGGTGTCAGTGCTGTTCTGAAACCCCTCTGTGCTTGTGAGCCATGATGTGTCCCTTCCTTACTCAGGCTGACTCCCGCGCCTCGCCTGGTCAGGTAGGGAGGCGGTGCTCACTCTGGGAGCAGGGTGTCTCCGAGTTTGCTCCTCTTGGCCAGGGCTGAAAGTAATTTTTCTGCTGACGGCAGCAGTGGCCTGCCCTGATCCTCTGACTTTGACTTTAGAGGTGCCCTGTTTCAAAAAGAAAGAAGTAGGGCCAGCAGGAGGCACAGTGGCTAAGACCCTGGGCCCTCATGTGGTCGACTGCAGTTTGAGTCCTGCACACGGCAGCTTGAAACTCATGTGAGGCATATGTGCATGCATGCTCAAAATCTGGAGAGGAGAATGGACGAGAAGGGATTGCAGTGTGGCCATCCCCCCTGAGGGGTGATTTCTCACTTTCAGTTTCTCTGTCTTTCCAGCAAGTGCACATGCCCTATAGCAAAAATAAAGGAAAGAAAAAAAAAAAAAGAAAGAAAGAATCTACAGTTACCTAATTTGGTAATAAAATAAAATAGAGAAGAAAGAGAGAATGCTCAATTAAATTGTAATTTCAGATAAATGACAATCTTTTTAAATTTTTAAATATTTATTTATTATTTATATATATATATATATTTTATATTACACTTAATCACATATAATTTTAGAGTGTATAACATTTCTTTTCCAGGATGATTACCATGCATTATCAGTTAAGACAAAGATATTACTATACACATCAGCAGCAGCAAGTAGCTTTTCATTTTTTCCAGATTATTATTATTTTAAACGTTTGATCACTATACATCACTTGGCTTGCACAGAGAACTTACCCAACATGAAATACTTCTCAGATCAGTCCAGTTGAGAATACGTGTCACCATCAACAGGTAATAAACCATTTCTGTGTCCCACAAATGTCTCTCTCTTTTTTCTCCTGCTTTCTTTCTCTATACTCTTCCCTTCTGTCCCCCTCCCCCAGTTCCATACTGTCTTCAGCATCCATAACTATTTTCACTGCTTTTCTGCCCTCCCATGTTTTCATCTCTACCGTAAAGTACAGATAGAACAACGATCTGTAGTCAGTGTGCCCTGTGTTTTATCCTTGAATCCTGAAAGAAGCTGAAGCTCAAAGAGGTGATGTGGCTTGTGTGATCCTGGGACAGGCCAGGCGGGATTTCAGCCATTCGGCCAAGGGGCTCTCTACTCCCCACGGCCTGCTGGTTGGGCGTGACCACTGCAGCTGGCAGTGTCTATCCGGCTGTGATTCCTGCCCCTGACCATAAGTGCTCCCGTTTAGGTTATAAGGATGGTCATTGAAGGGGGAATAATGATCTAGCCCCACCCTAGAAGGAAGCAGACACCCTAAAGCAGTAATTTTCTTTTATTAACAAATTTTAGGGACCAGCAGATGGCGTAGAAGTTATGTTGCTGAACTCCCATGTAGTCAACTGAGGTTCGAGTCCCAGACCCAGTGGCTTAAAACTCATGTCAGGCATGTGTGCGTGTGTGCCCAGGATTCTGAGAGGAGAATGGAGGAGAAGGGATTGCCCTTTGACCATCCCTCCTAAGGGGTGATTTATCGCTTTAAAAAATTATTTATTTAATTTTATTTATTATTATTATTATTTTTAAATTTGCTACAGGGCATGTATGCCCACCAGTGAGAGATGAGAGAGAGCGAGAGGAGTGAGAGAAAGAGAAAGAGAAAGAGAAAGAGAAAGAGAAAGAGAAAGAGAAAAAGCAAGTCACCAGGTCTGGGACCTGAACTATAGTCAGCCATGTGGGAGTCCAGCACTTTAACCACCACAACACCCACTGCTTCCAAAGCAGTAGTTTTCAAAGCCTGGTCATACACTCCCAGAAACAGCCTCCGTGATGGTTAATTTTGTGTATCTTACTTGACTGGGCCACAGGCTGCTCAGATATTGGGTCAAACCTTATTGTAGGTGTTTTTGAATGAGACTAACATTTGAATAGGTAGATCGAGGACGGTGGATTACCCTTCCCAATGGAGGTGGGCCTCATCCAATCAGCTGAAGGCCTGAATAGAAGAAAAGGCTAGCCCTACTGTGAGCCAACGTCTGTTTTGGTGTTGGGACATTTTGCCTTTGCTTCCTTGGGACTCCAACAGAAACATCGATTCTTCCTGGGTCTTGTTATCAGAAGAGGAGGAGACATCAGGAAAGCGCTCGCGCAGAGGAAAGCCGTGTGAGGACAGGGAAGGGGGCTGTCTACACGCCTAGGAGAAAGGCTTGAAGAGAAACCAAGCCTGCCGACCCCTTGATCTTGGACAAAGGCTCCAGGACTATGACAAAGTGTATTTCCGTCGTTTCAGTCACCTGGCCCATGATGTTTCATTGCGATAGCCCTAGAAAACTAATATATACGGGGATGCTAGATCTAGGCACCAAAAAGATCATCCTGATTGGGACACAGAACCAGGGAATGAGTGAGGAGGCTAAGGCCGAGATCAGTACCGGAGGTGAGGCTGACGGCAGTGAGGATGGATAGGAGGGAGGCAGGACCGAGACACGGAGGCAGGGGCTGGTTAGGAGGAAGGACGGGGCTGGGGCCTGATTGGAAGAGTCCGACTGAGGAATACTGGGGAGGGGAGAAGATGAGACAGCTGGTGTCAATGCTTTTAAGTTCAGCTGTATTAAAACAGGCATGCAAGGGAACCAGCAGTTAGCGTAATGGCTAT
This sequence comes from Tupaia tana, assembly GCA_026018925.1. Classification (NCBI taxonomy): domain Eukaryota; kingdom Metazoa; phylum Chordata; class Mammalia; order Scandentia; family Tupaiidae; genus Tupaia; species Tupaia tana. The sequence continues at coordinate 212,891,779 of JAKSZU010000003.1, read as the reverse complement.
GTCGCTGGACTCCCACATAGTCGACCGCGGTTCGTAGTCCCGGACCCGGTGGCTTAAACTCACGCCGGGCGCGTGTGCGTGCTTGCCCAAGATCCCTAGAGGAGAATGGAGGAGAAGGGATCACCCCTGGGGGGTGATTTCTCGCTTTCTATCTCTCTGTCTCTGTCTGTCTGTCTGGCGAGCGCACGCGCCCTATAGCAAAAACCTCTCAAAAAAAAAAAAAGGAAATGCCATGCGTGTCAGTCAATACAGAGACATTAATCTCCCCACTTCATCATTCAATATCTTTTCATTGTTTTTCCCAATCATTATTATTATTATTCCAATTATTTTCTTAACCAGTCAATCATTATTTCTCATTTTGCTTGTATAAAGACTTTACCCATCATAAAACACTTCTCAGACCAATCCAGTTGAGAATACATAAGCTTTTAAAATGCTGCTGGAAGGGTTGCCAGAAAGAAGATTTAACTAAAAGAGTAGAGTTTTATCAGAGCAGACAGAAGAAAGTGCAAGTGCTTCAGGAAGGAGGGAAGGAATGGATGAAAGTAATTAGAAATGAGATAATGAAATGTTGATCAGAGCACCAGTCCTAACTGAATTAGGGCCCTTCCCTGTGATCCCATATAGCCTTAGTTACCTCTTTTAAGACCCACCTCCAAACACAGTCACATTGGGGCTTAGTCCATAAGACATGCTGACACATTTCTGCTGCTCTCAGGATGGAATGAAATCCTTTACATGGGGTCCAGCAAATGGCATAATGGCTATGTTGCTGGACTCCTATGTAGTCAACTATGGTTCGAATCCTGGACCCAGTGGCTTGCAACTCATGCTGGGTGCATGTGCGAGCATGCCAAGATCCCGGTTGTAGGATGGACGAAAGGGCATTGCGGCATGACCAGCTACCTGGGGGGTGAATTCTCGCTTTCTATCTCCATGTCTCTCCCTGTCTCTCTGGTGAGCTCAGGTGCCCTATAGCAATAAATAAATAGACAAATGAACAAATAAATAAATCTCTCTTCAAAAAAAAAAATAGTCCCTGAAAACATTCACAAAGGTTAAAGGCAGATTCTTTACTGGACTTTCAGAGAAAGAGAGGTAGCAATTATCAATGATTTAAAAATCCTTCCCTCTGTGACCTATCCTCTAGCCAGGAAAGCCAGGCTGATGAGAAATAAACCATCTCGATGTACTTTGGCAACCACATATGATTCCAGCTAAAAATCTCAATCGTGAATGTTAAAGTTACATGTTTTCCCAAATTGCTCAATCCTGAGAGATTCGTTTTCAAAGATGGCTAAGGCAATTCGTCCAATGTACCTTTGCAATGGCCCTTTGCTGCTCCTTCCAAGAGGGGTGTCCACTTGACCTCCCCCTCACACCTGCACTGGCTTTGTGACTTGTTTCGCCAACAGAATTCAGCAAAAGTCATGCCATGTGAGGTCTAAGACCTGCCTTCAAGGGTCCTTAAGGCACCTGCTTCTACTCGCTTGGAAAGTTCCCCAGAGACCACCATGTAAAGAAGCTGGCTTAGCCTGTTGAAGGAGCCAGACTTTGGGGGCTTTTTTCCCCTAACCACCTTTCAGCTGAAACTAACCACACAAGAGAGTCCAGAACTGGGAGAATGATGCATTTTTGCTAGGCGATCTGTTACCCAGAGAAGGCAGGGGAACATCAGTTCTCCTGATCTGCACATGATAAACCCCATTTCCCCATCTCCGGCGGTCAGGCCCTCCCTCCGATGCTCGCAGTGGCGCACTCAGTGTGACTCATCAGAGCCCTCTAAATGATCACGTTTTCCACTGTAGACCTAAAAGAGAACACAGACAAGATCAATGATTCACAGCGCGATCTACATATGTGGCTCTGACCGAACCTGAAAGTAAGGACGTTGTCAGGGACCACACTCTTGGGGAAAGGCGGCCACAGTGGCTCACCAAGGACATGGGGTTCCTGGTGGAAGCTCTGAGCAGAGTTGCCATGCACAGCTCAATTGTCTGCAATTTCTAAACTTGAAAGGCAACCCAGGATTCTGTCCTAGGAAAAGCTCCTCCCTACAGCGTGTCTTCTAGAAACTCCTCCACGTGTGCACACATTGGCGTATTCGATTGTAGCACTGGTCTCTGCAGCACTGTTGGTGTCCGAAAAAAACTTGCAAGCAACCCAAATGCGCAATAAAGGAGAATGGAGAAGTACGTACATAACGAAATAGAACACAGATAAAATGAAGGAACAAGAACCACATGTATTAACATAGCTCAATCTCAAAATAACACATCCTTGCGGAAAAACAGCAAGGTGCAGCAGTTACATAAAACACAATGCTGTTGACGTAGAAGTCTAAAACATGCAAAAAAATCACTACGGAGTTTTTAAGGATACACTCACGTGTAGTAAATATATAAGTATATGCACGGGAATATTAAACAACATTTTTAAGGAGGGAGGCTGGGGATTAGGATCGGGGAACACCACATGTGGGTTTCATACGTACCTAAGTGATTTGAAATAAATACAGGAAATTCAAAAACTGGTGAAATTGGGTGGCAGGTACTGTTCTCTATTTCCTTACATTCGAATCGTTATAGGAGATAGGCTGCCCTGTGACAAGGGAGGAGGCTCCTCTGTGGCACCTCAGGCGCGTTCTAGGAAGACCTGGTGAAGTGACAAGAGGTGCTCTCTCCTCAGGGCTTCTGTGGGGGATGTGTGGGAGCTAGACAAGCAGGCTGATGGCCCTCACTCAGAAACACCAGCTAAAAGTTATGGGGTACTTGCCAAGGGCCAGGCCCTGTTCTAAACACTTTCCATACAGTGAGTTAAAATAACTCAGGAGGGAGGCGCTATTAACCCCACAGTTTACAGAGAAGAAAGTGATGCATAGGAAGATGATTCTCCGACTACACAACCTGTGCCAGCAGGACTGGGGTAAGGCTGCAGTTTGGTTTCACAGTATGTAGGCTCAGTTTCACCTCTACAGCCACACTACCACCAAGAGGACAGGCAGAGGGCGAGCCTAGGGTCGTGCTTCTCAAACTAGACTGAGTCCCTGGAGATCCTGTGAAAAACTAGATTCTGCTTCTGTAGGTCCTGAGTTGGGCTGGGCCCCGAGATTCTACATTTCTAACAAGCTTCCTTCAAATGCCAACGTTGCTGGGTTTGAGTAACAAAAGCCCAGGAGCACACCAAATCTCTTCCAGGTGTAAGGTTCTAGGCATGCCCTTGGGTCCCACTGTGGGCCATGGTCCTGATCCCTTCAGGTCTCTGGATGGTTGACTTGACCTAGATGGATACATATCCAGCTCTCTCCCAGCTCCTCCCTCATAGTCATAGTAGATAGTCTTCTCATCTCTTGCTTGGTGACCCAGGAGAAGGAATGTGAGATTTGAGATAGCCCTTAACACATATGTGTGCATGTATGCATGCACACAAACACACACACACACACATGCACACACGCATCTGGCAGGGCTAGAGACAGTGCACCTGGCAACCTTGGCTATAGAAGGCCTTTCTCTGATGCTCTTACTGAGTGGGAGAAGAGGTGAAGACTTGGGCAGTGGAATACACTATGGGTTCTCTTGTTCTTGTACGTCTATCCTCACCTCTCCTATCTTGATTTGCTTGATAACCAGACAGGCCTCCTAATCTGAAGCCTACTTCCCCATTTCTTTTCTCCCTGAGCCATCCCCTACACTGTGGCCACCATAGCCTCATGAAACAGAACAACCTGTTCTGACAACATGTCACCTCCTCCTTAAACCACTGAATGGAATAAGAGATATATAATTTAAAAATTAACTGACTTGAGAGATAGAAGAGATAGAAGGAGCAACAGGGAGGCCCAAGCCGGTTGGCTTGAGCTCATCAGGGACCCCCTCCCAGCCTGCTATGGGCGAGAAGGGGCTGCTCAGGCCTTCCTCCAGCCTTTAAGAACCAACACCTGGTTCCTGCAGTCCCAGAGATAGAAGAGCTAGAAGCTCAATCTCTATCCACATTGGGAATAGAAAGGTTTGTGTGTATAGGAAACACCTGAAGATAGGAGACTCTGGAGAAATTCTCTTTCCACAACTCCCCAGCAGTAAAAGGAGAAAAACTCTCCTCCAAAACCCTGAACCCCAAACTTCTAGTGCAGATTCCATAGTCTCATTCATACTCAAGGAGGAAAACTGGCACAGTGCTAATGCACACCGTGGGGAAGATCATGAGCATGGAGCTATGGAAACATACTTCACAGAAGTAGGAAGAAGGGAGAATATCACCAGATAACTGAAAATCAAAAGCAGAGCCCCAAGAAATAGGAGTAAACCAGGAGATATCTCTTCCACAAGGGAACATAGTAACTCCTTACCAACAATGGATAAAGCTCAAGAGATCACATAAGTGTCAGAAAAACAATTCAGGGAACCAGCAGTTAGTGTAATGGCTATGTCTCTGGACTCCCACGTAGTCGACCGCGGTTCGCGTCCTAGACCTGGTGGCTTAAACTCACGCCGGGCGCATGTGCGTACGTGCCCAAGATCCCGAGAGGAGAATGGAGGAGAAGGGATTGCAGCGTGACCATCCCCCTTGGGGGGTGATTTCTCGCTTTCTGTCTCTATGTCTCTCTCTGTCTGTCTGGTGAGCGCACGCGCCCTATAGCAAAAAAAACAAAAAAGAAAAAAAAAGAAAAACAATTCAGAATATTCATTATAACAAAACTCAACATGATACAAGAGAAAACAGATGCCCAAGTCCAGGAGGTGAGAAAATCCTTTCTTCAGTGTTTGAAAAGAAATCATTACCAGATAAGCAAATGCTGAAAGAATTTGCCAAAACTAAACCAGCTCTTCAGGAAATATTTAAGAAAAACTAAAGGGATAAATAGAAGAACAAGAACACGAAACAACTAAAAAAAGGATAAATTCACATTTATCAATAATAGCATTGCATATTAGGATTAAATGTCCCAACTAAAAGGTTAAAAATGCAGATTCAACTGTCTTACACACAAGCAGATTTAAGTACAAATTTATAACTTTCTTTTTTGATAGAGATTTGTCTCTACAGATCTCAATTTAAATATTTATTATAACCATTACTCACTGTATAAAACTAGATAAGAGAGGAAAAGTCCAAAATGTTACAAGTAGCTAAATCTTTCTTTGGAATAAATTTAAAGAAGGCTAAAATCAAGAGCTTCATAAAGCCTATAAATCGCTAGATCACTGACTTTACCAAGTCTTGGCTTTTAAACATCTCTTTCCAATCTTGTTTTGTTTTTGCCTTTTTAATGACCTAATTTCTTTATGTAGAGTACAGTACTATGATCTGACAGGAACTCACGGCTAGTAAGTAAAATTTTCTTCTTCTATCTCTTCCTAATGAGCTACTGTTATATTAAATTTTACCAGTCTTTAACTAGACTAATGATACCACTGATCTGTTCAGAGTATAAACTCTTACTTTCATTAGCTATGTAAATATTATCTTTATTTTGGGGCTAGCAGGTGGTGTGGTGGTTAGGACACTGGACTTCCACCTGGCTGACTCCACAGTTTGAGTCCTGGACCTGGTGGCCTGAAAATTATGCTGTGTACATGTGTGTGTGCCCCAAAGCACAGGAGGAGAGTAGAAGAGAGGGGAATGTGGCATGGCCATCTCTCCTTGGAGGGGGGTGGGTTCATTTCTCACTTTCCCTCTTTCTGTCTCTCCATTGAATACATGTGCCCTATGGCAAAAACCTTGAAGGAAAAAAAAGGTTATCTTTGTTTTAAAAAAAATTCATCCTCATTAAAAAAAAAAAAATTCACTGGGTCTCTGTTACCCTCAATCTAAACTACGTTATGTCTCTACAGAAAAGAATTAACATAGGACCAACCCATGGCGTGGTGATTAAAACAGTTGGAACCCACCCAGCCCTGGTGGCTTGAGAAACACACTGGGCCCATGTGTGTGCATACCCAAAATCCCAAAGGAAGAGAGAATTGGAGAAGAGACTGTGGTGTGACCATCTCCTGGTGCATTCTCATTCCCACCCCCCAATCCCCCTTCCACCCCATCTCTTTGATGAGTGCACAAACCCTCTGGTAGAATTTTTTAAAAAATGAGTTAACACAGCAGGCCTCACTACTTATTTTTAGAAAGGCCTGCTTCTAAGGTTAGTCCTTGCCTGACATCTGGGAACTTAGTTATTCAGAAGATGCCCTCTCTTAACCGGTAAGAGTGGCTCACTGTACCTAAACTGCCCGTATAAACAATGTGGTTTATGATGAACTCCTGCTCCTCTTCTGGGATTCTGGACTTGGGGGTACATGCCAGGTAAGGTGCCTATCTGATCAGCCCGCAATTAGTGTTCTCCTGAGAAATAGAAGCAATTGTGTGTGTGTGTGTGTGTGTGTGTGTATGTGTGTGTGTGATATCTCTACATATGTATATACGTGGAGAGAGAGGGAGAGAGAAATAAAGATATTTATTTTAAGTGGGTAGCAAGTTCAAAATCTGTAGGGCAGACTGGTATGCTGGAAACTCAGAGTTGATGTTGCAGCATTGAGCTCAAATTCTGCAGGGCAGCAGACTGGAGACTGGGGCAGAGTTTTTTGTTGTGGTCTTGAGAATCCCTTCTTTTTTATAGGAGAACCTCAGTCTTTCCTCTTAAGGCCTTCAATTGACTGGATGATGGCTGCCACATTACATTGGGTGATCTGCTTTACTGTCGGCCGACTTAAATGTCACATGTAAAAAATATCTTCGTAGTAACATCTAGACCAGTGTTTGATCCAACAATTGGGTACCATAGCCTAGCCAAGTTGACACATAAAATTAAGGGTTGCAGTCCTTGACAAGATTCCTAAGCGTTGAATCTGTGAGCTTTCTTGGTTGGCCATGTTTTGCATGTGTTGCCATACCTTATTGGTGGGGAATTAAGTGTCCTGTGTGATTCCATTGAGGAAGGAGTCTGACTAAGGATTCTCAGGAAGAACAATTTCTCTTGCACCCGTTTTCCCCAGACTTCACCTCTTGTGTCTTTTCCCTTTGCTGATTTTGCTTTGAATCTGTTTGCTGTCATAAATCATAGCTGTGTGTATCACCATATACTGAGTCCTGTGAGTCGTCTTAATGAATCAGTGAGATGAGTAGTCTTGGAGATTTCCCAACTCTCACCTTCAGATACTTTGATTTGGGCCTGGCCACCCTCCCCAGTGCCAGTAACTGCTTCTCCCCACCTTATACCCCACATTGCCACCACACTGAGCCCCTAGATAGCTGAACATGCCATGCTCACTTATGACTCCGTATCTAGAATGCTTTTCTTCTCCTGACCTAGTTCACTTCCATACAACCATCAAGACTCAGCTTGTTTTGGTTATCGGTTGCTGGAACAAATCAGCTCAAAACATGGTGACAACAACTGATTTATCAAGAAGAGATAGCGAGAAGGCTCAAGCCTTCTCTGACCTCTGCAGGCCCTTCCTCTGTGAGTTGACTCAGACAGTTCTTCCACACTTCATGCAGTGGATTGGGATCTTAGGGAGGAAGTTCAAATAGCCCTACGCACCTAGCTAGCAGTTGGTGCTGGCCACCAGCTGGTAGCTTAGCTGAGGCTATGGGCCAAGGGCCCAATCCTCCTCCCTTTGGACTTCTCCACATGGCTGCTTGAATTTCCAGAAAGCATGACAGTTCAGTTCCGTTCTGTAAGCACAAGCCCCGGTGTGCAGGTGTTATCAAGCTAGAACTTGTATCATTCATGTGGTTGTCCCATGATGTCAGCCAGTCTGACAGCCAAGCTCAGAATCAACATGGGAGGGGACTACACAAGAGACGAATTCTGGAGGGCGTAGTTCACTGGGGGCCGCACAGTTCTGTGTGCCACTAGCTCAAGCCTTCCCTGACCTCTGCGGGCCCTTCCTCTGTATTTGCCCACCACAGCACTCATGCACTAGACTGAAGTAGTAGATTTAATTGTGTGAGTCTTGTGTTGCACTGTCACTTCTATGTATACACTGGCACTCCTCCAAGGGCAGAGATTGTGTCTAATTGTTCCTTATATCCTATTCCCAGAAGCAACTATTGTCACCTCCTTCACTTTGCCAAGTCCTGTCCCTACCCCATTTAGATTCAGGGAGCTCACTAACTGTGAGATGCTGAGTCTACTAGATCCCTAAGCTCCTAAAAGCATGGCAGCTAGGTCCTCGGCATACAGGACACACCTAACAAACATCAGTGGAATAAATAAATGAGTGAATGAGTGAGTGAACTTTCTAGGCATATCATGAAGAGTTCCAAACTATAAATGCATTGACTTTTTTTTTTTTTAAGAGAGGTTTTTGCTATAGGGCATGTGCACTCACCAGAAAGAGAGACAGAAAGTGAGAAATCACCCCCAGGGGGGATGGCCACACTGCAATCCTTTCTCCTCTGTTCTCCTCTCCAGATTTTGGGCACACACGCACACCTGCCCAGCATGAATTTTAACCCACTGGGTCCGGGACTTGAACTGCGGTCAACTATGTGGGAGTCCAGCGATATAACCATTATGCCATCTTCTGGTCCCCCTAAGTGCATCAACTTCTTTCTTACATAGTGTGATCAAGCTGAGCAGAAATCATACAACCCAACACTTGAAACAACTCCATCCAAGATTTGTCAACAAGAGAGATTTTTAGTGTTTTCTTTTCCAACGGAGGGCCCTTCGAAAGAAATTTTCCTTATTGAGCCGTGTTGGCTGGAGCGGAAGCATGGGATCCTCCCCACGAATGTGCTCTCGTGTCCCAGAGTCGCTGGTTCTGAGCAGTGGCTTCTAATATAAGCTCGGTCTCATGCTATAAATAGCTAAAAAACATCTTCAGGGGTTAAGCCACTGCAGTGTGGAAATCCATTGTGAATCCAACTCCTCCCTATTGCAAAATTCTGACATCATAAGAACACGAGAAGTGAGTCATCCCTGTATAAATACTTGATCACATCTCTGGCTTTCAAAGAGAAAAAACTCGGTGTTCGGTTTCCTCTTGAATAGGCCTAAGGGGGTCATCTTTCCCACCTCTCTATGCCAAACCCCTCTCAGGTACAAGAATAAATTATTCTATGACTACATTCCTCTAGGAACCACCTTACGAATATTTCATCCTGTCGACCTCAGTTTATGCATCTGAAATAAAAGAAGGTCTTGGGGGCCAATACTGTAGTATAATGGTTAAGAGCTATGCATTGGAAACCTGATCGCATATGGGACACGGTGGTTCAAAACCCAGCTCAGCTGCTTGAAAAATAGGTGATGTGAGTGTGCATATATGCCCAAAATCCTGACGGGAAGAAGAAATGTAGGAATGGAACTGTGGTGTGACCACGTCCCACTGGGGTTTCTTTCTCTCTCTCCCTGGCTCTCTCCTTCTGGAGAGCACACACACCCTCTGGCAATTAAAATAGAAAAAGAAAAAAGAACATCTTAAACAATAAATCTAAAAATCAAAAATATATTTTTAAAAATTTATAAAAAGTCTTTTGTTTTTAACTTTATGTTATTTTTGACTGGTGAACTTCTTTGATTCATTCAGAAAGAAATTCCTCTCATTCAGCCACCATAAATTGATTCTACTAGTCAAGTCCTGCCCTACCTGTGCATTTTTTGAACAGCACAGTGGTTTATTTGAAAGAATTATTTAATTTAATTTATTATTACTATTATCTTCATTTTCCATAGGACATATGCACTCGCCAGAGAGAGACAGAGAGAGAGAGAGAGAGAGGGAAAGTGAGGAAGTAAGCCACCAGGTCTGGTACTTGAACTGCAGTTGGCCATGTGGGCGTCCAGCACCTGCATCCCTGCTCTATCTGCTGGCCCCACAGTGATTATTTTTAAATTCTGAGATTCGGCAGCTTGCTTGTGGCATGCTCTCCAGTTCTCCACAACCACTACCATGATTTATGCACAGTGGTGTTACCTGCAGGACCCTTGCAGACACCTGCGTTTCCAGTCTCTGAGCTCTACTCATTTTACAGAAGGGAAACAGACCTAGAAAGGATGATCTGGGCCTAAAAAGCCACTCTCAGGGCCAGCCAGCAGCACCGCGGCAGTGCAGAACTCTGCGACGCTGGACCCGTTTGTGGGGGAGGTCCTGGATTCCTATCTCCAGGTTTCCCGTACAAGCAGGGCATGTGTGAGTGCCCATGCTCTCGGCTAGCTGAGTCTGGAGACGGGTCGTGGTCCGTCTCTCCTGATGGGGGTGCCTGCACGTATGTGTGTGTATGTGTGTGTCTGTGTTTCTCTTTCCTGTGGAAGAAATAAAAATCAACTGCAGGAAAAAAGAGGCAGTTCTCCCAGCTTCCAGCCCCCCCCCCCCCCCCCCCCCCCGCTTTGCTCACTGTCTCTACCCACCATTTTCCCAGAGCTTTAGCTCAGCTCATAAACGCGTGTGCAATTTCAGCGTAGTCCCAGAACCCGCAGGCACTTGCTGAGTGCGTTTGTCATGGCAGCATTTATGTGATGGCAAGTTCTCGTGACCTTCGTCCTGGCTCTCTGCTCTCCCAGTCCTCGGGCCAAGATAAACCTCCCCCTCTGCTGCCATCAGACAAGCCTCCTGGTGGACGAGGAACATTCGACTTCTGCCTGTTGCTGCTTCTCCTTCTCGTTAAACGGCTCTGCTTGGAAACTTTCTCCATGTGAAACCCACACGGTTCATGCTTCAGATGGTACAAATGAGCTTCTCCTTCCTCTGGAAAAGTCCTCCTGGTTAGTCAAGGTCCTGCTCAGTGTCACCTTCAGGGCAATGCCATTTCTGCTTTCGTTTATGTATTTGTTCCATCATGTACCACAGGGTGGAGAGTGTGCAGTGGTGGCCGTGGTGGGGAGAGGTTGTGTGTGGGGACATGTCTGCCTGGTGCCTTAGTAATCTTTTGTGTCTTCCTCGCCTCTTTTCCATTTTCTCTCCTCAGTCCTCATTTACTGAATTAAATGCAGAGGATTGAAGCTAATGAGAGTTCTTGAAAACTATCTATACCGATCACTTTTCAACCCAAATTGGACAAGGACTAGATTTTGATTCTCTTTGTTGGGGAGGAAAATGTTAGGTTGATAGAAAAGTCACGCGAAGCAGAGCCCCGCGCCCTGGGCCGCCCGGCGCAGGCGCCTCTGAAACATTTTTTAATTAATTAATTTGCATTCATTCCCTAAGCATCATCACAGTATACAAAATGTAATTTCCCATCCAGAATATACTGTATAGTGGCTTAATCATGCATGTTACCGTCAATAATTTTCCATTTTTAGTTTCATATATGTATGTGTGTGTGTGTGTGTGTGCATGTGTGTATTTTTTTACCCCTATTTCTGACCCTCTGCCCTTTCCCACCCTCCTCCCACACTATCTCTGATATCTACAGTTGTTTTCCATCCCTTTCCCCCCCATATTTTATTGATCACACAATTTCTTATATAATCTAACTACTTTCAATAGCAAGTTCAGCTGGTAATTTCAAGAAAAGCAGTTTTAACTTTAATGAATCAAAGAAATGCTAAGGAACTTTGCTTAAAACTTAAAGCCAGGAAACAAGTTAGGATTCTGTTCAAATAGTAGGTACATGAACCTATCAACAGCTCACGATGGGACAAAAATCCTTAAAACTGGAAAACAAAGCCTAGAAGAAAATCAGCAATGTTTTACTCAAAAGTCATAGAATGCTATTTCACCAGTTCACTCCATCAAGGCTTTTCCAATGACCCAATATTTTGGATTTCACCAGTTCACTCCATCAAGACTTTTCCAATGACCTAATATTTTGGGCCAGCAGTTGGCTTGAGGATCACTCCAGGTGTGTGTGTACATGCACTTCCAAAATCCAGAGAGGAGGAAAGACAAGGGATTGCAACATGGCCATCCTCCCAGGGGGCTGGGGGTGATTTCTCTCTCACTCTGTCTTTCTGTCTGTCTCTCTCCAGTGAACACACCCATTCTATAGCAAACTAAAAAAAAAGTTACTATCTATCTATCTATGTGTGTGCGTGTGTATCTGTATGTGTATGTATATTTATACATCTGTGTATATATGTATATACACACATTTATCACCTACACACATATCACACACACATAAAGACTTTCTAAATGTACTTGTAAAACTTCACAGGATGGAATTTCACTTCCTGTTAAATTTTTTGAAAAAATTTTGCCTGAGGGCATGTGTGTTCACTAGAAAGAGGAGAGAATGATAGGGAAAGTGAGAAGGCACCCCCCATAGGGGATGGTCACACTGCAATCCCTTCTCCTTCATTTCTCTCTCTCTTTTTTTTTTTTTTTTTAAGAGAAACTTTTGCAATAAGGTGTGTGTGCTTGCTGGAGAGACGGAGAGATAGAAAGCGAGAAATCACCTCCCCGGGGAGATGGTCATGCTGCAATCCCTTCTCCATTTTCCTCTCAGGATCTTGGGCACACACACACACATGGGCCCAGGTGTGAGTTTTAAGCTGCTGGTTCTGGGACTTGAACTGCGGTAGACTGGGAGTCCAGTGATGTAACCATTACATCACCTGCTGGTCCTTTTCTCTCCTTTTGGGATTTCGGGCATGCATTCACCAGTGCCCTGCATGTTTCTTAAGCCACTGGGTCCAGGACTTGAACTACTTATGGTCAGCTATGTGGGATCTGGCCACCGCAACCACCAGGCCATCGTCTGGCCTGAAATTTTTAAAAATCATATTCACCAAATGCATGGTTTTTGACTAAAGATTGTACTTTTAAAAAAAATAGAAAATAGAAAACCATAAAGATTGCCACAAGGTGGCACTACAATATAATGGAAATTCAGATCTCCGATCTGGTCTTTGAGGTGTGGGCGTGATGTATAAGTGATGGGCAAAACAAAACAAAACAAAACGAAATGAAATAAATTAGGTTGAAGATTGATGATAGATGAATATTCCCCTTTTTTCGAAAAGATAACTTCCCTCTCTCACTGGTACGCTATTACCTGTCACACATTGAGTCTATATGTTAATAATTATTGAAATGAAAGGGTCAAATTTTGTTCCCATAGAAGAGTCAAATTTTATCCTTTCCTTTTAAAATTTTTACACTTAATCACCGTACATATTTACAACATAGAAAATTGTTTTCCCAGCATGAACACAGTGCTCATCAGTCAGGTCAAAGATACTATCATTATACATTATCATCAACAGATACATTTTCATTTTTGTGTCTGTTAAATGCTTCTCTTTTTTTTCCCCAATTCCCTTCCTCACATCTCCCACTACCTATCCCCTCCTACACTATCCCTAGCATCCACAGCTTCCCTCTCTGCCGTTATACCCTCCAATCTCTCAGTTTCTGCCAAAGAGTGCAAATATACACAAACACATGGAAACTAAACAACGTACTCTGGAATGGCTTCCCAACCACGGAAGAAATTTAGACTGAAATCAAATGATTCATTGAAACCAATGATAGTGAGCACACAAACTTCTATAACCCATGGGACCCGAAAGCAGTCATAAGAGAGAACTTTATAGAAATTAATGCTCACAAGAAAAAAAAAAAAAAAGGAAAGGTGGCAAAGTGACACATTCAGGGAACTGCAGAAACAACAACAAAAGCCCCCCAGAAAATGCTAGGAGAAAAGAAATATCCGTGCCTTTCAATTGAAGTATTTATGAAGAGCAACAGGGCAGGGAGGAGGTTGTTCAGGACATCACCTAGTTTGGAAAAGTTTATACTATGAGTGGTGCAGTCTTTGAAGCAGCAAGCCAATTTCCACAGAGCTTGTCAAAGCATCCTGGAAAAAAAAAAGAAAAAAGAAGTCATGCAACAAAGTCTCTGCAGAACACGATTTTCTATTTGTTTACTTTGGCATATGCGGGAGCTTCAAAAGTTTAAGAAAAAATGGAATTAAAGTATGAGCTAATTTTAGTCCAAAAACAGTTTGAAATCCATGCATAGCTTCTCATAATATGTATTTTCCATGCACTTTTGGAAGTCTGTTTGTATTTACCAACTGCATATTTTTATAAATTATTCTGATATTGAGATTTGAGAACTTGGAACTTGGAACTCTTCATATAATATGTCTGGAAATCAGGAAATGAGTGAATTCAATCTTTCTTCCTGATTCTTTGTATTATAAAAAAAAGAAAAAGCATGGCATAAAGTTTTAATTGTTTTATATTTTCTTATTATTTGAAGTGTAAAGACATTGCCCAGATTCCCAAGCTATATTAAGACCAAGGAGAGCAGTGTTAACAATACAAAGCCTACAAAAGCTTTTGACTAAAAGAAGAAAAATGTACGTAGATAAGATTTTCCTAATAGGCTAACTGAAAAAAAGTTTCCAGATTGGAGCCCTGAACTAATGATCAAAAAAATCTATTGACTTGCTAAAGGATCAGTTCTTCTATCTGAAAAACAAAAACACCCCCTGCCCCACTCCAAAAAGAGTTGACTGTTGGAGTAGAATTAATCTAGTATGAGGAGCACAACCCTGATCCTTTGAATGAAATGTTCTCTATAGGATGGAATCTAGGGGTTCACAGCACTAACCTCTTACTTAATTTGATTATATTCATAGAGCCAAATAGGAACCAAGGTTTTTTTTGTTGTTGTTGTTTTTTTCTTTCTTTTTTGAGAGATTTTTGCTATAGGGATATGCGCTGGCCAGAGAGACTAAAAACAAGAAATCACCCCCAAGAGGGGATGGCCATGCTACAATCCCTTCTCCTCCATTCTTCTCTTAGGATTTTGAGCACCCATGCACATGTGCCTGGTATGATTTTCAAGTCGCTGGATCTGGAACTCGAACTGTGGTCAGCCGTGTGGGAGTCCAGCACCATAACCACTACGCCACCTGCTGGCCCCTGTTTTTGTTTGTTTTTTAGTTTATTAATTTATTTCTTCCATAAGTTCTAAAAGAGACAAAAAGACAACATCCCCAATAGGGTCTTGACACCAATATCCACTCATACCCTCAGCCAGGCCCAGATCACAGGCACACACATGCCCAGTGTACTTAGGGAGGTCTTCGGATTTGAACTTGGAACCTTCTCATGTAGGTCAGTCTCACAGAACATTACATTTTACTGCTGCACCATTGTCCAGCCCTGAAACCTAAATCTTAACATAGAATTGCATGTGAAAACACTGGTTGGTGTTCAGTTACAACTGGCTGCAAGGGTTTGGTTGCATGATTATTAAGCAGAGCCTGGAGTCTTGAGGTAAGAAACTCTCAGAAAGGGGCCAGCAGATGGTGTGGAGATTAAGGCAGTGGGATCCCGCATGCCCACCGTCTTAGTTCAAGTCGCAGTCGCTGCAGCTTAAAAAAAAAAAAAAAATCACTTGGGAGTCAGGGGACAGTAGGCGGTGCAGTGGTTAAAGCAACCAGACTTCCATGTGGTTGACTGTGGCTCAAGCCCCAGATTGGGTGGCTTGAAAATCACACGAGGCACATGTGTATGCATGCTCAAAATCCCAGGTGGAGAATGGAGAAGCAGAGCTCTCAGCTTGGCCATCCCTCCTGGAGGTGATTCCTTATTTTCCCTCTTTCTGTCCCTCTCTCTTTCTCTCCCATGAGCGCACATGCCCTAGAATAAATACCAATAAACAACAACGAAATCACTCAGGGGGGCCTGCAGGTGGCATGGTGGTTGAGCTGCTGGACTCCCACATGGACCACCCATTCCGAGTCCCAGATCTGGAGTCTTGAGAATTGCTGGGCACTTGTGCATGCATGCCCAGAATCCCAGGAAGAGAATGGAGGAGAGGAGACTGCAGAGTGGCCATCCCCGCTAGGAGGTGATTTCTCATTTTCCCTCTAACTGTCTCTCTCTGTTTCTCTCTGGCCAGTGCACGCACGGTATGGCAAGAACCTTAAAAGAAGAAAACAACAACAATGACAACCCCCCCAAAACAAAACAAACAAACAAAAAAACCCTCCCAGAAAGTTCCAACCTGAATTCCTTAGTATTCGGGTTAATTCTCCAGTCATTTACTAATTCTTGTGAAAAGGGCCCGGCCTTGTGCTAAGTCTTCAAAATGCTGAGATAAGACCCCATCCTGGCCTCCCCAAAACTCACAGTCTAGGGAAGGAGACAAAATATAAGACACCATAATATAACCTCACCATAATGTGGTGGATTTGTCCTCTGCTGAAAAATTGAGAAGCATCCCTTTTTCTCTAGGTGGATACAGCCCAACTTATTCAGAAAGGGGCCAGCAGGTGGTGTGGAGATTAAGGCGGCTGGATGTCACACAGCCAACTTCAAACGAACCTCATAGTTCCAGTTCTATCCTTGCCCTACCAGGCTGGGGCCCGGTCTGAGCTTCAACCGTCTCTCTCCACCACGTGCAGCCACCCCAAGCTATGCCCTGGTCCTAGAGTTCCTGATACTCTTTCCCACCTTTCTGTTTTTGTTCAAGCTCTTTCTCGTTCTGGTGGGCTGTCCCTGACTGTCTCCCCTCCACACTTCTGTCCATTGAAATCTGGTGTACTTAGGTCCTTCTATGTCACAGGTACGTGTGCCTCCTGCAGGAGCCATGGGGATAGACGACTGTCTGGAGTCCCCTAAGCTATCACTCACAGATACTTACTTGCTTGCCCCCACGTGCAAACGCTGCTCCCCCCAATTCTCCGCCTCAAGCCTTTTCATCTGCTTAAGGCGGTTTGGGGTAGGTGGGTTCTATTGTGCTCTTTCCCCTAGACAGTTCTCCTGCTTAGTAAAATCCACGATCAGACTTAATCCTGCAAAACAGCACCAAGTCTGCCTTTCCCCGCCTGGTAATTTCCACCAAGCCGGCTAGCCCTGGCCTTCCCTCTTCATTGTTCTGAAGCTTGGCGCTGCTTCCCCTAATCTTCACGGAGAGACGTAAAGTCTGGGCAGTCAAGGGGCTGGCAGTGGGATCTCCAGACGGTTTCTTGATTCACGGGTCCAAACCTAAGGCTGCTTTAGGGCAAGTACCGAGCCTGGGGACTCGACCACAGGAGAGGCCGCCTCCGGGGGAAAAAAAAAAACAACAAAAAACCTTCTTGCCAGGAAACAAAAGTATGTGTGTGTGTGTGTGTGTGTGTGTGTGTGTGTGTGTTTACTTAAAAACAAACGCAAGGGCCCCTCCCCCACAGGTCCGACCACCCGCAGGGAGTTTGCCAGGAAACAGCAATTCTGAAGGCGAGGCAGTCGCCAACGCCCCCACAAAGTGCCTCGGATTTCGGAACCCCTCATCCAGACCCCTCAGGCTCCACGCGGCCAGCTCCCGGGCTTCAAGCGCGGAAGGTGGGCGTAGATGGGGATCCCGGGGCCGCCCGAGCTCCGCAGCGCGGGCCGGGGATCAGACTCCACAATCGCGCCTCTCCCAACCCGGCGGCCTGGGCCGTCAATCAAGCTGGTCCGACCCCGCCTGCGGGCAGCAGCGGGCGACCAATCAGAGCCAAGCTCCGCAGCGATGAGCTCAGCCGGCTCGCTTGCCATTGGGTGGCTATATTAAGAAAGTGGCCGGAATCCTTAAATAGCGGGCGCTAGGGCCGCAGCCTGCATCTGCCACCGCAGTCTGGCTATAGTCGTCAGTCCTCCAGGACGCTAAGCGAGGCCTGGACACACCGGGAGGGAGACAGGCCAAGTCCGCAGCTCGAGCTACAGTTGCGCACAAACCCACTCGTCCCTGGTCCGGGGAAAGAAGAGCGGCCACGCCCGGGAGCAGCGCGACGAGACGCACGGTTCGCCCTATGCCCCCGCGCCCCCACCGCCTCCGCCGCGGCAGCCGGAGCGCACCGAGAGAACGCGCCATCGCGGGGCCTGGGTGCAGCTAGCGACCCTTGCCCCCAGCGCGCAGCGGGAGGTGAGCAGTGAGCGGCGAGCGGGACGGCAGCGAGGCGTTTGCGGGCCCCCTCCTGCTGCCCGGGCCCGGCCCGCTCATGGCGGCCATCCGCAAGAAGCTGGTGGTGGTGGGCGACGGCGCGTGTGGCAAGACGTGCCTGCTGATCGTGTTCAGTAAGGACGAGTTCCCCGAGGTGTACGTGCCCACCGTCTTCGAGAACTATGTGGCCGACATCGAGGTGGACGGCAAGCAGGTGGAGCTGGCGCTGTGGGATACGGCGGGCCAGGAGGACTACGACCGCCTGCGGCCGCTCTCCTACCCGGACACCGACGTCATCCTCATGTGCTTCTCAGTGGACAGCCCGGACTCACTGGAGAACATCCCCGAGAAGTGGGTGCCCGAGGTGAAGCACTTCTGTCCCAACGTGCCCATCATCCTGGTGGCCAACAAGAAAGACCTGCGCAGCGACGAGCACGTCCGCACAGAGCTGGCCCGCATGAAGCAGGAACCGGTGCGCACGGACGACGGCCGCGCCATGGCCGTGCGTATCCAAGCCTACGACTACCTCGAGTGCTCCGCCAAGACCAAGGAGGGCGTGCGCGAGGTCTTTGAGACGGCCACGCGCGCCGCGCTGCAGAAACGCTACGGCTCCCAGAACGGCTGCATCAACTGCTGTAAGGTGCTATGAGGGCCGCGCCCGCCCCGCCTGCCGCTGCCGGCGCGGCCCCCCTTCCTGGCCGTTCCCCCGCGTGCCGGCCGAAGGGGAGACCTGCGCTGCCCAGGGACCCCACCGAACTGCCTGGCATCTGCTGGAGGCTCTGGTTCTGGCGCCGAGAGTCGGCGTGGGCACCGGGCGCCCCCTTCCCAGCGTCTGCAAGCGTCCAGCTGTGTTAAACAGGCCGAAAGCCAAGGGTCCCCTGAGCATCCTTCTCTGAAGAGCCGGGCCTCAGGGTGTGAGGCTGTGTGTCTGCCCGACTCCGCCGCCCGGTTTTCACCCCGCCCGGTTCTCACTCCACCCCCACCTCTGGTCCCCCAGGGCGAGCATGGCTGGGACTGCGGCTGCGCCCCATCAAATGTTCACCCTTAACCTGACAGCGCCTGCAACCTCTTGTCTGTAACATAGACCCTGGGAACTGCGGAGGGGAGGGCTGGGGAGGACGGGAGGGGTGTTCTATAAATATAGATATAATTTTATTTTCGGAGGGAAGATGGTGTTATTTAATGGTGGTGGTGGAAGGAGTGACCAGGTCGCTAGCACACCTCTGGGCCCAGGTTGGGTCGGGCGCCCATCTGAGCACGAACCGGACTTGGCCATCTTTCCGGACCCCTGGAGAAGACATTTGCAACTGACTTGGGGCTGAGAGGACACAGCTTCCAGACACAGCGTCTCCTGTGGGCCAGCCTCCCGGGCCAGCCCCTCCCCGACCTCGGGCAGAAGGAGGGAGGGCAACCTGTGGGGTTGTTTTTGCCATACTCGAACTTTGTGCCTGTCCTACAAGTGAAAATTGTTCAGTCCAAGAAACCGATGTTATTTGATTTATTTAAAGCTGAAACTTGGTTTTTTTTTTTTTAAAGAATTCTTTGCACAATTGTTTCATTGTTTGACACTTAATGCACTTGTCATTTGCATAAGACAGCATTCTGACCACATTTGTACGCTGTAACCTCATCTACTTCTGTGTTTTTTTTTAAATGATGATGATCTAAAAAAAAAAAAAAAAAAAAAAAACAAGGAGAGGAAAGACCCTGCTAATTTTTGTGTTGTTTTGTTTTTCTCTTGAAAAAGATGGCAAACACTGATTTGTGATTTTTATTTGTGCAGGTATGCACGCTGTTTTGATAAAGGGCAGTGAACAAGTATTGGGGCCCATTTAAAACTTTTTTTTTTTCACAAGGCAGTCTCTAAAAGCTCTGTGAAATTTTCTCTGCATCTCTGTACAGAGAATGAACCTGCCCCATTTCCTTTTTCCCTCTCCCCTCCCACCCAGTGGTACTTCTACTAAATTGTTGTCTTGTTTTTTATTTTTTAAATAAACTGACAAATGACAAAGTGGTGAGCTTATGATGTTTACATAAAAGTTCTATAAGCTGTGCATACAGTTTTTTATGTAAAATATTAAAAGACTATGATGATGACATTTATAAAATGGCTCCTGTGGTTTAATGTTGTGTAAAGATAGCCTAGTGATTCGGGAAAAGGGACCAACTCCACTTCTTTATAGCAAATACAATAAATGAAGAGAAAACTTTTTTTTGGGGGGGTGGGTGGGATTGAGTGATGGTCGTCATTCCTGTCACATCCTCAGAGGAAGATGGGGGTCCTCCCATCTATTCAGTCCCGTTAAGTGAGGCCAAAGGTCTTGATTTCACAGAGGTTTGATAGTCACTTGTGCCTAAGCCTGTTATGGAGCTCTGCTGCTTATTCTTTGAAACTCGAAAAGTTGTCATTTGTGCATTTTAAATTTAGATAGCTTTTTTGTTGGTGTGGGGCCAGGCCCTTCCTGGAGAAAACTGGTGACTGGGTTCCCCCAGATTACCAAGGGCTTACACAATTCCCCATGAGAGTGTAGCTTGTTATTTTGAGTGCCAGAGCTCCTGAGTGGAAGGAGGGGACAGTTCAGTAAAGGAGCTGATCGCTTTAAGTACCGTTTTCATCTCAATATGGCTCTAGAAGGACCTAAAAGGGCTGGCGGAAAAAACCCCAAAACCAACAAAAAACAATGGACAGTTGGGTGGTTAGTACCTAAAATTGGAGCAGCCACGTTTTGAGATTCGATCATAATGAACTCTGATTTCAGACACTGAGCCTTGCTGCCCTGGCTCTCGGAACTGGACAGGCTGATTGACACTTGGGGACCACATTCCAGTCCTGTGTGAGGTTCAGCCATGATGGCGCAAACCTCTCACCTCTCAGCAGCTTCCAGGCAAGAGTTGGTCAGTGGCCACCTCTCCCGGAGACCCAAGAAGTGTGGTTATTATTTTCTGAATTAGTGCTTGCGGGGTCTCCAGTACGTGGTCTCCCCACCCCCTATCCAGGGCAAAGGCAGAGAAGATCTCTTGAAGTCGTTTGCTTCAAAGCATGAAGCTTCAGTTTTTCCCTGTCCTCTCCCAGTCTCTGAAGAGTTTTTGTTGAGTGAAGAAAACCTGGTCGCTGGTGACCTTTCACCCACTTAAACAGGCAACACCAGGGCCTGCTGCTCCGCTGGGCGAGTGCCTTGGCCAACAGAGGGGAATTGTTTGGGCACCTCTGGGAGCAGAGCGGGGGAGAGGGTCCATCCAGGCCGGCTTCTTTGAACAACCGCCCACTCCTTCAGCCCCTCCATCTCACAGTCTACCTTTTCCTTTTCATTTTAAAGACAAAAACGTCCCATTGAAAAACAATGTTTGTTTGCAGTTTTTAGGGCTAGCAAATCCTTTGGTACCAGGGAGTGCGGGGTCTGTGGGGGCTGGGCTGGATGCCCAGTGCTCAGCTTTGGCGCTCAGCTTTGCAAGGAGCCAAGAGCCTGGGGACTCAACCCTCTGAAAGAGCCTTTTCTGGCTTTCCTGCCTTCTCCAGTCTGCCTGGTACCTAGAGCTGTCTGTTTTTTATATTTGAGGGAGACAACCACTCAGATGACGCATGGCAGCCTGAGTTAGACTTGTTTTAAAGTGTGTGGCATTTAATAATGCTGCCGGAACGTACTCTTCTAGCTGCGCTAAGATCCAACTGGAAAACATAAAGACGAATTGCTGTAGGCTGGAAAATCAATTAGGGAAAGGAGGTAAAACATCTGGTGTTACTCTTAAGATATGAAAATTCATTTTGCACATTTAAAATAAATGTGCTGAGTTCGTTTAATTGCCTGTTGAACTGTTTTGTGGAAAAGAGTGGGGAGTTTCATTGATCCTGGGCGTTTTATGGCAAGGAGCACTGTTTGGGGATCGCCTTTCATCTTAACATTAATTCAGTCTGGATTGTATTTCTAAGGTCTTTTTCCCATGTGTTGGAGTAGACTTAGAATAGCAGTTTTCAAACTTACATGTGTATCAGAATGCCAAGAAGGGCTGGTTAAAATAGACTGCTTGGCCCCGCCCCCAGAGTTTCCAATCCAGTAGGTCTGGGCTGGCCAGGGGAGAAGGTTGGCAATGAAGGTGTGGTTTCCTCTGTCTTCCAGAGATGTGGTGTAGACACAGAGAGAGCTTTCTGGTAACTGTGCTCCTGGAAAACATACATCCCAGGCTCCAGGAGACGACGAGACAGCAGCAGGGCCTTGCACCCCAGCCCACTGGGTCCTTACCACTTCACTTAGTCCGTCTTCTGGCTGCAGGGAGTGTTGGGCACTCAAACTGCTCTCCCCACTCTCTGCAGCCACATTTCTGGCCTGGGAGGTAAAATTGAGCTAGAGGATTCCAGTTTGTTCCTTCTTGATCATTCTTTTAGTCAACACGTATTTACTGTTGACCTAAGACTCTGGGCCTAGCATATGCGAGTAGCTTGGGATACAGTGGATGAATAGACAGGCATGGTTTCTTCTCATATAGTGTTTTCAGGCAGTGTGTTTAGGCAAATAATAATAATGATGACGAGACTAGCTAATGTTTATTGACTACACACCAGGTGTTGTGCTAAGCCCTTTATCTGTATTATTTTCCTTAATCCTTGTAGTAGTTACCTATTGCTGCATAACAAATTATCCCAAAACTCAGTGGCTTAAGACAGCATTCATCACCTCCCAGTTTCTGTGTAGCAGCATGTAGGCACAACTTAGCTGGGTCCCCTGGCTTAGGGTCTCCATAAAGCTGTCATCGAGACATTGGCTGGAGCTTGACTTACCTCAAGGCTTACCTGGGGAAGGATCTGCTCCCAAGGCCAGTCACATGGTTTCTGGCAGGATTCAGTTCTTCACTGGCTGAGGCTGCCTGAGGTTCCTTGCCACCCACATGCCCTCTCCATAGGGCATCTCAGCCATGATAGCTGGCTTCTTCAGGGCCAGAGAGAGAGTGTGAACAAGGTGGGAGTCACAGTCTTTTATACGCTAATATCAGAAGTGACAGCCCATCGCTTTTGCTTTGTTATATTTTTTTCAAAGTGTAAATATAATGCAAGAAGAAATGACTGGGGCCCACCCACTCAATGGGAGGGATTGTACAAGGTCGTGAATACCAGAAGGTGGGGTCACTGGGAGCCATCTGAGAAGCAGCCAGCCACAACCTCTGTAACAGGTCAGAGGTCGGTACTATTATCTTTGTTTCACTGGTGAGGACACCGAGTCACAGAGAGGTTAAGTAAGTTGCTTGTGGTCACAAAACTTGTATAGATTTGAACCCAGGCAGTCTGGCTCTAGGATACTAATCTGGTGGGATCGTGACTGGGGAGAGATCACCCAGACTGTAGTGTAGAAGATGGCTTGGAGATGAGAACCAGAGGCAGTTAGGTTAGTGAGGAAGACTTTGCCCTGGTCCCGGTAGAGATGAGAGGACCTGAACTGACGCATGGACCTGAGAAGAAAGGAGGGACTAGAAAGACATTTTAGAGAGAGATGTTGTGGATATCTGAGAGAGGGGTATCACGACAACCCTAGGATTCTGGCCTGGGTGACTTTGAGCACACCGATGCCATTATTTTAGGTAAGAATAGGCTCAGTCTGGTGGTACGGTCAGTAGCAAACTGAACTGCAGTGCTGGAACCCTCATGACCAACCATGAGCTCAGAACCCCCGGTCAGCCTGAAAGCATGCCAAGCGTAAGTTACACCTGGTAGTTGACTAGTTCCCTCCTATTCTCTTGGAATCTTTGATAAAATTTTGCCAAATATTCTAGCTTGGCTTCAGCGCTGCGGTGTGGATTCAGGCCAACCCACTCAATGGGAGGGATCGTACAAGGTCTTGAATACCGGAAGGTGGGGTCAGGGGAAGGACATTATCACTGCCTAGGTAGGTGGGAAAGGGAAGCAGTGCTTCTGATGACTTCCACTGGGGTGGCTTCAGCTGGGATCAGTGAGAATCCCTGGGATAAAGGCACCCTGGGATAAGAGTTTTGGTTATGACGTTCAACCACTTTCTTTACAAGGAGATGGTTTTCCTCATTCCTAACCACAAGTCAGGATCCCTATGGGACAGTGTCTGGGCCAGTTGAACAGATTTCTGGGTCAGCTATTAGAAGAGGGAGCTGTTGGGAGCCAGCAGTTAGCATAATGGTTATGTCGCTGGACTCCCACGTAGTTGATCGCAGTTCGTGTCCCGGACCCGGTGGCTTAAAACTCACGCTGGACACGTGTGCGTGTGTGCCCAAGATCCCGAGAGGAGAATGGAGGAGAAGGGATTGCAGCGTGACCATCCCCCTGGGGGGTGATTTCTCGCTTTCTGTCTCTCTGTCTCTGTCTGTCTGTCTGTCAAGTGCGCGCGCCCTATAGAGAAAACCTCTAAAAAAAAAAAAAAAAAAAAGAAGGAGCTGTCAAGGCACAAGTAACTGAAGCCTTGGAGAAGGGATGAGGTGACCCGGAAAGAATTCATGTAGTGAAAAGAGACTGTTACTGGATCCCAGACTCCATGGCAGCTGAAAAGCAGAAGAGGCCATATCTGCTTGTTCACTGCTGTGTCCCTATGCCCAAAAACAGTGCTTGACATATCCTAAAATGTCAACTAGTAGTTGAATAAATGAATGAATTAAATAAAAGACAGACATTTAGTGAGTACCAGTTTCTGAGAGGCCTAGGAAGTGACAAAGTTTTGGAACAGCTGCTCTGGGCAACTAGAGGAAGATGAGTTAAAGAACAGCTGGGTGACGTGGAGCCCAGGGAAGAAAGTGCCCCTGGAAGGCCAGTGGGCACTGACATTATCGACCTTCTCTGTATCCCAATGCCTCGCAAAATGCAGAATTCACTCCATGGAGGTCCTTTGGGAAATGCTGCCAGTGATCCTGGGATGAGCAAGCTGCAGGAATGTCTTCCCAGGGCTGCGGGCCGCCCACCACTGGACCACTTGGGTGGCAGGATGTGCTCACCTGCCATGAGTGGGCTGAGTGTCAAGTGATGAAGGAAGCTGGCAGGCTTGGACTCTTAAATGGAAGCTTGGTGTGACTGGCCCACGTTTTTCATTTTAGAAATTGCGATCTGGAAGTGCGATTCTGAGAGTGATGGCAACCCTGGGCTTTTATGACTCTGTGTGATCTCTGCCCTCTGGTTGTCATTTGGAGTTATTTTTCTTCTTTGTTCAATCCTGAAAAGGAAAGAAAAAAATGTTACAAGAAGCAAGCTCTCCATCTCTTTGTTAATGATTGATTGCATTTAATGCCAGAACTTGTTTTACCTTTGGATAAACAATCAAAACCTTCTGGAAGCACCTAAGAGGAATGCAAGAACGCATTTGCCATTTAGCGGCAGAAAAGTTTTAAATGATACACTGACAGCATAAAAAGTAGTATTTACATGAGCGCTAAAAAAGAATCACTTGTAAAATACACACTCTTCAGTAATGGCCAAATATGGAGAAGTCTGATATTCGGTCGCGTAAGCAGGCTGACTCCACACATGGGGGAAGAGCCATCCATCCCCCTTCCTTGAGGCTGAGAACTCTGTGATACAGATTTCCTCCAAGGATGTCTAGAATCGTAGGCTGAACCCAGACTAAATGCGCATGAGAACACCAACCCAGATTAGCCAGTCTGGGTGCTCTGAGGTGGGTTTTGCTGTGCCAAGCGAGAATTGTTCCAAGTCTTAACTTTATGGGTAATGGTAGAAATTACAGAGTGTGTAGCTGGTTACCTGCCAAATCTGCAAGAACAAATAAAGGTGGAATGCGATGAACGTATGAACGACTCAAAGGCATAAAGAGCAAACCGAGTTTACAAAGCCAGGAGTTTTCTAGCAGGCCGATACAATCTGTTTCTCTCTTTTTCTTTCTTTCCTTCCTTCCTTCTTTCTCTTTCTGTCTTTCTTCCTTCTTCCTTTCTCATTTTTTTCTCTCTTTCTCTCTTTCTTTTCCTTCCTTCCTTCTTTATCCTTTCTTTCAGATTTATTTATTTCTTCCATGGGAGAGAGAAAGGAAGAGAGAGAAAGTGACTCCCACTCAGCAGGGTTCTCATGCCACAATCCGTCCCAGCTTCAGCCAACCTGAATCACAGACTGGACCTGGTAGCCTCAGAAAGAGAACCTGGGGCCTTCTGGTGTGAATCTAGCTGTATTACCACTATGCACTGCCTAGCCCTTACTACCTGACCTCTTTTGATGACAATGTGACCTACAGGGAGCAATCTCATCGGTAAACAAAGGAAATTCAGGATTCTGAGCACCATCACGGATACAGAGGAGTCTAGACATGGCTTCAGCAGGGCACAGACCCACCCTGTCATGTATATCTCTGGTCTTCCGCTGGTGATGGAAGAGGTGAAAGTTCGTGGAGTTTGCTGGGGACTTCAGGGAAGAGGAGCAGGAATGAGGCAGGAGAGAGGGGCTCCCTCTCCAGCACAACACCTATCCCATTGTGTTGGCTCATTTCCTGCTGTGGGACAGGTAGTGTGGGTTAGTGGGAAAATCAAGGGTTACAGGTAGAAGCCCCAAGTCTTTATCACTATCTGTGTTCGTGGGCCAATTACCTTTACCTTCTGCTGCCTCAGGTTTTTTCATTGTAAAATAATTTCCAAGATTAAACAAGATTAAACCAAGCACTTGGCACAATGCCGAGCTCATTCTAAGTGCTCAATAAATCTTGATTATCTTCCCTCAAGTGGATTTATCTTGGTACCTTACGCACGAAGCAGAAGTGGAATAAATTTTGCCAAATGCACAAGTGTCTAATAATAACAACTCTTTTGTTTACCCAGGACTTTTTCAACTGTAAGCTCCTCAGGGCATCATCTCATACTTATTTTACAACTTAAGCATCTAGCATATGGCTAGTCATAGCCTGAGTTTAGAGGATCCTTGATAAGCGGAAAGTTGGGAGAATTGCATAGGCTGGGTCTGGCAGCTTAGTTTGTCTAAGATAGAAATGTCCACCATTTAGGAGGCAGAAATGGAGTCCCTGGCGTGCTGAGGGTTGTGGGGACCAGCAGGCTTTCTTCCTAGGAGCCTGGTGCTCAGCAGTCCTCAGCAGAGGCTGGCTTGGCCCATACCCGCCTGTTGACCCAATGACTCAAATGAGGAGCAGGCTGCCCAGGGCATGAAGCCAGGGAGAGCTGTTCAATCTCACCTTGCTGACGAAGCCATGGAAGAAGGAGAGCCAGTGTCTTGTCCAGATAAAGCAAATGCCAAGAAAAATACTGACCACCCTAAATAAGCAAGAACTGCACATTAAAAAAAGCCAGTGGGGGCCAACCAGAGGTGCGGTTAAGGCGCTGGACTCCCATAAGGCTGACTGCAGTTTGAGTTCCGGGCCCCGTGACTTGAAAATCTTGCTGGGTGCATGTGTGTGTGTGCCCAAAATCCCAAGAGAATGGAGGAGAGGGATTGTGGAGTGGCCATCCCCCTTGGAGGGGGGGTGATTTCTCACTTTCCCTCTGTCTCTCTCCAGCAAATATGCATGCCCTATGACAAAAAATGAAAAGGCAGCCATTTATCTTGTGTGTGCAAGACCCACACTGAGGAGGCCCAGACTCAGCTGCTGCGTGTGTAAGCTCAGGTCACAGTCTCTGAGGCCGCTCCGTGAGTCCACCATGAAATAGGAAAGCACTGGAGACTTGATCATCTAGCCACAGCGCCTCTGAGACTAAGAGCCCTGTGCAGGCAGTTACCAAACCCGCCACCGCAAGGGAGCTGGTAATTGCATGAACTCCGGGCAAACTGGTTCTCCTGGCATGAGGCAGAAGCTAAGCTTAATTAGGCTGCAGGATTAGACTAGAGGAGAGGCCTTTGTTCAGAGTTGGCTCCAGTTTCTTTTCTTTTCTTTTTTTTATTTATTTTAACTTTCTTGTTAAATAAGAGCAACAACAAGAAAACCATATCGTTGAGGCAGAAGCACAGGGCAGGGGTACAATGGAATTTCCCACTTAAGGTAAACCTGCCTCCCCTCATTCCAGCTCTGTTCAGAAAGCTGACCTTGAACTTGAGTTCCTGGTAGTGCCTGACCTTGGCAGGACCTGGACAGTGTCATGGGGAAGGCCAGCAGCTGAATAGAGTCTTGTTCCTGCCTCCCTTTGGTGGGCCTTTCCCAAGAGGCTTGGAACTAGTTGCCTGAATTTACTCAACTGTGTCAGATTCCAAGATGTGAGGAGTCTGGGCCAGGTGTGGGGTCTGTGGCCTGGTGATCTCCGGGCTTGGGGAGATTGTGCAGTGGTGGGCAGCAGTAGAAGGTGAAATCTGCTAGTCACTTGGCTCGCCTTGTTCGGAAGTAGTCCGATTTCAGAGTTTGGGCTGGTAACAGGAATTGGGGGTAGATCCCTGAGCTGCTTCTGACTCACTCACCTCGAATCACACTAAGCTTCGTCAGGCCCCCATCACACTAAGCTTCGTCAGGTCCCCTCACTAGGCCAAGAGTTAAAGAGTCATTGGCGTTCACACTCCACTGATACAATTCATTGTTATAATGTCCCATAGTGGATTTCTGAGATCTAAATGTTACTAAACCTATTTCTCAACACAAAAATGGATTGTAAACTTACTATTGCCTCTGCTATTAACCTTCTCTTCCCCATTAGTAATATCATAATAAAAGCTACCATTTATGGGGGGAAAAAAAAAGGAAAGCCATTGGAGTTCAGCGAGGTGGGACTTGAGCTGGGTCTCACCTTGCTTCCCGATAGAGGGTGGTGGACTATCCTATCAGGTCTAGGGGCCCAGAAACCCAGAGCTTGGGGCTGGCCTGGTCAGGGCTCCCAAGAATGGATTCAGGCCCTGGTGAAAATACTCCTTTTTAATGGCAGACTGGCCACAGATCTGTACATGGGATTTGATTCAGCTCCCACCTGGATCATAGGCCCTGTAATTCCTGTGGCTCCTGCTCCCTGTCATCACCCCACGGCCTGTCTGGGTGTGTGGCTGGTGAGCAGTACTGGGGCTGAAGAGCACAGCTTGGGGGCTGGGAATGGAAAGCAGCAGAACAGGCTGGGCTCTGAGCCCAGGGCACCTGAGAGCTCTTCAGG
The DNA here is from genome assembly GCA_026018925.1 of Tupaia tana. Lineage (NCBI taxonomy): Eukaryota > Metazoa > Chordata > Mammalia > Scandentia > Tupaiidae > Tupaia > Tupaia tana. The sequence continues at coordinate 212,862,953 of JAKSZU010000003.1, read as the reverse complement.
GCAGAGGCAGTAAGGGGCTTCTTCTTTTGGGGAGACTTTCTGACTGATTTTTCTTTTTTAAAAGTTCATTTAATTAATGAGTAAGAAAAAGAGAAACAGGGATAAAGAGAGAGAGAGAGAGAGAGAAGAGAGAGAGAGAGAGAGAGAAAGAGAGAGAGCCAACAACCCCAGAGGGTCTCAATGCCACAACTCACCCCCAGCCTTCAGTCAGCTCTGCATCATATGTAAGTGTGTGTGCACATGTGATATGCAAAGAGGCCTCTGGACTTGAACCGGAGACCTTCCCATGTGGGAATGCCTTGCAGACCTTAGTATTTTCCTACCTCTTCTGATACTCTGTTTTTGTGCCCTTAAGAGAGAACTAGGGCCAGCCCTGTAGCCCTGTAAGGGAGCCAGATCCCACATGCCTGACCATGTCCTGAATCTTGATTCCAGTGACTTGAAAAATATACCAGGCACAGGTGCGTGTGTGGCTCAAATCTTGATATGATGGAGAGATGGAGAAGGAATTGTAGCACTACCACGCCCCATTGGGGGATGCTTTCTTCTTCTCTACCTCCCTCTGTAACTCTCTGGCAATTAGAGATTGATGAGAGAGAGAGAGAGAGAGAGAGATAGGCAGATAGACAGAAAGCTAAAACCCATCTTGGTCTCATGCATCCTGCTGGATCTCTGTTGTCTGGGGCCCAGAGCGGGTGGGAAAGTGCCCACCCTGTCTCTCCCCTTACCTGGCCTCACCAGCCCTTTACAGTGAAACTGACTGGGGAACTAGCATGGGAAATCAGCCCCACACAGGTGGGCTGTACACCTGCTCTGCTCCAGGTCTGTGTGAGCAGGTGTTGGGAACAGCGGAGCACCCGGCTGGCCCCCACTGTCCCTGAGAGGAAACCGTGTGGCAGTGCTCCCTTCAATCTCTGGGAAGTCAGTGAACAGAATAGCGAGCAGGGCTGCCACAAAGTCATCCAATATTTTTTTCAATTGGAAATAAATGTGTTTAAAGGGCAATAGTCTCTCCATTTCTCACAGATAGTGGCTGCTTTTCAGGTCCCATGTGAGGTGGGGTGGGGTGTAGCTACTTCTGGCCTTGGGGCAGATATTGCTTCCTGTAAGAAGCTTTCCCTTGATTTCTCAAGACTGAGTTGGATAGTCCAGTGACCCAGGTGCTCTCTAGCACCTTGACTTAGGCTTATCTATTGTGTTCTCAAAGCCACCATCGAACTGCAAGCCCCTGAGTGTGAAGACTGTGCCCTCCTAGCGTGCTGGCTGGGTCTTGGAAGGCTGTGCAGTGAATACTTGGTGAATGAATGAATGCAACAGTGGAGTGGGTTTGGGCTTGGAGGGTAGAACCAACAGAAGACGGTCAAGAGGCAGATTTGGGCTCAAAAGAAAGAAGAGCGTTAGAGCAATCGGGACACTCCAAGGCCGTGACGTGAGTCAGCAGTGATGAGATCCCCAGCGATGAACATGTTCATGCCACTGCTGGAGGACCCTGTCTGAGATGTTCTGGAGGGAATTCAAGTATCAGATGGGCAGGGCTCATAGGGCCAGGCCTGATGAGGATGCGTCCAGGTGCTGGGGGAGATCAGGCCCTTTATAGAGGAGGAGAGAGGCTGGGACTGGCTGGGGGAGCTCTCTAGAGAGGCCCCTCTGAAGAGATAAGCCCGCCTTCCATTCCCACTAAGACTTAAAGGAGAGTCCAAAGGGCATCTGCCTTTCCTGACCTCCATCTCTCTCCCGCTCAAAACTTACTGCTCCTTCCTTTATTGCCATTCCCATCCCTCTTGTTTCCCCAAGAATTATGTATTTAATTAATTCCACTTGTAATTATTATTTTTTCATTTAACCAGAAAGAGAGAGAAAGGGAAAGAGAAAAAGCAAGCCGCCAGGTCCGGGACTTGAAGGGTGATCAGCCATGCGGGAATCCAGCTCCTTTAACCACTACGCCACCTGCGGCCCCGCTCATCCCTCCTCAGTGTGGTCATTAAAATTTAAGTGTCTCCTATCTAAAATGTGATCTTTTGGAGTATAAGGACTGTGTCTTTCATGGTCACATATGTGTGTACGTGCTGAGACTGTGTTCTGAGAAATGTGATGTCAGGCAATTTCATGGTCATGTGAACATCATAGAATGTGCTCGTACAGACCTAGATAGCGGAGTCGTCTATGCACCCAGGCGACATGGGCTAAGACCACCGTCGCATACGTGGTCCATTGCCGATGGAAACTTCGGCTACTTGGTGCATGGCCGCAAGTATTTGCGTCCTAGCCTCTAGACTGAGGCCTGGCACAAGTGCTAAGTAAACATTTGTTGAATGATGAATTAAATGAAGACCTTTCCTGTAAGACAGAAAGCTCAGGGCCCTGCTGCGGAGGCATTTATCACGTGTGAAAAAATGTAAAGAACAATTTCGTAGTAAACTGTGTGACTCTCTGGGGATAGAAGTTGAGTCATAAAGGCGCTAGCTTAGTCTTCCAGCTACAAGCCTCTCAGAAAGGTGCCTTAGCCACCATGCCACTGACTGGTCCCCTGTTGTTGGTTTTTTTAAGAAGCAGATTAAAAATGGCGTTGCCAGCTCTGTAATCTGGTCGTTGAGGCAGCCAGATCCAATATGGCCAACTGTGCAGTTCAAGTCCCGGACCCGGCAGCTTGAGAAACATGCCAGGTGTGTGTGTGTGCATGTGCCCAAAATCCCCAAAAGAGGGAGAGGTGGAGGAGGAGGAATTGCAGTGTGACTGTTTCCCATGGGGCGTGCTTCCTCCTCTCCCTCTCTCTTTCCCTCTCTGCTGAGTGCACACACCCTCTAATAAAGCAAGAGTGGGGAGATGATATTTCTGATTAGCTTGTCTTCAGATCATCTGGATGGAAGGATTCACACCAAATTGGTAAAGCCCATAGACAGGGTGGGCTTCACAGTTTCAGGCTCAGAAAGATTCTACGCCTGGCTTAGCAAAGGCTGTCACAAGGTCAAAATTATTATTATTTTTTTTTTGAGAGGTTTTCATTATAGGGTGCGTGTGCTCACCAGAAAGACCGAGAGAGACAGAGAGACAGAAAGCGAGAAATCACCCCCCGGGGGGATGGCCACGCCGCAATCCCTTCTCCTCCATTCTCTTCTCGGGATCTTGGGCACGCATGCACACGCGCCCGGCGTGAGTTTTAAGCCACCGGGTCCGGGACAAGAACCGCGGTCGACTACATGGGAGTCCAGCGACATATCCATTAATGCTAACTGCTGGTCCCCCAGTCAAAATTTTTAATAACTTAATTTTTTCAAAAGTTGATTTCTTTCAGGCCAGCCTTGTAGCACAATGAGTAAGCACAGTGAATAGGGAGCTGGATTCCACATGGCTGCCCATGGTTTGAATCCTAACCCCAGTGGCTAGAAAATCACAATGTGTGTGTGTGTGTGTGTGTGTGTGTGTGTGTGCATGCATGTCCAAAATCCTGACTGGAAGATAAATGAAGGAAAAAGATTGTGGTGTGATTGCACCCCATTGGGGTTCCTTTCATTCTCTCTCTCTCTTTTTCTGGTGAGTACATGTGCCTTCTGGCAATAAAAACAAACAAGCAAGCAAGTAAAAATACCCCGAAATCTCTCTCTATAAAAGGTCATTACTTTCTTTCATGAGTGAGAGAAAGAGAGGCACTCCCAGCAGGGTCCCCATGCTTTAGCTAGCTCTAGATCCTGGACACTCAGGGGCCCAGCAAGTCCAGGGAGGTCCCTGGATACAAATCCCAAACTCTCTCAGGAAGCTCAGCCTTGCAGGGCATTGTGTTACCCCTGCACCACTATCCAGCACTGAAATCCTAAATCATTTTTGAATAAGGAGCTGGCATTTCTATCGTGCACTGGGTTAGTCAGTTATGTAGTGGGTATGGCCCACTTGAGTGAATGCTGTCAATTCATACCATGGACCTGCAGAAGCAAGGGTGAATCATTGGTTCTAGACCACCTCTCCCAGTTGTGCAGGGCCATGGGGTGGTCAGGGGCCCCTGGGCAGCCGTCAGGCTGTGTGGCACTGCCTCCCCATCTCTGCCTGGCCCTAATGTACAGCTTCTTCGGTCTCTTGGCTCTATCTGACCTGCAGTGACCTCACAACTCTTGTCCCTGCTATGTGTCTGAGCTCTCTACCCATTGGACTATTTTTATGCGTGCTTTGTAAATAGTGGCCTTGCACGTATGGTTCTCATGGAAACCCTTTACCCGGTCTTTCAAGGAATTTGGGGCATTTCTCTGGCTCAGCTGAAGAATGTTAGATGGCACCCCTGAGTAACCTTTGCTAGTGCCGGCTCTTTAGGGCTTAAACCAAGGAGCCTTCGACTGTGGAATGAATTTATTGGCAACTGGAGCATCTTCTGACGGTGGGGAAGATTTTCCTTTCCCTCTAATTCAAAAACCCCGATCTTGGTGGGCTGGAGCCCTCCTGCCATGCCCAAACTCATGTCCTTCTGAGGGAGAACACTGAATTTTTAAGACTACAAAGTCCCGGGTGCCAGAACCTGACAGGAGGGTGTCTTCCCATCCCCAGGACATTTCTGATGTATGTCTGACAGACGGGTAGTGGTAGAGTCACACTCAATCCTGAGAAGAGTCACCTTTCTTGGCCTCTGGAACATAGCAGGTACGGTGACTAGGCTTTGGGAAGGTGACCCTGAAAACTGTACCCATATGCCAAGCTCCTGTTGGTCACTCAATTCTATTACTCCATTCAGGATGGAGCAGCTAGGTTCAAATCTCTTTGAAAGGCTGTTTCTGTGAGTTTCCAGGTGTAATTCAGGGCATCCAATGAGCAGCCGTGCAAATGTGTCTCTCTGTCATTCTTCCCTGAATTCTCCTGGTGGAGGTCATGTCTCACTAACAGACTTTTTTTTCCCTAAGAATTAATTAATTTTATTTATTATTATTGTTTCTCTCAATCTGTTATAGGGCACACACGCTCACCAGAGACAAGAGGGAGAGTGAGTGAGAGAGAGAGACAAAGTGAGAAAGCAAACCTCCAGGTCCAGAACCCCAACTGTAGTTGGCCGTGTGGGAGTCCAGCTCCCCAACCACCATGCCCCCTGCTGGCTCCAACACTAACAGACTTTTAAAGGTGGCCTGGAGTAGTCCTTAACCTTTCCTATTGCTTCTTAGAGAACCAAAAATGGAATTCAAGGTAATCAATAGAAAATAAAGATTGGGAAAGTAGATATTTACAATTTCAGTCACTGTCATTATGGGAGTCGATTTTCTCCTGTAAGATACAATTGATTTTAATTTAACATCCACCAGAATGGGAGGCCATTCAGTCCAATCCACACATTTTATTTATTTATTTATTAGTTTGCTATAGGGTGTGTATGCTTGCCAGAGAGAGACAGAGAGAGAAGAAAGTGAGAAATAACCTCCCAAGGAAACTGGCCATGCCATAATCCCTTTTTCATTCTCTTCTTGGGACTTCGGGCATGTAAACAAATATGTTCAGAGTGTTTTTCAAGGTTCTGGGTCTGGGACTTGAACCACTTAGTTGGCCATGTAGGACCCAGCACCTTAACCTCCACGCCACCTGGCTGGCCCAAATCCACACATTTTTAAATATGGGAGCTGAGTCCCAGAGAGGCTGGTGGCTGCTCAAAATCACATTGCTCGTTGGAACTCAAATTAAGCACCCAGGTCACCTTCCTCCTCCAGGCCCCGGTTCTCTCTCCACATGAAGGTCTTAAGACATTTTGTTACTAACTAAACATCCACTCAGACTAAAGACGTGAGGAGTAACTGAAATAACGCACAGCACACTTTCAGAACTGTGGCAGGATAGCCTCAGTGGGTTTTCTATTTTTGAGAGACTTTTGCTATAGTTCATGTGTGCTCACTGGAGAGACAGAGTCAGAGAGACAGAAAGCGAGACATCACTCCCCGGGAGGATGGCCATGCCACAGTCCCTTCTCCTTCATTCCCTCTTGGGATTTCAGGCATGCATGCACATGCGCCTGGTGTGAGGTTTAAGCCACCAGGGCTGGGACTCAAACCACAGTCGGTTATGTGGGATTCCAATGACATAGCTAATGTGCCATCTGCTGGTTCCTCTCGGTGGGTTTTGTGAGTTTTTGTTTCTTAATTTCAGCATTCGTTCACCAACTCTTTATCGAGCAACTACCCTCTGCCAGGCCCAGACTCAGAACTAGGATCACCAAGTGTTACTAGAATCGGATATGGTGTGTGGCCTCAAAAGCACCTTGTACTAGGAGTGTGCGTTTATGCGAGTGTCCCAAACAAGAAGCCTCTCTACAGTATCCTTTACAAGAGCACCTAGTTGTAGCTTCAACACTTCCATTTACAGACCCTGTTTTGAGAATCGTGGCCCAGCGACTTTGAAAGTCCAGAGGCGCTGGCAGTTCCTGTATCCCCGCAGTAGGAGCGTCTTCTTTGCTCTGTTTCTAGCTGGCTGGTGGCTGACTCACTGAACCCCGATCACGCGGTCTCGCTGGCTGACTGAGGCATCTAAGCAAACCATCAGATAAAAACAGATGCAAAATCTCTCTCTGTCTCTGTCTCTCTCACACACATACACCCTATGCAGGGCCATCCTAGGAGCACAGAGTGTCAGTTCTGGATTGTATGATCCTTATCTGTTAGACGAGAAAATCGAGACCCAGGACATTTAACCACCAGCTAATCCAAATGACCAGCAGATTCTTTAAACCATTGGAACTTTCAGTTTACTTAGGAACTGAAAAGTAGGAAAGTGTTTCCCTCAGGAGTCACTTTATACAAAATGTCATTATTCCAAAGATCTTAGAAAGTCACTGGGACCAGCAGTTAGCATAATGGGTATGTCGCTGGACTCCCATGTAGTCGACCGCAGTTCAAGTCCTGTACCTGGTGGCTTAAACTCACGCCGGGCGCGTGTGCCCAAGATCCCGAGAGGAGAATGAAGGAGAAGGGATTGTGGTGTGGCCATCTCCCCTGGGGGATGATTTCTCACTTTCTGTCTCTCTGTCTCTCTCTGTCTTTCTGGCAAGCACAAGAGCCCTATAGCTAAAACCTCTCCAAAAAAAAGAGAAAGTCACTAAGGTGGCTGTGGTCTCTTGCCATTCCTGCATAGAATTGTACAGCCACAGCTACCAGGGGGGTTTCCAAGTGACTAGAAGTCAAACCAGACTCTTCCAAATGCTGGTTGCTCCCTCTGACAAAGGGCTGAGCTGCCCAGCGGGGGCCAAGCCAGGTGTATAGCAGACCTCCTCTGCCCCCATTTCTAGCCCAAGGAGCCCCTGGAGCCTGCAGGGTGGTGGGAAGGATGAAGGATGCGTTCAAAGCCGTGGGCTCACCACAAGATGTTCTGGGTTAAGCATGGAATTATTGTTCTCCCTTCAAAGCCCAACATAAAAGCTGCTCAGGAATGCTCTGCAGGGGCCTGAGGCTTTGATGCTGCCGAAATCTGAAATCTGGGACCCTCCCTCACTCTGCAAGTAATTCGGCCCTTCCACACTCAGAGCCAGGGCCTTCTGAAGTCGACCGAGCCCACCTTCCCCTGAAGAGAACTTTCCAGAGTACCCCTGCTGGGAGTCTGCCCAGCCTCTCTTATGCCACTCCTGGGGCGGGACCTGTGTGTCCTCACCGGGGCTCCGTTCCTGCCTTCTGGTAGGGCAAGGCCACCTCCTGTGTCATCCTGGGGCCCCAGCTCTGCCGTCTGGAAGTTTGGGTCTAACCTCTGTGGGCTCCAGGCCAGCTTTCGGTCAGCACTCGGCCATCCCTGCCAAGCGTGTTTGTGAAGCCCTCATCTCTCTCTGCACAGGGGTGCCCCTGAAATGGTGAGCGCCAGGGCTGGACATGCCAAAGACCCAAGCCCCAGAACTGCACTTGGGTACTGTCATCTCCCTGGCTTCTGAGGCTTCTCAACGACATGGATCGTGGAAACTCCAAACGCCTGGGATTTCTACCTTTGCCTGAGAAGGCTGCTGTGGGCACACCTTGTCCCTCTGGGTTTGACGAGCCACCCAGGGCTGGGCTCTACTCCATTTTTGAGTCCTCCTTTCTTAACACCATTCTAGCTGACAACGAGACTTTTTCTAGGTGTTTTGGAAATAGTCACAGCATACAAACCACCAGACTGCCTTGCTGTGCCTGATTTTGGGGGGCTCGAGCTTGGGGGTTTGGAACCCCTGGGTCAATTAGCACTGAGTTCTGGGCATGCCCCCACAAGACTGCCGGTCACAGAAGCCCATGGTCACATGAGCTGTTGCAGAAAGCAGAGAGCTCTGGGCTGGGGCAGGAATCCTGGCTTCAGTGGCCTGGCGGGCTTGACTGTGAACCACCCGCCATTAGGCTTGCGTCTGGGTACTGGGGCAGCGGCCTGCGGGGCTGGGTTGCAGTGCAGCTGGGGGAGCTCTCAGGCAGGGTGTGACCCTGAAGCCCCAGCGGTGACCTCGAGAGCACTGGGTGGTATGTGCCTGGGCTGTTGCTTAATGAGCTGGTCCGGGCACATGGCCTTCCCTTTCACCCACTCAGCAACATTTGTATTCAGCAGAGTAATCCTGTGCAAATGGTGCTCTCACTGCCTGCCTCACTGGACAGCAACGCCCCTGGGGGTTATTTGGACAGGAGTATAAAGGAGCTCAAGAATGTGACCTGACCTACAAAGTACAGGGGAAAATAATGGCAGCTCCTGCTAGGTCTTCGGGGATTAAGTGGTGGGCATTAGGGGTGGGCGGGAGACTCTGTAATTGGGGCGTATTTCTTATGCACCAATAGGGGCACAGTCTTAGATCGGAAGAAGGACCAGGGGGAATTAGCCAGCTCTGCGCTGGGCCAGGGAGCTGGGCAGGCTGTGTGCTCTTGGAAACTCACTGTTTGCTCTTTCTTTCAGTAGAGCGATGGTCGGGGAATTAATGTTTGTGCTTGGGGTGTATGTGTGTGTGTGCGTGTGCATGTGTGTGTGTGTCTGAGCTGATCGTTAACTATTTGCTATCTGAAAGAATAAGGAGGCTGTTTGCTTTATATGGGAGGCCTAGAAAACATACGTGCATGCGCGCGCACACACACACGCAGGTATGCACAAATTTAGTGTCCCAAAGACCACGCCCAACCTGAATTATCTTACTCTCCCCGTCCCCAAGACCAACTGTGGCATTGGGCTAGAATAATACACAGAACGAACTGCCAAGAATTTTGGTGTCTCCTGATCGCCCACCTGGGAAGAAAATGAACAGGGCACATAGCCCTAGGGCCACACTTGGGTCTGCTCACTGCTCAGGGAGATGGTATGGGGATTCTCCAAAGGAGGGACAGAGACCCTCACTGGCCATGTGGTCTCTGAGGGGAGGTCATACCTCTGAAGAGGAGCTCTGCTCACCCCTGGGTCTGTGTGAGTGGACAAGCTGACCTGAGCTCAGTCTCTGTCCTCACACAGGGTGAGGACCCCACTCTAGCTGGGGACCCTTCTTAGCAGTAACCGTCCTGTCTGTTCTCCGCCTCTCTCAGACCACAGTGGCAGCCCAGGCTGCAATTCTCATAGCCGCTTACATCGTAAGGACAAGCAGCAGAGACATTGTCTACTGCGTGGATGAAGCTCTTTGGGTCCTGCTGATGATCTGGAGTTCTACAGGCCTCAGATGGGCTGTGGAGGGAGGGCCAGGGCCAGGGCCAGAGGGATTTCACTCACTCTGCAGCTGGAGAGTTGGTGTCTGGGCTTCTCGATGGATTTATTTTCCAACTTGTATCCCAGGCTCCCAGAACTGACACTGGCACAGAGTAGACACTCCATAAATCTTCGTTGAACGGATTGATCAAATAATATACAATGAGTCAACCTCGCTGCCTTAGTAAGCAGAGCCTAGACATTCCAGACTCTTTTTTTGGTGACCTCTAGAATTGCAGGGTCCTGGAATTACCATCACTGGTAAACATTCTGGAAGAGCACTAGTTATATCACCATAGAAGACTTTAGTTATGATGTGACCTTTCCACTTTGCTTAAATTGGTTCCATTTGCTGGCAAACAAAAATCATTACATAGGAAAGACATTTTAGAATTATTTCATGATGCTTTTTAGCTTTTGTTGTGTTCCCAAGGGACTATGGCATTTGATTTGCCCGACAGTCTTTGGGGATGTGAAGGGTAATGCAGTTTTGTCCTTCCCATTTTCCAGCTGAGCATGTTGAGGTGGATTATATTCCATCCAGCTGAGACGAAACCGACTTGGAGTTCTGCACCCGAGCTCTTTCTACTGCTTCAGGCGGGAGAAGACAAGTCATCAGAGCATGCTATTTTCCTTTTGTTCCACCAAATGAGAGGTGGCACTCAATCTAGCCTTCGTGGGGATGCTGTGATGAGCCAGATGCAGGCCCTGAACAACTCTGCAATTACCAGGGAGAGGGTATAATTTGGGGAGCTCAGCCTGGGTGGGCTTTATTCTGGAAATCTCACTTGTGATGAACCTACTATTACAGGCAGAAGTATGTGAGGGAACCGAAAGAAGCTGCTTCTGATCCTGACTCTGTCCCTGCTCAGAGTCAGGCTGCAGCCTGAGCTCCCAGAATCCATGGCTAAGGCCACCTCTCCCAGGTCCTGGGCATTGCTCCAGCACTACCCATTGTGAAGCTGGGCTGGACCTGTCACCCCTCCTCTATGCCAGCAGTTGTCGGTTACCAGTGGAGGGTACCCTTCCCTGCTGGGGTGAGCCAAGGCTTCCAGGAGCAAGCTCAGCTGAAGCCTTGGGGTAGATGCTATTTAATCTCTGATTTGCACCAAAGTGCTCTGGCCTTTCCTCTCCAGGCTCCTACCGTGTACAGTGGGTTTCAGAGCAACTGCCCTGTTTTCCCATGGTCCGGCATGGAAACCAACACCTTTCAAGCTCCTGCTCTGTGTCCTATGCTAGTTTATAAGGGGACTTCAAAAGTTTGTGGAAGAATGGAATTAAAGGATGAGTTTATTGTAGTGCCAGGAAAATTGAAATCTATGTCTAGTCTTTTGCATGGTATGCATTTTCTATGAACTTTCTGAAGACTCCTCATATTTATCTTTGAAATCTGCCCTGTGAGGTAGATAGTCTCAGGCCCATTTTACAGATTGGTACATGGAGAGATTTCATAACCGGTGAGAAACTGGCCTTCCATCACTCCCGGCCTGTGTTCTTTCCCTGCCAGACACATGCTGCGTCACGGGGTACAGACCTCAGACAAGCCAGCTCTGAGGCCGGAGAAGAGGACACGAAGCAAGGCCACTGGAATATTGTCTAAGCACAGACAGAAACAAGGTCACTGTGCTGCCACCAAATACCAGACACCCCACTAGGGGCCAAAATGAAGACAGCTACTTCTTTACTAATCACAGCTTTGCCTTGTTGTCACTTTTCTTCCTCAAAGATAAAGTTTACAGACATTCCCAAACATAGAACTTCCTTGCTCTCGTACAGCAGCCAACGCGTACTGCCCCATCCTCTGCCACATCACCAACCAAACCCCGATCCTATCAGGGGTTCTTCTTAAGTCCATTTATCTTATTTGTGATAGAGAGTGTGTGCATGCACGAGAGAGAGACAGAGAGACAGAGAGACAGAGAGAAAGCACCCTCAATAAGATCTGATCATATTGTGAATCTCCTCCTCTGCCCTCCAGCTTGTCGGGGTCCTGGGCATCCATGTACATATGACATGTTTTCACGTAGACACGGGATCCAAACCAGGGGTCAATCATGTGGCTTCCAGCACTACAGTTCTGTTTGCTACTGACCACGCCACGAGGCTGAACCTATAGTTTCTTTCTAACACCCCCCCTTACTAAGACCCTCCAACTGGGTTCTCCCTTGTTATGACGAGTAATAAACCCAATTTATTCAGCTACAGGTGTGCTCTCAGTGCTCTCTGCTGGAGGATGTTGACTTTTGTCCAAGGTCCCACTGCCAATGAAGGCTGAAGACTGGATTCAAACTCAGCAGCCAGGATTTCCTGAGCCTGCATATCACCGTACATGTTTTTCTATGTAGGAGAGTTAGAACAAGAGTGGGCACTGAACGCTCCAGCACCCAAGGGAAGCTCTCCACTGGAGGGAAGATCAGAGCCCCAGCATCCGTTCATGGTGCCCCTGACTGTGGTGTTATACTCCGAACTTCCCATATGCTCAGAGACCTCCCAGCCCAGTAGCTTTTTGCTTGTGGACTGTTTGAAAGAGGAGACAGTGAGATCACGCACCTGTTATCAGTCATGCAGTCACACCCCTAGGACAGGCCAGCGTGGTGATGCCTGTGGCCTGTTCAGTGACTGCCCGCCTGCCCCCATGGCCCTGCCTCTTGGTGCCTGGCACATCAGAGCTGCCAAGTGTTCCAGTGGCAAGGACAGCTGAAACCCCTCGCCCAGTATTGTCCTTTGTTCCTGATGTCTCTACAGCAATGTCCTTGATCTCAGCAAAACACTGGCCTGAACTTTAAGGAGGTTACTGTACAGTCTCACAGACCCCCTGAGCCCAGTAGTTCATGAACCTGATGGCTTTTGACTTAGGCTTTGGCCCAGCTCCCACCTGAGAGCATTTGGCACCAGTGCCAGGCAGTCATCGTGCCTCTGCAGCTGCTAAAACGGCAGCAATTACTGTGGGCACCCACTACCAGCACTATTTACAAGAGATCGCACTGTACCAGGACTTGCTCTACTTTGATCCCAAACAAAAGCAAAAGCAAAAACCTGGACAGCCAGTGATGTAGTGGTTAAGACAGCTGGATCCCACTTGAACAACTGAGAGGTTCGAGTTCTGGGCCCGGTAGCTTGAGAAGCATGCTGGGCATGTATGCATGTGTGCCCAGGACCCCAAGAGAAGAAATAGAGAAGGTATTGCCGTGTGGTCATGCCCCTCTCACTTTCCCTCTGTCTCTCTCTATCTCTCTTAGGTGAGTGCACACATACCCTCTGGCAAGTTAAAAATAAAAACCGTACAAGGTGGTTATTATTATTGCCATGTTGTAAGTGAAAAACCTGAGGCTCAGGAAGTTAAATATAAATCAAAGCTGATGCAAGTTGTAGGGAACGCAGTCAAGATTGCGTTCAGATGTAGCTCTGTTCCCTAGCCACTAGACCTCGTCCTTCTCTCCAGGTTGAGCCCTGGGAGTCCTGCATGCACTGAGGACCCATGCGGACCATTCAAGCTTTGTCAAGGGTGCCATGGGGACAGCTGGGGCAGTCACCATGCAGGCTTGGGGATCACTATGAGGGTCCAGACTCTGGTTGAAAATGATGAATGAAAAATAGTCAGCATTATATTTCCATACTCAATTAAGTGACAATTGTGAATAGGCAAATGAGAAACGTCATTGAAGGCTATCATGAGGAGGAGCATGGTGTGGGTGTGTGCTAACCTTTCTCACGTGTGTCAGGCGACCTCTAACTGTAACCTCATGGAGTTGAGGCTACCAGACCTTTGTGGTCTTGAGCATGAGCTATGTGTGAATAAGGCTGAAGTATTTGTCCTCTTCCAGTCACCCCACCAACTTCTTAAAAGTTATTGTTCTTAAAATGTTAGTTGATTAGGCCCAGCCTTTGTGGTAGGGCAGACACACAGTGCCAAGCAAGGCTGGAGGCCACGTGGACGCCTGCTGGTTCTGATTCCCGGGTCAGCCTGCAAACACAATGGGTACGTAGGTGCCCAGGATCCCGAAGAGTCAAAGGGCTGGAAGAAGGAGAATCACAGCATGACGAGACCCTGTTGAGGGTGCTTCTCTCTGTCTCTTTCTTTAGCATGTGTGTGTGTGTATGCGTTATCATAAAATAAAATTCAGTCTATTAGATGAATATCATTCTCCTACCCAGTAGCCTATGATGCTTCCCCTCCCAGCCCACTCCCTAGAAAGCGTTGTTGTGTAGTTCTTCTGGTCTGCTCCTTGGATGGCAAACTCAGGAGACCTCTTTTTTTTCATATACATACATACATATATTGCCAGAGGGTATGAGTAGCTCCCCAGAGAGAGAGACTGAGAAGCAGAGACAGAGAGAGGGAGAGGGAGAAAGCACCACCCTCCAGCAGGGCATGGTCACACCACAATCCCTTCTTCTCCATATCTCCATTGTGTCAGGATTTGGGGCACACACATACATGTGTCTGGTGTGCTTTTTGAGTCACTGGCGCTGAGATTCTTTTTTTGGAGAGGTTTTTTCTTATGGGGTATGTGCACTCGCCAGAAAGACAGAGAGAGACAGAGAGATAGAAAGCAAGAAATCATCCCCCAGAGGGGATGGCCACGCCGCAATCTCTTCTACTCCATTCTCTTCTCGGGATCTTGGGCACGCACGCACACAGGCCTGGCATGAGTTTAAGCCACCGGGCCCAGGACTTGAACTGCGGTCGACTATATGGGAGTCCAGCGACATAGCCATCATGCTAACTGCTGGTCCTGAGATTCTTTTTTTAATATAATTTTTAAAAAGAATTATTTTATTTAACTTTATTTATTTATTTATCTAAATTTGACCAGAGAGAGACAGAGTGAGATAGAGAGTGAGAGAAAGTGAGAAAGCAAGCCACCAGGTCCAGGACTCGAACCCTGATTGGCCATGTGGGAGTCCAGTGCCCTTAACCATCACGCCACCTGCTGGCCCCGGGGGACTGAGATTCCAACCACTTCATTGGCCATGTGAGATCTGGCTCCTTTAGCCACTGGGTTCCAGGGTCAGCCCCACCTTCCTCCCTTCTCTAGACTAAACTAAGTAGGGCACCGCTTTCAGGCCAGCTTAAATTATACCTCTTCTCTGAACTCTTCCCTGAACACTGGAGCCTGCAGAGGAGAGAACCTCTCATCTCCGAGAGAGTTCTTGCTTTCTTTATGCTTGGAGAATAATGAAGCTCCAGGGCTCTGTGGTGGTCTCTTATTCTGGCCTTGACCTGACAGTTTAATGTGCTGTCACTCAGTCCTCCAGGAGTCTAGGTGTCTCCCTAGTGGGACCTTGAATGAACCTGGAAGGGTTGGACTTGGTGTCCTGAGGAGTGTCCTAGAGGGTACTGTGGGGAAAGGCATTGTTTGTCTTTTGCAGGGTGATTTATGAGACCAAAGTCGGAAACAGAAAGCTGCTCCCTGCACCCCTTTATCAAGATTTGGTAAACTTGCCTCCTCCCAATCTCGAACCGAATCAGTCCAGCTACTCTAGGGGAAGGAGGCAGCATTTTTCACTGTTGAGAATAAATTAATTCAACTTCCTTTCCTTTTCATGAAAGGCAATAAGTCAAAAGGGAAAAAAGAACCTCTGTGCAACTTTGTCTTGGTTCTCTGGGAACAGTATAACTTGGCTCCAATCCCGAAAAGAGAAGGAAAGTGTTTTTCAAGATGCTGATGACCTTAAAAACTTGAGTTCAGTGTTTTAAAAAAATCAGTTCCGATCCATGCATCTGTCTGTGTATGTGTGTGCATGTGTACGTGTGTGTCAGGGTGCCTGCCTGTGCATGGCATGTGTCCCAGTGTTGTGTGTCCAACGGTCTAGTCATGGGCTCTTGCATTTTTAATAAGTCTGAAACACAACCCAAATGGCACAACTAGGATTCTGAATGAGTGCCCAGGCCAATCCTGCACCACAGGGAGAGGGAGCAGACCCATTGCAGAACACAGCGGGTTAGCAGCACCCCAAGTAATTATTTTAAAGGGGGAGACAACCCACAGGAGTACACTCTGTTCTCCCTGGCTCCTGAACTTCCAAGGGTGTGCCCTGCAAAGGGCTCCCCGACACCCTCAGCCCAGGGCCAGCACAGGGAGGGCTCTGAACCAAAAATCTCTTTGGGCCTTTGCCGTGTTAGCAAAGTAAACCACAACCCTTCCTACCCTGCAGGGCCCAAAGACCTGTCTCAGCCACTTCCAGAAAGGCCTCCTGCCTGCCTGTCTGGGTACCATGGCCAGCACCTGACTGAGGCTCTTTCTTTTCTGAGGCTGCCATTTTCCCTGTCTGTAATCCCCTTGCCTTCCCAGACAGCCAGGAGAAAATCAAAGTTCCCATCCTTGTGCAGTCTCCCAGTGTTTCCTCCCGACATCCACCAAGCTTGGGGCGGGTGTTCAAGTCAGCGTTTTATTGGTGAACAGAGGTGCAGAGAGAGAAAGTGACTTGCTGAGCCTTGCTCTGGTTAGCATCCCCCAACCAGGGAGGTCATGAGCAATTGGACTTTATCAGGGGAGAGACTTGATGGGGCTCCTGGGGCTTGGCTCAGACTGAGGAACCTCACTTCTGACTCTGCCTATCTCAGGGTCTGGAACAAAAGGCCATGTAGGAAGAGACAGTCAGAGAGGAGCAAGGGGCCTGGTTTTTCTGATATTTCTTCTTGGATTCCACAGGTAGGAGCTGAGCAAACCCCGTGGGGCCAGGCCCCATGCTAGACAGACACCATGCACACATGATCTTCTCTGATGCTGTGATCACCAAGCCAGGTGCAGGGCATGCAATCTTTTTTGCAGCAGAGGGAGCTAGGCTAACGGGAGGTGCCCCTGCTCACTCATGACCATGCTGGGTGTTGCGACAGCAAAATGGAAGCTGTGGGAGTGACATGCAGTGACTGTAGGCCCTGGTGAAGGTTGGCGCTGGTGGGCGGTAAACCAGAAGGCCCTCGGCAGGATCACTGGTAGCAGGGTCAGGAAAAGCAGTGCCCTCCACATGGCCCAGCACTGGAGATGGCCTTGGTGTTGCTCCAGATTCTTGCTTCAAGCAGGCAGAAAGCAGAGGGCCTGGCACCTAGGAGAAGGGTTCGGGACAGAGACGTGTGTTTGGGAAGAAAGGGTCATAGGCTGATATGGCCCGCTGGGGACGGAATGCTGTATTCTCCCAAGTTCCCGTTGAAGCTCTAACCTCCAGTGTGGTCATATTTGGAGGTAAGGCCTTTGGGAGGTAATTTGATTTAGGTGAGTTCTTGAGAATGGGAGGCCCATGACAGGTTTTGTGCTTTATGGGAAGAGGACGAGACCTGAGCTCTCTCACTGTCCACTACGTAAGGACACAGCGAGAAGGCAGCTGTCTGCCAACCAGGAGGAGAGCCCTCACCAGAACCCAATTCTAATGGCATCCTGAACTCGGGCTTCCAGCCTCCAGAACTGTGAGGAATCAATGTCTGTTGTTTCCGTTCCCTTGTCCATCGGCTTTTGCTGGGGCAGCCTGACATCAGTAAACTGTGTTCTAACAACCTGAGTTCTGGGGGGACTGAGACACGGTGAGGCCTGAGGGCCCGGCAGCGGGGAGAGGCCGGCATTGGGAAAGGGTGTACAGAGCAGCCAGGGCTGGTGGTGGGCATCAGAATGCACACTCCCTCATCCGGCTGTGCCTGCTTGCAGCCCTCCTCCTACCTGGGTTGGGTGAGACAGGTAACTTCCTCAGACAGCCTGCTCTGGGGGACTCAGTGATTTCTGGACCAGACATGCAGTTTGGCTCCCCGCTGTGTAATTAAAGCGTGAGGGTCAGCGGGAGCTGGGCTGTGGTGGGCCTGGCACTTGTCCCTCTGTCTGTGGTCATGGCTGTCTTGTGTCTGGCCAGGTGGAGGCTTGGCTGACCTCAGAGCACCTGCCCTCCCCTCCAGAAGATATGTGGGTTCTCAGTTTTATTTCCAGGGGAGCTGAGAGCTGCAGGGGAGGAACCTCTGCTCTCCTGGTGCAGAGAGGCCCTTCCCTGGCAGAGCAGCCCAGCATGCTCCCTTCCTAATCAGCTGACTTTCTGGCTGAACCCTTGTAGCCGGCTGCCTGGGGCCAGGACTCCCCAACTACAGGCACCAGAGAACTGACTCGGTCTCTGAAGCAGCATCACAGACGGAGGCACTTCCCGCAGGGCCATCCACTAAAGAGCCTGGGTGGGACTGAGCCCGAGGGGAGGGAGTCCTGGGACCTACTGGGGAGGCCACCATGAGATTTCTGACCCAGGTGAAGATGCGTTCCTGCCACCTGGAAAGCTTCGTGCTCCATGAGCTTCCTCTTTTAAGGAGTGTGGCAAAACTGGTTTCTGACTTCTCTTATATTGGATTGAGCTTATCTTCACACGTGAATGCACTTTTGGGGGACTGGGGACCCACCCTCCCATCCCCATACCTCCCCATCCCCAGACTAGAGACCCTCCTGGGTGAAAGAAAGCACTTTCTCAGCATCCAGAAATCTGAGCAGCCTGTTCAAAGCTGCCTTTGAACAGCTGAATGGGACGTGGGAGGCAGATGGCGGATGGCGGATGGCGGATAGTGGAGCAGCAGAGAAGTGTAATAGGGAGGGAGGGTCTATGGAACCAAGATGGTGACGTTTGGGAAGGATCTGGCCCACACTTGGAGCTATGGACCCCTGTGCAGCCCCTGTCCTGCATGTTATTATTTTTAATTTTGAAATAATTAATTTTATTTACTATTATTTTATTTGTTTTATCCATTTAATCACTACACGTCACTTAGCTTGTACACTGAAATACGCTTCACACCAGTCCAGTTGAGGATATAAAACACATTATCTTCAGCAGATAATAATCCATTTCTGTGCATTTATTATTATTTTTTAATTGGGCCAAAGAGAGGGAGAAAGAGAGGGAAAGTGAGAAAGCCAGCCGCCAGATCCAGGACTCAAACCGCAGTCGGCCATGTGGGTAGTCCAGTACCCCAGCCACCGTTTCAAGGTAGTGGTTTGGATCTGTTTTAGGAAGTGCAAGACACTTAAGAATTCAGGCCCGTGGGCAACAGGTTGTAGTTCACTGAAGACACCTCTCTCCTGGGCCTCTGCTTGGCCCTGAGGCCCCAGCCTTCCCCATAAGTATCTCCCTCCTTCCCCTGCTTGGCTCCTGCTGTGGAGATGCCCTGGGGAGTCTCCGGCAACCAAGGGGTTTTCCTGCTCAGCAGAAGTGCATCCCTGGATGAGGACAAGCTCAGTCTGACCTGAGATCCCGTGCCATGAAACTACACAGAAGTGTCGACGAATCTGGGTGCCTGTAGGACGCTGGTGCACCTCTACTGGTCAGGTGTGTCCCAACGGGCCTGTTTGATCGTTTTGTCCAGATACGGAGACCATGGCCTGGAGAAGTGACAACTTTTGCCCCAGGTCATACACAAGGGCCCCTGGTCCTGAGATTGCCAGGCAGGGCACAGGCTCATTGCTGCTGAGGGCGGCAGGCTTGGCAATGACAGACCCTCTTCTGTGCCCACTGGCCACCTCTTGGGTGTCTGGCTGGCTCAGTTTTCTGAGCTGTGGGAAGCGGCTGGAGGGCTCCTGACCCAAGATGCATAGCATTGTCTCAAAGCCAAGCTTGATTGACTTGGGGGCTTAGCCTCTGCAGCCAGGCATGGATGGACGTGGCATGGACACTGCAACCTTCTCAATCTGCTCCTAAGTGCTGATTACAGTCTCCCAGGGCCTGGGGCCTTGCGCAGTTTGCAAAATACTTTTGCTGACATACAAAAAAAAGGCAGCACAGTTGGGGGTGGAGCCCTAGGCAGGGTAGGGAGCTGGCTCACCCCCTGTTCTGCCACAGACGGTCTTGCAGCCTCGGGTCCATGCTCCTCCTGTACCTTGGGGTTTCCCAGGCTTGGTGAAGGGGAGAAATAAACTGGACGCCTGAAGGCCCCAGGGCCGGTTCTCTTTTTCTCACTGGCTCTTTCATCCGCGTAGGCCTCCCAGGGCTCCAGGGCTCCCAGGCCAGCCGGGCTCTTTTTACTACCTTCTCTGAGGACAAAACTTGTAGGCCAAGGGGAAGCCAAATCGTTGTGTCCTTTTGTCTTTTTTGAATTACTCCCTAATCTATCTATTGAAAAACAACCAGGAGCAGGATCCTCAATAAATGGGTTTTAAGCAAGGGAATTATTGATGTGATTCATTCTCCCTTGGGCAGATAGGCAATTTATCTTTCAGCAAAGGGCACGGGGACTTAACACACTGGAGCCTAAGAACAATGGCCATTAGTCCATTGTCCCCAGGAGAAGGCAGAAGCAGTTGGTGTTAGTGCCCGGAGCTCTGACCCCATTAGGCACTTCTTTGGAGCTTCTGTAATGAGGACACGTAACTACAATGGAGCAGGGAAGGGAGGCCCAGAGTGTGGCCAGGGGCTGAGCAGAGCTGGGCCAGGGGATGACCCATCCTTTCAGGGAGACGGCAGCCTCAGGAGCCTCTTCCTTCTTTCTTCTTTGAGTCCTTCCTGAATCTCCTCCTTCCCGATTTGGGGGAGGAGGGTGCTGTAGTCTTGGTGGCAGAGCTCTCTCTAGTTTGCTGTGCCTTCAATACTACTGCAGGGTCCACCCCAGGGTGTGGGGATGGGGTGGGGGCAGGAGGTGATATTCCTGAGGTGGCCCCAGGGTGGGGGTCTGTACCCAAGGTTTCACGGTAGCTGCTGCCCAGCTCCACAGCTGAGCCATGGGCTGGAACAGAGCCAGGAATGTGGCATCTAGTCCATTTTTCCTTTTCCTTTTCAGAGGAAATGGCTATCATTGCTCTTGCTCAGGAGGATCTTCCCTGGACTTGTCTGAATTCTTGTATCCCCAGCCCCCTTCCTGGGTCAGGCCTGCTCAGGTTTGCAGGACTAGGTTAGCTCAGAAGTCACCTCAAGCCCATGGCAGCACCCACGGCACCCTGCTCTGCCTAGGGCTGTGCTGGCAGGAGTCCCGGAATCCAGGGCCCCACGGGGGCTGCAGTGACGGTGTTATGGGCTGAGTCACGAGTGAACTTTCCCAGGACCATAGAACCTCTTAGAAACTGAGGCCTACTTGGTAGTTTAAAGCATTCTCAAAAACAGAATTATATTAAAAAAAATACAAGGGGATTCTTCAAAACTTATATGCATATTATGAAAAAAAGTATGGCTTTTCATTTTTGTTCCACTTAAATAAACTCATACTTTAATCTCATTTTCCTACAGACTTTTTGAAAGTCCCTCATAGAACCTCAAGTTTAGAAAAGAGCTTAGAAGTAATCTACCGTCTTTCCAGCACAGCAGATTCATCTACCTCTTCCCTTCTTTCCTCATCTGCCATCTAGAGAGGGAACTAGTTTTCATGGAAGACTTTCCCAGGGTTCTTCTTTCCTTCCTGGATCCCTGAGAGACCCCACTTTCCAGCCTTTTTGCAGATAGTAGGGCCAAAGTGGCATTGTGGTCTGTGAAAACGAGCATAAGTAAGCGTGGCACGCTTCCACGTTGAGGCAGTGAGAAGTCCCAGCATTCCTCTTCTCCTTTAGCATTGACTGCAGACAAGTTCATATGTCTGATGGCAGAGCTCCAGATCAAAGAAGCCTGAGCTATCAGGACAATACAGAGAAGACAGTGCCCTTGAGAGATGCCCAAACTCTGATAGTCTTTGCACAAGCAAGAGATGAGCTTGCTAACACTTGGGGGCTGTTTGTTACGCAGCATAATCTAGCTTGTCCTAGAGATCATTTACAGCCTGTATCCTGGACTTGTAGGGGTAGGAATTTACCCATGATTGAGGCTGCTGCTTTTATTGCTGAACATTTGTTAGTTGGGAAATTTGTTTTTCTCTAGAACTGAAATCTGCTTCCTCAAAACTTCCTGTTTCCCACCTGCAGTAGGCGAAGTTATCCTGAGTCTCTCCTGTTCTTTCTGTGCTGATGGTTCTCAAACTTTAACATGCATCTGAATCATCTGGAGGGCTTCTTTAAATAGTTCATTTGGTTTCTGATTTAGTATCCGTTATGAATTGAATGTGTGTATCCTACCCAAAGTCCATATTTCAAAATCCTATCTCCCAATGTGATGATATTAGGAGTGAGGCCGCTGGGAGGAAGGTGGAGCTCTCGAGTGTGGGATTAGTACTCTGATAAAAGGGACCCCAGGGAACTCTCTTGTCCTCTTTCTGTTGTGTGAGGATACAATGAGAAGGCAGCAGTTTGCAACTCAGAAGGGTGTCCTCACCAGAAATAGCCATGCCAGCACCCTGATCTTGGACTTTCAGTCTCCAGAACTGTGAGAAATAAGTTTCTGTGGTTTATCAGCCCCCGGCCTATAGTACTACGTTATAGCAGCCTAGGACAGCAGGTGTAAGGGCAGGATCTGGATATTTGCTGCTGTAATTGGCTTGTGGACCACACTATTTTTCCCTGCTTAATGTCAAAGGATGTGGGTGTATGCATGAGGAGAGACCAAGAGAGAACCTTCTCCAATGGGGCCCAGTTTTGCTGCATTCCTTTTTCTTCCAGTTCTTCATCCCGTCAGGATCCTGGGCATAAGGGCATGCATCCTGCACATTTTTCAAACCACTGGGGCTAGATTTCGAACCCTGGTCAGCCATGTGGAATCTGACTTCTTCTGGGCCATACCTAACTGCTGTGGGCCACCCTGTGAGAACACTTGTTCTTTACCTTCTGTTAGATCTTCCCAGGAACCATCTAGCCCATGGTGGTTAGGGCTGCAAAAGTACCTCTCTCTGCCAAGCCTATAGAATCCACACTTTGGTCTTCCCTGTTGCACCAGCCTGGGCTGGGCTGTCTGGCTCAGTCCCATCCCTGGACTGTAAGTCCCACTGGACAAGGCCCACAATATACATATGCGTCCCTGTGCCTCTCAGACTGACAGCAGGCAGCCTGTCACAGCAGTGAGCAAGTGCTCAGTCATGCTTACTGAGTGCATGGACACTCAGGTCAGAAGGAGCACATTGCCTTCGTCTCTGAAATCTCTCACTAATCTTCAGGTTCCATGCAGAGCCCCCTGGGGAGCTCACACTGCCCAGTGAGGGGCCACTTGGAAGGTATATTGGAGAAGAGATAGTGGACAGGGACTGGGCCACATTTTCCCTCCCTCCAGAAGGGCTCTAAGCCTGGTGGCTGAGTGGTGTGTGTGTTGGGGAGCAGTGGCGGGTCAGGCTCTTCCTGTAGACCCAGCTTGGCAAGCCTGCTCCTGCCGTCAGATGTGCACGATGACTTCCGTGCATTCAGAGGCCAGTTCTGGCTCTGGGAAGGATCGTGCTGTCTCAAGTTTTGCAAACACAGACAGGCTAGCTCATGCCTGACTGCACCACAGATGGCGTGGGCTCCAGCTTCCTGGGGCGGGGGGAGGGGGGCTGTCTGCTGGGCCAGGGCCTCAGTTTTCTGCCTAAAGTTGATGCATCACCTCTCAAGGTGCTGCCTCCTGTATGTGCCTGGCCAGAGCTCATAGCAGTGGCAGTGAGGCCATCAGTGCTGTGGACTGCAGTTTCTTTCCTGCTGGCCTCTGGCTCCCAGAAAGCTGAGCAGGCACTGCCAGGCGAGCCCACACCCAGAGCAACCTGTTAGTACCAGGTCCTCAGATCGTTAGGAGGGAAGTGTACAAGTCCTACTTGGGGGTGTCCTGCCTTATCCCTGGGAGCGGGCTGACCCTGCCGGAGGTTCCTGAGGCCTTAACTCTCCTCCCTGCCCCTCCCTCTCCTTTCTCCTCCCCTCCCTCTCGTCTTCCTTCTTCTCTTCTTCATCTAGCTTTAAATTTTTACTGTGAAATTTTTATCACGTTGAACATACAGAAAAATCAATAGTATGATAAATTCCATAAATCCACCACTAGATTTAGTAATTATTAACATTTTACTGTTTTTTCTTGAGCTGTTTTTTTTTTGCTGAAGTATTTTAGAGAACACTACTTACATACATTTTTACCCTAATGCTTCAATATGCATCAATAAAAAGTAGGAAGTTTTTGCTATAAATATATCATTGTCACATCCAATGACATTAACACTCAGTTCTTAGTATCAGTTAATATTATCATCTGTATTAACATCTCTGCCATTGTTGCAACACTGTCTTCGCAGTTGGTTTAGCCAAACCAGAATCCGAACAGATCCACATGTTGTATCGGATTGTAATATCTCTCAACACAACAGATGGTCCTCAACTTACAGTGGTTTGGCCTACAGGGTTTTAACATTAGTTGATGTGAAAGTGAGAGGCCTTCAGTAGAAACTGCTTCGGTACCCAAACAGCCATTGTGTTTTTAACTTTCAGTACAGCAGTCAACAAATTTTGTAAAATAGGTTTTTTGCTAGGTGACTCTGCCCAGCTGTAGGCTAACGTGGGTGTTCTGAGCGTGTTCTGCTGAGCTTAGCTACAATGCTCAAAAGTTTATGTGTGTGACATGCATTCTCGACTTTCAATTTATGATGGGTTTACAGGGATGCGTTAATCCCATTGGAAGCCATGAAGCATCTGTAGAAAGTCCTCCCTGACTCCCTTCCCCTGTGGTATAGACCAGTTGAAGCAACGAGGCCAGTTGCACAGGTCATAGCCAGTGTGGGGACAGGTAGAGTCCCAGGCAGGGGTACAGGGAGAGGACCCTTGCTTCCTCCTCCCTGGTCACAGGAATCTCCTGCAGGCGGCACACCAGAAAGGGCAAGGGTCACCAGGAGCCTAAAGTATTTCTGCTGGAAGCCCAGAACCCTGGAGAAGCCGTCCCTCCTGGGGAGTCCCAGTGACATGCAGAAAGTGCAGAGGAAGATGGCGTAGAAGAGCAGATAGGCCTTGAGTCACTTGCGGGCACACCGGGTCTCTCGGGGAGAGAAGACTCACATGAGCTTCTGGGGAAGGGCCTTTGAAGATGAAGGTCTGTGAGTCAGAGGCCAGTAGGCCTCGGGCACTCTGACCCCTCTGTGAGGGCCGGGGCTGGCCGTAGCCGGGCGGCCTCCTACCCACACACTGATCCCTTTGATGGGACGCTGGGCCCCCCTTCTGGTCCCTGAGTCCCCTCCGTGGTAGTAACTTCTCTTTTGCTTCCACTTGTGGAGCTGCTACTGTCATCCTGGCAGCAGCTGGGACATGGCCAGGCCCCTTCTCTGGCTCCTGCTGCAGCCTGACCTCTGCTCCATGTGCCCCCTCTCACATTCCCTGCAGGCTGACAGGACTGCCCAGATCAGGCTCACGGAGAGGCCAGGCACATCTCAGGAGGAACTTGTCACACACTGGTGTAAGAGGGGAGATAGGACCTTTCCCCTACCCAATGGGAAAGTTGACAATGATGCCCAGAGATATCAACGGGGCAGGCGAACAAGGCTCTTGATAGAGTGTAAATTGATCAGTTTTATGGGAAGCAAACTGGCAATGCTTATCAACATGAAACTGTACATGTCTTTTCATTCATTCTGTCATTCAACAAGAATTTATTGAATTGCTACTATGCATCAGGCACTGTGCCAGGGGTTGGGGAGATAGCATAGAATCGGACAGCTCTGTTACCTGATCTCATAAAAATATCTAATTAGGAAAAGCAGAAAAGTGCACACACAAAAAAACACTGTAGTTTATAATCAATGTCGAATGAAAATAAAGCAGATAAAGGGTAGGGTAAATTGCAGCCCTTTTTATTTTTTAAAAAAGTTTTTGCCATAGGGTATGTGTACTCACCAGAGAGTGACAGTGAGAGGGAAAGTGAGAAATCACCCCCCTGGGGGGGATGGCCATGCTGCAGTCCCTTCTCCTCCATTCTCCTCTTCGGGTTTTGGGCATGCATGCACATGCGTGAATTTCAAGCCACCAAGTCTGGGTCTTGAACCATGCATGGTCTACCACTGGGAAGTCTAGTGCCTTAGCCACCATGCCACCTGCTGGCTCCAGGAGCAGCCCTTTCAATCCTTTGGCCTATGATTTCCATTTCTCTCACAGAAAATGTTTACACATGTGCACAAAGACACACACGTGCACACACGCACGCACTTGCACACACCCACACTCGTAAGAGTGAAAACACTAAACATCCTAGATGCCTAACAAGGAGAAGGTGATGAATCACCCAGCCACACAAATGGATTATCTGCAGCCGTTAAAAAGAACGAGGCAGTTGGGAACCAGCAGTTAGCGTAATGGCTATGTCGCTGGACTCCCACGTAGTCGACCGCGGTTCGCGTCCCGGACCCGGTGGCTTACAACTCACGCCGGGCGCGTGTGCGTGCGTGCCCAAGATCCCGAGAGGAGAATGGAGGAGAAGGGATTGCGGCGTGACCACCCCCCCTGGGGGGTGATTTCTCGCATTCTGTCTCTATGTCTCTCTCTGTCTGTCTGGCGAGCGCATGCGCCCTATAGCGAAAAACCTCTCAAAAAAAAAAAAAAAAAAAAAAAAGAACGAGGCAGCCTGACGTGTACCCACAAGAAAGGCTCTTGGAGACATGTCCATCAGAAGCCAGATGTCTTAGAAAAATATATATAGGAAGACCCATGTAAGTAAAACAATATTTACAGATATCTATAGATGCATAGAAAGGTCTAGAAAGACCGAAGCCTAAGTGATGAATGGCGGTCTCTCCTGTGAGGAAGAGGTAGTTACAGAGTGGACTTCATTTATTTATAAGACATAGTCTCATGTCGCAGCCCTCCTGCCTCGTCGCCCGTGTAGTGGGGACCACAGGCACGGGCCACCACGCCTGGCCTTTAGGGTGGGCCAGGAATCACACCACGACTGCCATGTGGTCCCCACCTGTGGAGCACAGCGTCTCAGCAATGTGCCGGGCGAGGACTTTTCATTTCTGACCCCACATACTCTTGCATTGTTTTGCAGTTTTGTTAAAAGCACTCCTAACATGTCTTTATGTATTTCGTGGGTTAAGTAAAAACAAGAACACAGAACCCACAGCATCAGAAATAGATGCTCCACATTCTAGCACACATGCCTCTCTTTGGGGTTTGTGGGATCCTAATTGAGAACTTTAAATGGGTCCCTGGGTTTGTCAGATTGGCTCCAACTTGCAGTTTTGGTCCTGAGGGGGAAAGTGGGATGAAATGAACATTTCCCTTAAATCCCAGACCCCTAACCTTAGCTCTGCCAAATCACAGCACTGGAAAAGGTCAAGGAGGGGTCAGGAAGGAAGAACTGCTTCTCCCGAACTGGGTGCTGGGCCAGGAGCTCAGCTGCCTCTCCAGGGAAGGTGACCCCACCGCCACTTGCAGCTGAGAAAACTGAGACTCAGAAAATTCTGCAGCTTGCCCGAGGTCACAGGCTGCTGAGCGACAAAGCAGGGCTTGTGGATCTCCAAAGCTTGTGCTCTTTTTGTGTGAGGGTGATGGTCCTGGCCACCCTGCACAAGGGCTCCTCTCCTCCCCACAGGACCCAGAAGTGGGCAGTGCCCTGCTTCTGCTTGGACTGCAAATGAGGACACTCCTGCCAAACCAACCACTGTCCTGACCCTACCTCAGGGCCAAAGGAGATTGCCCCTGTTTGGTCAATAGTCTGGCTCCATTCCTCAGTGGAGGCACATTCCACTCTGGCCACTGGGACCTGGGCTTGCTTCTCTCTTGAAGCCACAATTGTAATCACAGTTGAGAAATAACAGTATAATAATAGATAGATAGAGTAAATAATTGACAACTATAATAGCTACTGTAGTGCCAGACATTGTTCTAAGCACTTTGCAAACATCGATCTTTCCAGTCTCTATTTTAGTACAGTCATCCCTCGGTATCTACAAGGCATTGGTTCTAGAACCCCCATGGATTCTAAAAGCCAAGAATGCTCAAGTCCCTTATATAAAATGTGCACACAACCTGCACACAGCCTCCCACATACTGTAAGTCATCTCTAGATTACTCATAAATAGTTAACACAATGTACATGCTCTGCAGGTAGTTGTTACACTGCACAAAGCCTGCACATGTTCAGTACAGATGCAACCATGGCAGACCCAACTGCAGTCACAGCCTCGTGCTACGTAATGACACTTTGGTCAAGGCCTGACTGAAATATGCAAGGATGGGCTCATGAGGAGCATAGAAGCCATTGCGATTGCCTTGGGGTGGTAAGCTACACTGTCTAGGTTGAGCAACTCTTTGTTGCTCATGCCATGACAAAACTGCCTAGTGCTGGGACATGCCAGCAGCAATGTACCATTTGCCATCTACAGTTGATAGAATCCGCAGTCGTGGAACCCGCAGATACAGAGAGTTCTGACTATAGCAGTGTCATCCCAGTTTTACAGGTGAGAAAACTGACCCACAAAGCATTTAACTAACTGGCCCAAAGTGACACAGCTAGAAGGCACAGAACCAGGACTCAAATTCGAACAATCTTCAGAGCCTGTGCTCTTGATTTCTGTTATTCAGACTCCCCAGAATCTAGGTAACACATGTAGTGTGCTGGGCATTGTGGCATGGATGTTGAGTGTATTAGCATATTCGTTTCCTGAGACTGCCTTCAGAGGTAGGTACTGTTACGACTATCACTTTACAGCTAAAGAGACTAAGCACAGAAAAGTCAAACGACTTGTGTAAGGTCACACAGAGTGTAAGTGGCATTTGAACTCGTATAATCTAACCCCAGAGTTTGTGCTTTTGAACTAGAGTGATAACAAACAGGCCCTGAGACACTAATGCTCTAACACACATTTCCATGTCTGGAGACTAGCCCAAAACTCCCCACTGGCATTTGGCCTTCACTGGAGCAAGGACAGCTGATCTTCCTTGGACTCTCGTCTCCTCTGGTAGTTGAGGAGCCTGTTGCTGCCTGGTGACTCACCGTCTCCTGGGGTGGACAGATGATTCCTTTACTGTCCAGCTAGTGCCCGTGGTGACATGCCACCACACTCCAGATGTGGCTCTAAGACCAGTGAGTCAATTCTGGACTTGGACCAGGGCAGTGGTGCAGGGGCAGGGGTGTCCAGGGACAGACAGGTGGAGCTCCTCTGTCTTTCTCCTTCCCCGTTCTCTTAGAATGAAAAGACAAGAGCAATTCCAACAAACACAGCAGAAGGCATCCCTGGCCCTGCTCCCGTCCTGGCCTGCCCAAGAGACATGTGGAGCCCCAGGAAGGCTCGGGCATGGCTGGCTGAGGAGCGGGTGGCTGCCAGGCAGCTTTGTGCATTTTGTAGGCTTCACGGGAAGCTCACCCAACCCTTGGCAGACACACCCCTCCTCCAGCGTCGGGAGCTCAGATTTCAGAGAATGCTGAACTGCTAAGGAAGGTGATACTCACACGCTTCCCTGCAGCTATGTTTTTCTTGGCTCCTGGCACTGTACGGGCTCCCAGGCCAAGGACCTTCTGCACCCCAGAGGGCAGTGGACAGGCTTGAGAGGGAGGGCTGTCTGTAGAGGTGATGGGGAACATGTAGGGGTGCTCCCTCCCTGTACTCCATTTGTGGGGTGGGGCAGAAGAGCTAGGGGAGAGAGGTGGTTCTGGGACATTCCTTAGTCAGCCAGCAGGCACAGCTGAGCAGGGCAGCAGCTGCAGAGCCCCAGAAGGGGTGCGGGTGTGGTCTCTCCCCTCTTAGGCCTGGCCAGACAACCTCCTGCTCCTCCCACTACATGTCTGGCTGTGATTGGCAGGGGCCTGTTGGCAGGGGCCAGGCACTCAGTCTACCCCCCATGGTGTTTGAGCAGGTGGAGAAAAGGAGGTTGTTTTAGGAGGTGAAGACAATGGGATCAGCAGGCAGAAGTGCACCTGCTGTTCTCAGGCGACTAAGGAAGGGCACGTTTATTACCGTGATGTCTTTGTAACATAACCTCAGCTCTGTCAAGGCAGCATTTCTGGGAGAGTGGATGCTGTAGTGGAGCCACGGTAGGTGAGCGCTGAGAACCGGAAAGACAGGAGCAGGCAGGGAGTTATGCAGGGCGGAGGATGGCTGGGGGGAGCACACACTGGAGTCTGACCACTGCCCAGGAGGGAGGCCATTATGACCAATGAAGGAAGGGGTGATGGGGGGTGGAGAGACAGGAACATGGACGGTCCAGTGCTTGGACTTTTTAAAAGTGCCCATAGGATTTGGGGCATGCTGCTCCTGTGGCCTGGGTACGACCCTAAGCTCAAGGCCACACCCTGTCCTTTGGGGAGCTCAGAGGATCCCCACAGGGCCTGGAGGACATCTGGATTCTGCTCTGTAGCACTGACAAGAAGCCTAGTGGAAACTTCCTTACACGAAGGAAAGCTGAGGATTCTTCCTCATGGATACCCTGTAGGGTGGGTGTGAGGGAGTGTCTACACACATGAGTTATTTCTGCACAGTGCTGAGATGGGGCCTTGTGAGATGCCCTCCGAAGTGCTTTTCCAGGCTTCCAGCCATGGCGGCTCCTGAAACTGGCACTGACCAGGGGCTGAGCCTCCAGGACCAGCCTGCTCTTTCCCCTCCCCGACCCCAGGCCCCACTGTCACCACTGTCATCGTGTTTAGGCCTTGAGCACTGCCGTGGAGGTGGGGTGAGGTGGATGCTAGAGGACAAACACTTCTCATTCCTCCCCAACAAGCAGCCCACTGTCCCCAAGGGTGAGTAGAGGGCATGTTTAATCCACTTTCTTGCCTAGGTAGCACAACACAAGTTAAGTCTTTATCCTGCTGTTAAACCTTCAGCCGGAAACTCAAAGACAGTGCCTGAGAGCCGTGGTGTATCGACGTTACCATCCCAGCTCCCACTGACTGAGCCCTCACTGCGGGCCAGGGTCCATAGTGGCATATTGAACTGATCAACCGATACGTGCATATCAGTTTTTTAAAATTCTTTTTTTTTTTTTGAGAGTTTTTTTTTGCTATAGGGTGAGTGCGCTCCTCAGACAGGCAGAGAGAGACAGAGAGACAGAAAGCAGGAAATCACCCCCCGGGGGGATGGTCACGCCGCAATCCCTTCTCCTCCATTCTCCTCTCGGGATCTTGGGCACGCACGCACACGCGCCCAGCATGAGTTTAAGCCACCGGGACCAGGACTCGAACCGCGGTCGACTACGTGGGAGTCCAGCGACATAGCCATTACGCTAACTGCTGGTCCCAGTTTTTTAAAATTCTTATTGAGATATAATTCATATACCATAAACCTTTTTAAAAAGAAAATATTGCCAGATGGCACATGCACTCGCCAGGGAGAGACTGAGAAAGAGGGAGAGACAGAAAGCACCCCCACTGGGGGCATAGTCACGCTATAATCCCTTCTCCTCCATTCCTCCAGTCTGTTGGGGTATTGGACACACACACACACACACACACACACACACACACACACACTTGGACACACACGGACACACCAAGCTAATGGGCTAGGGCTTGCAGCACGTAGTTGGTCATGTGGGATCTGGCTCTCTTAACCACCAGGCCACAGGCCCGCCCTACTATAAATCCTTTTAAAGCGTACAATCTAATTTTTTAAAAGTTTGTTTATTTGATGTCTTCCATGAGGTAGAGATAGACAGACAGTGCCCCAGCAGGTCTCAATGCTGTGATCCATCTGCAGCCTCACCCAGCCTGGGGTCATGGGCCCCTGCATCCCTGGTGTACTGAGGATGTCTCCAGACATGACGTTGGAAGCCACTGAGCTACTTTTGGTCTCTGCAGACTTGCCTGACTCTGGACATTTTGTATAAGTAGTAGCATACCCTACGTGACCTTTTGTCCCCACTATTAAAACCGAGTTAGTGTAATGTAAGATTCATTCACGTTGAATATGTCTCAGTACTTTGTCCCTTTTGACAACGTTCCGTTGTGTGGACGTACGTTTTGTTTACCCGTTGCTGAGGGACATTTGGGTTCTTTTCACTTTGGGGCTATTGTCGATAGCGCTGCTGTGCACATTCGTGCTTTCGGATCTCTCAGTGACAGACTTAGGACTGAATTGCCGGGTCGTCCAGGAACTTGAAGTTTGACTTTTCGAGGAATGGCCTGACTTTTCCACAGTGGCTGCACATCTGACATTTCTGCCTGCAAAATGCCATGACTCTAATTTCCCTACATTCTCACCAGCGTTTGTGATTTTCCTCTTTTGATTATAGCCACTGTCGTAGGTGTGAAGTGACCTTTACTCCTTATACTCACCTTATGAAGAAATGCTGTCATTCCAATATTCCAGATAGGACAACAGAAGTGAAAAGAAATTTGTCCACCTGAGGTCACGTAGTTTACATACCACAAATGCTGGGCTTTAGGGTGGAGTGTGTTCATGTGTTACTCCCTGCCATCACTGGGGTGCCCCAGCTCATCTTCTGGAGCCACTTGTCTGGGCCCAGGTATTCTTCGTACTGGTGCAGTTCAGATCTAGGGCACCCTGGCCTCTCCATTGTCTCTACCTTGTGAATGGTGTGTGTGTG
The DNA here is from genome assembly GCA_026018925.1 of Tupaia tana. NCBI lineage: Eukaryota > Metazoa > Chordata > Mammalia > Scandentia > Tupaiidae > Tupaia > Tupaia tana. The sequence goes on along the minus strand of JAKSZU010000003.1, from coordinate 212,831,052 downwards.
TGTGTATGTGTGTGTGTGTGTGTTGCAGGGGGTCCCAGGCTCATGGCTGGAGGATCTGGAAGTAGGCCCTGCAGGAATTATTGCAGACACTCCAGTGCAGTAGAGTTAGGCCACCTTCACAGAGCCATGGCCTACGTACTGTGAGGACAGACATTCAGGACGCAGTGACCACCCTGCAAGGAGAAGGTGGTCTGCACCAGAGGGTTGTGGACACGCAGGGGGCACAGGATTTGGTTGAGGGTGAGAAGAGGAAGAAATAACAAATGATAAGGGATGCTTCCTAGCAAAGGTAGCCCTGGAGATAGGCCTTGGAGGACATGAAGAATTCAAATGGGTCCCTCCTCCTAGAGCAGACATTGGAGCAAAGGGTACAGGTGAGCAAAATCCCAGGAGCAGGAAAGGATGGAAACTCAGCACCCAAGAAGAATGACGCACGTAGGGCACGAAGATGTCGGTCTTGGCCTCTCGGAGACTGGGAACAGGACAGCCAGGAGGGGGTTGTGCTGAGGAGTGACAGATTTATATCTAAAACCTCATCGACAGCAGCAAGGAGATTAGAGTGGAAGCGAGGGAGTGGAAATAAGAGACAATTGAAATGGTTCATAGGAAAATGACTTGAAATAACAGAGGATAAAGGAAGGAGGAACGTGAAGACATTGGGGGATAGGGTAGAGTCTACAGAACCCTAACTGTATCTGTGTGCATGTGTGCATCCAATTGAGTGTGTCCAGGAAGGCAGACAGGAAGCTGGAAGACTGAAGGGGAAAGCCTCTGTTCTTTGGGCTTGGGGGTGCTCCGGCCAGCTCTAGGGAAGCTGGGGTGGGCCGAGTTACAGGGGATCTGCTGAGCACAGGTGCTTGTGTGCTGGTCTGTGGGCCACAAGGTTTGTCCTCGTCTGCTATGGAGAGGTGGGTTTTGCTTATCACCTAACAGAAAGCACCCCTGGTTCTGGGGTGTGGATGGGTCTCCATCTCCTGGACATAGACACATTTGGAAAGGTTAATGTAGCACCAGAACCAGTAACCTTCTGGGTCCCCAAGGGTCAGAAAAAGACCTCTTAATCTCTAGGGAGTTTTTGCTCATTGTTTGAGGGTGTCAAGATTACCGGGCAGGTACTTACTGAACACCCACCCAGCAGACTCCACTGAACACACAGAGCTCACTTGTGTACACACACACACACACACACACACCCCTCACTCGTCTGAGTTCCCAGCAAATATCGTGAGCACACACACCCACATCTGGGCTTGCAGCTTTCCATCGGATTCCAGATAACTTTCCTGTCATCACTTTACAGTGACACACAAACTACAAGACTCTTTTTCGGAGTCAAGTGTCATATTTATTGTAATACCTGTGTGTTTCTTAATCATTTAACACACGTGAAACCGTGCCGCCTTTGATCAGGGTCTCCCATTTCTAAAATGTGTTGCTGATGAAGGTTTTGGGTGTTGTTCTGCTCACCCCATTTTCCATAAGCCCTGTAGTTCCTGTTGTGCAATTTTGCATAATGCAAGGATTTTTTTTTTCATTATTTTCTTCTTCATTTATTTAGCCAGAGGGGGTGTGCACATGAGAGAGACAGAGAACCCCAATGGGACCTGGTCGTGCTGCAATCCTTCTTCCTCCAACTATCTAGCCCATCAGGGCCCTAGACATACAAGCATACCCAGTGTTTTGCAAGTTGCTGGGACCAGGACTTGAACCCTAGTCAGTCATGTGGGATCCAGCTTCCTCTGCTCAGTGCTGGCGCTAGTGTGGGGATTCTGAGGAACACACACATTGTAGCAGAACTGGCTGTACTCCCCATACCCCGGTTGTCTTACACACGCTGAGCTGTTGCTGTAATTACGATCGGCTTGTTAGAACTGGGATCCAGGAGCCTGCTCTGTGACCAGGTGCTGCATCTCTTAAGCAGTCCTTTCATGCTCTCTCTCTCTGTCCCAGTCTCTCTCTCTCTCTGTGTCTCTGTCTACTTATAAGTTACTAATATTTTCCTAGTTTTAAATTTTATCTCTTTATGTGGTTAATCATGGTTTTTTGTCTTCCGAAAGTTACTATGTTTTAGGTTTTGGCCATTGGGTATATGTGCTCACCAGGGAGAGACAGAGAGAGGGAAAGTGACAAATCATCCCCCAGGGATGGCCACACCACAATCCCTTCTCCTCCATTCTCCTCTCAGGATTTTGGGCATGCACGTGAAAATCACACCAGGCACATGGGTCAGCCATGTGGGAGTCCAGAGTCTTAACCATCATGCCACCTATTACTTTTTTATAAAGCTCCTGGCTTCATATCTTAGGAGGCAGAGACAAACTTCATGGAGTCTAAGTAAGTGCCTTGTCATTTGGATAAGTTTTGGAGTGTGTGTGCGTGTATTCATTTTTCTGAAAAATAGAGTCTTTAAAAAAATTAGAGCCTTATAATTTGAGTTTATATTTAGATTCTCAAAATCAAACAGCCCTGCTCGCTTTGGCAAGTACCCACCCCTGCCATTTCAGACCTTGGTTTCTCCATTGGACAGACAGGAGTGAACGAAGTGCTTTGAAGACATTTCAGCTCTGACCTGGGCATCCGCCAGCGCCCAGACCTTCCAGGCCCGCCTTGCAACAACTCCCAAACGCCAAGTCCTCTCTTGGCCTTTTGAAGACAGACACTGCCCTAGCTAACTTCAGTTTAAAAAAATATTGCCAGAGGGCACATCACGTGCCTCAGAAAGACAGAGAAAGAACTAACCTCCCCCCCAGTGGGACATGGTCACACTGCAGTCCTTTTTCTTCCTTTCTCTATCCTGTCAGGATCTTGGGCACACATGCATGTGTGCCTGGTGTATTTTTTAAGCCCCTGGGGCTAGGATTCAAACCATGATCAGACAGGTGGGATCTGGGTTCCCATGCACAAGGATTAACCCACTGTACTACAAAGCCAGCCTCCTCATGGACTAGATTAAGGGTAAATGCTCATCAATCGTCCCCCTAAGAGATCCTTGGGCTGGGTGAGCCTGGAACCTTTGTGTTGGGAAAGGTCTCCCCGGGCCGGGTTAGCTATTAATGCAGCCAGAAGTTCAAGGTAAACCCAGGATCTAATAAATGAAGTAGTACCCAAAAAAATTCCCCATAAAGGAAAGGATTTGAGACTTGGAAATAAAGTAGCCAGCAGGGGTGAATGAATAATTAGACATTAATTCTCTGTGAGTGGAAACTAATTAAACTTTGCTTGGGTGGACAGGGGGCCAAGCTGCCTGTAGTAGCCTGAAAGCCATGGCAACAAGCTGTCCTTGCCTCTGAGGCTTAATCTCACCGGTGCTAGGGAGTGCAGGTAGGGGGGTGACTAATTAAGATTTTTAAAAAATCTTTACAATGCAGTAAAGTCCCCAAATCCGCAGTCTCAGCAGAGACAACAATCCACAAATCCTCCAATTGTCCTTTGTTTACATGTCACTAAAGATCTAGTTGGCTTTCTAGGGGGAAGCAGGTCCAGATTCCCAGCGTCACTATGATGTCCCCAGAGGAGGGACCAGGCCTTTGCTGAGTTTCCAGACTCCAAACTCAGCAGCCATTTACCTTTCCCTGAAGAACACATAATCCTTTTCTGGAATTTGGGTTCTGGCGCTGCAGCTACTAGTGGGTTTGGGGTCTGGACAGAGGGAACCGTGCAGAGCTGGACACTTAGCCTGTCTTCTGAGCATTCACTGGGGAGTAGGTCTCAGAGAGGAAACTGGGGGCTGCCGTCCAGAGGTGAGTATGGGGCAGGGCACAGAGCGACCCCACAGCAAAGGCCCCTCCATGAATGTGAGGGTGTGGGTGTGCTGAGTGGCACCGTCGGCTTAACAGCAAACTCACTAGCCACACAGGAGTGAGGGGGAAAGTGGACCTCATCAAATCAAAAGCTTTTCTCTGCCAAAGCCCCTGTTACAGGGGTGAAAAGGGGCGACACACCGGGAGAACGTGTTTGCAAACCGCACATCCAGCAAAGAAGTATCTAGAGCATGTAAACAGTGCTTAAAATTGAACAGTTAAAAAAATCCAATTAGAAAACGGCTAAAAGACATTTCAGAGAAAAGGCGGTAGAGGTAGAAAATAAGGCACCACAAGACATTTATCATCACCATTAGCCATCTGGGAAATGCAATTTAAAACCACAATGAGGGGCCGGCAGATGGCGCGGAGGTTAAGGCGGCTGGATCCCACATGGCTGACTGCTGCATTTGAGTCCCAGACCTGGCGACCAGAAACTCTCACAGGGCACGTGTGTGTGCATGCCCGAAGTCCTGAGAGGAGAATGGAGAAGAGATTGTGGCAAAGCTATGCCTTCTGGGGTGGTGCATGTGCCCTAACTAAAAAATAAAAATAAAATTAGCAAGATTTCACCACATACGTTTGAGAATGGCTCAAATGACAGGGATGACACAGTCACATAGCAAGACCCAAAAGATTTAGAGCAGAGGACGTACTGCCCTATGGCCCTGGCCTCCCACAGGCCTCTCTGCCCAGCCCGCCCCCACCCCACCGAGTGGGCCAGGGTCGGGCTGCCCTCTCAGTTAAGCAGCAGGCTCTTGCTCTGCCTTCCTGAGCAACTCGGGGCAGACTGTTTCTAAAATCAATTTATTTTGAATTTCCAGTCTGATAACTTATTATTATGCTTTTTAAAAATGCCACAGGGTGTGTGTGCATGCATGAAAGAGAGAGAAAGGGAGAGCAAAAGCATTCCCCAATGGGGCCTGAGCACACCACAATCCTTTTTCCTCCAATTCTCCAACCTATCAGGATCTTGGGCATGGTATGTGTATGCCAGGTGTGTTTTTCTTAGGCCACTGAGGGTGGGTCTCGAACCCTGGTCTGCTATGACCCCTTCTGCACAGTGCTTAGCCTCTGCCCTATGGGGCCAGCCCCAGTCTGGTAACTTAGTCCAGGGTTTCATAGGAGCCAAGTGACTGCTTTCTCTCTTTTGTCTTAGTTTTCATTCAGGCTATTTATAAATCATTATAAATAAATCATATTTTAAACAGATAAAAATTTTCAAATACTCTTTTAAACTGTATTTTCATTTCAATGAAATGACAGTAGTTTTTACTTATGTGCTCATCTGTGTCCCAGGCCCTGTGCTAAACACTTGACCCACATTTCCTACGTAAATTTTTACAATTTTGTGAGTATTAGAGCAACCCCTTTTGCAAACGGAGAAACTGAGTCAGAGAGGTTAAGTACCTAACCTGAGGTCAGGTCGCTGGTAAATGGTAGGGCCAAGGTATGAGCCCAGCCTCACCTCACACCAAAGCTTCTACCCCTGTGCTGCCTCCCAGTGGACGGTGGAGTTGGGGTAGCTGGGGACTTTGCAGCTGGCACTCCCACATGCCAGCGTCTCTGGGATGAGCTTGGACTGGGTGGATTGCTAGAACAAGCAGCCTCACATCTCAGCAGTTAACATGCGATTCCACTGGCCAGCCTAGCTGCAAGGACCCCACTTCGCGGCAGGGGTGAGGGGACGGGAAACGCATGCCCATGAAACAGGAATCGGTTAACACATGACAACGTCTCGGCCAGGGTCCCCTCCAGTGATACTTTTCCCTTCACCTGAGCTCATTCCAAAGTCCACATCAGGAGGATCTGGTCAGGGTACAAACCAGCGGATCTTTGCATGCTGGCACGAAATGAAAAGCCACTCCTTGTTCTCGGTGGTGCCAGGTGGTGCTCCCTGCAGAGACAGTTTAGAGAATAGATTTGCAGTCCCCTTTGGCCTCTGAATCCTTCCTTGTCCTTATGCAGAGAAGCCTTTGCTGGCTGGGCTGGGCTGGAGCAGGACGGGGCAGTGAGAGAAGCCACCATTGCCCTTCCATCGGGAGCTGTGGCCATGCAGGGCCGGAACATATCCTAAGCGAAGCTCTGGCAAGGGCCACTCTCTTCTACCCCGCCGCAGGGTGCCTCCGAGCTCCTTGCTCCACGTTGCCAGGCCAAGCAGGTGGCGCTGCACTGACCTAGCAGCCCAAAGTGGGACCCGTGGGAGTAGTCTGGGACAGCTGGGCCCTGGCACGGGCCTCACCAGCACCAGCCACACCCTCTGTGCCCAGCCCTGCTGGAGCCTGACTCCAGGCCTCTGCACAGCTCCGACCCACGTGAAGGCCTCCCACAGCCCACACGGAGTTCCCCAGGTTCCTCGCTGCTGCCTCTCCTGCCTTGGTCTCTCCGACCTGCCAAGCCAGCCTGTTTCACGGACAACGCAAACTCTCTGAGACAGCAGGAATTTGCACTAATTCAATTAAGCAATTAGCCCTTCAAGCGGCAGGAAATGCCTGGACTAAGACTCCTCGGTGGAATGGGGTACAGCCGCCTTGAGTTCTCATTGTTTGGTCCTTAAAAAGCAGTTAGGTGCTCTGCACTATCATGCCTGCCCCCCTGCACGTTTGTCCGTCAGACACGGTGATCCCTCTTGGAGGATTATACGTGTTACTGGGCTTGTGGTGGGCACAGCTGGGAGCCAGGAAACCTAACTGGAGATCTGGCTCAGTCATGGACTTTTCGACACTGTGGACAAGTCCTTTCTGAGCTTTGTGTCTCAGTTTTGCCACCTGTAAAATGGGAATAGGTACTGTCTGGTCTTCCTACTGCACAAGGTTGTTATGGGATAACTTAGGGGAGGCAAGGATTCTAAAAAGTGGCCAATATTTGCAGGGAGAAGGCTCAAGACCTGACTGTCCTTGTGGCAGACTGCTGGACAGCTGGATAGTCACTACATGGCTGTCCCTTGTCATAGTCAGCTCTCAGGTTGCAAAGGCAGCATTGTCGCACTCTGTGTGGTGTAGATAGGGGTGGACATGTGGTATGGTTCTGGCCAATGAAACCAAAGGAAGTTGGAGGCTCTTGGGAGGACTTTAACTCTCCTAATTAAAAAAAATAAACATGAAAATGAAGCAGACTTGACTTTTCTTCTTGCTCACCTTTTTCTGCTTTGGATCCAAGGAGATGCCAGGAGTTGGGATGGCATCTCTGGGCCACAGGGAGACTTGCCCCACCAATCCAGTGTGACTTTATTGTCATTACAGCTATAACCAAGACCCTGTTCTGAAGAAGGCTACATGTGGAGGTGGCCGGTAGATACAGATTTTGGAGGAATGCCGTTTAACTCACTGTGTGCCTTACCCCCCAAGTCGAATCCATCAGAAAGTTCTGTCGACCTTCCCTCCTAAATGCATTTTAAAGCTGGCTACGTTTTGCTATTGATCCAACCATCCTACCCCTACACCAGTTACCTGACATGTCCTCCCTGCTTTAAGTATGCCCCCTGCCCCCCTCCACCATTTCCATCAGCCCCCAGTTACCTTTTAGAAAAGGTAACTCAGGTAACATAATGCCCTCCAGGCTCATCCACATTGTCTTGTAGGACAGGATTTCATTTTTTGTTTATGGCTGGATAGTATTCCATTGTGGATATACGTGACGTTTTCTTTATCCATTCAGCCTCTGTTGGACCTTTTGGGGGTGTTCCGTATCTTGGCTATCATGAATAGTGCTGCAGTGAACATGGTATTTGTGTATCAAGAAATCACCCTATACATATACACAGTTCTTGCCTGTGTGGGAGGGGCCTAGGTCTTGTTTAGGTCACATCCCAAAGTGACCTCTTAACAGAGACCTGCTTTCATGACCCAAATCTGGAGAATCCCCAAACCTGCCTCTTACTCCCTCTCCGTCATATTGCCCTGCCTACTTCCCTCTGCCACTCGGCGTTGCCCGGCACATCTGACAGCCCTGGCTTGTCGGTGTACTCGTCTCTCACATCTCCTGCTGACATGATGTTTTTTTCTTTCTTTCTTTTTAAGAATTATTTTTGTTACAGGGTGCATGCACTCACCAGAGAGATAGAAAATGAGAAATCACCCCCCAGAGAGGATGGCCATGCCATAATCCCTTCTCCTCCACTCTCCTCTTGGGATTTTGGGCACGGCCGTATACAAGTTTTAAGTCACTGGGTCTGGGACTTGAACCACGGTTGACTATGTATGTGGGAGTCCAGTGACGTAACCGCTACCCCACCTGCTGGCCCCTGCATGATGTTTTCACAGAGACTCTTGCCTGTCTTGTTCACTGTTGTGTCCCTGTCCCTGGAACAGTGCCTGGCACACAACAAATGCTTGCTACTTACTGAAAGAGCAAGTGGCAGCTTCTGGGCACAGGGAACGTCTATGGGGTGGGGGCACTCTAACCGCAGTACCTGAGAATGTGATTTTACCTGGAAATGGATTTTTTGCAGGTAGAGTCAAGTTAAGATGAGGTTTAACTAGATTAGGATGGGCCATAAATCCAATCACTAAATGTCCTTGGCCTGCCGGTGGCCTGGTGGTTATGGCAGCTGGATCCCACATGACTGACTATGTGGTTCAAGTCCTGGGCCTGGGGCCTTGAGAAAACAGCAGGTACATGTGTGTGCATGCATGTCCAAAATCCTGAAAGGACAGAGACATGGAGAAGGCATTGTGGCATGGCCACCTCCTAGAGGGAAGTGCTTTCTTACTCTTTTTCTCTCTGGTGAGTACATGGACCTTGTGGCAAAATTAAAATAAAATTAAAAGTCCTCATAAGAAGGCCATGTGAAGACACAGGGGCACAGAGACACACGGGAAGAATGGTGTGTGTCGAAGCTGTCAGAGACAGGCACGATGCAGCTCAAGCCAAGGAACATCAAGTGTTGCCTGCAACCACCAATGGCTGAGAGACGGGCATGGGGCACACTCTCCCTGAAGGCCCCAACATGGATGACACCTTGATTTTGGACTTTGGACTTCCAGAACTGTGAGAAAATACCTTTCTATTGCCTTAAGGCATCACGTTGGAGGTAATGCATTGTGGCGTTCCGGGGCGCTAAGGCAGTGGCGCCATCTCTCTGCCTGAGACCACCGGCCCTTCCTCAGGGTCCGGCCCTTTCCACTTCCTCCATGACACCGTCCTCTGTAGTCGTCACTGTGGTACTTCTCGCTGGCACTTGTTGGCGGACCCCACTGGAAACCCTTGGATGTCTGAGTTCTGTTGGGTTGGCTTTGGCTTTCTCTCTAGTCAGGCTCCTGGTAGGTGATCCAATAGTTCCAACTAACCCAAGCACCACGTTCTAGCAGGGAGCCTCATTCATTCATTCCACACATGCTTACTGCGTGCCTGCACGTGCAAGCGTTCTTCTCTGTCCTGTGAGTGGAGTCGTGAACACCCCTGAAGCCTCACAGGCCATGCATTCCAGATGTCTACATCTGTCACACAGAGTGGCAAAAGTGCTTAAAAAGGGTTCCCAGGGCACCAATAGTCTTGTCAGAGACGTATTCCCCATCGTGAGGAAAAAATCTCAGTACACGGAACTTCATGTAGATGGGTTAGTGGCCTCACTCTGGGGACAGAGGACAGTGAGGCCGTCTGCACTTGGCCATCATGAACTTCTCTGTGCTCCCCTGGCGCAGAGACCTGCTGAGACATTTACTTGGGGGCATTTCAGCCAGGCAGGGACAAGGACTGAGAGGCAAAGTAGAAGCTCCTACTGCCTTTTCCTCACCCCCCTGGCTTCCGGTCATGCACGAGCCCTGGAGGGATGAGCCCTGACGTTCCCCTGCAGCGCAAGGCAGATAGGGCCTGCCCTGACTCAGTGTGAGTACAGGCTCCTTCATGGCTCACGGTGTAGAGCTGACATGCTCTGCTGACCTGCTGTCCCCACCCTGTCATGTGACTCATGTGGCCACGTCATGAGCCCCAACGGCACCCTCGAAAGTGTTGTAGCCGAATCCCACTGGACTGTTCCCTCCCTGAGATGGCAAGAGCAGGCTGAGTTCCTCCCCACAGGCCACCTGACAGTGGAAGAGGACAAGAGCCAGGTGGGGGTCTTAGATGGGGGACTACACCTGGCTCCCTCTTGGGAGTGGACATGGGATTGGGTCAGACAGATGGGATTGCATGTGGAGGTGTCCCTGGTGTCCTCTGCCTGGATCTAAACGAGAGAGGTGAGAAGCCACATGCTTTCCAGCAGGGGCAGCAGATGGGAGCCTCCTGTTCTTGCAGTTGTGGGCTTGGGGGGGAGGGCTGGAGCTTCTTCCAGGCCCTGCTGGTGGTGGAGTTTCCAGAAGCTCGATGGTGGGAGAAGGCAATGAAGCGGCAGGAAGTGCTAAGCAGGCTCAGGTGACTGGGAGGAGGTGGGCCAGCTGTAGATGTCAGGAAGGAGGCTTTGCAGCTGGGCAGGCTGCGTCGTGCCCGGGCTCATTCAGCTCAGCAAACCCTGCTTCTCCGCAGTGTCTGCCAGGCATTGTAGTTTTCAGATTAGGGGGCATGGGGGAGGATGCCAGCTTGTCCCTGCAGAGGACTGAGGTGGCTGTGGTGAGATGGGAGCCCTTGAATCCAGTGCAGGCAGAAAGGCGGGAGGGGCCCACTGTGCACCCTCAGCGTACAGCCGCTGCAGAGACCTCACTGGCCATTTTTGCATGAAGAGGCCAGTGGAGGCCCAGGTCACGGGATCCTAACTCTGACTTACTTGATAGGTAACAGGCCCTTGCCTGCCCTTTGTTAAGGATAAGGCAGAGCCTGTGGCAAATGACGGTGGGGGTCCTTCCATCCAGCAGAGGCTTGATGCCCAAAGCAGACACGTAACCTCCATCCCCCTGGGCCTCTGCCTTCCCAACCTCCCCCTCATCCTCCTTGGACAAAGGGTTCTTGGAGCGTTCTGGGCTCATTTCTTAGAAGGTTGAAAATAATACAAAGAGGAGTTTCTATTTTAGAGAAGAACACTTACATAAGGTGGGATCTTTCAGAATGTTCAATCAGATAGCTATTTTCGGGAATATCAAACAGCCCCACAAACTGTGCGGGGCGGAGGCCACTCCGTTCCTCTCCACCCCGCTGGCCGGAATGGCCTGTGGAGCCACACAGGCTCCTTAGACAGCCCGACCTGAGCTCATGCCGTGCCCACCTTCCGCCTTTGCTGGCCAGGCCTGCCCTCCTGCTTACTGCCTGCACCTGGCGGGGTCAAGGATCAGGGCACCTGCTGGGGACCCCAGGAGGGGCTGAGCATCACCAGAAATATGTGGGTTCCCTCAGGAGGCTAAAGCCTCCAGGTCACCTTAACCCGGAACTTCGATCCAGGTCCTCCGGTGCTCAGATCCTGTGCCCTTGCCTTGCACCACATATGCTCAAATGAATGAAGGGGCAGGGGGTAGCGGGAAGGAACATTCCACAGACTTACTTTGGTAGGTCTTTCTCAACTTCCATTGCCAAAAACTCCACTTTGAAATTTCAGAAGGAAAAGAAGAGATGAAAAGAAAAATGTCACTTTTCAAATCCTTCCCACAGTGACTCATTTCAGAAGTGGGTTTCATCCTTTTAAAAACAGGATCAATACTGTCTTTCATGAAAACAGTCTTTGTTTCCCTTCAGCTGCAGCCCTGACCCACCCTTCTTGGCTCCGCATGGAACCAGACGGGGAAGCCAACCAGAGGCTGCCATCCGGCCTGGTAGGACCAGCAGGCAGGGCAGGAGGGCGGGGGCTGCTTACAGGCAAGAAGCTAGAGAGACTCTCGGCCTTCTTTAGGACTGCCTCCTCCCCCCCCACCACCACCATTAATAGCCCCCTCCTTGCCAGCTCCAGGCCCTCACCCACCCTGTAAGGTCAAACACTGAGCAGAGACTCTGGAGGCCACTCATTTGGGAGCATCCTGGCTAGAGGATTCTAGAATGCTCTCAGGATCCGAGAGACACACTTGGGTCTCTCTTCCAACCTCTGTCTGGCAGCATATCAGTGGGCCCACCAGGCAAGCGCTTATGAGGTAGTTTCTTGTAATGTCCCAGTGATTTTTATTTTTTGCCCTTTTATTTTCCCATTAACTACTTATTTATTTGTTTTTTCAGATTGAAGCCTTTATTTTTCTCCCCCACATTTAACCACGGAAGTCTTTTCAGCACACAGAATGATTTTCTCCAGCATGAATACATTGTATATTAATCTAGTCAAAGGTATTACCATATACATTATCATCCACAGATAACTTTCCACTTTAGTGACCATTCCATAGTTTGCTTCCCCCCATTTGCTCCCTCTCCTCATTGCCCACCTCTTTCCCACACTGTCTCCAATATCTACTGTTGCTTTTCCTGCTTTTTTTTTCCCCAACAAAATCTTTATTCAGTTCGTTCAGAAAGTTTTGGCAAAATAAATTTCAGTTGCAATTTCATGCATAAAAAATACAAGTTGGGACAAGTTAGCGTAATGGCTATGTCGCTGGACTCCCATGTAGTCAACCATGGTTCGAGTCCCGGACCCGGTGGCATACACTCACGCCAGGTGCATGTGCGTGTGTGCCCAAGATCTCGAGAGGAGAATGGAGGAGAAGGGATTGCAGCGTAGCCATCCCCTCTGGGGGGTGATTTCTGACTTTCTGTCTTTCTGTCTCTCTGTCTGGCGAGCGCATGTGCCCTATAGCAAAAATCTCTCAAAAAAAAAAAAAAAATACAAGTGATATTTATAACAATAATGTGCAGATACAAATCTTTTCTATTTTTGAATGAGGAGATATCTGTGCATTGGCACCCCTTCAGCCATCTCACACTCTTCAGGGTGTATGTAAACATGTGTACAAGTGGAACGTGTATTTGGACTTGGAAAATTAAACATACTTTGGCTCTTTTATTTCCCTCATTACCTCTAATATGAGAGAGGAGTGGCTTCAGGAAAGGTATTCTGTCCTACCCATCCACCCACTGTACATCTTCCACTGCATCACTGAAGGGCTAGAGCTTGAGCTGAGTGAGGATGGAAAGAAGTGTTCCAGACAGATAAAGTGCATGGTCTAGGCAAGGGAACAGGCTGTGGAAAAGTGCCTGAGAGCCGGCAAGCTGCGTCTGCTCAGGTTGCAGGACGTAACCCAAGCCTGCTGGTCTGTAGGGAGCGTGTGGAGGGGCAGGGGCCCGCTGGAGTGTAACGGGAAGATTGTGCAGCATCTTGGAAGTTACACTGTGAAGGCTGGACTTTCCCCTGGCATGAAGGGAGCTTTTGAAGTGGTTAGAAGGGGACATGAACTTCTGAGATTGACATTTTACCAAAAGCCCCAAGTTCTGTGTAGATACGGAATACTTCTACATTAGTCTCCTTTCACCGAGGACTTAAAATGTTTCTCAGATAAAAACTATGCTATGATTGTCCAGATAGCAAAGGGCTGCCTTATAACCCCCAAGGAGGAGAGCCCGTGCCCTGGCCTGTGCCCAGCAGAGCCTGGTGTGCTGGGCAGTCAAGGCAGACACCCAGAGAAGGGGCCCTGCCTGCCCACACCTCTTCATTGACTGCTGCAACCACATACACCGACTTGGCAAAGGGGGGCCCAAGGATGACCTCAGGGGTGGAAAGGCCTCGGGAGGAGGAGCCATGTTCCTCCTTGATCCATGAACTGGGCTGAGTTTGGACTTGGCCAGTGCAGAAAGTGAAGAGGAAGACGGCCATCCACACAGTGGCGACACAGTGGTAAGAGTGCTCCGCAATGCAGGGGTCACGTGGGAAGGCCCTGGGTTTGTGTCGCGAGGTCTTCCTGTGTGCACCAGGCATGTGCAGAGTGTTCCCATGATCTTGGCTGGCTGGGGCTGGGGACAGGATTGGGGCATGGAGACTCTGTTCAGGGTGCTTCTCTATCTCTCTCTCTCTCTCTCTCTCTCTCTCTCTCTCTCTGTCTCCCTCTCTCACGGAAGGAATAAATAAACTTTTAAAAAGAGAAGAAAGTAACGAGGAAGAGGACAGAATGAGACAAGTGACTCTGGACATTGGGTTGGGAGCACAGAGTTAGCATCACCCATCTCCCCCAGACTCACTTGGGTTATCCCGTACCCTGGGGGACTTCCCAGAAGGGGCTGCCAGGGCCCAGAAGAGAGCCTTCATCTCCAGAGCTCCTCACCACATAGTCCTTAGACTACCCAACTGCCACCATCTGTCCACCCAGAGGCAAGGGCCAGGTCTGCTCCAGTCTCCCGGGCCCAGCACAGCAAACTGTCTGGTGGAATTTGTTGACTGACTGGAGAGGACCAGGCTCCCTCTGGAGCCCACATATCTGAGAGCCCTTGGGACCAGGACACAGCTCATAAACCTGTGGCTGGAGGGTTTGGTCCCTGTGGGTCACCTTGGCTGAGAGCCCTGGCTTCCCCGGCTCCTTGTCCTACTTCCTGCCATGTCATCCTCTACTCTCCTGTTCTTTGCCCTTTTTCCTGCTGCCAGAACCTTTTGTTTCACCAGAAAGGAGTCACTCCTATCCTCTCCACTCCCTGCCCCTTCCACCAACTTCCTTTTTAGATGATCAGTTTGTTCCTTGATGAGTTTCCAAGGGGACAGCCAGGACGAAATCCAAGCCTGTCCCTGCCTCTGCACCTCTAGCATGGTCCTGGGGCAGCCGGGACTGGGTCCTTCCCCAGGGATCAGCAGTACTGGGCTTCACCAGGGCCTGGAACCAAGGAGGTCATTACCCCACCCAAGATGGAGACCAGAACTGCATCCTCTTTCCTGGCAGGCCCAGAACCAAGCCCAGGGTCACCAAAAACAGCAACTGCAGTAACAAGAATGCCTCCTGGGGGGCTGGGCAGGCTGCCTCTCAAAGACAGCAAAGGAAATCTGAGGGGCAGCACTTCCAAGATCAAAGCCAATTATGCCTTTTTGCAGAAGGAACAGATCAAGTTTCAAATGCATTCAGAGATGGAGGAATGAATCCTACCCTTATTTTGCTGGTACCTTTCTTTCACCCTGGGTCAGTGTCTTCTGTCGTGTTTGCTGAGGCTCTGTGTTCTTACACTAACCCCCCCCCCGCCCCCCACGAGACTCCCTATCCCATAGTGTGAGGCAGGGCTTGCGGAGCTGGCGGTGGGAAGGGCCCACCCCACGTCTGCCACGTAGTCAGCGCCCCAAACCCGACCCTGGTGCTGTCTGTGACCAGCTGCTTCTCATCCAAGGTGAGGGCGGGGCCTGTGTCTCTCTGATGCCTATGGAAAGACCCAGACCAAGTTCTGATCCTATCTCACCTCGTAGGGCCAAGACTTGGCTATTCACTCAGTCCAAGGAGGCTATTCTCCTTCCTGCCAAGGACCTACTGTCTCTGCGGCAGACCAGACAAGCATGAGATGCTTCGAGAAACAAGCCAATGTAGCTAGGCTGAACCACTGTAAAGATAAGCAGAAGACAGGGTGTATGGGAACAACTAGATCTGACTTCCACTTCTGGCTCTGCCATGTGACCTTGGGCAAATCCCTTCGCTTCCCTGAGTCAATCTTTCATCATCTTGTTCATTACCATCGTTGCCGTCAGTACCATTCACTGAGTGTGTCTGCAGGCCAAGCAACCATGATCTCATTTAATGCTCATAGCAACCCTATGCATAGACACGAATTTTCCTTTTTGAAGGATAAAGCAATGAGGTTCAGGGAGATGACCATACTTGCCCAAGACCAACTAGTAAGCAGTTAAGGGGAGGGTTTAACCAGGCTTTGTCTGATTCCAGAGACTATGCATGTGTGGTGGGTTGAATGGTGGCCCTCAAGAAGCTATGTCCCGGGTTGGCTGGGTGGCATAGTGGCAATGAGCTGCTCAGGTGATGCCGGATCCATATAGAGGGTTGTGGGTTCAGTTCCCCGGTTGAACTGTATTTGGTGGACAACAGCAATCCTGATCCTAGCTGGCTGGGAAACCTCGGCTGACCAAGCCTGAAAGCTCCTCAAGGGTGTTTCTTTCTGTGTGTGTCTCTCTCTATCTCCACCTCTCAAAATAAATAATTTTTTTAAGGAAAAAAAAAAAAAAAAAAGAAGATATGGGGCCAGCAGGTGGCATAGTGGTTGGGATGCTGGACTCCCACAAGGTGAATGTGGAGACTTGAAACTCATGCTGGGTGTATGTGCATGGATGCTCAAGATCCTGACAGGAGAATGGAGAAGGGATTGTGGCATGACTATCCTTTCTCACTTTCTGTCTCTCTCTCTCTCTCTGTCTCTCCAGTGAGCACACATAGCAAAAATCGCTCTCAAAAAAAAAAAAAAGAAAGAAAAAAGAAAGAAAGAAAGAAAAAAGAAAAGAAAAGAAAGGAAAAGAAGAAGATAAACCCCTATTCTAAGCCTCAGAACCAGTACATGTGACATTATTTAGAAAAAGTATCTTTGGGGACTAGCAGGTGGCATGGCAGTTAAGGCACTGGACACTCCCACATGGTTGACTGCGGTTCAAGTCCTGGACCTGGTGGCTTGCTTTCTCACTTTCTCTCTGTGTCTCTCTCTGGTCAAAATAAAATGAATGAATGAATGAATAAATAAATATTTAAAAAAAGAAAAAGAAAAAGTATCTTTGCATATGAAATTAAGTTATGGATCTTGAGATGAAATCATGCAGGCTTATCTAGTGGTTTCTATATCCAAAGATAAGTGTCCTTTGAAGACCCAGAAGAAGAGAACAAGGGCAGGTCGTGAGCAGATGAAGGCGAGATTGGAGTTCTGCAGTCACAGCCAAGCAGCTCTTGGAGCCACCAGAAGCTGGAACAGGCAAGGAAGAACTCTCCCCTAGAGGCTTCAGAGGGCGTGAGGCCCTCTTGACACACTGGTTTTGGACTTCTGGCCTCTAGAACTGTGAGAGAATGAGGCTGTCGTGTCAAGACACTCAGTGTGCGGTCATTTGTTATAGCAGCCCTCAGACACTGGCACACCGTGGGGTGCGTTTAACTGCTGCAAACAGTCGGACAACTCCGTTCTTGCTGGAGCGAACGGCAGTGGGAGAGTTCATAAGGACTCTCAGGTCCTTCCAGGCTAAACTGTGCCCATATGACACCAGCCCTGGTTAGGACGACCAGGTGCTGAAGCCACCTCCCTTGAGAAAGCAAGGAGGTGCAAGGACAGAGCACTGGCCCAGAGAGCAGCTCAGGAAGGCCTGCCTCAGCCGGCCCCAGATACTCTCTCCTCCTGGCAGGGTGACTCATGACACAGGGTCACTTCCGGTGGGCACCCCCGCTCACTGGCTGAGGAGAGAGCATAGCCAGCCATTGGGGGAGGGCATGGGGAACACCTTCAGCAGGACCCCAGTGCTTCCTCCTACCTAGGACCTGAGGGAGTCACTCCTTTATTGAGAAATAGCCCCTGGCTCTGCCCCTCTCTGCCCCTCCTCCAGTATCAAGTCCACACTCCGCAGCCTGGAATCCAAGACTCTCCCTGTCCTGGCCCCTGTCCAGGTTGCTGCTGGAATCCTTGGTGCTGACCCAGCTCTCAAGAGCCCTGGCTCATGGTTGAGACGACCACACCTGTGCATTTGCACCCCTGGCCCCTGCTCACTCGGGACATCCATATATGATCCTGGTTCATTCTCTGAGCTGACACTCTCTCCAGAGACCCTTCTCTCCTCCCATCTCTCCCAGCCCCTTACCTCCTTGGCCCCACTCTGCCCTGGGGAAGGGAGGCCTGTCCACTTCCTGTCTGGCCCTGAGCTCCTCAAAGGTAGAGCCAGATTCCCCTCGGATTGGCCCAGCACCCCGTAATTGCTCCAGCAATATTCATTGACATGATCCGAGCTGAACTGATTCAAAGGAGCTCCTCCCCAGACTGAGATGAGTCCTCTCCTGGAAGGCCTTCACTTCTGTGTTTTCAGCTCTCCTGCTCCCACTTATTTTTGCTTTCCCATGGGATCTAACCTCAGCTCACCAACTTCTGCACCACAGTGGGCACTTGAGGCCGGTTGCCCTGTGCAGTAGGGCAAGCTGGGAACTGCACGATTCCAAGGGGCATACTCCCGAAGACCATAAATGTGATCTGCACCCCCCTGGAGTGTGTGTAGTCCCTCTTCCTCAGGCACCTTCTGTCTCCAGATATTGGCCCAGCTCAGAGAAGATCAGACACTGTCCTTTCCCGGTGCTGTTGTCTTGCAAAGCAACTTGAGGCCTGTAGTCTTCCCGGGGGCTGCAGACTCTCCCTGCAGATGTAGCCAGCTCCCCACAACAGTATCTTCAAAGAAATCCCACACTTTCTGTTCTCCTCCCTAATCACAGAACTATTAATAGAACTGTCCCTAGAGTCTCCTGAGCTAGGTCACCCACCACCACCCCTGCCTTGCCTTCGGCCTGGTAAGGAGGTCACAGAATGTATGGTCCCGAGGACAGACTTCTGACTATTCTTCCCGGACTGAGATGCTTTTCAAAGGGCCTGGGAGAGTCATATCTACAAACATTGATCTCGCTGTAACCAACAGCTTTGCGGGCATCGCCCTACATCCCGACCCAGTGTAGCACCATCAGATAAATAGCATGGCCGTATTATCTACGTTCAGGTTAGATTCAGACATTCTTCTCTATGGGCTCCAAGTCTCTTCTAGACAAAGACTTACATATCTGACCAATTAATAACCTAAGAATTTGTAAATGGCTTCTGGCTGAGCTTGTTGGGGGTCTGGAAGATGGGGTTTAGAGCAGAGTTTCAGTCACCTTGGTCCCAGGACACAGCAGGACACACCTCAGATTTCATTAATCTAAGAATTTCTAAACCCACCTATAACCTACAAGCCCCTGCTTCCAGATGTCCCGCCACTTTGGGCCAGGCCAGTGAAGAGACTCCTTATGCTGATTCACAACTTGTCTGTGTTTCCTGTTCTCAGAACTGAAAAGAAAAAAAAAAAAAAAAAGAACAACAACAACAAATTGCTGCCTCTCTGGGAAACATTTTGTGCTGATGACTCAAAGTTGTGTTTAGAATAAATTATGTTAATAATTATTTCTACAGAGCTTGGTTTCCATTACTGATAATGGCAACCACGAAGGGACCAAAGAGGAGTCAGAGGTCTCCCAGGGAGTCACCTAAACCAGGTGCCAAGTACCAGCCCTTTGTGCCCCACTCCTTAGCTCTGAGCTTCTCCTTGGGGGAGATATGCTAAGTTCTCTGGCCTCAGACCTCCCAAAATTTGGTAGACGGTCTGGTTTATTCTAAGCTGCTTTGGAAAATGAAGGGTAGCCTGAATTCACTCCCCTCCAAGTGAGAGGTAGTGGGATTAGGGAAACCTAACATTTGAGGGTGCATTCTAAAGGGTTTCTCTCCTTGGCTTTCCTAAAATTATTTCAATTGACTGTTATGAATAAACATAGGAAATAAGACACATGAAGTTCAAAAAGAGCAAGGAGAATGACCCCCTCAGGACTCCTTTAGCTAGCCGACAATTATGGTGACTTTATTTGCAATTATTTAAGTGAATGGGAAAAACTTATAAAAAGTGACCTAGGTTTATGGGACCAGTAGAAGGTTTAAAATTTATCAAGTGGAGAACTTTTTGATATCCCTAAATTAGTCTTTCATGCTAAATTAGAAAAATTAGGATTTCATATTAAGGGATGAAAATGGAATCCCTGCTTTAATTGGTATTTAAAATTATCCAAAGAGAGAATGATAAATTCACCTCTCTCCAAAAATTGACAAAAAATATCTGAGGCTGTCTTGGAATTAAATAACAACAGAAGCTGCTTCTAAAAATAAAATGGTGCAGAAACTCTCCCTGCTCCTGTCTGGACAATTCTATATTCCCTCTTTCTTTTCCTAGCCTCTCTCCTTAAATAAAAGAAGGATTGGGACCAGCAGTTGGCATAATGGCTGTGTCGCCGGACTCCCATGTAGTCAACTGCAGTTTGAGTCCCAGACCTGGTGGCTTAAACTCATGCCGGGCGTGTGTGCGTGCGTGCCCAAGATCCCAAGAGGAGAATGGAGGAGAAGGGATTGCGGCGTGGCCATCCCCCCGGGGGGTGATTTCTCACTTTCTGTCTCTCTGTCTCTCTCTGTCTTTCTGGCAAGCACATGCTCCCTATAGCAAAAACATCTAAAAAAAAAAAAAAAAAAAAAAAAAAAAAGAAGAAGGATTAAAAAATTAGGAAAAAAGTTAAATTAGGAAATTTAATTTGATTAATTTTTAAAAATAATCTCGACAGAGTGATTAACATATATAGTTAAAATTCTGTGACCAACTCATGTCATTTCTGATGAATTAAAAAACTTTTTTTTCTTGCCTGCCTACTTGATTGCTTTTTTATTTTCACTCACTTGTGCTTTTAAGGTCAGAGAACAAGATTCAAGGCTGCTTGGAAACTTTGGGCACTGTGGAGAGTGGAGGCAGCCCTGATCTGTTATTAGACCGTTAAAGTCCCAACCATCCCTGGAAAACAGATCCAAGTAGGGCCGCCTGACACCAGACCCTGTGCTATTTCTACCATTTAGCTGGAGAGGATTAGCACCCAGGAACAGACACATGGGCAGACAGAGGAAGAGGCAGTGCGAAAGTGTGAGAGGCTGTGCACCAGCGAGTCTGCCTAGGTTTCTCAGAGAGCAAACAATTGCCATGATTGGTTCCCTCCAAAAACCTGACCTTGGAAACCTTGCTCTGATTGGCCACTAGAATCCCTCAGATTTGCATATCCGGCACCTCATGATTGGTCCAAAAGCAACCAATCATAACCCACCGTTTACAACCAATCACAGCCCACCGTTTACAACCAATCACGGCCCACCGTTTACAACCAATCATAACCCACCTTTTACGATCCTTCATTCAACCAATCACGGCCCACCAGCGTGTATATAACCACGATGCCTGGCCCACAATAGCCAGACAACCAGGAAGACAACGAAGACGACACAGAAGACCAGGAAGACGACGACCCTGGAGAGCCTGAAGAGCTGAAACACCGCACAGTCTCCAGACGACCCTGAAGAGCTGTAACACTACATCGTCTCCAGACGACCCTGAAGAGCTGTGACACCGCGTCGTCTCCGTGCTGCTCACAACAGACGACGCGACCCTAAAGAGTTGTAACACTGCGTTGTCTCCCTGCTGTACCGTGCTGCCCACAATAAACAGACGACACTGTGTTGTCTCCGTGTTGTGACACTGTGCCGCTTGTTCTGGCTTTCACTCCTTCCCTCAGGAAATCTGTTCGACTGTCCCCCCAAGTCAGGACACGTGGCACCCGAACAGGAACAGGACACCAAAGCACAGGGTGCTCCCCAGGGGCGCCCCAAAGGAACAGACCCTGAGCAGCTTCATGGGAGGGGACTGCTGCTTTTTTCCTTCCATGTCTCTCCTCTTTCTCCCCTTGGCCTAACTCCTAGTAAGCTAGGCCCCTGAGCCAGGAGAGTAGGTAACCTTCTTTAGCTTGGAGCCAAGTTAGTCCTTGACGCAAGTGAGTTAAGGCAACCGCTTCCCTCACTGGGCCTCGGGTCGACCCTGGGCAGGCCAGCCACAAGCCCTGCTCAGGAGCCTGGAGAAGCTCGGTGGGCTGATGCTGGTGTGAAGCTTCCTGCCCGTGGGACGACGTCGCTGTTCCTGCTTGGTGTCTATCTAGATGCTCTCGTTGAATATCTGCTGGAGGGACAAACAGACAGGGCCTTACCAGGCTCTGCATCAACACCTCATTGAATGCTTCCTATGGGCCACCTGCTCTTGAGCACGTCTCTCTGAGGTGGGAGCTACAAAAAGGGGTGTATGATGTTGCTTTCTCAGAGCATTCTGGAGGCAATGGGGTGATACAGGAGCTGGGGCAGATTCAATACCAGGATGAAGATAATCCAGACACCTGAGGAGTCAGGTGAACACAAGTCTGGAGGTGGTTGTGGGGCCAGCAATGGGGGAGTGCAGGGGGCAGGGGAAGACAAAGGGCAGGCAAAGGAGGCCCACCATCTCCCTGGGAGGTGTCTCACGGGAGACGGTGCCGTGGCAATGATGAGGGTGGTCCGACAAAGACTTTAGGTGGTCTGGGCTGCCTCCTGCCATTGCTCAGGCTCCCAAACTGGGCTCGTGATGTGAAGCCGGAATGAGCAGACAGTGATGCTCTGGGATCAGGGCCCACCTGCTCCTAGGCTGCACGGGCAGCTCAGAGAGCCTGGGAGGCTGCAGCAGCCCGGCCTGGTCCTAGTCTGGTCTTCAGTTGCTGTAGTCACTGAACACATCTGGGAGGCTGGGGCTGCTTTTCCCAGCTCGATTTCCTGGTTGTGCGCAGTGTGGAGGGTTGTCGCAGCCCGCAAAGGCATGCTCCAAGGGACTAGGGCAGGAGAAAGGCTGAGCGGTCTGGGCAGATCCTGGCTGGAAGACAATTGCCTCCTGAGGGGGCCCAGGAGGTCTGACCTGGCAGGCCAAGGGATGTGCAGGTAAGGAAGCACGGGAAACGTGGCAGAGCGAGCGGCCTGAGCCCCGCTGGACTCACCTCATCCCTTGGGGACTTGAAGACTTTCCTTACGATCCCCTAATGGAACCTGAAGTCAGGGAGCCCAGGATGAGGAGAACAATGCCCACCTGGCTGTGAGTCCTGGCATGAGCTTGAACCTCAGCTCCTGGACACCACTTTCCGGGAGCTGTCCCCTCCTCCACTGTGGGGGAGTGGCACTGAGCCAGGGCTGAGGACTCAGAGGGAGCGATAAGCTCTCAGCGAGGGGGTGCTGTCCCTGGAAGCTGGTTTGTTTAAACGAAGGTGTTGACCTGCAGGCCTGGCTGCTCTCAACAATCCTGCTCCATGACTTCCATCTCAGCTCAAATTCCAGGGCTATGGAATTTCACCTGATCCTCGAAACTTAAGAGCTCATGGAAGGGACAACCTTCGCCTACTCTGCTTGGAGGGAGCCAGGGAGCCAGCGGCAAGGAAGCCTCTTCAGGGCTGGACGAGGCACTGTGCCTCCCAGCAGACGTCAGCCCAAGGCCCATGGGACCATTCTAACACTCCGCTAAGGATGCGGGCCGGAGTCACCCCTGGGCACGGTGAGAGAACACAGCTAGTAAGAGGCAGATCTGGAATTCGGATCCAGATCGGCCTGGTCTCTTTCTCTGGGAGAAATATTATGGGACGCTATCAGAGGATTTCGTTTGTCACTGCAGACCCCCACTGTTCCTCCAGCCCTCAGCCTACGCTGAAACAAAACCTCGACATTTTTGTTTGTTTATGCTTTTAAACGTTCGTTTATTTATTTGTTGCAATTTTCAGGCCACCTTGTCCAGGACTCAAACTGTGGTTAGCCATGTGGGAGTCCAGCACCTCATGGGTTCTGTTGCATGACAAGACAGGACGATGCCATTGACAACGTACAGACTCAGAGCCAGAAAAACCTAACTCTGTCACTGCTTGCTGTGACCTGGGACTAAACATAAATATTAATATCTATAGCCAATAGTGGCAGTAAAGAATGACATGTTATGTGTTTTTAAAATAATTGGAGGGGCCAACCCCATAGCCTACTAGTTGAGTGAGCCAGATCCTACATGGCCAACCGTGGTGTAAATCCTGGCCCTGGTGGCTTGAAAAACAAGCTAGGTGCTTGTACACGTGTGTCCTAGAGTCAGACAGGGTGGAGAAGTGGTGGAGAAGGGGCTGCGGCATGAGCTTGCCTTGCTGGGTGGTGCTTGCCTTTCTCTGTCTCTCCCTGGTGATTGCATATGCCCTCTGGTAATTAAAAAAATAATTGGGGGGGGGGGAGGGCAGCAGGTGGCATGGTGATTAAGGCACTAAATTTCCACATGGCTGTCCATAGTTCAAACCTGGCAGCTTGAAAATCACACCAGGCATGTGTGCCTAAATCCCGGGAGAATAGAGAAGAAGGGATTGTGGCATGACCATGCCCCTTTGGGGGTGATTTCTCACTTTCTCTCTCTGTCTCTCTGGTAAGCACATGTACCTTATGGCCAAAAAAAAATAATAATAAATTAGAATAATCTCCAGCACATGGTAAATTTTACAGAAATTTAGCTCTTATTCAAATAATATCTTTTTTCCCTCCCGCTATTATTATTTTTTTTTATTTATTTTTTATTTTTTGGAGAGGTTTTTTTTTTTTTTTTTTTTTTTTTTTTTTTTTTTTTGCTATAGGGCGCGTGCGCTTGCCAGACAGACAGAGAGACATAGAGATAGAAAACGAGAGATCACCCCCCAGGGGGGATGGTCATGCTGCAATCCCTTCTCCATTCTCCTCTCAAGATCTTGAGCACGCACGCACACGCGCCCGGCATGAGTTTTAAGCCACCGGGTCCGGGACGCAAACTGCGGTCGACTAAGTGGGAGTCCAGCGACATAGCCATTACGCTAACTGCTGGTTCCCCCTCCTGCTATTATTGAAGGTAAGTATAGCCTGGATGATATATGCATGTGTGTATCTGTCTCTGTATGAACATCACATGTCTAAACCCTGTCGGCATCTGTGGTTGAGTCACCCCATCTGTCTGCTAAAAGAGAACGAGCCCCCAACCCATTTCATGTGGTCGCTTTGAAGGATGACAGTAAATGTGCTAATAAAAACCTCGCTAAATGTCAAATCGTCCTTCAAGAAGCATAGGATTCCTTCAAGATTGTACATCAGCTGGGGACAGAGAAATAGATCTTAAAACAGTGTTTTTACAGAAAAAAAAAAAAAAAAAAGAACAAAGACAACAGTAAATAGGAGGGGGTCTTTAAAAAGTTCCTGAAACATGAGTATCATGAAAAACTAAGCATGGATTTCAAGGGTTTTTTGACAGCAATCTAAGCACGTACTTTGATTCCATTCCCATGAACTGTTAGAAGTGCCCTTGTACAAGCCACTAGCTACATCACACACTACATCCTATCCTGATCCTTACAAACGCCCATGCCCAGGAGGGTAGAATGACTTGGACTCATCCTGGCCAGGAATTCCGAGACATTGAGGCAGAAACCCAAGTCTGTTTATCCCCTTGGCATCCCTGGAGACATGGGAGAGGGCTTTGGGACAAATGTTCCCACCCTCGGGTTTGAAGGCCCAGGCATTGGTACAATGGAATGGATGGGGAAGAGAGCCACCCGGATGTGTGCCCCACCCCAGGACAGAGGCTCAGGCCTGAGGGTGGCTTTGTGCCCCCTTGCCCCCACCCAGCCTCCGTTCAACCTCAGCAGTTTCTGTAATGGATGCATGAGGCCTGGGAAGCAGAACCAGACCATTTTGCAGTCTGAATTTTTTTTTTTTTGGCTTTGCATTATTTTATATCTCCATTTCCCTGTGTCACTGATAAAATAATCATAGTGAACATGCTCGAGTGCTTATTATGTAGCAGGCACCATTCCAAGCACTTTACATGAATTAACTCTTAAACCTAACAATTACTCAAGAGGTCCCTTATCATCTTGTTTTCTAGCAAGGAAAACTGAGATATGGGGAGATTAAGTCATTTACACAAGGTCTCCCGGCTAGAAGGAGGCCGGACTGGGCTCCAGGGCCCACGACTTTGCAGTAGGCTGCTCCGAGGAGCTGACAGGTTTCATCTTCCTGACAACTGTGCGTAGGCGCTGTCATCATCCCCGTTGCACCCATGGGGAAACTGAGGCACTTGAGGGCTTTGTATTTGCCTACAAGCGTCAGTGAGAATCTAGGGCTGTGCTCCCTGGTGGGGGCTATCTTTTTCCTCTGGTCCCTCGGTTCTCTGATTCCATTACATTAGTGTCATGATCAGCTCGCCCACCCTCTGCTATGGGCATCTCGGTTGCCCAAACTGCCTCCAGGACGTCGTCACACCCTGCCCTTTCGTGACTTCCTAGAGTGGACACAGAGATGCTCCCAGGTGGGCACAAGCTCTTCCTTCCCTTTCTCCCAGGTTCTGGGTGCAGGTAACACAGGGGACCTGCAGAAAGCCAGAATGTGCCAGGGCACTGTGAAGAAAGGTGCCCTACCTGTTACTGAAGAACCGTCTGTCCTGTCTCGCCTCTCAAGTTCGCTGGAGGCCTCCCAGGAAGCCTAAGGATCAGTTTTCTTCCTACCCACCACTGTCCTATAAGACAAGAGGGCTCCATGCCAACCCTGCAGCCTCCTTGACGGGTACCCAGCTCAGCTGTGTCCGTGGGCCTGACTGAGGGACACCCTGGACTGGGCAGATTGAGCTCAGACCTTAACAAGATCACATTGTTGCCTCATCCTCTTGGCCTGAAGACTCAAGACCCGTCCTCAGCCCAGGTGATGCTGAGGTCCAGGGGAGGAGGGAAGCGTCCTGGGTCCTGCCCTGACTCTGCTAGTACATCTCTGGATCTTATCTTTTCTACAAAACAAGAACTCTGGTGAAATATAACTAGATCCAAAAGGATTCTCTAATGTTTTCCAAAG
Organism: Tupaia tana; assembly: GCA_026018925.1. NCBI lineage: Eukaryota > Metazoa > Chordata > Mammalia > Scandentia > Tupaiidae > Tupaia > Tupaia tana. Next base: position 212,804,977 of record JAKSZU010000003.1, on the reverse strand, counting down.
TGTGTACCACGGAACAAAGCATAGCTTGAACCGGGGATTCCATAGCCAAATAAGTTTGAGAAACACTGTGCACCGTGGCCTACTCACAGAGATCCACAATGTCGGCAGTATATGCTCTGAGAAGTCCCACTCCAAAGGCACCTAGTTAGCCTGACTGCCCAGTATCTCCCATAGTCCCTTAACCAAAGATGTATTCTTGTAGCCACTTGCAGTTTTACTTATTTGTTTTATTTATTTATTTGTGCCAATCACTGATGGCACATAGGCTGCATGTGCTCACCAGAGAGAGAGACAGTCTGGGGCTCAAACCATGGTTGGCCATGTGGGAGTCTAATGCCTTAACCACCACACCACCTGCTGGCCCCACATGCAGTGATATTTTTAGAGATCCTTTCAGTTGATACTTCTCCCTGTTCTCTTACATTCCAATGATATTTTGGTGCATCTTAAGAAACTAAATCCAACCCAGTCCCAAATTTAGCTCTGATGTGAAGAAGTTAAGGGACCGATGTCCTAGGTGTCAGTTATCTTTTATTTTTCAATGGTTAAACATTTACTGAGCACCTATCATGTGGCAGGCACTGTGCTAGGTGCTAGGGACCCAGTGTGGCATCACACGTTACCTTTCCCTCAAAAAAGCCCAAACTGTGCACCTCAGAAAAGCCTCTCCTTATGACAGAGCGATGACATATTTAGGCCACACGAGTAGAATACACGTGAGAAGCTGCTGTGCTGTGCTGTGTTTGTTAGAAACTGAGAAGTGACAAGATGCCCTGGGAGATGCGAGAAGAGCTCTCCCGAGCAGGCCAGGCCCAGGGACAGCCCTCAGGCAGAAGGTGGATGTACACCATGAGCACGAAGGCAGTCCAGCCAGGAACAGTCTGCACCAGAGCCCTGCACGTGCACAGCCACCACCCGGGGCTGGAAGGTGGAGAGCTGGGGGCCGAGGCGGAAGCTACCCAGGGCCCAGGGCTGAAGTGCCTCTTCAGCCACCACGAGGAGTCTGAACTTCACCTCGAGGGCTTTGAGCAGAGAGGGGACTTGATCAAATGTAATCAGGAAGCTGCTGGCAGTGGGTGGGGTGTAGGAGCCAGCGGGGCAGTCGTTGCCAGGGTGACCCGATGTTCCTCCCTGGCCTCGGCCAAGCACAGCTGGAGACCATGATGCTCCCAAGGGGCAGGCCAGACCCTGGTTTGGGGAGACCCCTGAGGCGGGCCAGAGGCCACCCACACTATGGAAATCTTTACTGTCCCTACTCCCTGACAGCATGCCCTCACCCAGCCAGAACCACCTCCCTGCCCCGGCCCTCCCCGACACCGAGAACAGCAATTCCCGTGACATGGCACCAACAATAGGCCCGGGAGCAGTTGGGTCAGTTCCAAGGGGCTCCGGGACAATCCTGCCACTGTATCCAAGCAATTCATTATTTCTTATCTCGTCGGGTAAGGGGCCCGCGTGGAAATCACTCCCATCCTTCTGTTCACATTTTATGTGGTTGTTTATTGTGAACAGGAAAAGAGCAGAAAATAGAACCGTTTTCAGAACAGATGCCAATTTCTGAGCGGTGGGAAAGGGGAGGGAGGCCCGATGTGGCCCTTTCTCTGGGGCCGTTGGGGTGGGGAAGGCACCCTCAGGGCTGGACTCCTGTGAGGCACAACCAGGGAGTGGCCTCCTGCACCCACCTGGAGGCATCTGAAGACCCAAAAAGCCAGAGCCCCAGGCCCAGCCCACCCGTGGCAACCTTGGGCACTCATAGCTTTTGGGGAAAAAGGCTTCTGTCTCCCTTCCCCATCCAGAACAGGGGGCTAGCCCGGGGTTGGGGGTGAAATGCTAGCCCTTTATGGAAGGAGGAGAGACGGAGCTTCTGGGGACACGACCTGAAACGGTTCAGGCCTCCTGAGTCCTGAAGGGGCCAGAACAGAGAGGAGCAGAGAGACACAGGCACCTTAGGCCGACTGGTGGCCTGGGGTCGTGGAGAGCACTGGGATGAGAGCGGGGCACCCAGGCCCTGGCCCCGGCTCTGCCCACTTTGTGTGAGGTTGTGTGACTCATTTCGTCTTTCTGTTTTCAATGTACTCATCTTTAACTTGGATTTCCCTCCTTCAGTAAATGCCCTAGGAAAAAGAGCACAGCCCCTTCGGTTCCACACACCCAAAGAAAATAGGTATCAATATTTGCAAACTCCACTGGGCTGGAGTCCAGATGAGATGCTGGTTAGGCGGGTACTTGTTGGGGTGGTCACACGTCATGGTCTTGCTGCAATTCACATCTTCCTGGAAACTGCAGGGCAACAGCCACACGGACCTTGACACCTGCAGGATTTCAGAGGAGCTCTGAGAACTGCGAGAGGTTGACGGCCTGGAGGGAGGAGGTGGAGGCAGCCTCGGGACTGTTTGGCCTGGGAGGGAAATCTCTCGTCTGTGTGTCTTTGTTCACACCCTCTGCTCCATCTGTCTGGACTTCCAATTCTTCATTTGTCAGATGGGGATCATCAGGCTGGCCCATGTGATGGGGGTGGGGGAGAAATGACGAGAAGACAGAGAGGTCATGTTTACATTGTTCATTGCCGTCACACCGCCGCTGCCTCGCTGACCCCTGACAAGTGTTTGTGGCATGAATAATGCAAGCAAAGTAAATAGTTCAGTGATTGGCACAGAATAAAATGCAAGCCGTAGCTGCCACCACCGATACCCACACCCTGGCCTTCACTCCATTACCCTCAGTAGTGGCCACTGAGCCTGACATTTCACACATTTGGGGGACATGTGCATCGCCCCCGCCCGCAGCCTTCCTAATTCTGCTTCACCAAAGAAGGATGCCCTTGCCGAGGCCACTCCCGCCCCCTACGGCTGCCAAAAACCGCTATTGTCCACCCCACCAGAGGCTGCGGTGTGTTGAAGGACATAGCCTGGCCCCACAATGACCCACGGGGCTCCTGAGGGGCTGCCATCCAGTAGCCACCTCCAGAAATGCATGCTGGCCACAGGGTGGAAGGGGTCTTGGGGCTGGGACGGCTGGGCAGGCAGTGCCCCGCTGCTCCAAGGGTCCAGCTCACCCCAACCAAGCCCCAGCTCCTAGAGACACAGCAGCTACCTGTGCACAGGGGTGTTAATGGCTGGCATTGAACCAGACACGGGTGGAGGAGCCGGCAGCGGGAGGAAAGCCAGCCACGCAGGTGGAGCCAGGGCCTGACGGCCTGGCAGCAGGTGCGGCGAGCAGCAAGCATGTCGGTCGGAGGGCACAAGTGTCTGGACAGGTGGCCAAAGCCCAATGACAGGAGTCTGACAATGGCGAGTGGGCTGGGTCTGCAGATGGTGGTCAGGAGGCCGCTGCCATGGAGGCAGGAAGCCAGGCATGTTGATGTTCCGTGCATGTTATAAGGTGACAGAGGGTGACATGCATGGCCCGGGCTCTTGGCATAATACTTGGCTCATAGGCCATCCTGTGCTCAGCGTGCCCCTGGCACCATGGCCTACAGGACCAGCCTGCTGAGGAGGGCATCCCAAGGTAAGGACTGTGGTGACAACAGCCATCACAGCTCTCCTCCATGTGGTTGCCATGATGGAAACAAGGGTGGGGCCGGTGGGCAGTGGGAGTCTCTGTCTGGGGTCTTCTGCATGGAGAGGCACCCCCGAGAGCACCCCCATCAGCCTCAGGAAGAAAAGCACTGTGCAGGAGGTTTGGGGCTCAGCAGGGAGCTGTAACTGACTATGTCGAAGGAGGTATCTTGGCCTTTATTAATAAAGCAAAGCAAGGCATGATGGTTAAGGTGATGGATTCCTACATGGACAACTGCACTTCGAGTCCCAGACCCAGTGGCCTGAAAATCACTCCAGAAACATGTGCATACATGCCCAAGATCACAAGAGGAGAATGGAGGAGAAGGGATTGTGGTGTGGCCATCTCCCCGGGGGGTGATTTCTCACTTTCCCTCTCTCTGTCTCTCTCTGGCAAGCATATGTGCTCTATGGCAGAAACCTAAAAACAAAACCTAAACAAAACCATGAACCAAAGCAGGACTATTGCAAAGAGGAAGAAACGTGGCAGGCAGTGGGGAAGAGTGCACACTTCTCCTCTCCACCCTAGCAAGTACGGGTCTTCCAAGGATAGAGGACGGCTGCCCACCATGGGCAGCATGTGAGAGCAGCTCCCTGGGCCTCTCAGTGCAGCTCTGGGGTCTAGAAGGACTGATTCTGGCCAAAACAACGAGATCTCTTTCTTGGGCATGAGGCTGGGGTGGAGACTCCTCTGAGCCCTCAGGGAAGGGGAATGGAGCATCGTGTGACTTTGGGTGCTGAGTCTCTGCTTGGACTGATGGAAAGGAGAAGCAGATGTTGGTGATGGTTGTGCAACACCGCGAGTACAATTAATGTCACTCAGGTAAACATTTACAAAGGGTTAAAATGGCAATTTTTATGTTCAATATATTTTATTGCCAATGTAACATAAATAAGATTATGATGATAATAAGTTAATTAATTAAAATAATAAATTAAATTTAAATATATATATATGTGTGCATATATATATATATATATATATATATATATATATATATATATTATTGCAATAAAAAAGAGAGAGGGGAAAAAGTGATCAGGATCCTGAGAAACAAGGAGAGGCTGAGAAACTGTCCCAGCTGGAACAGACTACGGGACGCCACAGCCAGTGCAATGTGGCGAACAGGACTGGAGGCTGGGCCAGAAAAAGGACCATTCAGTGTCTTTTCAGAAAAAGCCAGTGCGACCTGAATAAAGCCTGTAGTTGAGTTACTAGCGCTGTTCCCCTGTCAATTTCTTTGCTTTGACAAGTGTCCCGTGGTCACATGGGCGGTTACCATTAGCAGGAGCTTAGAGAGGGCGACTGGAACTCTCTGTACTATCTTTGCAATTCTTGTGTAAAACTAAGATGATTCCCAAATAAAAAGTTTGAAAACAACCCAGAAACAAGGAGGGGCTTGGACATGGGCCTCTGGCTCTGCCCGGAATGACCAGAGCATCTGAAGCCTGCTCTCCGCTGGCAGGAGGATGGGCCCAGCTCTGTAGAAATGGGCCAGCCCTGGAAAGCAGAGGCAGGCAGGCAGGGAGCTCCCGGCGCTGCTCCGTGGGCTCTGACTGGCTTTCTGTTACTCTCTCTGGTTCGTCAGGGTCTCTGCTCCCCAAAGGAGGGTTCTGTGCCCTCCGGGGGTTGGCCTTGGGAATCTGCAGGACGCTGGGGGTGGGGGGGTGGGGCAGCAGGCAGTCACAGTCGTTAGTCTGGCTGTACCTTGTCCCAGCCACATCAAAGACAGGGGTGGCAGCCCTGCCCACGTGCTATTCCCAGGCCTCTTCCCGAAGGCAGCTGCTCACACCCTTCCCTGGCCTGAGATGGTGCCCTAGTGCTTGGAAATCAGTTCAGACTGCAAGCTGGCCACCAGGTCTTCCACAGCCTGCCTGCAGCCTCCCGGGTGTACTGCCGGCCTCTCCCTGTGCAGCGCTCCACACCCCAGGCTGGCCTGGTACCCGGCTTCACTTGGGGCCTTGAGGATGTGGTTGGTTCATCCTCAGTTATCTCCACAATATTCAAATCCCGTTTTTCAAGGTCCAGACCAAACTCCGTCCTCAGTGGATCTCTTAGGGCATCTATGGCCAACCTTCCTGAATGACTGGTTTGTGTTACTCCCACCACCCACAGACCTGTGCTGTTCCTTTCTGTCACTCCCTGGAGCTGGCTCAGGGCCTGGCACCAGGAAGGTCCTGTGACGGATAATGTGGAACCTGTCAGAGAGCCTGGGCCCAATGCGGTGCTGTGTGCTGGCTGGTGCTGCTACTTACAGGCCGAAGCCACATGGGAGGGCCAGGTTGGATTCCTGGCCCACCCGGAAAGCCTGGCACAGCGGCATGGACCTGTGGGAGGCGGAGGCAGGAGGATCGTGACAGGATGAGACTCAGTTGAAAGAAAGAAAAAGAGAAAGAGAAAAAGAAAGAAGGAAGAAGAAAGAAGAAAGAAGAAAGAAGAAAGAAAAGAAGGAAGAAACAGAAAGGAAGAAAGAAAGAAAGAGGAAAGAAAAAAAAAGAAAAAGAAAGAGAAAGGAAGGAAGGAAGAGAAAGAGAGGAAGGAAGAGGAAGTGCTCTCAGCCCCGGGCTCAGCCAAGCCCTGAAGGCAGCAATCGCACTCCTTGCCCGAGGCCTGCTGGGTCCACACTGCTTGGCCGGGCGCTACTGTCCCACCTGCTCCTCCTGAAACAGAGGGCTCTATGCCCAGGGATCACTGTGGGGGGCAGAGAGTCGTGGTGGCCATGCCCTGGGCTGGGGATTAGGAAGAGCAGAACACAAACAGCCGGCCCTGGGTGCTCCCCGGCCCCGGCCCCTCCCTTTCACAGGTGGCCATTTCTGCAATGGCTCCCCCCACAGCTTCTCTCCCCCAGCGCTCTGGTCTGCGCGCGGGGAGGTCGGTGTCCTGAGATGCGTTTCCCAGCAGTTGTGATCACACACCCACACTGGCCACATAGCTCTGAGGACAGGCTGCAGGCAGTGGTCCTTAGAGCGGGACTTTTGTGCCCAGTCACTTGTTAGAGGAAAAGGGTTAGGATGGGGGACTGGACATGAATATTTAGTGAGCACCTACTATGTGCCAGGCACTGGGCTAGACTCCATGCATGTGCCGCGCACGCGGAGCTCCCCGCCCACTGCTAGGTATGGCTATGCCGCCTCACAGGTCAGGAGAGTAAGGTGAGACGGGCTGTGTCGTGTCTGTGGTCTCCAAATCCCGTCTCCCTTCCTCTGGGCCCAGGGGGTGGGGGCGAGGGGGAGGGACACCTCTAACTCCCCAGGCAGGGCCAATGTTCAGGGTCAGCCTGGGCTTTCAGGAGCATCAGGTGACAGGATAGAGGCACGCTGGTGATGTCATTCTCTGGAAGGGGGCAGGTAGGTGCTTTCAATGTCAAAGTTCTTATGGACCGAGGGCAGGGCTTGGTGGGGGAGGAGGGGCTCCAGCAAGTCATGCTTGGAGACCCCAGCACCCTGGTACTCCTCTCCTTGCCCCCCCAGCTCCCACAGTCCACGATGTGATGCCCTGGCCATTACCTTGTCCTTAGAGGAGCCACACACCTACTGGAAGAGGCCTGGATAGGGACACTCTGCTCTGTCCCTCTTCCTGTCCGGGCTTCTTTCCAGGCTTTGCTCCACGCTCCACCCCTCCCCTGCCTGTTTCCCTCCTCCTAGGCAGGCACTCTGTACTTGGCCCTGAAGGCCCTCCCCTTCTTGGGAAACAGAGAGCCTGGGTGGCTTCACCTCTTCTGATCCCCACCACAGGTGGCATTGTGAGCTCCCACGGCACAGGAGGGACATGGAGCAGGGCTGGCCAGGCTTCCCTGGAGATCCTGGGAAGACGAGCCATGTAGGAGGCCCAGCTGGAGTCCCAGCAGCAGGGAGGCGGGGGAAGGGGACACTCTTGGCCAGCATCGCTGAGCCTGGCTCTGAAAAGCAGGTCTCACCACCCAGGCCCAGGCCAGCCCGTTGTTTTGCTCTGGGTACAGCCTCTACTCCAAGCCTCACTCCCCCAGGCCAGAACGGGGCTGAGCCCAGAACGTCCTGTGACTGCAGGCTGCAGTGCTAGTTGTGCTTGTGCAAAACAGCCAGCGTGTTTCCAGTAAAGCACTGAGCAACCGGAGAGCAGAAGCCACCCCCTCCAACTCGCTTCTTAGAAATCCCAGGAAACGGGAGACTCTTTCACCCTGGGAAATAGGGAGTTGGCAGGGCACAAGGGTGACTGCTTAGAGCCAGCCCCCAAGGTCCCAGGGTTATGAGCAGTTTGCAGGAAGCAGGCTGGGTCTACTCCAGGCTGGAGGGGTGGTTCTCAGGGGTCTGCCGCTGGCCCAGAGCACCACAGTGACCCATAGTCTTCCTCCTGCCACTTGGCTTCCTTTCCAGCTCTAGAGGCCACCCCTGGGTCATGTGTCTCCTCCTACCATAAATAACTTTATGCAGCATGCCCCCTGCTGAGACTTCCCTGCAGGCTAAGGGGGTAGGTTTGAAATCACTAACCCTTAATTCCTTGTCTGGCCAAGTGGTGTGAGCCAGACCATACTGGCAAGCTCAAGGTGGCAAAGTCAGGTATGCAAACGGGTCTTCAGTAACAAGGGCAGGTGTGCGTCTCTCCACGCCGACCTGTCTGCCTGCCCCACACCTGCCTGGACATCTAGCGTGAGGGACGCCCCACCAGGGCTGATGGTGATTTCATAGACCTGGCTTCAGAGTGCTGGGGGATCTGGGTAAAAGGACAATCAACCCCATTCATGTCCCTGCCCTAGCAGACAGAAGGCTTCCTTGCACAGAACAAGAACAGGCCGAGGAGTCCAGGGTAGGCATCTCGGAGCCTACCCTGACTATCTTACCCTCATCTCAGCGTCCTCAGAGAGTGGTCCTCCACCCACCCAGGCAGTCCTGGCCATGCGGCTGAAAGAGGAAGCCACGGACAGTTAGACTCTGGGAGGAGGCCTGCTGTCAGGCTGCAGGCTGGTGGGACTGTGACATGGAGAAGCTCTCCTTGAAAGTGAAGATGGAGAGACCCATGCTTCACAGGGTGGAGACACAGATGGACAGGGACAGCTACCGTAGCGGAAGGAGGGCCTGGGCAGATGGCAGAGGTGGGCACTGGGCATGGCGCATGAGCCAGGAGGCCCAACTGTATCCATGCTGGCTGGCTGCTGAGGAGGTATCCTCACCTCCCAGTGACAGAGGACGGAAGCAAGGCCGAAGGATAAACGACCCTCGTAGGGCTGAGAACCAGAGCCAGAATAAATCAGGGCCTCAGCCTATCCTGTCCCCGGCCAGCTCCTGCGGCCTGGGACAGAGAGAGCTCCCTGGGAAGACAGAGAAAGGCAGCTGCGAGAAAGGCCGGGGCCTGACTGTGGGAAGCCTCAGAAGTCAGACCAGGGTCCACGCATTGACGCTGGCTGAACGCGCCCTGCTATGCGTGGGCCTGCAAAGGCCACTACTCCAGGGACGCTCCCTCTGCTCCTGGCTTTGGCTTTGCCTCTGAGGCAGCAGCTGCCCAGGGCCCTGAGCACTGCCCTGGGGTCTCCCTCTGGGCTCCAGCACTCCCTAACTGGTGGCCTGGAGAAGGTCGCCTAAGCCTTTGAGCCTCAGTTTCTTTCTTGCAGCAAGATCTAATAATACATCGCCAGTTGCTGTGAGAATTAGCATCCCGTGTGCGCCCTGGCCTTGCAGCCAAGTGCGGTAACGAGGGGCCATTAATATTGTGTCAGCTGCCGGCTGGGCCTCTGCCTGCTCAGTCACCCCCCAAGGGGACGGCTCAAACTTTCTGGAATGCTACGGCATAGAGGTGAATTTCCCAAGGATTCACGACAGGTCTCCTCAGTCTGGGAGAGGCCTCGGCCTTATGGAAATCAAGTGGCTTCCCTGATCCTGTGTCCTACACACTTTACACAGCATCCGAGAGGAGCCGCCGATGCAGACAGCTGGTCCTGCTGCGTTGCCTCTCGCAGGAGCAATGAGCTGTGTCATGCATCCATTTGTAATGAAATGGGAGCGTTTTGATTTCTCTGGGAAGCCGGATTTTCTCCCAAATCCTTGCTGCTTTCATCCCTGGACATGAAATAGCCCATTCTAATCTCATACGGAGGGGCAGTGGTTACTCCAAGCCCATGAAATCTGATAGCTGACTCGGCTCCCTGGCGGCAGCTTTGATCGCCAGGAGGGAGCCCCGGCTCGGTGCTAATAGCCCATGCATTATTGAAGAGCCATGTTTTCGGGGGCAGACACGTAAAGGGAGACATCCGGATTGCAGGCTGGAGTGGCAGCTGCTTCCCTCACTCCCTGCCACCAACCAACTAGAGCTTTGTAATCAACAGAGCCACTAAAAATAGGCACCTGACTGAGCTGTCTGTGGAGCTTGCCACACCCTCATGGGAGGGCAGCTTGACACGGAACACGCAAATGAGGTGAAACCACCACTTTCCAATTCTCTCAATTGCTGCTCTTCTGATCCAAACGTCTGAGGAATGAACAGCCGCCCAGGGAGCGTCCTCAGGAAATGCACACTCAGAGATAGCAAGCACGCCAAAGGCCACAGCTGCTGGCAGGTCAGGACTATGGTCTGCCAGTGTTCTCACAACCCTCTGAGCTGGGCACTGATACCCAGTCTTTAGTACTGTGAGGAACAAGGCATAGGTTGGGACTTAATTATCCCTGAGAATTTTCTGGAAAGGTTCAAGGGAAGGGCAAGCCACTAGGGTATCCATCTTTACTTACTCTTTGAACTGGTTAACCTAACTGGAGCCTTTTCATTCATTAACATTTAGTATTTGAGTATCTGCAGTGTGTCAGACACTGCAGATCTAATTGTGAGCTAGGACAGATGGCATTCCCAGCCTTCAAGATGGCCCCAGTGGTCCTTGGCTCCTTGTACTCATGGACTTAGGATATTGTGGGATAATGGAGTAGGATGTCCAAGCAAGGTCGTAAGAGACTTGGTGGCTCTTGCCTTATTCTCTTGGTTCCTTGTGGATCTCCCATCCTGAGTCGAGCCTTCAGATGATCATAGCCCTGGTCCATATCTTGACTGTAACCTCACGAGAGATCCTGTCCCCCAATCACCCAGTTAAGCTGCCCTCAAATTCCTCACTGATAGAAACTGTGAGATAGTAAATGTTTGTTGTTTTAAATCGCTAAGTTTGGGGGTTGATCTGTTGTACAGCAGTACGTAGCTGGTGCCCTGGTCTTCAATGAATACCACAATCAGGTGGAGAACAGATATTGCTCAAATGGTCACACCGATAGCTGTAAGAGTTTCTATAACTTCCTCTGTAAGGGGAAAATGACCTCATCAGACCGGCCAGAGAAGGCACCCAGAGGGAGCAATGGCTGATCTGAGGCTGAAAGGGAAGTGTGGCTAACACAGGTGAAGAAGGGGGAAAGTACATTCAGGTGGATGACAGTTTGAGCCAGGGCCCAGAGTTGAGGGCAGAGCTAGAGGCACAGAGAGCCAGCAAGGAGGCCGAGAGGCTGACATGCAGTGAGGGAGAGACACATAGGTGGGACTTGAGAGGTAGAAGGGGCCTCTACCCCTTAGGGACTTTGCTATTCAGACTACGTACAGGAGGAGCCACCCAAGGGCTTTAAACCAATAGGTGACATGCTCTGACCTGGGCTTTCAAAGCTTCCTCTAGTCCTCATGAAGCATGGTTTGGAGATGTGAGGGGGATGGGGTGGTAACAGGAGCTCAGGATGGGATGGAGCATCTAGAGCCTGTAGCATTAATGGACATGGTGAGAGGTAGACAGATCGAGAGATGTTTATGAAGTTAGATTCATGGTGCTTGGTGGTGAAATGGCTGTAGGGTGAGGAGAACAAGGTGTTTGAGTTTTGACTCTTACAGCTGTGGTCTAGGGGGTTGAACCAGTCTAAGGGCCCCCAGAGAGATGTGCTTCATGGGGCTGGGGACTATGGCAAGCCTGTCACACTGTCAAGGTAGCACCCAGCATTCTGAGGTCATGGGCATGCTCACCCCCTCCCTCTGAGCATGGTCCTCTTAGCAGAACTCATGGTCTGCTATGGACTGAATGGTGTCCCTCCAAATTCATATGTTGAAGCCCTAACCCCTGAGGGCGATGGAATTTGGAGATAGGGCCTGTGAGAGTTAGTTAGAGTTAGGTGAAGTCGTGAAGATGGAGCCCTCATGATGCACTTAGTAACCTTATAAGATGTAACCAAAGAGTTCTCTGAGCCATTGCCATGTAAGGATGCAGTGAAAAGGTGGTCATCTACTAGCCAAGAACCAGGCTCTCCTGAGGAACTGAACGGGGTAGCATCCAGATCATGGGACTTCCAGCCTCCAGAACTGTGAGAAATAAATGTCTGTTGATTAAGCCACCTGGTCTGAGATCATTTTGTTCTGGCAGCTGAGACGACTAAGGCACAGTCTTGGGAAGTGGATGGGACACCCACATGGGAAACAAGGAAGAAATAGCAGTTTGGGTCAGTTCTTCCGGTGGGCAGGTCTGTCAGAGAAGGCCTAGAGTGACATTCCCTGTGGGGTCCTGAAACCTTTTCAAAAGTCCACAAGGTCAAACAACTTTCATAATGATACTAAGACCAGAGCATGGTTTTTCGTTGCCCTTTTAATTCTCATTCTCTCATACATATGGAAGAACTTCGTAAGGCAGCGTGTTTTAGAACCCACATGGCATGTAACATTGCAGCAGATTGAAGGCAGAAGCAGATATGAGAATCCAGCTGTCTTAACCAGACATTAAAGAGATTTGCAAAACTGTAAACAATGCTACATTTTCACTAGTTCTTTTTGTTTAGGAAAATAGTTATTTTCATTAAAATAAATTACTCTTATTAACATAAAATAGGCTTATTATTATTGTTTTAAATAAATTAATAACTAAAATTTGTCAGCTTTAATTTCTAATATGGTTAATGTTGATGGATATAACCCACTTAAAGGCTCTTACAGGCCCTTAGGTCTTCAATGTTTTTGAATGCTTCAAAGAATTTATCGGCATTGCTGTTTTCATGGTTTATTAATAATGATATTGCAATGAACCTGTTTATTGCTTATTGTGTTTATTGCCATAGGGCATGTGTACTTGTCAGAGAGAGAGAGAAGACACCCCCAATGGGGCAAGGTCATGCTGCAATCCCTTTCCTCTGTTTCTCCATTCTTTCAGAAATTTGGGCATATACACACATGTACTCAGCATGTTTTCTTTTTAAAATTTTTTTTTGAGGTAATTATTAATTTAATTTAATTTATTTTTATTATTTTCTAATTTGTTTTAGGATGCATGTGCTCACCAGAGAGAGGCGGACAGAGAAGGAAAGTGGGAAAGCAAGCTGCCAGGTCCAGCACTCGAACAACAGTTGGTTACATGGAAGTGCAGTGCCTTAACCATCATGCCACATGCTGGCCCCTCTGCATGTTTCTTTAAGCCACTAGGGCTGGGGTTTGAGCCACAGTTGGCCATGTGGAATCTGCTTCCCTATGTACTGCACTTAGCCACTGAAATACAGGCTTGGCCCTCAGTGATTTTTAAAGGGGATAAAATAAGACTCCAGAGACCAACCTCGAGAACTCTTGACCTAGACATAAGGAGGCCCCTTAACTCCCTGGAGTCCTCTTCAGACCCCTCTTGCATTTGCAGCTGTCAGGAACAAGATGCCACGGGGCAGCACAGCTGTGCTAGAGTCAGGTTCTGCCGACAGGAACGGCCCAGCCAGGGAGAGCCCGCTTAACACCCTCATGGTGGTGTTCACAAAGCCGTTAGCTCGGGCTGGAACATACAGAAGCATCGCTTCTCATTCGCAGGCTGAAAAACGGCAAATATTGGTAGAACCCATATCCCTGTACACACAAAATAGACCTGAGAGCAATTGTTTTCTAAATGCTGGCTTGTCATCTCACTCAGGGAGTCTCTGGTCGCCTTCTCTCTGCCCCTTTACACTCACCTGTTAACTAGAGTATAGATGTTGATCTCCCAAAAACACTAGACAGTTTGATTCTCTCGCACTCTCTCCCTGATTAAAAGCTTTCAGGTGCATCAAATCATCTTGAAGTATTAAACCCTAAATCATTATTAAGTTATGACAGGTCCCCTGTGGTCTGGTCCCTTCCATATCAGTCTCACTCAGCTATTGGGAGGTTTCTGAAGTCCTCGGGGGCTCTCTTGCTTACAGGACTTTATATAAATGGAGCCCACCCTGCATTCTGCTGGTGCCTAAAACACCTGCCTGCACCCCCTCCCCCCCTGCAGGATTTAGTTTGGAAGCATCTCTTCTGGGAAGCCCTCGCTGGACCTGTCACCAAGGCCACTAGAAGGCAGGCTGACTCTCATGCCACTGGCTGTAGCAGTAGGCCAGGGCTGAGCTCACTCCTGTGCAAACCAGAATGTGCTGGGCCTGTCCAGGCAATGACGATTCTGATGATCAGATTCTCGTTCCGATTGATTGGCGCCAAGGACATTTAATATTTTAATAATCTCCCCATCCAAAGGTCTTGGAAGACAATAATAAATACTTGCAGAATGTATAAATGAACGATGTGGGCTCCCAAGTCACACAGTGAGGTGCCGTAAGAGCCGCCACCTGACCTCGGAGCTGGTGGTAAGGCTCTTTACTGCTGGGCTTACCTCGGAAACAGCCCGTGCGGGCCTGAGGTTTGAGCGCCTCAGTCAGTTAGCAGTTTTCTCTGAATCACCCAAAAACAACCAGAGTTTGAACTCCAACGACTGATAGTCTCCTTTTCAGCTGGCTGGTTCCTCACACACCTGTACCAAGAGAATCAGGTGCGCCTTTCCTACAAGAACTTCATCCTACATGCTCGAGTCTGTCAGGCCATCTTTGGTCCAGAGGGACCATCCCTGAGGCCTCAACTTTTGCCACTGTAATTTTTTTTAAAGAATTACTTATTTAACTTTATTTATTGTTATTATTACTATTTTTAAATTTGCTGTATAACACATGTGCGTGTGAGAGAGAGAGGAAAGTGAGAGAGAGGGAAAGTGAGAAAGCAAGGATGTCCAGGATTTGAACCATAGTTGGCTATATGGGAGAACAGCACCTTAACCACCACGCCACCTGCTGGCCCCTGCGATTGTAATTTAAAAACCACATGACAGCTTAAGCTCCTAACGGGATGAACTGCAAAGTGCTCTAATTGCTTGAAACAATTTTGCAGTTGAGTCAATATCCTCCTACAAATTTCTGGGAAGAATCATGTTCTAAATGCAATCTAATCATTACCCCCATGTTACAACGCCCAATAAAATCCCAGCAGCCCCAGATCAAAACACTCTCATTGTCTAATAGACCACTCTGTAGGGTCACCCTGACCCAGAGGAGAGGATGAAATAGTCATTTGGAGATGGGCTGGCCATGTGTAGTGTAGGCAGGAGTGCCCCACACAGAGCAAGTCTAGGCACCTTTCCCTGGCAATCGAGATCTTTTATACTCTCCCCTCCAGCCTGGCCTACCCAAGTCCACTCATCTTTCCAGGCTGAAGTCAAGCCCACCTCCAGGCAGCCGGCCATCCTGGGATTGACACTGTACTAGCACTGGGTGCACCTAGATAAAAGAACACTTTCTTAGTGTGTTAAGAGAGGCCTATCAGGGGAACCAGCAGTTAGCGTAATGGCTATGTCGCTGGACTCCCACGTAGTCAACCACAGTTCACGTCCCGGACCCGGTGGCTTAAAACTCACGCCGGGCGCGGGTACATGCGTGCTCAAGATCCCGAGAGGAGAATGGAGGAGAAGGGACTGCGGCGTGACCATCCCCCCTGGGGGGTGATTTCTCGCTTTCTGTCTCTATGTCAGTCTGGCGAGCGCACGCGCCCTATAGCGAAAACCTCTCAAAAAAAAAAAAAAAAAAAAAAAAAAAAAGAGAGAGAGGCCTATCAGAGACTCAGTTACCAGTTAAATAAATAGTGAAAACATTAAGCTGATAACATTGAAATCAAAAGCCCCGAAGTAGACACCAAATGTCTGCCTGACTGATTAAGATAGGTGGAAATGCACTGGTCTTCTTTTATGTGTTTTCTCCATTCAGCAAATGTTTACTCCGTGCTTGCTAATGTGCGAGGCCGTGTGTGGGTGCAGGCCCGGCACCTCACACACACACACACGCACACACACACCAGTGTTCTTTGGAAACATCAGAAAATGCAGTTGCGCAGGGATTACCACAGCAGTCCAAAATCTCTGAAGAGGAACAGGAGGGAAGCCGGTTTCTCCCCAGCTCGCCCAGTTAGGATAAGCCTGGGGTGGGGAGTTTCCCTCAAGTCTCAGTTCTGGGACCAGGAGTGAGAGGAGTCATTGCCAGGCTTCTGGAAATGGCTGCAGGCTTCTGGACGTCTCCCCAGCTGCTCTCTGCTCACCCCAGCTGCGGTCAGACTGCCAGGCTGCCCGGCTGGCTGCAGGGTCGCAGGCACATCCCGCTGGCAGCTGAGGCTCAGCCTGGGAGCCGCCAGCCCTAGCCCTGTTGCAGAAAGACCTTCCACTCCGTCTGCTCCTCCCGCAGCTGTTTGGGGGCGGGGTGTTGGGGGGGGGGGGGGAGTCGGGGAAAGCAGAGGCTGGAGTGATTGATGGGGCAGTGTGTGTGTCTTTCTCTGGCTCTTGTGGATTTTTCAGTAGGAAAAGAGAGGCTTATCTCTCATTTTTAATTGATTTTAATGCAGCTTAGCCAGGCTAGATCAGATCTCAACTCCTCTGTGGCTTTCGATGAATGGAGCGAGGAGCTGCCTGAATGTTAATAAGAGAGGCTGGGAGAAGCTGGAGGAGGCCACCAGGCCATTGTCTGCGGGGAGACTCCCTCGGCCAGGCCTTGGTTGAGGGTGGGTGTAGGAATGGGGGCAGTGTGACCGCTAGCCCCTGGGGCTGACGCAGAGGGATATAAATGTGTCATTGTGTTTATAGCCTCAAGGGGCTTCCAGCTCAATCCATCGCAGGGCAGGGCTTTGGACTCCAGTTAGTCTAGCTCTCAAAACCCGCCCTCGCCCTCCTCTTGCCAGTTTCCTTTCACCAAGCTTTGGTCTTGGTACAAGCCCCGATGCTGAAAAGCCTCCTGGTTTCGTTGCCGTTTTCTCTGCAGGCTGGTGCCACTGGTGCCAGGGGTCCCGTCCTCACCTCCTGGGTCTCCCCTCACCGTCTCTTTCCTTGCCAGATTCTGCCTCTGAGTGAACCTGACCAAGGGCCAAGCTCCTCGGGTCCCCAGCGTTCTCCTCTCACATGGGGACACTAGCACTGGCCACAAGCAATGGGAGGGGATTCGGAAAAGATGAGGGAGGCAAACCCCCAGCTCTGCCGCGTTTAGAGGGTGATTCTCGGGTACTGGTTCTTTCCCACCCAGCCTCTCCCTCCAGCAAGTTGGCAGGACCAGCAATGAGAACAAAGTGATTGGAAACGGGAAGAGGCTGAAATGTGTCCCCTGGGGATGGGCCGAGACTCCTGTTGGAGCCCCAGAGAGGACAGTGCATTGACGAACGCCCTAGCTCATTTGCTTCGGCTAAGAAAGGATAATAGGTCCCGTAGAGGTTTTTAAACGCTGCTCCCACAGAATAAACACCAGAGTAGATTTCTTTAATAAAAGCTAGAGCTGAACTGGGGCTTAGTCTAGGAGCCTGATCCAACTGGCTTAGGCATTGATACAAGTTTGGGATGTTGCAGAAGTCAGTGGGTTTAAGATGGGGCGGGGAAGAAGCTTCTGTCCCACAAAGCAGGGGCCCCTTGTAGAGTCCAGCTTCCATCCTGTCTCCGATGGTCCTCGACAGGCAGCCGACTGAGGACACGGCTGCCATCCCATTTCGGAGTCAGTCCTCCTAGACCTCACAGCACCCAGGGGTCCCCCCAAGCCCATGTGGGTGGGCAGGGGAGGGGGCACCTGTCCCTCCTGTTTCTTAGTCCCATCTCTTTCTTGTCTTTCGATGTGAACAGCTGGGACAGTCCCACCTTAAAGACAGGCTCATCATTTTCTCATTCAGACTCAAACCACCAAAGGCTGTTTTTACCCAATATGTACAAGCTCTGAAACACCCTTCCCCCGGATGCTGGAACCTTCTAATTCTTGCGTGACTCTGAGATGTGCAGAAAGATGAGCGACCCGTGAGAGCCACCTGCTAACACGCACGTCCCTGTCACACCTCCCCCCAGCCTGCCGCACACGCCCCATGCACATTCACGCACACGTGAACACACTGTGGCAGGCACAGGAAAACACAGACTGATACACATTCGGCACTGTCCTATAGACACCGCAAACTTACGAAGTACTTGGTCAGGGTTCGAGAAGGTGCCTTGCCTTCTCTGCATGAGCTGAGAATGCTTAAACTGAGTCTTCCCCCTTGATCCATTCTCGAAACCTACCTTACAGGACCTTCGAGCACAGAGACCCATTCCCTCCCCTCTGCTGAGAACCCACAGCCTCAGGTCAGAGCTGCACCCCTCTAGCCTGGCCCTGTCCCACTGCGGCTGCCCCCGGCTTCTCCCAGCCCAGCATGCTGTGTGGCAGGCGCATGGAAGCCTTCCCTGGGCTCTTGGGAGTATCCTCACTCCCTGTCCTCACACGCGGTCCCTGCCTCGGCCTGTGACATGTCAGGTACCCATCAAGGGCCTACGGGGCTAACCGTCTCTACGTCTTGTTGCCCTCACGGTATAAGCACAGTCGTGTTTACACCCACTGTCCCAGTGAGCTCGCTGTGCTGTAATGTCCGTCCAAGGTTTTCTTGACTTTTTCCTCCTGCCGGGCTGGGAGCTGCTGAAAATCGAGGCCTTTCTTTGATTTGGGTTTGCACCTCTGTGGTGAGCCCAGGGTCAAGGCAGGGGGCCAAGGCTAAGATGCAGCATGGTGACTGTGAGGCCAGTTCTAGAATATACCAGCTGTATAACTTGGACCCAGAGGAAGGTGAAATTGCAGGGCCCCTCGTTCAGACATCATTTATAACAAGATGGTGAGCACAGAGTGTTATCAAATGCATGGTTCTTCCAAAGGGAGGCCCGATAACTGCACGGGCCCAGTGAAGCCAGTCCTGCTGATCAGAGCAGCCATCCTGAAGATGGCGGGGTGGAGCCGGGTGCCTTCACCACCCCGAGGACCCTGTGCAGGCAAAGGCCCCGGAGACAAGCGTAACCAGCCTTTTGGGAAGCCTTGGGTTTACCCAGGGTGAGCTTCCTTCTTTCTTCCTCTTCCTACCTCTCTGCCTCTTCCTTCCTTCCTTCTCTGTGTGACAAGAGCAAGCACTATGCAGCTCTTTTACTTTTATCCACTTAAGAAAATTCTTTGTGTTACCTATTGTGAGTGCTGACCTGGGTGTATTGTGATGGGCCTGCCGCATTTTAGGATCTTCCTATGTACCCACAGGAGAGGAGAGGAACCCCAATTCCCACCTTCTTTTTTTTTAATAATTATTTACTTAATTTTATTTATTCACTCATTTATTTTAATTTGACCAGAGAGAGAGAGACAGAGGACGAAAGAGAGAGAGGGAAAGTGAGAAAGGAAGCCACCAGATCCGGGACTTGAACCATGGTCAGCCATGTGGGAGTGTCCAGCACTTTAACCACCACGCCACCTTCTTCCCCACCCCACTGCTGCATAAATGCCTGACCACTCACCCAGACCCTTCGCATTATCTTCCCTCAATTCTTCCTTTGTAAGCATTTTAAATAAGTCACAACGATATGTTAATAATAAAAGTTCTTTTTTTTTAGAGAGAGAGACTTTTGCTATAGGGTGCATGCACTTGCTGGAGAAACAGAGAGACAGAAAGCGGGAAATCACCTCCCGGGGGTTGACTGCAGCATTCCCTTCTCCTCCATTCTCCTCTCCAGATCTTGGGCACGCACACACACCTACTTGGCATGAGTTTTAAGCCATTGGGTTTGGGACTTGAACCACTGTCAACTACGTGGGAGTCCAATGACATAACCCTTACACCATCTACTGGTCTCAATGGTAAGAATTCTACAGGCACAAGTAAAGGATAAAGAATGGAATTAAAACCAGCCCGTCTTTGATGACGCTCACTCCCACTGAGCAGAAGAAACCAACCTAATCGTTTCTGTTTATGGTTCTGGCGGTTAGTACCATAGTTCTAGATGTGGTTAGACCTTGATTTCATGGTTTGTTAACTTTAGACAGTATGTATTGACTTCCTGCTGTGAAATAAATAAATTTAGGGTTCTTCTTCCTCACTTTGCTTTCTGTTCTTCTTCTAGTTTTATGACATTGTTTTAGTTCTTCTATTAGTAATCCTTCCCACTTAGTAATTAGCATAAATCTCAAGACATTCTGTTCCATAGGCTTTGCACAGTATCTCCTGACAGTCGCCAGGTAGGTAGGTAGGAAGAAAAGGTTTCCACTTCTCAATTGAGTTTTGACATTCTGACTTGTCTTACATGATCGGATTCCTACACTTTTTCAAGTATATTATTTGGGGCTAGCAGGTGGCATAGTGATTAAGGTGTTAAGACTCCCACATGGTCGACCGCTGTTCGAGTTCCAGACCTGATGACTTGAAATTCGTGACAGCCACATGTGCGTATGTGCTCAAAAATCCCAAGGAGAGAATGGAGGAGAGGGGATTGTGGTGTGGCCATCTCTCCCGGGGGGTGATTTCTCTCTTTCTGCCTGTCTCTCCAGAGAACACACACACAAAAGAATATATATCTGTGTGTGTGTGTGTGTGTGTGTGTGTGTGTGTAAATCCTTTTACATTCTCAAGGTTACAGCATTTGTAAGCTATGATTTGGGGGCTTTGTCTACAGGTCAATTTCAACAAGGCTGTTATTACACTAAGACTTACGTGAACACTGTCCAAGCTGGCCTCTTACAGAGGCATTCTCAAGTCACTAAACCTAGGCTGTTTGAAGAACGACAAGGACCTTGGGACCCTGGGGTCAGAGGGCTTCCTATGGCACATGCCACCGGTTTCTCAAGCCCTATAGCTGCTGCATGTGAGTTTGCCTGGTACTTTTGTGGGCCATGACTGTCCTTTTCCTGATGTATTTTATTCTGCCTTTTTTTTTTTTTTTTTCTCATTCAAAGAAGAAACACACACTTCTTTTCCATATTCTTAAAATCATCCAGAATTTTAAGCACTGTGGAGGGGTTAAGTTGGCTTTCTGGGTTCCCGTGCAACCTCCCGGCTAGAATTTCTTTTCAGGGCACCACACTGGGCCGATCGCACGGTCTCTACTCCATGGCATCTCTTTATTATTACTACTATGAATTATTTTATATATTAACGAGGGGAGGTATCGCTGACAGGGTGTCATCATTGCAATTTTCTTCCTTTTAAAATTCTCTTTTCCTTTTGTATGTAGGACATGCCTGTGGGTTTATTAGCGGGAAAAGGAGACCACAGTAAGCAGAAACTTACAAGCAAGATCCTGCCGTCTGTCACCGCAGCCTCACGAGAACCTTGTCCCTAGACCTCGGACAGCAAAACCGTGAGCTAAATAGACTTCTGTTTCTTTGGGAAACTCACCCTGGCTCAGGTATTCCTGTTAGCAATGCAGTAACAAACGACTTTTTTTCCTTTTTTCTGTTTCCTAGGTTTTCTCTTTCTGGAACTCAGAATGATGAGGGCCGAGCTCCCTGCCCTGCCCTTCCCTCCGTAGAGAATCTCCGTCCTAAACCCTCCTGGGCCACTTCCAGGCTGTAATTTCTTCACTCTGGTTGACCCATGGGTTCAGTATCGTCCTCTTTGCATTTTCCAGGAAGTCACACAATCTTGACACCAGGGAGCCCTCTGCCATGTCACCCAGGGAGTTCTACTCATGCACATCGCTAGGGAAGCATGCTTCCTGTGCCACCTAGAGTCACACGTCTACCTGGAGGACGCTGGTCCCCCTGTGGAAGGTCAGCAAGGGGCAGAGGGAGGCAGGCAGGTGCTGTGCACGTTTCCAGAGCCCTGAGGAGGATGCCAGCTTCTGTGCCAGGTGCAGAGGTTCTCAAGTTCTCACCTAGCTCAGGGGTGCCACAGGCTGCTGGGGCCACATGCCGAGTGTCTCAAGGCTTAGGGCCAGGACATGGCCAGGCCCACAGTCCCATCTGCAGGTGGCAGGACCTGGGGCTGCACCCAGGCCTGGGAACAGCCGTCCCGCCCTGGCTGAGTGCTGGGTCTAGGGCAGCGAGAGTCCTGTGGGAAGGGGCAGGTTAGATAAAGCTGAAGTGGCCTTTCCAGGTGGCCGTGATGGGCCAGATGCGGGGTGATCTGTGCATGCTGACATCCCCTGGTGACGGCGCCCTGCAGGAATACTGAGAACAGACATGCGTTTTGGCGTTTATCAAATGCCTTGACCTCCTTTGTGTTAACAGTGAGGTGGGCTGGCAAGAAATGCTAGCATATACCTGCTCATCTGGCCAAGGAGGAAACCGAGGCCGAGGAAGGTGAAAGTACTCACCCAGGGTCACACAGTGAAAATACTGCAGTCAAAGCAGAACCAGGCTCCTGGCTCTCAAGCCTGGCTCTTACCCTTATCCCACTGCCCCTGTGGGAGGTGCAAGTGTGGAGGTGCCCCATGGAGGGCAGCACAGGACGCCCTTCTCTTCCATCCCTGGGCACCACGAGCCCCGGCAGCAATGAGGGGAGGTGTGAAGGTGGCAGGAGGGAGAGAGAGTGGGCGTGGATCCCGGGACTGGGGGCCTGTGCCAGGTTGGGGACTGAAGCCCTCCAGTCCCCACAAGGATAGGGCATGTTTGGCTGGAAGCAGAGGTGGCTGTAAACCCAGAGAGGGCAGCCAGGACACCCTCCCCGCCTGGCCCCCCTGCCTGTGTTCCCGGTCTCTCCAGGCCTGGACCTGCTCTGACTCCTCCGTGCCATCCATCTACACAGGCCCAGCCTCATCATGGCTCTGTGCTGGTGCCCACGAGTCCCCTGGTCCTTTCTCACTTGCAGGTCTGCGGTGCCTGCTCTGCCAGGGTCTCCCAGCCCTCTCCTGTGGCACTTGCACCCTCCTGCTGTCAGAGCTGCCCACATGGGGTCCCTGTCTCCCAGCACTCAGAGCGCAGAGGGCAGGTGTGTCTCTGTTCCCCTCCACCCCAGCAGCCGGTGCAGGGCCTGACAGCAGTGCCCAGAGCACAGAGCAGAACAACTGGGTAAATGAATAAGAATAATCATGGGCCACTGCGAGGGCCTGGCCACAGCACTTAAACAGATTGAGCAAAAAGGACCCTGGCAGTGGGGCTCCCTTCCTTCACTCTCGCCACATAGACACACAGACACAGACACACAGACATGCAAGTACCCTCGAGCATCTTTCCAGAAGGACACTCGGAGGTGACCGTGCTTTGTCATGGCTGAACAGCCCTGCCCTGAGCACCAAGCCTCTCTCTTTCTCTTTCTGTTTTTTTTTTTTTAAAGAATATTTGTTTTGTTCTGTTTTGTTTTGTTTTGCTATGGGTCACATGAACTCGCTGGAGAGACAGAGAAAGAAAAAGCAAGAAATCACCTCCTGGGGGGGGGGGAGGGGATGTCCACACCACAATCCCTACTCTTCCATTCTCCTCCAGTGATTTTTGAGCACGTGCACATGCACCCGGTGTGAGTTTTAAGACATTAGGTCCAGGACTCGAACCATGGTTGACTACATGAGAGTCCAGCTATGTAACCATCCTGCCATCTGCCATCCCTGCCACTTTCTCTTAAAAGGCACACCCCTGGCAGCCCTGCTGTGACATTGTGATGTAATAAGAAATATGCAAATTTCTTATTACATATTTCTGGCTGCTCCTGGTGGCTGGCACACAGCCTCAAAACCACAACCTTTGACCTTTGGGATCTGGAGAGTGATCAGAGTGTCTTTTGTATGCTAATGAGATGGGCTGTGACTGGCCCCAGCTAGCTTCAGCACACCAGAAAGAACAAGATATAATCAGAGGGCTGAGACTTTCAATCCTGCCCCTGGTGGAGAGAGGGGTCAAAGGTCCCCGTGATGGCCATGGCTGATGAGATACTCAGCCATGCCTGTGTAATGAAGCCTCCATGAAAAGCGGGTAGGACCGGGTTAGGGGGCCTCTGACGCTGACCACTGCGGTGTACCCACAGAGCGCGGGTGCACCGCACCGCTCCCGGCCCTATGCGTTTCTTCCTCCTGGCTGTCCTGGGTATGGGACGCTTATGCAAGTTATGAGCAAACCGTGCATGGATTTGAACAAATTCAGTACCAAAATACAGAGGTCCTTTAATTCCAGTTTTCCAGGTGCTTTTTGCTGTGCCCATGACATCCTTTATAATGAATGGATAAACCATATAATAAATGAGTAAAGCCTTTCCCTGAGTTCTAAAAGTTGCTCTAGCAAATTGATCGAGTCCACACAGGGCGTCATGAAATCCCGCATCGATAGCCAGTCTGTAGGAAGCACAGGGCAAGCCTGAGGCTAGCAAGTGGCATGGGAGGCCAGGGGCACTGGGCGCTTGACCTGCGGGGTCTGGGGCTTTCTCCCAGTAGACGGTGTCAGACTGGGTGGGACTGCAGGCTGCCCGGCTGATGTCTGCTGGGGACGGCGTGGTGCCGGGAAACAGCCCTCGCCCATCTGGCGTCGGAGGTGCGGTGCTGAGTGGTGTGAGTACGGAAGCACTGGCTTTTCCTCTCCTTAATACTTGCCCACTCGTACCCTCGTCCCTAGCCCCCCTCCCGACACACACTCAGCACCACTGGGAACCTTCTCAGCTTCCCACTGCCGTTTCCAAAGATGCTGATCCTTTGTCAGCTGCATTAATGAATCACAGCCCGGGAGGCGCCAACCTTCCTAAAAATATCTGAGAGCCCCAGTGCAGAGGGAGGCTGGCAGGCGTGGGCACCCTGGTGGAGCCGGCCTGCCCTGCCCTGCCCTGCCTGGGCCTTGAGGCCACTTTTCATACCTACCTCTCCTCCACGTCCCCATCCTCACCTGCTCTGAGCCCCAGAGGCCAGAATCAGTGGGCACGGAGCCAGGTGGTGCTGAGAGAAGCTCTGTTCACCCACATTTTACAGATGGGGAACTGAGGCCTATGTAGAGGGAGGGCCACAGGCCGAGACCTCCTAGTTTCCAGGAAAGGGCTCTCTAGGCCACGGCCTCTGTGGCCAGATGGGATAGGGAGGAAGGAGGTCCTGCATTCCAGAGCCCCAGGCTGACATGGGCTGGGCTGACCTGGCCCCTGGAGTGAGCCTCGCTCTGAGAGGGTTCCAGCCACCCTACAGATTTCTTAAGTATTAATTCATTCTTTCTCCACGAGTCCAAGAGACAGATGGAGACAGAGAGACAGGTACACCCAGCAAGGTGTTCGTGACATGGTCCATCCCAGCTTCCGCCAGCCCTGGATCGAGGGCATGAGAGCCCATGGCATGTTCAGGGAGGTCTCCAGACATGAGCCTGGAGCCGCCCCACGTGGGTCAGCCCCACAGAGCATTGTGCTGTTGCCATGCCGCTAGTTGCGGGTGGGGTCTGTCCCCACCCTGCTACTGCAGACTTAAAAAGTAGCTCCTATAGGCAAAAGCGGCTCACCGGGGGTGAGTGTGGGTAGGGGAGGTCACACGAGGGCCCCCGGCCATGGTGGAGATGCCCTCCGGGTGCAGGCGCATCCTATCACAGCTTTGTGCTTCTCAAGCAGGGGAGACCAGGGAAGGCCCCTGAGACAAGAGTGCCCTTAGCACTCACCCATTCCTTCTTTTTTTAGAATTATATATTTTAATTTTATTTATTTATTATTATGATTATTGTATTTTAATTTAATCAGAGAGAGATCAAGACAGAGAGAGAAAGAGAGGGAAGTGAAAAAGCAAGCCACCGGGTCCAGGACTTGAACTGCAGTTGACCATGTGGGAGTCCAGCACCTTAACTACTATACCATCTGCCGGCCCCTTGTCACTTCTGTGCTAGAAAACTGAGGGGTCTCACAGGCAGCCACTGCCTTGTCTCTCAAGTGTGGTCCAGGAACCAGCAGTATCGGCATCACCTCGGGCTTACTGGAAATGCAGAACCTAGGCCCGCCCTAGATTTGCTCAATCAGACCCCAAGCAGCTCTTTCAGCCTTCAAAGTCTGAGAAGCTCTGGCCCCTGGAACCACCTAGACTAGGTCTCACCTGGCAGTGACACGTGTGGCTCGGTGCACGTTTAGAACACTGCTAATTAGCTGGGAGGGACCCGGGGCAGGGGAACTGGAGCAGGAAGGGAGGGATCCCTGGGAGGAAAAGCCCATAATGGACAATGGAGACTGCTCCTGCCCTTCTGGAGGTTCCTAGAAATATTCAATCTGGGGAAAATAAAGGGCGTGGGGGCTAGTCTCATCCTGCCCCCTCTTCACACAGGACGCCCCACTACCTAACTGCGGCTTTCCAGTTCCAGTTCCAGCGTGGGCTCCCCCTGGTGCTGGGGGGCTTGCCGGCAGCGCACTGCATGGAGGACAGCTGTGAGTCTCACAGAGCCTTCATCCTGGGGACAGAAACCAGGTTTGTGTCCGCAGGGCCCGGCCCCAGCCCTTGGCTCCCTTGGGGCTGCTGGGTCCCAGGCCAGCTGACCCTCCCTAGATGGCTTCTTTACTCTCTGTCGCTTGACTCTTTCCCTAGTTCCAGAAAGTCTTTCTGTTTGTGTATTGAGAGGCGTGTTATGGGCCCAGACCTTGGCTGAGCTGGAGATGCGATGTGGGGTTGGAGTGGGCTCTCCGGGGCAGGACTTCCACTGCCAGGACTCAGAGCGGGCTATTGGCCGCACTTAATGCCTTCCTCCTGCACCAGGATGAGTGGGTACCGTGTAGGCTGGGTGGAGTCGGAGATGCAGTGAGGCACGCGGTGCCCTCCAGGCCTCCTCTAAGATCTGCAGGTATTGGGGTGTGAATCAGAGCTACAGAGAGGGGACCCCGGAAACCTCAGGGAACTAAAGCATGATTTTCTTTTCTTTTTTTAAAAAAAAATGTATTTAATTTTATTTATTCATTCATTCATTTTAATTTGACCAGAGAGAGACAGAGAGAGAGAGAAGGTGAGAAAGCAAGCTACCATGTCTGGGACTGGAACCGTGGTAGGCTCTGTGGGAGTGTCCAACACCTTAACCATCATGCCACCTGCTGGCCCCTCAAAACATGGTCTTTAGTGAGGACGCGCACAGCACAGGGGGTCCCAGACCTCGGCCTCCCTCTCTACCGCTCCTGCAGGGCTCGAACCAGTGCAGCTTCTGCCCTCTGGATGACTCCACCTGCACAGTTCGCAAGCCCCAGCATCGAACCTTCTAGAGCTGAACTCATCCTCTTCTTCTCCAACGATGCTGCTTTCTGAACAGTGTTCTGTTACCCAGCTGTCCAAACCAGAAACCTGGGGTCCCCTTCAGCTCTGTCCTCCCTCCTCCTCTCTCCTCCTACCTCTCCTCACCCCCATGGAGTTGTACCAGTTCAGGACTGCTGGAGCGAGCTCTGCTCATCCCAGTCCCTTCCATGCCCTGCTGTCCTCTCCTCTCCATCCCCACTGCCAGTCGCCTGTGCAAGCCTCTTACTTGGCATCTGTTACTTTCTTTTCTTTTAGAGAGAGATTTTTGCTATAGGGCATGTGTGCTCACTGGAGAGAGAGAAAGTGAGAAATCACTCCCCGGGGGAATGGCCACATCGCAATCCCTTTTCCTCCATTCTCCTCTCAGGACCTCGGGCATGCACGCACATACACCAGGCATGAGTTTTAAGCTGCTGGTCCAGGACTCGAGCAGCAGTTGACGAAGTGGGAGTTCATCAATGTAACCATTATGCCATCTTCTGGACCCCATGTTTATTTTTTTCATAATACACAGTTCCCATTCATTTTAAGCCACCAGGTCTGGGACTTGAACAGCAGTCGACTACGTGGGTTTCCAGTGATGTAACCATTACGCCCTCTGCTGGCCCTGGCACCTGTTACCTCTTAACTGGTCCTTTTCCTCTAGTCTCTCCTGCAGCCTACCAGCCACGGGAATGGCAGAAATACAGACAAGATCGCAGAAACCCGCTCGTCTGAAATCCTTCACTCAAATCTCAGGCCTATGGCATTAACCCAGTCTCTCCTGCAGGGTCTCCAGGGTTCTCCGGGATCAGTTTGTTGGGCAGGAGTCTCAGACTTCTTAACCGCAACACCCTCCCACTGGAGTTCAGAGCCGACTGCGTCCCTCTTTAGCCAGTGCCAGGCGTTCCATCCTCTGCCTTCCTTGAAGTGCACATCGGATCCTGGCCAGGGTATAAGTGGCTTGTTCCTGGAGTGATTGTTTGACGGCTGTAAATAATGGGGTAGGGATAACCGGGCTGTTCCTGTCCTCCCTGGTGAACACGGGTGTGTGTGTGTGTGTGTGTGTGCGTGCACGCGTACATTTGGTGCAGGTGTATTTGGGAGCTCTCACAGAGAAGCTTCCAGGCCCATGGGGGAAGTCGCCTGCAGACCTTCCTCCTTCTTTTCTCTTTACCTTCTCCTGTCTCCACAGCCTTCACCCACCTTTTCAATCCCTTGTCCTCCCCAGAGTCCCACTTCCCCTCTCCTGGTGTAAACCCTTTACTGTGTTCAAGTTCAAGTCTTGTGAGGCCTTGTGAACCTCATGAGGCCCTCAGCCATGGAGCCAGTGGTGTTCTCCCTGCCCAGTTACACCTGTGTTGGAGGACAGGAAGGTGGGCCTCAACCTGAGGTCTCCTGGCTTCCTGGGGGAGGCAGCATCCATGGTTATGGGATGTTCTCCTCTGCTTCTAAAAGTCAAACCCAATTCTCCTATACCTTAGCTCAGGCCGCCAGCCACGAAATACCATACACTAGGTGGCTTAAAGAACAGAGTTTTCCTTTCTTATAGTTCCCAAGCATGTGAGTTTTAATTTTTTTAATTTTTTGGGGGGGAGAGAGGTTTTTGCTATAGGGCGAATGCACTCACCAGAAAGAGAGAGACAGAGAGACAGAAAGCAAGAAATCACCCCCCAGGGGGGATGGCCACGCCGCAATCCCTTCTCCTCCATTCTTGTCTCGGGATCTTGGGCATACACATACACATGCCCGGCGTGAGTTTAAGCCACCAGGTTCAGGACTCGAACTGCAGTTGACTACATGGGAGTCCAGTGACATAGCCATTACACCATCTGCTGGTCCCGCAGCATGTGAGTTTTAGATCAGAGTCCAGAAAGGTCAGTTTCTGGTGAGGGCTCCTGTCCTGGCTTGTAGAAGGCCACCTTCTCTTCCTGTCTTCACGTATGAGAGAGAAAGGAATAGAGACAAGGCACGGGGAGAGAGCTCTCTGGTGTCTCTTCTCGCAAGGACACTAATCCTATCGGCTCAGGGCTCACCCTTAGGACCTCAGTTAACCTTACTCACTTCCTCAGAGGTTGTACCTCCAAATACAGTCACATTGGAGGCTGGAGCCCCAAAGTATAGATTCTATGGTTACCTCACTGGACGCCCACGTAGTCGACTGTGGTTTGAGTCCAAGACCTGGCGTCTTAAAACTCACACCCGGCACATGTATGCGCATGCCCAAAATCCCAAGAGGAGAATGGAGGAGAAGGGGTTGCGGGGTGTCCACCCCCCTGAGGGGTGATTTCTCGTTTTCTGTCTCTGTTTCTCTGGCGAGTGCCCATGCCCTGTAACAAAGAATCTCTCTAAAAGAAAAGAAAGAGAAAGAAAGAAATCCCATGAGTTGCTTATGCCCTCCCGAGCCAGTCACTGAGCAGGTCACGCACCTGGGACCCCTGCTCTTCGTGTCGCCTTCAGAAGTGCACAGCTGGGAGTCCTCGGGAGACCCAGCCTCTTCAGCAGGAGCTGCCCGCTCCCCTGGCTTTGCATGTGGCAGTACAGCTGTGCGTCCCTTTGTCACACGCCTGTCTACAGTGGTTTGTCGTGCACGAGTGGCAAGCATGGTTTGAACTGTAGCGTTCCCAGAATCTCCCTTTCTCCATCCTGGGTTTCTTCTCTGCCTCTCTACCCTGTGAGCCACCGAGAACAGCGGTCGAGTTTCCCGCTCAGTCTCCTGAGTGTCACACTCACATGTGCAGGGTGTGTGCATGCACCAAGACCACCCGGACCCTGTCACGTGTACTTGTTTCATCTCTCGGTAACATGATCTGGTGAGCATTGTGTAAAGTCTGGGGGAAGGGAAAAGATTGTTAGTCCATTTTGAAGATGAGGGGGTGACCTTTAAAATGAGGGTGTTGCATCGTTCGTAGAAGGTCACATCCTCTTAGTAAGTGGCAGTGCCGGGGTCCAAACCGATGCGGGTGACCGTGGGTACAAGCTCTCTCCACAGACCAAGCCACATCCCACTTAAGGCTCTGCTTCTGAGATGAGGGGCAGAGCTCCGGGCCTTGTGGCCTGGCCTGCCTGGGGCCAGCAGGAGGGCACTGGCAGCAAGGACCCCTGCACCCCCTACCCCTGCATCCTGGCCTGGCCTGGTCAACTAGGCCAGCCTGTGGGGCCAGTGGAAGGCACTCGGGCTGGCGGCCAAACAAAGGGTCTGGTGCGCTCAGTCTGCTGCTTCCTCGGGAGCACAAAGCAGACTTCCCCCAGACAAGCCCTGGGCCACATGGACCCCAAAGAATGCCTGGAATGTCGCGGGACCAGACAGCCCCCAGGCCCCTGCAGACAGAGGAGGCTGAGAGGCTGCCTTTGTGCCAGGAGGACTGACCCTAGAAGCTACTACGAAGGTCACTCTCTGACGTGTGACCCTGCCCTCTCCCCCAAGACCCTGGGGGTGGCTGGGCCTCTATCCTTGAGACCTAATGTTCCTTCCATGCCAGCGGGCCTGGCCCCAGGTTTGCAGCAGGAAGGAGAAGAGGGGGACTTCCACTCCACTGATGGTCACTCACACAGCAGCCCCCCAGGAGGTTGGATGACTAGTGCTCCCTCCACCCCAGCCTGGAGGCCACGAGGGGCTCCTCGGGCCTCCTTTGAACAGTCTGCCCCAGGCAGGAACACCCAGCCCCTCCTCCTCACTGCTTCTCCTGGCGGGGCTAGGGCCTCAGGGCCGCTCTCACCTTCGGGTGCCCTGACTGTCCTGGGAGCTGCTGGCCTCAAACAAAGCAGGCAGGAACCCCTGCCCTCCTGAGGGATGCTGATGGAGACAGACAGCAAAACCCTAAACTCCAGTGTATCCCTGAGGGGGAAAGGAAGAGACAGGAAGTGCCACGCGGGAAGGGCCTCGCAGCCTTACAGGGGGTCAGGGAAAGAGCTTGAGTGGAGACTTGGAGGAGGTGAGGAAGAGAGCCTCAGGGGCAGCAGAGTCAGCAACGAGGGTGTCTGGGGCCAGGTCAGGCCAGGAATGGGGAGGGGCTGAGTGCAGGGCTCTGGGCTGTCATGGGACTGTCGTGTTCACTCGGGTGGGTCAGGGCCCCGCCTGCAGGGTTTTCCACGGGATCAAACCTGCCGGTTGAACCGGGCCTCATGCTGCTATGTGGGGACTGGACAAGGGGACAAAGGAGGAGGCAGGCCTGGAGCAGGAGGCTCCCAGGCCAGCCATGACCCTGCCACCCTGTACACGTTACAACAGCAGGTCTGCTGGAGGAGCCCCGGCCTGGACCACACGCCATTCTCACGTACCCACACCGAGACTGGCCCTGCACTGGACACAGGGCAGGAGCCACAGACATGGTGCTTCACTCAAAGAGCCCTTGTCAATGGGGACAGAAGGACAAAGCAGCGTCTCCCCGTTCTGAGCCCTAGAACTCTCCTTCTCCATCTCCAGCCCCAAGCCCAACCCAGTGTCCCGAGATGTCTTCTTGGCTGCCCTCGGCTTAGCCCACCATCTGCCCATGCCTTCAGCTCCCCCGTGGCCAGTGGTTGGAGACTCTCCGGGGCCAGTGGGGTCAGGGGCTGACATCAGGCGCCTCTGGGGCTGGTGGCCGAGAGTGGCATGGTCAGTGAGGTTGACAGTGGCCTCAGGACTCAACCACAGCCCATCCCAGCCTGGGCCCCTGCCCAAGGGCAGCTGAATGAACGGACACATGAGAGAGAGGGAGGAAGGGGGTTCACACTGGCCACTGAAAGCCAGAGAAACACATTCAGCTCACCCGTGACTCACACTTCCTTAAAAGAAAACTTTGTTTTTTCCTTCAAAATCACAGACTTCCACCTTCAGACAATACTGTGTTCTCAGGAAGTGGCGCGTTTTGTTTTTCTATGCAAGCGGCTGGGCTTTTATTTGCTTTAGAAACTGTTTACTAGAATTGGATCTGCAGGCCATGCTGCCTCTTGGAGCAGGCAACCCTGAAGAGGATGGCCAAATTTGGCAAGTCAACACACAGGACACCCAGCTAACTTTGAATTGTAGGTGAACAGCAGATCCTTTGTTCTAAGTCTAAGTATATCCCATGCCATATTTGGGATATACTTAGACTTAAAACAAATACTTATCTGAAATTCAAACTTAACCTGTATTTCACTTGGTGATCCTGCCCCTAAGTCCTCCAACAACTCCACTGAGCATGCCTCTCCTGGCCACAAACCCCATTCTGATGCCCCTATACCCACCAACTCCAGGGACCCCAGCAAGTCTCCCAACCACTGGCCCAGCTCTGTCTGTATCCGTCAGTTGGGTTCCGAGGACACGTCACAGGCCAGGCATCTGGGAAACCCAGGCCCCATATCTCCCCTAACCTTGCCCTGCTTCCCATGTACCCAACCTTACTCTCAGAAAAGGCTGGCGGTACTGTCCGCATCCTCTACAGTCTCCCTTTCTGAGATCAGCACCTGGATGTGGTCATTAATAGCAGCACCTCTGGGACCAGGAGACAGTGTAATGGTTACGTCGCTGGACTTCCATGTAGTTGATTAAGGTTTGAGTCCTGGACCTGGCAGCTTGAAATCCACATTGGGCACATGTGCGTGCTAAAATCCTGAGAGGAGAGTGGAGGAGAAGGGATTATAGCATGCCATCCCCCCGGGGGTGATTTCTCACTTTCTGTCTCTTTGTCTCTCTGGCAAGCGCATGAATCCTATAGCAAAAATCTCTCTCAAAACACACACACACACACACACACACACACACACACACACACAAGCAGTAGCTCCTTCCTGTCCCCCAGCCCTGCCCAGAGCTTTCTGGCCCCATTGCAAGTTGACCCTGCTGCTCAGCCCCACCGGAGTCTGTCCCACACCCTGCTCCCTGGCCACAAACTCTTCCAGGGCTCTCGACACTCCAGAGTGGTCCCCTCTTATTCCCAGAACCTGCCTCTCATGGCAGTGTCTGAAAGGAAGACTTGCCTTCTTTTTAGGCAGAGACAGCAAAATGTGGGGGTTCTGGCGCCATTTTACAGCATCATGTTGTGACATTCGGGGTGTGAGTTTTTCCCAGCTTCAGAGGGCAGGTAAAACTCCTCTGTTCCACTTCTCCACCTTCTAAAGGTCGTCACACTTGAGCTCTTTCCCCTCTCATGCATCCAGCAAAGCTCTCTGGACACCTGCTCTTGGTGTGGCTGATCTTGGGCTTCGGAGCGTAGACAGGAAGGAGGGAGTCACCGCTGTGGCCTGGTGGGTAAGGGGCCGGATCCCACTTGGCCAAGGGTGTGATTTGAATCCTGAACTTAGTAGCTTGAAAAACACACTGGACACGTGTATATGGCTGCCTAAATCCCAACCAAATGGAGGAAAATGGCCATGCCCCACTGGGGGTGCTTTCTCCCCCCTCTCTGTCTCTCTTCAGTTGGGGCATGTGCCCCCTGGCAAATACAGGAAGGAGGCTTCATTGTAGCTGCAGGGACTCAGGATGGTGGGGAGAGATGGGTAGGCGTCTAGTCACCTCACAGTGCTCCTGGGACTGCTGTGAAGGATATCTGGGGGTGACCCAAGCTGAAGGTGGGGGTCAGTGGTCAGAAGAGGTGTTGCCTGATCTGAGGGGTGTTCAGGCAGCAGGGGCCAGGTCATGGACAGACTCAGATACAAGCCCCGGGGAGCCATGGGTGAGCCTGGAAGGACCACAGAGTGCCTGGTGACAGAGGTGAGCAAGCCAGGTTAAGACAGAACTGGGGGAGCAGGGGGCAGTGGGAGGGCCAGGCCTCGAGGGGCAAGTCCCTGCTCTGTCTTTCCCCATCAGCAGGGGCTCTATGTTTGCTAAATCGACTCTGCTCTTCATAAAAGAAAAGACAGGCTGACCCAGGATCCAAGTGCTTAAGGGTCAGCCACGTGGCCAGCCACGGTTCGAATTCTGACCCTGGTGGCTTGAAAAACACGCCAGGCACATGTGTAAGCATGCCCCAAATCCGCAAAGGATGGAGAACTGGAGGACAAAGGATCGCAGCATGACCACACCCTACTGGGGGTGCTTTCTCCCTTTCTGTCTCTCTTCGGCAATTAAAAAAAAGAAAGAGAAACAAACACACAAGCACACCCAAGGCCTGCCTCTGGAGATGGCTGTTTCAGAAGCCAAGTGCGATGTCTCTCCAGCATCCCTTCCTGAGGCGGCACCCCTACTTTTGTCAGGCCTTCCCCCTCCTCCGCTCCCCTCCCAGCAAAAGGGGAGAAGGCCTGACAAAAGTGGGGTGTAGCCGAGGTCCAGGCTAGTGGAAGGGGGCGTCTGGAGCCTGCCCAATAGTGGCCCTGCCTTGGTGGCACCGCCTGAGCCCGGTCATCCCTGTCCGTCCAGACTCCTGGAGCCTGAGGCCTGCCCAGCCGCCCAGGACCCCGGCTCCCATCCCTTCCTGCCGAGACTCCCACATTGTTCGCCTTTGTGTCTTTTTTCCTGTGCCTCGGCTGTTCCAGCTTTATTGCCCTCGTTCCCTCCAAAGGTCATTTCCAAACTGAGCCTGGCGCCATGGGTTGGAAAAACAGTCTCTTGAACTGCTCGGACTCGCTCCTCCTGGAGGACAAAAGACAGCAGGAGAGATGGGCCTTCCTGCCCCGCTTCCTCCCTGCAGCCCTCCTGGGCCTGGTTGGCCCCTCTGGCTGCAGGGACTTCTGTGCTCCAGCCGGGGCTCTGTTCTCCGCCTCCCCAAGGGAGGGTTTCCCGGGAGCCACTGAGTGTCCTCACCAGTGAACGCTGCCCAAACCCAGGTCCCCACCGACCTGAGAGCCTATTGAGGAGCTCGAAACTAAGCCTGCCACCTCCCCAGTGTCACTCCCTCCTGGGATCGCCAAGCGCAGGCAGAGTGACCAAGAAGCACATCCTGGCGTCCTGGCCACTCATGGACCCCGCGTGCCTGCTCCCCTCTCACCTCGTCTTCAACCCAAACACTCCAGGCTCAGAGAGGTCGAGTCGTTTTCTGCAGTCACAGAGCTGGTGGGAGCCAGGACTGGGACCGAGGCCTGGCTTCTGCTTTTGCACCCAGTGCTCTTTCCTCCTGCCATCAGAGCTGGCTTGGTCCTGAAGCCTGTCCTTGGAGGGCAGAGTGGGCCCAGCGGGGAGGCCTGGGAAGCAGAGCCCAGGCCCAGCTCTCTAGTCAGCTCCGATGTGGTTTCCATCAAGCTCTTCTGAGGCTCATGCCTCTCTCCAGCTCAGAACGCCAAGGTTTCCAGGTTGGGGTCACTTGTCCTCTGTTCGTCCAACTCCCACCATGACAGACCATGGGGGTGCAAAAACTCCCAACTCAGGTCTTGGTGTCACTTCAAGACTTTGGAATTCTGTTCCTATCCCGTCCTCCACGTCATGCCTGCGATTTAGCACTCTCGTTCTGCCACAGGAAGGGGCATCCTGGTGTTGGGAAATAACCAACTTGAGTTCCTTTAACCTCATCATTTAGCAGCTGAGCTCTCAGCTGAGTTACAAAAGCTCTTTGAACCTCAACGTCTTCCTCTGAGAAGTGGTCCGAATGAATAAGGAGGCTGAATGATGTGATGAAGGAAAGTCTCTAGAACATAGAAGTCCCTCGGCACATGGCGTAGTTACAACGTGAACAGGCTCCTCCTCCCACTCCCAGGGAGAACCAGAGCCCCAGGTCCCACTCCCAGCATATCCTTCCCGACTGTCAGGGGCCATGGGCCAGCCCAGGAGTGCTACAGGCACAGGTAGCCACTGCGTAGGGCTGTGGCCCTGCCCCTTGCACTCCCAAATGTCCTATGCCCGGCTCCTGGCCCGGTAGCAGAGGAACCTGGGTGGTCTGCCTGTCCCCAGCACAGTCCTTGGCTCCATAGTGCCCCGGGCCAGAGTCCCTGGGGACCAACAGGTAGACAGAATAATGGCTCCTGAAGGTATCAGATACCAATCCCTGGAATCTGTCCGTGTGACTGTACTGGATTGAATTGTGTCCCCCCAAAACTATACCTAGTCTCTAATCCCAGTACCCGGGAAAGTGACCTTAATGGGAACCAGGGTCTTTGCATGTCAGGACGATATCGATCTGGATCCAGTGGGCCTAAAACCTACGACTGCTGTCTGTATACGAGGAGAGAGAAGCTTTGACACACACAGGGTAGACGGCCACATGAAGACAGAAGCAGGGGATGCGGTGATGCTGCCACAAGCCTAGGAATACAGGAGATCCCCCAAAACTGGAAGGGGCAAGGCGTGATTCTCCCCTCCCCTCTGGAGAAAGCGCGGCCTGCCAACACCTTGGTTTTGGACTTCTGGACCCCAGAACTTGGAGAGAACACCTTTCTGTTGCTTTAGCCCCCAGTTTCTGGTGACTCATCAAAGCAGCCCTAAGAAACAAGTAAGGAGAGACCTCAACAGGTCTCTCTTCTCAGGGGCACCCCAGTATGGGAGGTTTGTGTCACCAGGAGCGTCACCCCAGCCAGCCTTCCCCACTCCCTTATTCCCCCACCCCCAATATCCAGATGCCCCGCGCCACCCCACCCCATCCAGGGCTCCTCTCCCCCTGCACTGGGCTCACGGTGCGGGTGTGCAGGGAAGAGCTAACTCCTCTCTCCGGCCCCAGTTCTGAAGCTCGGTAGGAACTGGGTGATGAGGACCCCCCACACACACCCTAGGCCTGGCCAGGAAGTAGGGGAGAGGCAGTCTGGGAGTCTGGACACCTGGGAGGGGAGGCTCTTTAGAGCCCTCCTTGCCTTGGGGGCTCTCCTAGGCATTGCCAGTCCTGGACGTGGGGTGCCATTCCACAGAAAAACCTTCTCCTCCTCAGCCATGGGGTCCCCACCCGGCTGTGGTGCCCTGAGTATCTTTGCAATTTGTTCTTTCCAGGGAGGACGCCATCCCACCCCCAAATCTCTAACTCAGTCATTTAACCCTGAGACCCATGTAACTGAGCAGGTTTGGGAGGTGTGGTTTTGTAGACTGAACATCTGAGATTCAGAGGTTCCCAGAAAAGGAAGATTTTGGGGTGACCCGGCAGTTCCAAAGGGACAGCTGCTTCCAGGCCCCACTGAGGACCACTCGGGGAACCCAGGGGCTTCCCCTTCCCCTTCAGCGGCCAGCTGAAGTCGTTTTCCTTCTGCTCGAAGAGGGACAAAAAGAAGTCATTTTCTCATAATGTGGTGGTTAAGGTGCTAGATACTCCCACATGGCTGACCATAGTTCGAGTCCTGGACCCGGTGGCTTGCTTTTTCATTTTCCCTTTCTCTCTCTGTGTGTGTCTCTCTCTGGTCAAGTGAAAATAAATGAATAAATAAATAAAATTAAATGAATAAGTCTTTAAAAAAAATACAATGAGCAAAGCCCAGGTTCCAGGCAGCCTCCGGTAAGAACCACTCTGGGCGCTGCCACGGCCCCGGGAGCAAGGCTCCAGCTCCGCGTTGCCGGCCCGGCTGGGGCTGCAGCCGATGTCAGGAGACAGAAAGCGAGCAGAAAGACCCATGTCAGAAACAAAAGCACGCTGGACACTTGACAGGGTGTCGAATGCCACGGAGAATGCGGAACCAGGCCTCCCCCGAGCATGTCACCCTCCCAACCCCAGGGAATTGTCATGCTCACAGCAGGGGAAACAATCACACTGATTAATCGTGCTTCTGTCTCCACTGGTGGCTGCCGACTTGTGAGCGCGTTCCAGGGAGGCCACCTGCCAGACGGAAGAGCACGCGCACACACAGTGTCTGCTGCCGTCTGCAAGACTTCTGAGACTCGAGCAAGCCTGTCAGGACTCCGTCTACTAAATGCCCATAATCAAAAAACAAGCTCCTAGTTATCTAGCAAAGAGCTTTGGAAAAAGACGAGTACGCAAAAATCACAATTTAAGGGTTCAGCAGTTTTTCTTTCTCTGCCAAAGATATTAGCCCGTGAAGCTCTCAGTGTCTGAAGAGTTCCAGACAAAGGCTGATTTCCGACAAGTGGTTGATCCGTGGCTGCGCCCTGCCTACCACTGCAAAGGCCTCTAGGCTTGGTGGGCAGAGCTGAGCTGGCCTTGGAGAGGAAGGTGCGGAGGCTCCATTTCCAGGCCCCAGGAAGCTAGGGGGTCACCTGGAAGGAACGAGTCAGGGAAAATCAGTGACTACGTAACAGGGAACCTGGTCAGCCCTGGCCGAGAGGAGGACGGTGGCCTGCTCAGCCCCACTCTGCTGGCCGCCTGGTCACCTCGCAAGAGAGTCCACTGCTGTGTCCAACTGCGTCTGTGCTGGGAACCAGGCAAGAGCCCTCAGCCCAGTCCTGCCCCAGTGAGTGCGGCGGGCTTCCCGAAGAAGTAGGGCCACTGGGTTCCAGTCCCAGCCCAGGTGTGTGCTCTCCTGGGCCCTCAGCAATCACAGGCCCTCTCTGAACCTCGGTCCCCTCATCTCTGTGACTGGGATGACAGACAGTGTTGGCTTTGGTTGGTGGTTGCCAGGATGAAGTGAGAACACGGAGGGGAGGAAGTTGTTTTTATTGGCGTAAAAAGAGCTACTTCCTAGCTCATTAATGTGGAAAATAGAAACTTCCGGATGCCTAAGGACAAAGCTGGGCCCTTCTGCACTCCCTCCTCGCTCCCATATTGTT
The DNA here is from genome assembly GCA_026018925.1 of Tupaia tana. NCBI lineage: Eukaryota > Metazoa > Chordata > Mammalia > Scandentia > Tupaiidae > Tupaia > Tupaia tana. Next base: position 212,766,722 of record JAKSZU010000003.1, on the reverse strand, counting down.
GCCGGAGTTTGTTTTGTTTTCTCTGGAACTTTCAGCACAATGGGTCCTGGGTTGGTTCTGCAGGGGTTCACATTCCTGAGGGAGGCGTTCACGGAGCCCGTGATGGCCCAGGAGATGTTTACCTGAATCAGGCTACAGCCCAGAGAGGCAGGGCTCGGGCGAGGAAGCCCGAGGTAGAGATACATCGGTCAACCCCTGAGCCTGGACCCCAGGTCCAAAGTCTGCTGGGCTTATTTTGAACTCATTGGCTAATTCTTCAAGTCAGAAAATGCCAGATGCCGACTTCCTCCTGCCCCAGCTTGGACACTCCCAGATGCAGTTTGGCTTTGAGATGTGGTCCCAGTTCCTTGGTCCCCAGCCACACTCTGGACCCATGTAGACTCTCAAAGGGTCCTAAGCATCGCTGGAGACCCAGGCAGCACCAGTGAGGGCAGGGCACCGGGAGGAAGCCAGGCCTGCCTCTACCCCCTCTGCTCTCCAGGCTTGTGCCCAGTGGCCGACACTGCTGATCCACAGGCCCTGCCCATAGGCCTGGCTCTTCTACACAGGGCCGGGGCCGGGGCCGGGGCTGGGGCAGCCAGTCTTCTGTATCCTCCATGCTGCCCCCTCCTTTCAGGCCATGCAGCCAGGGAGGACCAGAGGAATGAATGACTATGAGGCCCTGATACCCACACACGAGGAGGGGTTGCTTTTCTTTCTTTCTTTTAGGTTTTTGCCATAGAGCACCTGTGTGTGTCAGAGGGAGACAGAGAAAGGGAAAGGAAGAAATCACCCCCCTCCCCATGGAGGGATGCCCGTGCTACAATCCTTTCTCCTCCATTCTCCTCTTGGGATTGGGTACACATGCATACATGCCTGGCATGGAGATCCAGACTCATGCCACTACTATGGAACCTTTAAACGTCAGGAATACAAATCGATCTGTCACACTGAGTCTGCGCTGTGTCTCAGGTCTTGCCTGCTTTCTGGAAAGCTGGGCTTGTCACCAGACGGACAATGCAGGCTGCAGTTTCAGTTTCTAGAGCTTGTAGAAGGTGTTGCTTTCTAGGAATCGAAGGTCACCCAGTCATATCCTTCTGGTCAGTAGAAACCAATGACAGGGAACAGAATTCCCACTAATAAATCATTTCCTGTTGGGAGGCCCAGGATAGGTGGTTCCTGGATTTCCTGGGAATTTGCTTGGTGTCCACAGTCTCTGGACATTCCCTTTGCCTGAAGTTCTAGTTCCAGATCTGACCACTCTAGAGGGAAGGCCAGGCCTGGACTCACGGATAACACGGGTGTCCCCGAAGTGTCCCTGGCTTTGGGGCAACAGCAGCCCTGGAGAATTTACACCCACAGTCCACATCCAACCAGGTCACAGCCAACCTCACTCAGGGCCTGTACGGGTTAGTGTCCTTCTACGGTAAGTGCTCATCACTGTGTGAGTGGAGCTCTAAAAGTCCCACAGTGAAGGGTGCAGAGAGGCAAGGTCACTGGGCCATGCTGGGCAATAAGAGGACAATGAGGGGTGGCCGAGGGCTGGGCAGAGCCTTGGAGACTGCGGAGGTCTGGTGGCCCAGCAAAAAGGAGAGAAGGAGAATCTGGCAGGCACAGACAAGTCCAGAGTAATCAGACAGGGGACAGGACTGTGCAGGGCCCAGGGAGCGGCTCTGAGCAGAAGGGCCATGGCAGGGAGGCTAGACAGGGCCACATCCCAGGGGCCCACAGTGGTGAGCAGCGGGAGGAGGGGGCCTGCCAAAGCACCTGGAAGGCTGAGTCATGGCTGGAGGAAAGCTGGGTTGGAGACTGTTCTCCTGACTGTTCCTGGGGCCCCTGCAGGAGGCTGCAGCATGGCCAGGGAAGCCCAGAGTATAGAGCATGGGAAGGTGAACATGGGCCTTGAAAGCCACAGGTGTGGGTGAGGACAGAGGGCGCGTGCATTTGCTGCCTGACCACAGAGGGCTGAGGGGGTGGGGGCTGGCCGGGTACGGGGGTGTGAGAAGGGAAGCATGTCTGTGCAGGAGAGGGAGAAGTCTGCAGTCAGGCCGTTGCTACAATCATGCGTATTCCTGTGCACATGTAAGCTCATGCCCATGCACCCTGAACAGGGCATGCGGCCACATCCACTGCTGACTCCATAAAGGGCCTGCCATTGGGACCAGCAGTTAGCATAATGGCTATGTCCCTGGACTCCCATGTAGTCAACTGTGGTTCGAGTCCCAGACCCGGTGGCTTAAAACTCACTCCAGGCGCGTATGTGTGCATGCCCAGGATCCCGAGAGGAGAATGGAGAAGAAGGGATTGTGGCGTGGCCATCCCCCCTGGGGGGTGATTTCTCGCTTTCTGTCTCTCTGTCTCTCTCTGTCTGTCTGGCAAGTGCACATGCCCTATAGCAAAAACCTCTCAAAAAAAAAAAAAAAAAAAAAAGGGCCTGCCATTCACCCAGCAGATGCTCTGGAACACCAGTCAGGGGCCCAGCTCTGGTATCAGCATTGAGAAGAACAAGAGGCTGTATTGGTTTAGCACCTCCTTCAGGTCAAGCTTCCCAGAGGAAGGCACTGCAGTTGGGTTTATAGGGTGAGTAGAGGTTTGTCAATGGGCCTGGATTAAGGCCAGCCCAGGCCTGGGACAAGGGAAATTAAGTATCCAGGGACAGGATAGATTGATATTCTTTTACTATGGATTCAATGTTTGTGTGTGGGGAGGTACCTGAGGGGGCAGGGGAAGACGGTAGAAAGGAGGCCCCTCTCAGCTGGCTCGAGCAGTCCAGCTCTGGACCAGTCACGGCCCTTCTGAAAGCCCGAGGCCTGCAGGTCTGGCCTTCTATGAAAGCTTATTGACTGAGCATGATTTGGGGGTGAGTCTTACCACCCCCACTGTCTTGTCCAGACTTCCTTTGAACCATGTGCAGTGTTCTCCCATAGAGAGTTCTAGTCCCTGTGTTCTTCCGTGTCCTTGTGTTCCCCGTGAGGTGTTAGTGACTTATCGGGGGCCTGTGATTCAGCTCCGACATGGGCAGAGGGGGTGTGGGAAGAAAGAGCTCCCAGCCCGAGGAGGCAAGGGGTACCTGGAAGTATGGCCCAGCTGTGGCTGGAGGGTGACCTGGGAGGCAGAGGTTGGCAGGAGGTGGTGTCTGGGATGGCATCACTGTGCTTTGTTCGAACCTCAGGCCGCACATGTTCCCACAGCAACGGCTGCTGAAGGTGACGGGAGGTCATAGCATGAGGGGCAACGCTCCCCGGCTTGGGGGCCGAGTGAGGACTGGGCTTCCGGGGCCTGTGTCACACTGGTCAGTAACGTCATGCCAGCGTGTCAGAGCTTCTTGCCCAGGGTGGCCGCCTCAAGTCCTTCCAGTGAGACTGGTGGGGGACCATAAAATGGCAAAAGTCATGGCAACGTGTCCAGTGTTTCATGATGACCCAGGACACTCAGAACTGCATCATTTCTCCTCAGGTAACTTGCTGGTGGCCAGGGCAGGGCCTCAGGTCTCCTGAATCAGGGCTCAGGAGAGCGGTGTGGGCAGAGCAGAGTGACTCCTCCTCTCTCTCTCTCTCTCTCTCTTTCTTATTTAGACATTTCTTTCATGAGCAAGAGAGGAAGACGGCAACCCCACAGGGTCTTGCTGCATCGGTCTCAGTCAGCCCTGGGTCAGGGGCACAGTTGTGCCCGGTGTGTTCAGGGAGGTTTCCTGATGCCAACTGGGAACCCTTCTGTGGGGTCAGCCTTGCAGAGCTTCATGGTTTACCTCTGCACCTCCGTCAGGCCCCGGGAACAGTTCCTCTCTATCTGTGCTGCTGTTCCACCTGTGGCCCTCAGTGGCCCCAGGCTGATCGCAGATGCAGTCTGTATTGGCAGGGCCTTGGGCTCCTTGGATTTCGGGGTGAAGTCCCACATCTATTACCTGAGGGCCCGGACTTCCTGTCCCTACTGTGTTTCTCTCTGAGCCATCCTCTGAGTAATTGCTCACTTTGGTAACCAACTGGACGTAGAGCCAAGCTGAAGGTGGCAGTGACGCCATCCCAGGCCCATGGACAACCTGCAAGTTCTTCCCTGAAGGTCACCTGCATCCCAAGGAGCAGTGTGCCTTCCCGAGGGAGAAGTTCAGGCCGCAGACCTTGGGTGGTGAAGGATAGACACCCTACCAGAAGACTCTTTGAAGTTCCAAGGCAATGAGGGGAGAGAGATCCCCCTCGACGGAGGGCCACCATGAGCTAGGAACCTGGTGGACGCAATCTCGCACCTGAACCACTGCCTTGTTCCACAGGAGAGGAAACTGGCTCAGAGACAAAGGAAGCTGTTCCAGGCCGCAGTCAGTGGGTGTGTGGCTGTGACTCCGAGGCATCTCTGTACCACCTAAGGTTCAACAGCAGCAAGTAACAGCCGTGTCCACGTTCAAGGACTTAAAGCAGCCTCCATGCTGCTTGGATGTCTGTTTCTGAAGTCTGCTGCAGCCAGCCAAGTGGAAAGGCCGGCTGAGTTCCCTTCGAGCCTCCTAGGCTAAGCCAGGTTTGGCCGTCCATCCAGCCCTCGGCTTCCTGCCAGTCCCAGGTTGGCCTTCCCTGGGACACTCCTGATGTACTCATCTGGGGACTTAAGTCTAGGAAAGTCCACAGGACACAGCTGCAGCAGGGCGGCCACCAGACACGCGCAGTATCCAGAGAAAACAAAGCGGGGGATTCCCTAGACTTCAGTGAGCACAAGGGTCTTTTCCTCCTGGCTGGCTCTCCGCACAAGCACGGGATGCAGACAGCAGCTAGCATCCATCAGCCCCTCCAGGAACCCTCTCAAGGCCGAGGACCCAGCCTCTGAGCTGTGAGTGGGCAGCGAGCTTCCAAGGGCCCCCGTGATAGGGCTTCCCCAGATCCAGGCTAATGAGATCATCTGCCATTTCGGGCTGGGCTGACAGATCTTCAGGCACAACAAAGCTGGCCCCGAGATATCCTGCATGACTCATCGGTGGGCCATGCACCAGCCGCTTCCGGCCCCAGGAGAAGCCAGACACAGGGCCATTGTTTGCCCCGGAAGCCCCTACAGGAGCAGGCTCAATGGGATTATTTATGTGGACCCCTAGTTCTCCGAAACTGTGTGTGTGTGTGTGTGTGTGTGTTTTTTTTTTTCTTTCTGAGAAGCGGGATCCTCCAAGCTGTCTATGTCCCTGCAACAGGGGGAAAATCAATACCCAGTCACCTACCTATAAGCCCCACAGGAACATTCCCCAGTCCCAATATGGGACCATCTGACCTCGAGGCTCTTGACCATGGGTTAAATCTCCAAGATGCATTGATTCTTGTGTCTTTATCTTGCAAATACAAAAAGAAAAAAGAGTCAAAATAGACAGGGCTATTGGGAGGACGAGCCAAGAGTGGGCACATGAAGTACCCAGCACAGGTTTGCACCATAGGGCCTCCTCACACGGTCCCCTCCTCGCCACCCCTCCCTCTCTTTCCTGGCTTTACAAAAATGAGTAAAAAGGTTTCGGTTCAACTGAGGAGACAGTTCTGAATCTGTTTCTATTATAATTCACAGCCCTTATCTGGGGCATGAACACACTGATCTCACACCTACGACCTGCCCTGGATTGGGGTATATATCCCACAGAAGGGGACAACTCCAGGGTGCTGAAGACACAGAGCCCCGTGGCCCAAGCTGAGCAGGTTGCAGGAATAAGGAGGGGAAGCCTGAAAGGTTGTGCCTGGGTTTAGAAAAAGCTGGAGACTATTAGAAATCCCCTGGGGGTGAAAAACCAGACGCCAAAAAAAAATTTAAAAAGGAATTGATGCTTGTGAAAAGAGGATTTACTGAAAGGGAAACTCAAATGACTACCAAGTTCATGATAAGATTGTTAGCCTCAACGGTTACACCCAGAGACTGGCAAACAGGACCCGGTCAGATAGTATCAAGTGCTGGCAAGGATGTGGGGTGCAAAGAGCCCTAGGAGCCGCTGATGGGAACTAGCACCCGTACAGTGGAATACTGGAGCAACCTGAAAATCAGTAAGTAAATTCAGTCTGCGTAGACTGTCAGAACAGTCGTCCAGGCCCTGCTGAGCTCATCCAAAGAGACTGGACCAGGTCTCGGGACACTGCTCTGAGGACAGAGCAGCAGGTGAATGTCCCACACAGATGCTAGCCAAGCCAGGCGTGTGCTTTTGGTGACACCCTTTCCAGCTTGCAGGCACTCTTCAGCAAAGCCTAGAAATCAGGCCCCAGCTGGCCCCCAGCCCAGGACCTGCCTGCTGTCCAGCCACTGATTCTGGCCAATGGGGGATTTAGATCAGGGCTGTGACCCAGGAGGAGGCAAGAGACCCACTCTCCCTCTCAAAGCTGGACGTTCTGGAGCCTTCCACCTCACTGTCTGTATTAGTGTCCTATTGTGCATAACAAGTTAGCATACTCAGCAACTTTGAATGACACACCTCGTCGTCTTGGTTTCTGTGGATAAGGAATCTGTGCTTATTCTTTGCTCAGGGTCTCACAAGCTGTAACCAAGATGTCAGCTGGGCTGTGGTCACATCTGGAGGCTCAAGCGAAGAAGACAGCGAAGAAGACCCTGCTTCTGAGTTTGTGCATTTCCTTGAGGCTGTATAACAGAGGAGGTTAGTGTATTTTGTTTTTCCTGTGCCAGAGTGTGTGCATACATGAGAGAGTGTGGGCATCCCCAGAAGGGCCTGGACACGCTACCATCCTTTTCCCTCTGATTCTCCCTCCCATCAGGACCATGGCATGTGTGCGCACACCTCACATGGTTTTCAACCCACCAGGGCCAGGTCTTGAATTTGGGTCAGCCATGTAGGATCTGGCTTCCTCGGCACAGTGGCTAACCACTACATCATGGGGCCAGCTCCTGAGCTTTTTGCTGCCAGCTGTAGGCTACCTTCAGCCTCAGAGGCTGCCTGTGATCCGTTACCAGGTGGGTGCCTCAAGATGGCTGCTGATCAAGCCTGCAAGGACAGGCTCTCAGCTCAGGAAAGTACCAGTCCCTGTCGTAAGGGTTTCACGTAACTGAGCTTGGCCTACCCAGAATTATCTGTGTTTTGATGAACTCAACATCAGCTGATTTGGGGCCCTCATTACACCTGCAAAATCCCTTCCCTTTAGCCATATTTTGTTGGCTAGAAAGCAATCACATCCGCCACACTCCAGGGCAGCGCCTATGCAGGGTGTAAGCTTCAGGGTGGGAGTCTGGGCCATGTTCTGCTGACCACTTTCCTGAAGCTGAAGGCTCCCATGCTGCTAAAGAGAAAACGAAGCCTTGGGCAGCATAAAACAGCCTGGAGAGACAAGGCCTCCCTGTGCAGGGCTTAGACCTTCAGGAGAAAGGCCAGCATGAAGGAGCTGGATGCTCGCTGACCAGCCGTGGGGTACGCAGGGGCTAGAAGTGAGGAATGGGTGAGGGGGAGAGGTCTTGGGGGTAGACTGGCCTCTCAGGAAGCATAAGTAAGTGAGGAAGGGTGGGGGCAGAAGGCTCTGGGAGGGCTCTGTGGATGGTCATTGAATTTCCCCATCTCCAGCTGAGATGGTCCTGGAGAGGACACCTCTCCCTGTCACAGGTCATCCCTGACACTAGTCCCTTCCGCTGCCCCCATTGTTGCCATCAGAGCCCTTCCCCTTCCATCCCTTATTCACTCAGTTTCACAGGCACTTAAGGAGTCAGCTAAGGGGGAGCTGGGAGGGCACTGTGTGTCCCTACCAAGGGACAGTGGGAGGATTGTCGTAGGGCAGACGCGACGTCAGCTTGTGGGGCACAGCTCATCTTGCTCCGAGGGGAGCACTGTCCAACAGGAACAAGCACCCACTGTGCTGGGCACCTCCCACCGTGGGCTTCTGGCCCAGGCAGGGACCCTCCGGCACCTGTGACTGCTTCTGACCAGCCAAGGAGGAGTCCCAGGTCCAGCCACTCTACTCAGAACCAAGGCCCCCAGTCCACCTCTGCTCATGCCCCAAGCACACAGAGCACATTCCCCTGCTTCATGGGGAACCCCTGAGCTGCCCTGAACCCAACTTCTCACATCCAGGCCTTCAGATGCAATCCACAGAAACTGGTTTGGGCCAGTCCATTCAGAAAAGGATAGTTCTGGAAGAATTTAGGGCAGCTCTCTGGATTCCAGGAATGCTGGGAATCTGGCTGGGAACAGGCAGGAACCAGGGAGGGGCACGCTGGATCTCCCCCCAGGGACAGTGCGCCAGGACCTGCCATCTCCGATGGACACTGCTGGGTTCCCGAGTCCTTCCCGCCCCTCCATTCTCGGTGCTTCTCGGTGCCGGCATCACTTCCTCCACATCCAGAGTCCCAGGAAGGACGGGCCTGCTGGCCAAGCCCAGGTCACGACATCACCCTGCGAGGAACAAGGAGGAGGCACCAGCCCCACGTGGTTTCCATGGAGGGAGGAGGGGGGCTCTCTTCACCTTCTCAGGAGTTCTCCAGCATGAGAAGGGTACTCTGATGGGGGCTGGCCACTGCCCATTCTCAGCGGGCCACACTGCCAGGCCCCTGGTTGTTGGGGCTGTGCTGCAGAGGCCTGGAGGCCAGCCGGAGTAAAACAGCTCTCCTGCCCAGATTTAGAGGCATCTCTCTCAAGAAAGGGCCCGGGAAGGCGGGAGCGCAGGTCTCCTCCATGGTTCTGCTCCTGGCCTCCTGCCCCTGCTGACTCAGCCTGCCTGATCCAGTTCTCTGAGCACTGACCCTGAACGCGGAATGAGGTGATGGCGCACTCCCTCCGCCCCCGTACCACCGCCCCCCCCTCCCAGTTCCACAAGGGTCTGTGAGTGGGTCTGCAGGGGAGGAGCTGTACCAAAGGCAGCCATGGCTAGAGGTCGCTGCCCTTAGAGTCAGTCCAGACACTGGACTCCCCCGGGGAAGAAGCCAGACCCTCTCTCCCGGGCTTCTCGGTTTGGCCCCCCAGCTGCTCACCTTAGAATGAGGAATGTGCCCCCCAGAGAGGGGATCAGATTGCACATTCCTGAGGCCTGAGTCACTCCTGCTTGCTCAGGCTTCTGGAATGTGTTTTTGCTAACAAGGCTGGAGGGAATGGAAGGCTGAGGAGGGACGGGCACCAACACCACGGGTCCCTTCCCTCAGTTCCCTGCTGACTTTGGAGGAGGGATGAGGCCGTGACTCCTGGGGTCTCAGATTCTGAGCCTTAAATGGAGAGGGCCAGCCCCAGCAGGGCCTCCCCTGCAGTGACCCTGGCAGGGGGACCTGCTCCCTCTCCCCTTCTCCCACCAGGAGGACCTCCCAGAAGACGCGGCTAGGTGAGGCTCAGACTGCTCCTGGCTCCTACTTCTGCCGTGGTGTCAGTCTTAGCACCTGCCACCCTACCCAGGCTCTCTGCTGACAAGTCCATGGCTTGCTCTTATGTCTGATGAGGACTTCTGCAGCTGCGGGGGAACCCACATTGATGGCCGACACCGCCCACGGGCTATTGAAATCCAGGCACTGGGGGGCTTTCATGAGCATGGTCACGTGCCCCTCTGTGCCTGGAACTGTTCTGGGTTACTGGGACAGTTCGTTTTTCTTTTCTTTTTTTGTTTGCCATATGGCACGTGCACTCACTGGAGAGAGAGAGAGAGAGAGAGAGAGAGAGAGAGAGAGACAGACAGACAGAGAGAAAGTGAGAAATTACCCCCAACGGGGATGGCCATACCACAATCCCTTCTCCTCCATTCTCCTCTCAGGATTTTGGGCATGTATGCACACATGCCTGGCAGGAGTTTCAAGCCTCCTGGTCAGGACTCGAACAGTGGCCGGCTCTGTGAGAGTCCAGTGCTTTAACCACTATGCCACCTGCTAGTCCCACAGGGACAGTTATTAATAGAGCCTCCTTTCACTGTCGAAAGCATCCCATTCTGGAAGATAATTAACTTTGTAGGCGTTCTTTTATTTAATCCCTACAATGGCTACCAAGAGGGGCACTTCTCACAGCCCCATTTTACAATGAAGAAACAGGCTTCGAGGAAGGTAAGTAACCTATCCAAGGTCACACAGTTAACACGTGGCAGATCTGGAAACTGTTAGGCACTCAGCCCTTCACTCCAGAGGCCCTTTGTTAGCCACAACGCTGATGCTTTAAAGGGCTGAGAATTGTATTTCTCCAAATACTAGAAAAATAACAAAGTCTTGGAGATATCTCAGTTCTCCTCCCAGCCCCGTCCTTTGGCCGTTGTTTCCCTGAACCGTAGCATGGACAAAGATGGTTTGCTCATTAGCGGCAGCAGCGACATGATGCTATCATGGATGACTACGTGTAACGATGCCTACTGCGTGCCAGGCAGGTGCTGTCATCTGCTCCTCATGCAAGCCTTGCAAGGAGGGGACTATGGTCCTTCCACAGAAAGGAAACTCCTCAAGGTCAGACATTTTGGAGGATCCAGGGCAGGGGCTAGAACTCAGGGAAAGAGGCTCTGAGCCCAGCAAATGCTCCACAGGGGGACATACAGAAGCTCTGTGAGGGGTTGCTGTTTGGACTCCAAGGGAATCTAGTTTACGCAGTCCCACAGCAGAGTCGTAGATGCTAGACTTGGACCCCTGTGAATGGACCCAGAAACCCCAATGTCTCTCACCTTCTCTACAAAGAGCCAGGCCCATCTCGCCCTTCCAGTGGGTCTGAGGCCCATGCACGTTGGTCTTCATGATGCTGATTCATTACTTCAGAGGCTTTCGAACAGCGTTTTCATTTCTTTGGTGGGAAAGCCCGGCCATCTTTCAGAACAGAGCTCAGCCACCATGAAGCTAGGGAAAGAGCCATTCCTGCAACTCAGACCTTCCGCTTCTCCACCCAGGGATTATTTCAATGTGAGTCTTTTCCTACTCCAACACACTGTTCTCTGGAGAGAAAGGAATAAAAGAAAGCACATTCCAGATGTATTTGGGAAAATGGTATTTGGGAAAAGGATGTTTGTTTAAAATTTACCAAAAATAGAGAACCCAATGAGAGGAAAAGGCAACCCCCTGACCCATTTAAAAAGTCATTTCCCACTTTCTAAGTGACAGAAATGCCATGAAGGGTCAATCGCTTTGACAATATAAAAATATAAAGGTTGGGACATTGAAAGCTATCAAGAGCAGAAACCAAAGTAAGCTATATCCCAGCAAAATATACATGCAGCAAATATAATAATAGCTTCTATAAGCAGCTAACAAAGGGATTTTTTGGAGGTTTTGGCCTTAGGGCACGTGGACTCACAGGGGAGAGAGAGACAGAAATAGTGAGCGAGAAAGTGAGAAATTGATTGGGGGGGGGGGGCCCACAATCTATTCTCTTTCCTGGATCTCGGGCACTCATGCACACATGCCTGGCGTGGTTTTCAAGCCACCAGGTCCAGGACTTGAACCGTGGCTGGCCATGTGGGAGCACAGCGATGTAACTGCTATGACATCTGCTGGTCCTCACAAAACGATTTTTAAATAATTTCAAAACCTGTTTAAAAAAGAAAACTTTTTAGAAAAATAGGCCAAGAAAACAGATAATCAATAAAAAAATTTGTTTTAAATGTTTACAAATGCCATTTTTAGATAATATTTTTGTAATAGCATTATGAGCCTTGCACATTCTGAGGCCTGTTCCCTGCTTTACAGACATCGGATCTAGTCTTGCTTGAAGCCACCCCCTCCAGGGCACAGAGAGTCTCAGCCACGAGTGTGCCCACTAGCCCCGAGAACCAAACAGCTCGGTCTGGGAGCCCTAGGAGTCAGAAGCTGCTGATGGCCCTAAGGCTGGCATGCTTATTGCCAAAGCTCTGACAGCTGTCCTGCTGCTGGTGGAGCCCTCTGTCCCTTTGGAGCCCCGTGTGACATTTTTTGAGAGTTTCTGAGGAGCGAGCACTCCCAGGGGCAGCTGCAGGGGGAGGCTATAAAAGCTGATGGACGTTTCGACATCATGTCCCATAAGTGGTCAAAGGACACAGAGGCTAGAAAACTCGGCCTAGAGGCAGTCAGATCGTCATCCTCTGCTTGCAGGCTGGTGACAGTCTCTGGTGCCCTGTCCCTTGGTAACACCATGCTCTAGGCCCCTGCCTAGCATGCCCCCAAACTCCAGCCCATTAAATCCAAAGCCCTGGGTGTGAGTTTGAAGGGCTTCCCTGTCTCTCCACTCCCTCTTGTACTTTTGGGCCTGTGCCCTGGGCCTTGGCAGACCTCCTTCCACACCTGGCACATCCCAGGTCGCCTCACCCTCACCTGCATCACCACAGCCACTTTCAGAGGGTGCTGTCCTTGCCCACTTGGGCTTCTCCAGGCAGCAGCAGGAGGAACCCTTCCAGCACGGGACAGCATGGCCCCACCCTGCTCAAGGCCCTCCAGGGCTCGCCTGTTCAGCTTCCGGGGCAGCCTTAACAAACGACCACACCGGGCAACCTATGTGTCAGAAACGTACTCTCTCACTGTTTGGGAAGACAGAAGTCCAAAATCAAGGTGTCAGCAGGGCCTAGAAACCCCCCCTTGCCCCCTAAGGCTCCATGGAAGAAGCTTCCGGCCTCTTCCAGGTCTAGCTCCTGGCATTCCTGGGCTGGGGGCGGCATCTCTCCAGTAGCTGCCCCATCTTCATGTTGCTTTTCTCCTCTCCTCCCACGGCTGTCTTCCATGTGTCTCTCTTTTTATCTATTTTGTCAGAGGGCAGATAGGCTTACTAGAAAGAGGTAGGGAGAGAGAGAAGAACACACCCCTTAATGGAATGTGGTCATGCCACAATCCCTTCTCTTCCATTTCTCCACCTATTGGTTTGTTGGGAACACATGCACATGCGCAGCGTGGTTTTCAAGCCTCTGGGGCCGGGATTTGAACCACAGTTGGCCACGTGGGATCCAGCTCCCGTAACTGCTAGGCAATGAAGCCATACTTGTGTATTTCTTTAAGGACGCTTGTCATTGGGTTTAGGACCCACCTGGAAATCCAGGGTGATGTCATCTTGAGATTCTTAATTTAATTACACTGTGAAGACCCCTTTTCCAAGTAAGGTCACACTCAGGTTCCCAGGGCAAGGCTCATAACTCACACTGGGGGTGGGGGGCAGGCACCATTCAACTCATGCATCATCTCCTATAGGCAAATCCCGAGTCCTTACGTTGGGATGGGAGCCTTTCATCAGAACCCGGCCCCCATCCTACCTCCTGGCCTCCCACTTCACTTCCCACCTTCCCCCTAGCCACCCCACAACCCTGCTGTCCCTCTGGCACACCTGGCTGTTACTGCCTTAGGCCGGCTATCTCTCCCCGGAGGTCCACACAGCTTGTCATCACTGTTGTAGGTGTAACCAACTCTCTGTTCCCAGCAAGGCCTTCCCTGCCCACCTCGTCTAGACCTGCAGCCCTCTCGGAACACCTCCGCACTCTCTCCCCAGCACTCAGCACCATTGACCTCACATGCCTCTGCCTTATTTATCTTGCTGTTGTCCCCCTCCCACAGAAGGCAGGGCCATGCTGTCAATTTTGTTTGTGGCTGTGTCCTGGTGGCTAGAACGATGCCTGCCACTACTTGGCCTTGGCTGAAAAAATGAATGACTGAACGAGTCTTTGCTCAGGTCAAGCTCTGAGCTCCCAGAAGCCTTCCTAGACACCCCCAGACCACCTCTGAGCTCTTGCTGCACCTGGACTCTCATGAGGACCCCATAATTCAGCCTCTAAGGATCTTCTCTTCCAAGCATGGGAGGCTATATCTGGGGTGTATGCAGGGGTGCACCATTGATTCAGCTAACACCCTCTGAGCCCATATTGTGACTCAGTCCTAGGACTTTGACCCCTCCATCCCAGCCTGGCCCAATTTTCCCCTGGTCTCATTCAGCTGTGAGAGCAAGAGTCCTGCCACGCTAACCATGCAGGACGTCTCCCCACACCTCCACCACCCCCAAGCCCCTGTGTAAAGCCCTGGAGTCTCCAATTCAGAAGAGGTGATTAGGATGGGTAATAGCGAGCCCTGGGCCTGGAGGAGCAGGGACACCGACTGCTCGTCACATTTCTGCCAATGATGGACGGTGTGACTTGGCCACATCCTAATTCCCACCTCTCTTTGTTCTTCTGCCATGGTATGAAATAGGAAGAAGGCCTTCACAGATGCCAGTCCTTGGTCTTCAGTTTCCCAGCCTCCATTTCTTTGAGCCATTAAATTTGTGTTCCTTATAAATTACCCAGTTTTAGGTATTCTCTTATATTAGCAGCAGCACAAAATAGACCAAGATAGATGCCCTTTTCTAGTTTGCAAAAAGTTGCCCTGTGGCTCCTGGGTTCCACATGTTGCATGGGAAACATCTCACTAGGCACTTACCAGAGCAGAACCAGCATGAATGGCACAATTACTGCTGCTCTAATAGGTGGGTGGGCACAGAGAGAGGGCGTCATGCCCATTTGGCACCAGGAGGGCTGTGTGGAAGAAGGAGGGTTTGAACTAGACTTCGCAGGGCCTATAGCCACTAGTGATTGCACCCACAGCTCTTGCCTGCCTGCCCGACCTCCCCTAGAGGGGCTGCTCTGTGCTGTTGTCTTCCCTAGCATGGTTGTTTTCTTTCCTATGTCTGTATTTGGGTTCCTGTTGACTCTTCTATGACATAAATGCAAACACAACAGACATACCAACTTCAAAGTCAAGGAAGCCATTGACTGGAGTTGTCCTCACAGTTCCCTTCTGGGCAGACAAGCAGGCAGAGGTGATGGCCAAGACCTCCGTCGTGGCCTATTCTCCAAGGCTCAGCCAATGAGGAGGCCTCGCAGGGCCTCAGAGACCTCCGAGCAGCCACAGAGAGTCCATATTCATGAGGCAGAGTCTTAGCTTCGGCACTAAGTGCTTCTAGCATGGCTTTTGGTGGATTTTCCATTTTTTTCTTAATCACTAGGACCCTCGTTAAAGGTTTAACAGTGTGGACCACCAGAATAGAAAACAGAGTGGCCCAGAGACTAGCTCCCTGCTCACCCCTTCAGGGCCCTAAAACACTCCCACCAAATGTAGAGCTCCTTGGGGCATGAGTAGCTTGAAAACTACAGACCCAGAAGATGTCACCAAACTTTGAAAGCCCTGCACAACTTTCCCCGCCTTCCCCCAATACCTCTCTGACACCACCTTTGGCCACACCAGATACTCCTTGTTCTTATCCTGGCCCTCAGGTAGTTTGACGCTAGTTGTTTTGTCATCCTGAAATGCCCTACCTCCCGTCTTCTCCTAGAAAACCCTTCTCCTAGCCATCCTTCAAGACCTCAGCTAGGACATCACCACTTCCAATAAGTTGACTGTTATGGTCTGAATGTCTGCATTCCCCTAAAATCCAAATGATAAAACCTAACCCCCAATGTGATGGTATTTGGACGGGGGGCCTTTGGGAGGAGATTAAGTCACGAGAACAGAACCCTCATGAATGGCACTAGTGCCCTTATAAAAGAGACCCAAAGAAGCTGCTTTGCGGGACCAGCAGTTAGCGTAATGGCTATGTCGCTGGACTCCCATGTAGTCAACCACGGTTCGCGTCCCGGACCCGGTGGCTTAAAACCCACACCGAGTGTGTGTACGTGTGCACCCAAGATCCCGAGAGGAGAATGGAGGAGAAGGGATTGCGGTGTGGCCATCCCCCCCTGGGGAGTGATTTCTCGCTTTCTGTCTCTCTGTCTCTCTCTGTCTGGTGAGCGCACGCACCCTATGGCAAAAACCTCTCAAACAAAAAAAAAAAAAAAAAAGAGAGAAAGAAAAAAGAAAAAAAGAAGCTGCTTTGCCCCCTCTACCATGCAAGGACACAGCAGGAAGGCATCATCCATGAAGCAGAGAGTCCCCATCAGACACTGAATCAGCCAGTACCCTGACCTTGGACTTCCAGCCTCCAGAACTGTGAAAAATAAACGTCCATTGTTGAGAGGGATCCAGTCCTTGGTATTTTGTGATAGCAGCCTAAAAGCACTAGAGCACTTACTTGATGCACCTCCGCAACACACACACACCCCTAACACACACACAGGCAAAGTAGTCCCTTCTTCTCTCTCCGTCCTCATCTTCCCCTCTGTCACAGTGCTCCTCCCTCTGTGTTCCCCATTTGTCTGCTGCATGAGTAGAGCCTCGTTCAGGGCCTGATGTCTCTTCCTGGTTGTGTTCCCTGGCCCAAGCTTCTAGGTGACCCTAGGTGCCCATTCGCTGCAGATCCGAGGCAGATAAGAGGGGTGTTGGTGTGGTGGACTCTGGTGGAATGATGTTTGGGATCCAGCTCAGGGCTCCCCTCCGGACCACACACTCTGGCCCAGGCGGATCATTGCTAATGTCCATTTGAGAGGGAGGCCAGAGAAGTCCTGGACCCTGAACTAGCCTCCCAAAGGGCCTCCTCCTCTGTTCTCGGTCCCTGGGCTCCCTCTGTGTTTGTGACGCAGCCTCAGAACACAGGGTGAGAGGCCACAAGCAGCCTGAGGCCCTCAGCCACAGCCCAGCAGGAAACAGGCATCTGTTCCATGATTCTGGAGCCAAAGGTCACTTCCTGGGCCAGGGTAACCTCGGCCACACCATCCGCCCCAGCAACCTCGGACTAGCCAATGTCTCGCAAGATGTGATTTTGTCCAAATCTCCAGTTTGAGGCGGAGGACGCTCTTGTGCTGGTTTTAGGGTCCTGGGTGGACTGGGTGCGCCTGGTGCTGGCCCAGGCCCTGCCTACCCTGCTCGGGGCTTCAGCAGGCCCTTGAGCCCTCTGCCCTTGGTGTTCTCACCACGAAGGAAGCTGATGGTGCTCGGATGTGACCAGAACTGTGCTGTAGGAACCATAGAGTCCACAGAACATTTACGAACGTCTACCCAGTGCAATATTTCACCCGCAGAAGCCCTCTTGTTGATTTTAGGTGTCATACGTGTCACAGCTCTAAGATTTTTTTTTACTTGTGGGACAAAACGAAAAGATTCCCACTGATAAAAAAAAAAAAAAAAAAACACTGGAAAAGGGCCAGCAGATGGTGTAGTGGTTAAGTTCCTGGACTCCCACACGGCCGACCATGGTTTGAGTCCCTGACTTGGTGGCTTGAAATTCACGTTAGGCACATGTGCATGCGTGCCCAAGATCCCCGGAGGAGAATGGAGAAGAAATTGCCGTGTGGCCGTCCCCTGGGTGGTGGGGGTGGGGGTGGAGTGGTTTGTGATTTCTCACTTTCCTTACTGTCTCTATCTCTGGCAAGTGCATGCACACTAAGGCATAAATATACTTTAAAAAACAAAAAACAAAAAACTCCTGGATATGATTTCTATGCATTTAGAAGCCAAAATAGTGTGCTCTGAAATAGTGGCAGGTTCTCTGAGGTTAAGGCTGGGAGAACGTAAAAGAAGCCCCTTTGCCTGTTTCCCAGCCCATAAACCGTTGTTTTCCAAACTCAGATCCTCCTCCCCAAGCTGTGGTCAGAGGGCGTGGCAGGGGAGCAACCTGCTCCTTAGCAGGACTCACTGTCCCAAGGCTGGGAGCCAGGCTCAGCCCCGGCTGGAGTGGTCACTCCACAGGCAGCAGGAAGCCAAGGACCAGGTCTCCCACCGGATGTGCCAGGAAAGTCTTCCTTTCTCCTGACTTGTTTTTTTTTTAAAGGATTATTTTATGTAACTTTATTTATTTATTTATTTATTTATTTATTTATTTATTTTACAGAGAGGGACAGAGAGAGAAAGAGAAAGTAAGAAAGCAACCACCAGGTCTGGGACTTGAACTGTGATCGACCATGTGGAAGTCCAGCGCCCTTAACCACCAGGCCACTTGCTAGCCCTCTGACTTGTCATTAATCTGAGAATTTCTAACATAAATTCATTTTTTTGACTATGCCATTGTGCTCTTTAAACTCTTTTTTTATAAATATATTTTTTAATTGCCAGAAGGCATGTGTGCTCACCAGAGACAGAGAGGGAGAGAGAGAGGGAGAAAGACAAAGTACTCCCATGCGTGACGGTCATGCCGAAATTCCTTTTCCATAATTTCTCAATCCTGTTGGGAATTGGGGCATGCACATGTTCCTTGTGTGCTTTTTAAGCTGCAGGGGCCAGGATTTGAACCATGTGGGATTCAGCTCCCTTAAACACTAGGCTGTAGGTCAGCCCTAAACTCATCTAAATCTCCTTCTTTTTTCCTTAGGAAGTACTGGAATGTTCTGAGCTTCTCCTTCAGAGGGGGTCCCAGGTGCCTGGGAGGGAGAGGACGAATGCTGGGAAAGTAGGGAGGGGTGGGAGTGGCGAGAGTGGATGGGAGCCAGAGACAGCCACAGGAGCCTGCAGCCCCAGTGCAGTCCTTGGGCCTCCTGGGGAGATTGCTAAACCCCAGTTGAAAGTTTCCATTTTTCTGTCCAGACTCCCAGTATCCAATGCAGGCCAGTGGCAGGAATTGTTGGGATTCTGGACCAAGAACTGGGGTAGCTGTCATAGCCCTGGACTGGGGAGGACACAGCAGTGCCAGCTTGATCTATTCCAGCTGCCACCCCCAGGGCCAGGGAAGTATAATCCCTTGTGGGCAACCCTGCCAGCCACGGGCAGCCTAGGGGGCGCCCACAGCCCCAAGGAGCCACTGGGCTTGCGTCCAGTTGGGGACATGGACCTGGGTCACCCCAATCATTCAGGCCTCCCAAGTCAAAATGATTTAGTACTTTAAGATCAGATTTGGATACATACCAAACCAGGATTCTGTCTCTGGTGAGGGCGCTGGAATTGAGGACAGAGGCCAAGGGGGTTTTGAGCCTTATCTTAAATGTTCCTTTTTACTCCCTAGAGAAAACATATTCATGGACTAGTTGTACACTAAAAAAAAAAAAAAAAAAAAAAAAAAAAAAAATCCCTCACACTTTTTTTTTTTTTCTTGATCAGACTTAAAGAACTAACTGTAAAAATACCAGTCGTTTTACAAGAAACTCCAAACATGCTCCTTTTCAGACTCAGACCATGTTCCTAAGGGTTTGGAATCAGATCTGACTCCTCAGTCCTCAGGTTCCCTATCTGTACCAGAGAGAAATAGGTCCAATAGTCTCCAAGGTCTTTTTGGCCTCGTCACCAGGTGACAAGAAGCTTCACTCTGTGAAGTGACAGCCTGCCTACGAGCTCCCCATGGGCATTCTCTGCCATGGTGGAAACTGGAAGTAGACATGGCATCCCCTGAGCCACGTGGCCTCAGAGGCATGGGCTGTTGGTTTGGGATGACCTCAGGGCCTTGGGGTGGCAGCAGAAGACTCTAGGGGTTTCTTTGCGTAGGTAGATCAGTGGAGTTGTCCTCCTTGGGAGAGTTATGACAGACCCCAGAAAGCTTCAGAGCACCCTGACCTCAGTGAAGCTAGACCCAACACTGGCTTTGCAGCCTGGGTAGTCACTTCTCTTCCACACTTGGTATTGAACAGGCATGATCTGTAGGGGGTGTTAAGACACAAATGGCCTGGTTAGGGACACTGGCCCCATGACCTGGCCCTCAGCACCAGTCACTATGACAACAATTCAATAGGGTCCCAAGAGCCTAACAATCTTGCTTCCACAGAGGTTAGCTGAGGTCAGACAAAGAGGGATTAATAGAGCCCTGTTCTCATTAAGCCACAAAGCGCCATTATTAGAAGTTGCAATGACCCTACAAGAGATGTATCATGCTTTCCAGTCACAGAAACCCAGCAAGTTAAAGAAGATGGTTCCAGTGTCAGCTGCAAAGTCACCCTGGAGCCGAGAATCAGAGGAGGAAGAGAAAAATGAGAAATGGTTGTTCAATAAACAACTCCCTAAAGCATGATACAGCCACACTATATAGCCTACGTTGGTGCTTTCAGTCATGATGTTGATTATATTTATTATATTAAAATCCTTAGTTCCTGGGGCTGGTCCAAAATCCTGACAGGATGGAGAGATGGAAAAGGGATTGAGGTGTGACCATGTTCCAGTGGAGAGTGATTTCTCCCTCTGTCTCTCTGGTGAGCACACACACCCTCTGGCAATTAAACAACAACAACAACGAAATCTAAAAAATGGGCACTTCTTATTTTTTTAAGATTTTTTTTCCCATATGGTACGTGTGCCTGCTGGAGACAGAGAGACAGAGACAGGGAGAAGGAAAGTGAGAAATTGCCCTCCAGCAGAGAGGGCCACTCTGCAATTCCTTCTCCTCCATTCTCCTCTAGTGATTTTAGGCATACACACACATTCACCCGGTGTGATTTTTCAAGCCACCAGGCCTGGGACTCATACCACAGTCAGTCGTGTGAAAGTCCAGCACCTTAACAACCACTACAAATGCTGTCCCTGGACACATTTTTTTTGGGGGGGAGAGGTTTTTGCTATAGAGAGTGTGCACTTACCAGAAAGACAGAGACAGAAAGCGAGAAATCACCCCCGCCCCCCAGGGGGATGGCCACGCTGCAAACCCTTCTCCTTCATTATCCTCTCAGGATCTTGGGCATGCATGCACACACACACGGTGTGAATTTAAGCCACCGGGTCTGGGACTTGAACCATGATTGACTACAATGGAAGTACAGCGACATAGCCAATACGCCAAATGCTGGTCCCTCTGGGCATATTTTTAAAGTAAAATACTATGGCTGTATTTTATGTATTTTATGGCTCAGAGACCTAAATAGACATTACGCCAAAGAAGACACAGGATACAAATGGCTAATAAGCCCATGAAAAGATGCTCAACATCATTTGTCATCAGGAAGATATAAATCAAAGCCACAAGACACTACTTCACATCTTGAGAACAACTAGAACCAAAACGATGGATATTAACAAGTGTTAGTGAAGAAGTGGAAAGATAGGAAATTTCGTACACTACTGGTGGGAATGTAAGTGCTGCATTTGGAAAACAGTCTGGCGGTTCCCCCAAAAGTTAAACATGAAATTGTCATGTGACCTGGCAATTCTATTCCTAGGAATTCACTCGAGAGAAATGGAAACATAGGTCTACACAAAAACATGTACGTAAGTGTTCACAGCTACAGGCTTCATAGTGGTCAAAAGGTAGAAAAGTTGAAGAAACCAAATGTTCATCAACTGATGAATGGATAAACAACAGTGTGGTTGGTGTATCTGTACAATGGAATAGTATTCAGTCAGAGAAAGGAATAACATACTGATATATGCTACAACGCGGATGAACGCCCAAAACATTATGCTAGGCGGAAGAAGTCAGAATTACCAAAAAGTCACATTTTATTTCATTCTATTTACATGAAATGTCCAGAATGGACATTATATTGAGATAGAGAGTAGATTGGTTATTACTTAGGGCTGGGAGGGGTGGGAGATGGGAGTGTCAAAGCAGAGGAATGTGGAGTTTCTTTGTAAAGTGATCAAAGTGTTTGAATCGATGGCGATGGTGGTCGTGGTACAATACTATGAAAATAATAAGGACCATTGAATTGTACACTTTAAGTGGATAAATTGTATGGTAAGTGAGTTATATCTCAATAAAGTCGTTAAAAAATGCAGGAATGGGGACCAGCATATGGCATAGTGGTTAAGGTGCTGGACACTCCCACATGGCCTAACACGGTTCAAGTCCTGGATCTGGTGGCTTACTTTCTCACTTTCCCTCGCTCTCTCTTTCTGTCTCTCTCCAGTCAAATTAAAATAAACGAATGAATAAAATAAATAAATAAATAAATAAATTTTTTAAAATGCGGGGATGTAAAGCATTAATGCAAGTCAAAATGTTTCAGTGAACAAGTTTCAACAGTTCAACTTTATAACAATTATAAATAAACCTGTTAAATTTTTCTGGACAATGCCATTATTTGGATTTTTAAAAACAAGTAAATTTCTTATTGATGGCAACTAAATGGTGTTTGTAGCATTATCATATAGTAGATTCCATCCATTCACTATACTTTTCTGAGTTGTGCTACATGCAAGTACATGTTTTTAACGTTGTCTTCTGTGCTGTTCCTTTAAATTTGCTACTAAAATACACTAAACTAAAATAATAATAATAATAAAAACACAACAGGGTGGGCTGGACCTATGACCTAGTGGCTAAGGGAGCCAGCTTCCACATTGCCAACCATGATTCAAATCCCAACTCTCGCAGTTTAAAATACACATTGGGAGTGTGTGTGTGTGCATACCCCAGATACGGACAGGATGAAGAAATGGAGGCAAAGGGGTTGTGTTGTAACCATGTCCCATCGGGAGGGTGCCTTTTCCCTCCCTTTTCTTCTCTTTCTCTCTGTGGTGAGCACACACAAGCCTCTGACAAAAAAAAAAAAAAAAAAAGAAAGAAAGAAAGAAAGAAAGAAAGAAAGAGAGAGAGAGAGAGAGAAAGGAAGAAAGAAAGAAAAAAGAAAAAAAAAGAAAGAAAGAGAGAGAGAAAGAAAGGAAGAAAGAAAGAAAGAAAAAAGAAAAAGAAAAAAATAAGAAGAAACAACTGGGAAGTTGCCCTGCTTGGTCCTCTCTGTAGACCGAATGTCAGTGGGCACCCAGGTCTACGTGGCATCACAGGAATGAGTTCTAACTCCAGCTGTGTAACCTCCTCAGACAATCCCCATCATCTCCCTGCAGTGGAGACATGACCCTGCTGCAGGGTAAGCTTGTGGGGCTCTCAGGGGCGCCCGAGATCAGCAGGGACTGAAGGCTCTGTTTCCCAGGAGCTCCTCCAAGACCCTGCCGGGAAGGTGCCAGCCCTACTAAGCTAGTGCAGCCTGATGATTCCCTCCTTAGGAATTAACTGCCATTTGTCTTGTTGATGTTTAACATCTAAATAACAATCCATCAGACTATGGGTCTGAGAAACTCAGGGAAGTTTCCAAAGGCAAGAGTTGCAGTGTAGCTGCAGGGAGCCCCAGGTGGCTGTCCACACTTGAGTGATCCTTTTTTTCTTCCTTTTTTTAAATCAGCTTTTTAAAAAAATTATTTTTTTATTTGCTATTATCATCATTTATCCAAATTGATCAGAGAGAGAAAAGGAAAGTGAGGAAGCAAGCTGCCAAGTTCAGGACTCCTATGCGGGAGTCCAGCACGTTAACCACCACACCACTTGCCAGCCCTGAGTGGTCGTTTTTCTGCTTTACCCTCCGCTGCAGAATCTATAGCTTTTTTGGTCTCCCTCCTGCACCGTCCCTCTCTCAGCCTTGGTTAAGCACCCTGCTTTCAAAGATACCCTAGGTCTGCCGTTCTTACTCATGAACTTGCAGAGAGTGCCAGGCACCCTCATGTTAGGGACAAGGGGACGGAGGCACAGGGACAGTGGCCCAGCTCCAGTGGCCTTACCAGTTCCCCAGCGTGTGGACTCTGCCCCGTGTCACGTGTGTTCCCTGACTTAATCCCAACAGAGGCAGATGTTATCTTCCCGTTTACAGCTGGGAACAGGGAGCCTTGCTCAAGGTCCCTCAGAGCGTAAGCGAGCTGGGACTCCTGCCCAGTCTGTCTGACACCGAAGCCTGTATTCTTTCTCTTGGACAGTCCCAGTGTCTCCATGTCTGAAGCCAAACAGGTCACAGAGGAGAGGAGATGCACTTCCACCTCCACCTCCACCCCTGTCTGCTGATCTGGCTTTGCAAGGTACCTGCGCCTCACTGGGCCGGGTGTCACCCTCACCCCCTCAGCCCCACTCACTTCTCTCCCTCGGTGCTGGACTCGCTGCAGCCCTGGATCCCTTGTCTGCCCCTCTCTAAACTTGGGCAGAGAGCTTCCATTTAACGTCCCCTGGGACAACAGGGGAAAGAATTATGGATGTTCCCAGTTCTCAGTCTTGAGTCTCACTCTCAGGGTGCCTTTTGTTGCCAAGAAAGATGAAACAGATGTCTTGGCAGTAGCCTCAAATGTTCCTGCCAAACCAGGGGAGAACTTGTCTTCAGTTTGGAGACAGCCAAGAAAGACGAGCCCCAGCCATTTTATTCACAGGAAACGCACAAACACACACGGGCTTCTTAAACCTGGGAGGCCTGCAGCTCCCAGCAGCCTCTCTTCACCAGGATTTCAACATCGAAGGCGGAAGCGCATTGATTGCTGACCCGCCCCCCCCTTCCACACTTGCTTTTCTCCTTCTGTCCTCTATGACACCTCCCCCACGTCCCTGGCCAACCCCTGCACCGCATAGTCAATGACTCCATGGCCTCTGGCTGGCAGGCAAGGCCACCTTCTTTCTTGGACTTGCTCCCGTCGTGCTCTTTGTGCGTATTTCTTTTTTTAGTGGTGGTTAAATACACATAACATATAATCTACCATCGAACCGTTTTAAAGTGTGCACTTCAGTGGTATTTAGCACATTCACAGCGTTGTACAATCATCCCCACTATCTACTTCCAGAGCATTTTATCACCCCAAACGGAAAGTCTAAACCCATCAAACAGTCACTTCCTGTTCCAGTCACTCCCCAGCCCCTGGCAACTGCTAATCCACTTTCTGTTTTTACGGATTTGCCTATTCTGATATTCCATATAAATGAAATTGCATAATACGTGACCTTTCCTGTCTGGTTTTCACTCTACTAAATGTTTTCAAGGGTCATCCACATCGTAGCATGTGTCAGTGTTGATACTACATGGCTATCTTTAATCTATGTTATGACTGAGTATGTTCCTTTGTATGACTATACCACATTTTGTTTATTTATTCTACAGTTGATGGATGTTTGGGTCATCTCCACCTCTTAGTTATTGTGAATAAGTGTGAATATAAACATTTTTATACAAGTTTTGACACATCCATCACCAATTCTTTTGTATATATACCTAGGAGTGGAATTGCTGAGTCATGTGGTAAATCTGTTTAATTTTCTGAGGAACCACCAAACCATATTCCACAGTGCCTATAGCATTTTACATTTTCATCAACAGTAAATGAGGGTTGCAATTTCTCTACATCCTCACCATTAGTTACTTTCCTTTACAAAAAAAAAAAAATCTAACCTTCCTGGTAGTTACAAATGGAATCTCATTGTGCTTTTGATTTGTGTTTTCCTAATGGCTAATGAAACTCGTTGAGAATATTTTCGTGTATTTTTTGGCCCTTTGTGATAAAGTTTCTTTTTTCTTTTTTTTTTTTAGAGGCTTTTTTTTTTTTTTCGCTATAGGGCGTGTGCGCTCGAAAGACAGAGAGAGAGACAGAGAGACAGAAAGTGAGAAATCACCCCCCCAGGGGGGATGGCACACCACAATCCCTTCTCCTCCATTCTCCTCTTGGGATCTTGGGCACGCACGCACACGCGTCTGGCATGAGTTTTAAGCCACCAGGTTCAGGACGAGAACTGCGGTCGACTACGTGGGAGTCCAGCGACATAGCCATTACTCTAACTGCTGGTCCCAGTGATACAGTTTCTTTGGAGAAATGCCTATTTAAGTCTTGTATCCATATTTTAATCGGGTTGTTTTATTGTTAAGACATAGAATTCTTTATATAGTCTGGATACCAGATCCTTATTAGGTATATAGTTTGCAAATATTTTCTCCGCTTTTCTGAGTTGTCTTTTGCTCACTTGATGGTGTCCTTTGAAGTACAAAAGTTTTAATATTTTGATGCAGTTCAATTTTTCTCTTTTATTCTACCTTTGTTTTTCCTTTTTTCCTCTATCTTGTTTGTGATTTTGATGCCATATTTAAGACTCTGTTGCCAAGGGGTCCAGCAGGTGGCATATGGTTAATGGGCTAGACTCCCACTTGGCCAACCATGGCTCGAGTACCAGACCTGATAGCTTCAAAATCACACTAGGCACATATGCGTGTGCGCCCCAAATCCCAGGAGAATGGAGGAGAAGGGACTGTGGTGTGGTCACCTTCCCCCTCACCCCCGAGAGATGACTTTTCACTTTTCCTCTGTCTCTCTCTGGCAAGTGCATATGCCCTAGGGCAAAAGCCAAAAATGAAAAAAAAAAAAAAGTTTTATGATATTAGCTCTTATATTAGGCCTTTGATGCACTTTGTTGTTTTTTTTTTTTTCTTTTTGTATATGATATGAGGCAAAGTCCAATTCC
This sequence comes from Tupaia tana, assembly GCA_026018925.1. Classification (NCBI taxonomy): domain Eukaryota; kingdom Metazoa; phylum Chordata; class Mammalia; order Scandentia; family Tupaiidae; genus Tupaia; species Tupaia tana. Next base: position 212,740,891 of record JAKSZU010000003.1, on the reverse strand, counting down.
ATTATTTTACATATGAATATGTCCTTCAGCACCACTGTTGAAGAGATTCCTCTGTCTGCATTGCACGATCTTGGCATACATGTAAAAAATAAAATGCCAAGGGTATATGAGTTTATATCTGGGCTCTCTATTCTAATCCATTGATCTCTATGTCTATCCTTGTGCCAGTACCACACTGTTTTGGTTACTGTAACTCTGTAATGATTTTTGATATTAGAAAGTGTGAGTCCTCCAATGTAATTCTTTGTTTATTTCAAGATGGTCTAGTATTCAGGGTCTCTTATAATTTCATATGAGTTTTAAGATGAACTTTTCCATTTTTATAAAGAAGGTCATTAGAATATTGATAGGGATGACATTGAATCTGTACAGCAATGTGAGGATCATTGGGTCCTTAGCAATACTAAGCCTTCTAATCCATGAACATGGGATGCCTTTGCACTACCTTAGGATTTCTTTAATTTCTTTCAGCAATGTTTTATAGTTCTCTGTGTACAAGTCTTTCATTTCCATGGTTAAATTAATTTCTAAATATTTTATTGTCTTTCTGCTACTGTAAATGGATACGTTTAGTTTTCTTTTCATATTGTTTATAGAAATGCAACTAAGTTTTCTATGTTAATATTGTATCCTTCAACTTCGTTGAATTCATGTATTAGTTATAATCATTTTTCCTGTGTCTTTAGCATTGTCTACATGTAATATTATATTATCTGCAAATAGAGATATGAGAATATTTACTGTTCCTTTGACTGTCTGGATGTTGTTTATTTCTTTTCCTTAATTACTTAGGCTAGCACTCCTAGTACAATATGAATAGAAGTAGTGGAAGCAGAAATTTTGTCTCGTTCAAGATCTGAGGGGAAAGCATTCATCCTTTCTTTTTAAAAATAATTTAATTTAATTAATTTATTTATTTGGTTTCTCCATAGGGCATGTGCATCTGCTGGAGAAAGACAGAGAGAGGGAAAGTGAGAAATCACTCCTCAGGATGGTCACACTGCAATCCCTTCTCCGCCTGAGATTTTGGGCATGCACGCACGTGCATACAGCATACATTTCAAGCCACCTGGTCCAGTCAATCATGTGGGAGTCCAGCCACCTTAACTACCACACCACCTGCTGGCTCAAGTATTTGGCTTTTCACCAAGCGCTGTCTTGAACTCTCAGTGCCTAATTCCCCCATCATCAGTGTGTCCAGCTCCCTGCCCTTGCTTACTCTACCTCCCTGAGGGAAAACACTCTCCAGCTTTTGCCACAACCACATCCCCTAGTTCCCACCTCTCCCCTCCACTTCCCAGTTAAGTACCCATCCTTCAAACTAAGAGGTTTTGTTTGTTTGTGTTTTTTATTGAGAAATTCCTGTGCCTTACTCATGTGGCCCCAACTAGCCAGTCATCGGCATCTCTTCCTGGCCTTTCCCAACAGCCCCGAGTACAAGGTGGACAGAGGTGCACCTTGCACATGCTGAGATCTTGAAAAAGCTCCTATGTTTTGGACCTAGGAGGTCAAGTTTGCTGAGAAAAGTTATGTCTGAGTCTGCCTGACTAAATAAAGAAACAAACCTTCATGTTGCCTTTGGTGAGTATATATAGCTTCAAACTTATTCATTATGTTTCTCAGAAGTCTATATCTTTATTTACTCTGGGTTCACTTGACCTAGCATTTCTGAGCGAGGCATGTGTTCTGCTCTATTCTAGGAGGGAAGAGAGGAGGAAAGGCAAAAGTGTGTTGCTCCGTGGATTTGCCCAGTTGTACCTCACCCACCTCTAAAAGGCCTTGAACCAGACTATAATATTTTCTCCCCATTTACCTGTCCAGGACAACAGGGAACCTACGTGAAGGAAAAGAAAAATGGAAATCACACAGAGGAGAAGACACGCTTTCAAGGAGCCAAGGCCTGTCAGTACCCAGAACTTTCAGACTGTCTGGGGATTTCGACCCTTTATTTCCTCAGAGGACTTGAGGTGTGGTCTTCCCTTCCTCGAGTGCCCCCTGCTTCTTCCTTCTGCTTTGTGCATCTGCTCAACCAGAAATCCCCATTGCCATCAGCCAGATGTTTGCTGAGCCTCTTTTGGAGGCCAGGTCACCCTGGAGGCTGTGGGGATATTTCTAAAAGCATTATGTGGTCTGGGGGAGGCTGACATCTTGGAGTGGCAGTTATCTTCGGGGGTTGAGGAGCCTCCTCATGCCCCTTGCAGTCAATCTGTCCCAGCCCTGCCCAACCCTAGCACCTGGCACTTACTGATCCACTTTCTTTCTTCCTCTTATTTTGTTTATTTTTAAGTTTATTTATTTATTTAGAGACAGGTACCCTGGCCATGTTCCCATCCTGGCTGGCTCCTAGCCAAAAAGGGCCATGTCTCCCCCTTCCTCCCGGTGGCTTCCTGCCCCCTGCCCCACCATGGCTGGGCCGTGATCCACTTTTTGTCACTCAGTTTTGCCTTTTCTAGCCCATTTCTCACAAATGGGCTTATACAGCACCAAGTCTGAGGTCTGGGTTCTTTCACTTAGCATGTGTTTGAGCCGTCATGCTGTATCTGTTAGAAGGCTTCTCCTTTTCCTTGCTGAGCAGTAGTGCCCTGCAGGGTGTACCCCGGTTTACCCACTGGCCAGCTGATGGACATTTGGGCGATCTCCTTGGGGAGGGTGTGGGGCCTGGTGTGAAGATTCCTGTAGGAGTCTGTGTGTGTGGCTTTGACTCTTTTTTGAAAGAAGGGGGTGAACAAGAAGTTGATGAGGAACTTGGAGGAACCCCAAGGGCAAAGAGTCCCCCACGTCCTCCTCACAGTCCAGTGTGACCACAGACTGCCAGAAGCCTCTCTCCACATGCTCTTCCCTCCCTCTGCCCCACCCAGCCCTTTGCTCTGAACAAAAGGTCGGGCCAGGGGAGCGCAGCGCGATGTTTATTTCCTCATCTCCATGGTGCTAGGGAAGCTGCACTGGGTCAGAAGCTCCCTGCTGCCCCAGCCCTGCTGGCGTTCCTAGTGATCCTGCCCGGGGTCGCTCCTTCCAGCACATTCTATCTACCTTCCCTCCTGTAGCCCTCCATGGTCCATGCGGATCTAGCCCCCTGGTCACATTCCAGAGCCCCAGGCACCTCAGTGCTGGTCCTTGCGGACCTCAGTGGTCTTGCCTGGCCGTCTCATGATCCCCACCCCAGCGAGACAGCAGGAGGGCCTATTACCTCGCCCCGCAGACGGGAGGCAGGGGCTCGGAGAAGCAGAGTGACTTGCATGGGATGACACGCCTCTCCCTTTCCTACATCTGCCCCCCACACAGCAAGCCCCCAAATGTCTGGTCCTCACTCTTAGGTGAAGAAGGGGAATACTTCGATTCTAGAATTCCTTATAGCACTAGGGACAACTAAGTAACAACAGAATTAAATATTCATATACCATGAGTCTGACACACTGGCGTTGGTCAAAGAACTTGACAACTATTAACCCATTTTAACCTTCTACTGTAACTACCCTACTGGGCCAGGCACAGTCATTATTCCCATTTTACAGGTGAGGACGCTGAGGCCAAGAGAGGGGAAGTGACTGGGCCAGGGTCACACAACCAGGAGCCTGGAAAGCCAGCAGTTAGCTGCCATATTCTGCCACACATGGAGTTGTTTCTTTTTCTAGTCATTGAATTTCCGAACCAGTTTTATTGCGGTGTAATTTACATACCATAGAAACCACCCGTTTTAATTGCATAATGAAATAATTTTAGTAAATTTGTAGAATTGCACAAACATTGTATCAAGTCAATTTTAGAACATTTCCATCAGCCCAAGAAAGATCTTCCGTGCCCGTCTGTAGTCACTGTTGGTTCTGACCCCAGCCCGAGGCCACCGTTCATCTGCTTTCTGTCTCTGTAGATTAGCCCTGGAAATTTCTTATAAATAGACTCATAAATATGTGATCCTCTGTGTCTGGCTTCTTTCACTCAGCATAATGTCTCTGTGGATGAGCCAGCCAGATGGTAGCATGAGTCAGTCCTTTATTCCTTTTTATGGCTAAATAATATTCTGTTGTGTGGATACATTACACTCAGGGTTTTTTGGCTTTTTTTTTTTTTTTTTTTTTTTTTTCTCTCTCTCTCCTTTTTTTTTTGGAAAGGTTTTTGCTACAGGGCACGTGTGCTCACCAGAAAGACAGAGAGACAGAGACAGAAAGCAAGAAATCACCTCCCTGGGGGGTCGGCCACACCATAATCCCCTTTCTTCCATTCTCTTCTCAGGATCTTGGGCACACGTGCACGCGTGCCTGGCCTGAGTTTAAGCCACCGGGTCTGGGACTCGAATCACGGTTGATTACATGGGAGTCCAGCGACATAGCCATTACACCAACTGCTGGTCCCTCTCTCGTCAGCCATGTGGGAGTCCAGGATCTCCATCACCACGCACTTAGGTTTTCTCATTCAACAGCTGGCAGATTAATATTTCCACATTTTTGGTTGTAATAAATAAAACTGCAGGCCTGCCCCATAGTCTAGCAGTTAAAGATGTCAGATCGCTCATGGCCAGCTATGATTTGAATTCGAGCCTTGGAGGCTTGAAAAGCATGCTGGGTGCATGTGTATGCATGCCCCAAAGTCCAACGGGATGGAGAGATGAAAGAGGAAGAATTGTAGCACACCCATACCTCCACGGGGAATGCTTTTTCCCTCTGTCTCTCTCTCTCTGGCAATGAAAATAAATAAATAAACATTGATATATAAGCTTTTATCCAGATAGCATATATTCTTTCTCTGTGGGTGTACACCTAGGAGTGGAATTGCTGGGTCATATGATAAATTTATGCTCAATTTTTTTTTTCTTCTAAACGCTACACCATTTTCCATTTCCCTGCTCATGGATTTTACAGTCTGGGAGGCCTGGGTTCGAATCCCAGGGTCACCTGTACAACCAGACCCAGCGTAGCGTCCCTGAACTAGCCTGAGTGGTACAATGAGGCCCTGTGGGGCACCACATCCAGCTCAGCCTCTCCCTGCTTCTGAAGGCCTGAGAAACTGGGGACAAGATAGCAGCCGCTCTGCTTCCTGATCTAAAACACATTGCCCTTGGGGACCTGGGGTACTTGTTAGGGAAGTTAGCAGCGGATATTAAACCGAAAGGCTAAACAGAAACACAGGCCTCCGGAGAAGGCAAACGCTGTCTCTCCGAAAGAAGAAAGCTGGTTTGTAAAAGCAGAAGCAAAGGGAGCTGGCTTGCAGCTCTCAGGGGCTGGGAGCCACAGGTTCCAGCCACCACCAGCTTCAGGTCCCTATGAGATGAAGGGAGAGGGCACAGGGAGGCCCAGGAGCCAGCTGCCCGGAAAGCCGGCAGGCCCGGGCTGGGTCAGGGCAGGTGCAGGTGCCATCTCCGGAGTGGGCCTTCCTCAGAGCTGTGCTGCCCTTTAGGAAGAGAAGGAACGCGGCCGCCCCACCATCGGCCAGGACAACTCTGAGAGTCATGGTGCTCTTGAGTCACTTTGCTGTTTACAGAGACACAACTTTTTTCTTTTTTTTTGGAGAGGTTTTTGCTATAGGGCGCGTGTGCTCACCAGAAAGACAGAGAGAGACAGAGAGACAGAGAGACAGAAAGTGAGAAATCACCGCACCCCCCCCCCCCCAGGGGGGAATGGCCACACCGCAATCCCTTCTCCTCCATTCTCCTCTCAGGATCTTGGGCACGCACGCACACGTGCCCAGCGTGAGTTTAAGTCACTGGGTCCAGGATGCGAACTGCAGTCAGCTACATGGGAGTTCAGCAACATTGCCCTTACGCTAACTGCTGGTCCCTGGAGATGCAACTTCTGAGAGAGACCTTGGCATTTACAGCAGCTGCTGTGATCCCTGCAGTCACACGCCACCCTTCCCCGTGCCCCCTCCCCGACATTCTTTCCTTAGAGGACTGTGAAAATGACAGGTCGGTGCTGAGACTCACAGAGCTCGCAGGGGCGGCTCTGGCACCAGGTTGAGTAGTGTCCCCTCACATTCATGTCCACTTAGAATCCACGAACATGATCTTATTTGGAAAGAGCGTCTTTGCAGATGTAATGCAGGCAAAACCAAGTCACACTGGACGAGGGTGGAGCCTGACCCAGTGCTGGGTTGTAAGCAGGAAGTTTGGATGGAGACACAGGGAGGGCCACTGTGGGGAAGCAGGGACACCCAGGAGAGAGGCCACATAAAGACGAAGGCTAGGGGCCAGCAGATGGCACAATGGTTACATTGCTGGACTCCCAAGTAGTCAACCGCAGTTCAAGTCCCAGACCCAGTGGCTTAAAACTCACACTGGGCATGTATGCACACGTGCCCAAAATCCCAAGAGGAGAATGGATTGCACGTGGCCCTCCCCCCTGGGGAGTGATCTCTCACTTTCTGTCTCTCTTTGTCTTTCTAGTGAGGGCATGTACCCTACAGCAAAAATCTTTCTTTAAAAATAAAAAAGACAAAGGCAGAGACTACAGAGATGCAGCCTCAAGCCCAGGAGCTCCAAGGATACCAGTAGCTGCCAGAAACCAGGAGGAGCAAGGATGCTGCCCCGGAGCCTTCAGAGGGCGCGTGGCCCTGACGACACCTCGATTTTAGGCGCCTGTCCTCCAGGACTGTGGGAGAGGGCCTTCTGTTGTTTCAAGCACCTGGTTTGTGGTGCTTTGCTATGGAAGCCCTGGGAAACTGGGGCAGTGACCAGAGGCAGGGTGTAGGTCACAAGCTGCAAGCTGTGTGTGCTGCAGGGTGACGGAGGGGAGGACCACAGGGCAGAGGGCTGCATGGAGGAGGAGGCATCTCTTCTAGCTGTGTCTAATGTTTGGGTAGGAGGCCCAGAGAACAGAACTGAACTGGGTGTTCAATGGCTCCTGGTGGGACAGGCTTCTGTGGTTCAAGTTTTTCCATCATTGCCTCCTCTGGCTTCCCTGGAACAAGTACCGCACATAGTAGGTGTCCATTAACTGCTTAGTGTCCTTGGGTGAGCTCAGAGGATGGTCGGCCAGCGGTGCTGGAGGGAGCTAACCGGCTTTCCTAACAAAGCGGTTCGGAGGCGGCTGTCTGCTGAGTTGGCAGAGAAGCGGGGCCCCTGGGAGTTGTCAGCAGAGCTCGCGCTTAGGCGGCCATGTGCTGAGCCCAGCACCACCACCACCACCCCCCGCCTGCAGGAGCTGCGACATTGGAGCGTGACCTGAGGAATGAAATTCCCTCAGCTCTCACAGTGGCCGAGCCGTGGACACGAGCTGGAGGTGAGCCCCGAGGCGTGGGGGGAGTGTGTGTAAACGTTGTCGGATCACGTGTAGTGGCGTGACGCCTCACGTGGGAATCAGGGTCGGTGCCTGGGGCCGGAGGGAGCTGAGTTGATGCCGACAGGCCTGCTAGGACTGGTGACCAGTCCACCGTTCTGAACTCCTAGGGGCATGTATAGGACATCACCATCCACCTGGCCCCGTCACGTGAGTACAGGACATCTTGGCACTGTGGGGTAAGGGCGTGGCACACAGCTGGGCTACGCTGGAACCCAGGTCCTTGTAGGTCACAGCGCCTGACTGCTGCTTGCCCGGCTGTGTGGGCTGCGTGAGGAAGTTTGCCTCCCTCAGTTTGCAGTGAGTGGGACGCTGAGGCTGGGCCGCTGCAGAGGCTCTGACCGTTAGCACCAGGCCTGCTCCAGGCAGCAGCAGGGGGCCACCAGCCAGGGCACATGAGGTGGCTTGTGGCAGTCCCCTTTCCCAGGATGTGCTCAGATGGGCAGCTACTGAGCTACAGGGCTGGGCAAGGCCTTTTGGGTGAGCCTAACAGTGGGGTGTTAAACCCGTAGCACACAGTATGTCAGCACACGCCCAGGGCTGGTGGGGCAGGAAGGCCACCGGGCCTTAAAAGAGTGGTTGGGCCTTGCTGTCACATCCCACTGAGCGCAGGGCTGAGCGGATCTCAGACACTGCAGTGAGCTGTCACGGGACACGAGAGCTCGACGCATTCTCCAAAGGAGCCCACGGTATGAGCCCCATCAGGACGGGCCCCAGTCTGGGACTTCCCATCAGAAGGGCCGGAGTTCACGGCTCCCTGAGAACAATGCCGGGAGGAAGGGGGCAGCGGGCCCAGCCAGACGGCACATCCTGTCCACGGCTCACAGCAGGCTCCGAGATAAACAGACATCGCTGTTCTGGATCGGCCTCCCACTTCCCTCAAACAGGCAGCTCTGCTGCAGGTTGCTGAGCTGAGTGGCCCTCCTCGGGACGGCCCAGCTGCTTGTCCTCGGGAGCCAAGAAGCCAATTCAACCTGAGCCACAGAGCCAGACCCAACCTCTGGGGACGAGATCACGATGCCAGTTCAGACTGGCCCTGTCAGCCCCCTAACCTGTTTCCCATTCTCCAGCGGATGTCAGCTGCAGAGCCCTCTGCTTCAGGACCTCTGGGTCCTAGGGACAGAGCAGCGCAGAGCCTGGGCTCTGGCAGGAGCGCGGGGCCCCGGACAGGCTATCTACAGACGCACGATCAGCTGAGCTGTGCAGGGTGGTCTGAGGTCAGTGCTGCACAGGCCTCGGCGTCAGTGCCACTCTGGGATGGGCTCTGAGGCCTGGAGAGGGGGAGGAGTCCTGTTTCTACACAGGCCTTGGCTGACCCCCACCGGGCCGGGCCTCTGCCTCAGTTTGCACCACAGGAAAGAGCGAGGAGAATCCTCCCTTCCCCCGCACCCGACTCTACCACGCAGCAGCCTGACAGGCTGGGGCAGAGCCCGGGCTCCCTCCGAGGCAGCTCACCCACTGAGCCCATTGTTGGAAGGACAATCCCCTCCACCCTCGCCCATGGTCCCCAAAAGCCCGGGCACAGGAGCAAACGTCACTAATGAACACTGAAATGAGTCCGGACACAGGCTTTATTGGACGACTGGGTGTCACCGACTGGCCAGCAGGTCACAGAGCTGTGGTGGACAACGGGAGGCACAAATCTGCACCTGGGAGGCTGGACCCTGGATGAGGTGCACCAGGGGCCGCCAATGACCCCAGCTGGGGACCAGCCCCCATGGTCTCCCACTGGGCTGCTCCCTGCTGCTCCACAGAGAATGGGAAGGGGAGTCCGAGGGAGAGCAGCCCCTTCTCCAAGGAAGACCCAACCCCACGGCCTTCCTTTCGCTGGAGTCAGCTGGGGGGCAGGCCCCAGGCCAGGTGTGACTGGGGGGTGCAGAGTGAGTAGGCCTACGGTGAAAGGGAAGGGGGAAGGGGCCCTCTGAGCCTGGGGTAAGAGGAGCGGGAGGACCCTGGATCTCAGCCCCAGAACTACCTGTTCCCTGTCACTCAAGCACAGGCATGTGTGTGGGGGCTGGGGGGGACAGCCTATGCAGGAGCAGGCGCAGAGGAAGGATGGGGACAGGTCGGACTCGATGCTCCCAGCCCCGGCCCAGCAGGTCCAGGCACAGGGCAGGATCTGGGGACACCCGCCAACTTGGTGGGCACCTGGTCCCTAACTGGGGAAGGGTCTGGGGGACTGCTCCCAACCCCAGCCAGTGTCTCTTTAAGGTGGGACAGAACCAAGGAACAGTAGGTGTTGCCTTTCATTAAAAATGAGCTCTGAATAGGAAAGATCCGAGAAAGACACCCTGACATTCTTCACTCCATAAACATCATTTGCTCGCTGAGAATTGCCGGAGCACCGTGTAGGGCTTGGACCTGGGGCGGGGCTCGGGGGTCTAGGAGACATCTAAGGCACTGTCAGGCCCTGGCACTCAGCTCCTTCTCCCTGAGAAGGCAGCACCCCTGGAGAAAGGCTGCTGAGCAAGCCCAGATCAGAGGACAGAGAAAGCCTCAAAGCAGCACCTGAGTGCATTGTGCCCTGCCAGGAGGCGGCCTCCAGCCCACCCCGAGCCCAGGCTGGACCAAGCTCTGGGGGATGCTACGAGCCACTTTGCTGAGAGCTGCGAGGGCAGATGTCGGCTCCATGGCCAGAGGCCCAAGGAGGCCACGGGCTGGCTGGGTATTTCCTGGGAAAGAGAGAGGGATGAAGACCTGGGGCCTCACAGTGGGGCCCCTACACCCGAGAGAGTCAGGGCTAGGCCTGACCTCTGCCCTAGAGTTGGTAACTAGAGGAGGCTCAGAGTAGATCAGCCATGCTCTCCCACTCAGTGTCCCTGTCCTGGGAGACCCGCTAAGAGCCTGCAGGTCCCTGGCAGCCACGTCTAGCAGACTCCCAGCCCAAGACCAGGCCAGCTGAACCTCCTTCCCTGGGTGGGGCAAGCAAAGCCAGTGGGCAGAGGTTTCCCTGCCCACGTGCCACCTCCCAGGGACCACACATCTCACTTTGTCCTGGGGCTGGGCTTTAAACATCTAACCCCAACTCACTCTCCCTTCCTCACCCACAGGGACAGAGACAATGTGGGCTCCAATTCCCATGGTGACCTCTGCTCTCTGCCCCCTACAGAGGTCCACTTTGACCCAATGGCCCTGGAGAAAAGGGACCAAAGCAGTACTGGGCGCTGTGACCAGGCTTCCGGCTCCCTCCCTTGGGAGCGCAGGTCCTGCCCCAACAAGGCACGGTCCCCCTCATTCACACGCTCCACGGTAAGGCCGGCCAGGCCAGTGGCCAGTGGGTCTGGAGGTGTCAGAAGAGGCTGGGGGCAGCCTGGGTAGGTGTGTCGTGGTCCCGGATGTACTGCAAGATGTCCACCTCATCCATGGCTTGGATTTGCGCCTGCTGTCTCTGCTGCCCAGCCACAGCCTCAGACAGGCTCGCTTTGGGGGGAACAGCTGGTTTCTTGGGGAGCGTTGGTTTGGCTGCCACCGGTGGCTTGGGCCTGGGCTGGGGCCTGGGCCTGAGCTGGGGCTGAGGCTGGGGCTTGGGCTCAGCCCCCAGGTTCAGGATCTGGTCCAAGTCTTCTTCAACCCTAGGGAACCAAAGGGAGAAGCTCTGAGCATCACCACCCCCCCCAGAAGAGCAAGCCCATGCTTCTCCCTGGGGTGCTGAGCAGCTCCGGGAAAGCGGAACTGTGCCAGGACAGGGCCCCACCCTGAGAAGAAATGAAGGACAGGGCCTTCCTCCTGTCAAGCCCACAGCAGTGGGTCTTCAGGTGGCCTCTCTAAACACCATGGCCTTTCTAGGGGATGTTCCCTCCACCTCCTGTGAGTTACCAAGTGCGGGTCCCCCACTCTGTGCTGAGCACGTTGGGCCTGTTATCTGACTTCGTTGTGAAGACGCTGCTCTGGGGAGGTACGACTGTGCTCCCCTTGCAGGCCAGGAAGCTGGCGTCCCAGGAGCCCAGTGACCCCACTGGAAGGACACTATGTGACAGAGTCTGAGTTGGAAAGGACGTCCAGCTTCAGAGGCTGGGCCCTCCTCCACACCACATTCAATCAGAGAAAGAGTGAACAAGAGGCTCTGAGCCACTGTGGCACGGGGTCTGCCCAGGGCCCCCACCTTGGGCCACTCGGGTGCTAGCCAGAGCCTAGCAAGGGCTGGGGGAGGCCTCAGGCAGGACCCAGCAGGCTTGTCATGGCTCCAGACCTCAGACTGCTGCTGGAGTCACAGCCACACAGGACCATCTCCAGGTACTGACAGGCTAGGCCACTGCCTGCCCTGCCTTCCTGGCCTGGAGTGCTCCTGTGGCCAGCGCACAGCAGAGATACAGGCTTTCTGGAGACCAGCACACAGCGGGAGGCTGGTCAGTCCACCCCACTCCTTCTGCCCACCCCCACACTGCACCGCCTGCCTATTGCAGCCAGGCGTTTCCACATTCATTAGTTCGTTTCATAATCTCACACCACTGGTAGCACAGATCAGCTCTGCTTTACAAACGTGAGAACCGAGGAGTAGAGCTAGCATGAGGAAACAGCACCGGGCCCAGGTGTGGCCGGCTCCCTGGGGTATGCCCGTCCTCCTGGGGTACTGTCTCCAGCCTCCGGTCGGGGCTTCTCCTTGCGATGGGTATTCCCACCTGGGGGCTCTGCCATGTGGGGGCCAGGGGAGGGAGGGCACAGGCACTGAGGGTGGAAGACCTGGGCTGGCCGCCTGGCTGCTCACAGCTTCGTCTTTCTCATCTATAACACGGGGACAGCAGTGTCACCCAGCAGGGCTGCATGGTGCTGTGGACAGCACACAGCACCGTGGGCAGGTGGTTGGCTTTGATGTCCCAGCCCGCATCTGAGCCTTAACCTCCTGGGCCAGTCCCCCGCTGTGAGGCGAGGACTGCTCTTGTCTACCACCCTCACGGGATTCTTAGAAGGATCAGACGTGACACTTGCTAATGCGCACCGACTTCTACTCAGCCCGGGGTGAGTGAAGCCTGCATGGAATACAAAGGAGTGGTTGCTTTCACCCTACACAAAAGGCACCCCGGCCCAGCTAGTTGGGCAGGATCCATGCTATTACATGGGTCCGAGAAGAAGCGGGGGCAGGCTGGGAAGGCTTCCTGGGAAACGGGGCCTTTTAAGAAGGGCAGGCCTGACAGGAATGGGGGAAGGCTGAGAAGGGGGCACCGCAGAGCATAGTTTAGAGGTGGGAATGAACTGCTGGAACCAGGCTGGAAACTGGAGGCTTCACCACAAGGGGGTCGTCCAGCTCAGTCCTCAGTAGGGATGGGCGGGAGGAGGACGTGGGGGAGTCATTTTTGGTCAGAACAGCCGCCTGGCATGACGAGGCCTGGCAGAGGCCTTTGTGAAAGTGAGGGTGCCCGGCACAGCCCCAGGAGGGGCTCCCGCCAGGTGCCAGCTGGAGGAGCCCGGAGTGCCCTGCCCACTTTCTGGCCGACCTCCTGAGAGGGGGCACAGACTTCAGAGAGATTTCAGTACTTGCCTGCACAGTGGAGAAGTGGACAAAAGGGGTCCTTCTAGGGGTCCTCCTAGACACAGAGGGACAAGCCCAAGCTGGGCTGTCTGGAAAGAGCAGCTGCCTGGGGTTGGGGCGAGTTTGGAAGGATCCCAGAGACAGGATCCCCTGGCACCCTGAGCCGGATGTGTTCCCACGACCCCCAAGCAGCAGCCCTTCCTTAACTCCCCCAGAACAGGCGCTGGCTCCCCCTGCATCTGCCCCTTGAGGCCGAGAATACCCAGGAAAACCTAAGGGATTGGATTATCCACAAACAGGGGCCGTTAGGAACAGAAAGCAGCAGGTAAGCGCCCATGTCTGATTCTAGGATTATGCAGGTAACTGCGAGGTGGGAGGCAGTGGCGTGCTGTGGGTGCCCAGCTCCTGGGGGAGTCAGTGAGTTCTCTAGAGATACAGGTGGCTGCATGGGACCCCCTTCCCAGGCACTTATTTCCTTCTGAGTCATGGTGAGAAATGGGCCCCCTAACACGAGGTCCAGCTTCCTCTTCAGGCCCAGCCAGTGTGAGGCCAACTGGGCGGGGCTGGAGAGAATGCCAAGGACCCCAGCCTCTCCCCTCCTCCCTGGGCCCCTGCTGAGGATGAAACTGAAGGCCAGGCGCTGGTTTCTGCACAGCGGGAGGAAACAGAGGCCTCAGGCAGCAAGCCCCGCTCAGGTCCCCCCCAGACTGCCTCGGAATGGCCGAGGCTGAGGCTAGTGACAAGATGAAGGAAGGAAAGCGAGCGTGAGTGGGTGAGCATGACTAGACCATTGCCCACGGTAAGGAAGCCCGATTACCGCCTGGACGGTCCCGGGGCTAGAATGCAGTTCCAGCTGCCAAGGAGCTCAGGCTCTCAGGGCCAGGGGTCTAGTCCAGTACAGGCAAGGATGCGGGATGTGCGCTCATTAGACAGATTCCCAAAGCGCTCTGCAGGCTAAGTGGGGTTACAAAGGAAAGGGTCCAGGGACTCCTCAGAGTGTGGAGTGCTGGGAAAGGACTGCCTATCGCTCCAGGCCTGCCGACATCCAGCTTATTGCTGGCATTCACAAACTCACTGGACCAGAGCCCCGCTAAAGGCCGCCTTTTAATGCCCCCTGCACTGTGCCCTGCAGAGCACGAGGTTAGTGATGGATTTAGAGTGAACTATGCCTAAAGGTCCCACGAGAGCTGCCCCACTGGGGTGCGCTGATCCTTGGGTGTGCCCCGGACACACCCAGGAGCTGGTGTACTCTACTATCCCCGTCCCTGTGCCTTGGTTTCTCCTCTAACAAAATAACAGTAATCCTGGTTGCTCCCAGCTTTCCGCGATGTCAGGTGCAAAAAAGACACAGGATGAGAGTGAACAGATGCCGGGGGCCTCAGGGAGATGTAAATGCAAGAAGCCGTCACGGCGGCTCAGGCTTGGCGGGCACTCCGAGGGCTGCCTAATAGCCCAAGGCTGCTAACGAGGGTGCCGTGACAGCCGCCAGGGCCGCCCGCACACCTCGGTGTTCCTGGAAGGAGGCAATTCCACTTCCTGCAACTCACCTAGCTCAGCACTGCGTCCTGGGGGTGGGGATGAGGCACAGCTGAGATGGAAACCCACAGCTCCAGCTGGCTGAGAACATGCTCAGGGCACATAGGAGCCCGGGAACCTGCGGGTCTGGGGTGGGAGGTGAACCTCCCAGCCTTCCCTCCAAATGCTCGTCCCTGTGGGACACAGAGACCAGGATGGAGGAGGAAGGCCCAGGTTCCAGTGCTGGCTCTGTCACTCGGGAGTCGGGAGTCGTGGCCTTGGGGAGGGTCCACTCCCACACTCAGTCTGCTCTAAAAAGGAGATGTCATACCTACCTAGGGGGTTGTGTGAGGATTAAATAATGTGTAAAGAATGCAGCTGGGGCCGGTGGGTGGCGTGGTGGTTAAGGTGCTGGAGTCCCACATGGTTGACTGTGGTTTGAGTCCCGGACCTAGCAGCTTACTTCCTCACTTTCTCTCCCTCGATCTCATCTTTCTTGTCAAATTAAAAAATATTAATAATGCAAGATTTTAGCTTTGTCTATATCTGTTTTTTTTTTTTGAGTTATTAGTATCTACCTACTGTTTGAACAGAATCCTAACCTTTATCTTGGCTTTAAGTTTTAAGCAAATTTTTCTTAACATTTAAAAAATTTCGATTTATTAAAGCTAAAACTGCTTTTCTTGAAATCAAAAAGATAAATACAAGGACTGGCAGATGACATGGTGGTTAAGGGCGCTGGACTCCCACATGGCTGACTGTGGTTTGAGTCCCGGAACTGGCAGTTTGCTTTCTCACTCTCACTCTTTCTCGCTCTGTCCCTCTCTGGTCAAATTAAAATAAATAAATAATTAAACAAAGTTAAATAAAAATAATTCTTTAAAAAAAATAAATACATTAAAAAAACACAAAAAATAAATGGATAACATACCTACTTAATGACCGCAGTAAGCTGTATTGCCTCAGCTAGGTGCTGCTTTGTAGTATGTTCATTCTACTCATTGAGTTTTAGGCCTAAAGTCAGACATATGCTCATAGATATGTTCATGTCAGCTGTACTTACTATTGAAAGTATTTAGTATAATTAAGACCTTTTGTAAATCAATAAATTTGTGGGAAAATAATAGATATAGCCATTTAAAAATAATAATAACGAATAAAGTTAAATAAATAATTCTTAAACAAAAAACAAAAAGAAGTGTAGCTTCCTGCCTGACACACGGCAAGCTCCGAGTGAACAGGAGCCATCGTTTTCTGCAGATTCCATGGATCAGGCCTCATTCTCCCCTCTGAGAGACCCACTGCTCCCCTCTGCAGATAGGCCACTGCCTGGCACATCCGTGCTCTGCTCCCTCTGGGGGGGCTGCCTACTGCCAAGGGCAGTATTTGTCCCAAGCCAGTTTATACCAGTTCTGTAACACTGGCTTTTGTAATTATATAATTACCTTTACATGCACTGTCAAATTATGAGTGTGACAGAAACAGGCTGGCTGTCCACGTGAACTTCTCTTCCCAGGACCAGCCAGGCTATCTGGGTGGCTGATCCACCTTTGGGACCCCCTGACACCTCTTGGCCATGTGGGACCCATCAGCTCCTGACTCTGACAGGCCTGAATTCCTCCCACGAGGCTGAGGCTGGGAAACCTCTTACCCTCAATGGTCCCTGGCCACTCTCTG
Source organism: Tupaia tana (assembly GCA_026018925.1). NCBI lineage: Eukaryota > Metazoa > Chordata > Mammalia > Scandentia > Tupaiidae > Tupaia > Tupaia tana. Next base: position 212,724,964 of record JAKSZU010000003.1, on the reverse strand, counting down.
AGCTGGGGAAACATCGTTGGGGACAGATGGTACCTGAACAGGTCCTCGGAGGCGTCCACACGGCCCAGGCTGGACATGGGGCCTACACTCTCAGGGGCGGCTGGCAGCAGTAAGGGGTCACCCAGGGGAACGGCCCCGCCAAGATCAGGATCGTCAAACAGCTTCAGGGCTGCGGAGAAGATACAGCAGGGTGGTCAGAGGGCATCAGCTGCCTGGGTTAGGGCTGGAGAGGGCTGGCCCGGCCTCCTGCTCACCCAGGAGAGTGGGGGCAAGGCATAAGCAGGAAGCCAGAGAAATGGAACTGGAGAGGAGGCGGGGTGAGGACAGCAGCTCCTCACGGGCTGGGACACGGGCCTGCCTCAGCCTCTCTGCCCAGCACCTGGGTCGGAGCGGCCGACAGCATCACTCCCACTGTCAAGTCCTTGTGGGCTTCCCCCACTTTCAGGATGAATCTACCACTTGGGCTCCCAATACCAGAGCTCCCGGTGCTGGGCACCCAAGGATCCAGGACCCCCGGGGCCAGTGGAGCTGGATCTCAGCCCTGCCTCCACCCCTGCACCGTCTTCCCACTGGCGTTTCCTGAGTGCCAGTTGTAGCCAGGGGCCACTCTCTGCTGGGTGTGGTGGCAAGAGGCAGGCTGGCCACCATCCCTGCCATCCAGGAAGCTCATCACCGCCTCCACCTGGAACGCGTTTCTTCAGCAGGCCTGGCAGACTCGGCTAGTCTGGCAGATCTGGCACCGAAACAGTCCAGCCAGGGCAGCCCAGCCCACCTCGCCTGATGTCCCACAGGAGTTGGCGGTCCCACTCCTGCTACTCGACAGCTGTCAGGAGAGATCTTGTCTCCCTGGAGGACAGAGGCTGGCCCTGAAGACAGGGACTGGGTCTTCTACCTCTAGGTGCTGTTGAGCCTCACCTGTGTCTGCCGAGTTAACAGGTGACACTGACTCCCCAAGGGGTGGTGGGAAAGGCTGGACCCCCCGGTGGGCGGGAAGTCCCGAGGCTGCTCAGCAATCCTGTGTTCCCAGCATGGAGTCCTCCAGAGGAGGAACACACCCTGGCTCCTACTTACTGTCTCTGTGTGCATCCTCCGAGGGGCTCTGGGAGGAGAGCTTCTTGCCTGGGCCGAAGAGCCCCTCTTCAGGGTCCACCTCCTCGTCAAAGATGGTGAGCCGGGGCGAGGGCTTGGGCTTGGGCTTTGCAGTCACCCCGGGGCATTTCTTTGGCTTCTTGGAACTGGAGAATCACAGACAAAACACAGGTGAGGACTTCTCAGAGAGCACCCAGGCCACCTGGTCAGTCCCACACAGGTGTAGGCCAGCCAGGGGCCTGCTGGATACCAGGGCCAGAGACCAGGCCAGAGGGAGCACGGGGAGTTCAGGCTGGCAGGGCATGAATGGTCATCCTTCACCTCCCGTAAACTGTCACCAGGAAAAGGGAAGGGCAGGGAGACGGCCACAGCAGGAGGGAGTTAGGAGGAGGCTGGTTTTTCTAATGACCTGATGACAGAGTGGTGAGACCTCTGCTCCTGGACACGGCCAAGCACCCTGCAGGAGGACCTGGGGGGTGCCTGGACCAGGCCCCAAAGGCCAGCCAGCTCTAGTCCTGAAGGCCCACCCAGGCCTCAGGCCCACTCTGTGGCCCGCCGCATGGTCACGGCCATAGAATGCACTCTCCTGTAGATGGAGGCAGCCAGCTGGCCTCAGGTGACCAGGCACAGAGAGCCCTACTCCACAGCTGCCTTGGTAAGGGCCCCTTCATCCCCCAGCATCCTCACCTTGAGTGGAGAAACCACCATTGTTCTAGTAAACTCTCTGATCCAACCCAGTGCCCACCTCTCCTGCACCAAGTCCTGCTGGGCTTGGCCACTCAGGGTCCTGCTCTGGGTCAGGCCTCCGCAGGAGAGAGTTAGTTTCATGATCGAGCAGTGGCTTCAAGGTGGACACGCAAACACTTACAGTGCCCGTTACCGTGAGTGACACTGCCAGTAAAGACACAGAAGCCTTGGTTTTATTTTAATGAGTTACCTAACCCCGCTGTGGCAGCCTGCATCAGGCTTTTGAAGGCTGCTGCAAACAATGAGCGCACGCTTCGTACGGGACACCGGGATCCCACGTGCCTTTCTCCCCAGAGGGCAGTTCCACTGGGCTGAGGTCATGTCTGAGCTCGTGGGCAACACCACGTGGCAAAACCAGGCTGAGAGGCCAGCCCCACCCTAACAATGATACGGGATTCACCGGCAGCGTATCAAAACGGCAGTGCGGCTGGGGCCCGAGGGGCAGGGCGCTCGGAGGCGCCATTCCCACGGTCTGGGGTGAGAGTCTGGTGCCCAGCCTCCAGCAGCAGCTGAGATGGGGAACAGGCACCCTGCTGCAAGGTGCAGATGGCGCACCCCTTCACACTCAGCGCCCAAATGCCCGTGTGGAGGGGGCTTCTCTGCAGGGCTTTGCTGGCTGGGGAACCGGTGGTTCAGAGAAGCTGAGTATCTGCCCCAAGTCACACAGCAGATAAGGGGTAGGTGGGCTGGGACTAGAGTGAGAGTGGTCATGCTCACGGTCTGCTCTGGTTTGAATGTGCCCCCACTCCTGCCCGGATTTCACATGCCGAAAGCTGGTAGCTACTGCGACAGTATCAGAGTAGAGCTCAGCCGCGACAGTACAGGCAGCAGAGGGGCTACTGCTTGATGCTGGGGAGAGCACGGGAGGGCTCCAGGTTCACGCCTGGGCCTAATCGAACATGCCACTGCTGGGCGTGCCCACCAGCCTTGCTGACTACGAGGCGTAGGGGAAGAAGATTCTCTCAAGAATGCCTGTCTCTTTTGCAGAAAATAAACTTAAAAAAAAAGAAAAGAAAAGAAAAGAAAACTTTAAAACGCATAGAAACTCTGGGACCAGCAGATGGTGCAATGGTTACAAGGCTGGACTTCCATGTAATCCACTGCGGTTCGAGTCTCAGATTTGGTGCCTTAGAACTCACGCCTAGCATATGTGCATGTGTGCCCAAAGTCCCGAGAGGAGAATGGAGGAGAAGGGATTGCAGTGTGGTCATCCTCCCTCTGTCTCTCCAATGAGTGCACGTGCTCTATAGCAAAAAGTCTCTCTGGGGGGGAAACAAAAGCGTAGAAACTCAATCCAACAATGGTGTTAAGAGGTGGGCCTCCAAAAGGTAATTAGTACTACGTAAGGCAGCAGAGTGGGGCCCCCATGGCTGAGCGCTGGTGGCTTTATAACAAGGAGATCAGACGCGCTCTCCTCCTCTCGCCATGTGGCTCCGTGCACTCCTTGAGTCTCTGCAAAGTCCCCACCAGAAAGCCCTCACCAGACATAGTCCCGTGACCTTGGCCTTCGGAACAATGAGCTGAAAACACCTTTATTCCTTATAAATTAGCCAGCCTGTGGTCTAAAACAGTGTCCTGCACCGTGAACGTGGGGCAAGGCAGAGGGGCCTGGCCTCTCCAAACATCAAGTGCTTCTCAGAAACCTCCGGCTCCGGCTCGGCTCAGCCCTGGGGCTGGGGCTCAGCTGCTCTCACCAGGATGTTTTCTGCTTGTTCTCAACCCATCAGGCAGCCAGCTCAGCTCTCAGGGGCTCTGGGAAGTGGGCACCAAACAGAGGCCAAGGCCGCTCCGGCCAGGCCAGCAGAGACGGCCCAGGCAAGACCTCCTGAGTCAGAAACCCCAGGCAGGCCCAGGAAGCTGTGGGCTCCTGAGGAAGCCAATGACCACTCAGGTTTGGGAGCTATGGGATCCGCCTAGGGCTCGCGCACATGGCCCCAGTGCCCCTGGGTCGGCCCCTGACCCCTCACGGCCACTCCGCCTGGCCCTGGCTCCTACACCAGCATGACTACAGCGGAAAAGGGCAGAGAGCCCCCAGTGCACCTCCACCCCCACCCAGGCTGCAGTTCCCGGCAGGCAGGTCGGCAGCGTCACCCTCCTCATTCCCCACCGCTCTGTTCCAAACTGAGCGGGTCCTTATATGGTTCCTGGGATCAAACAGATCGTACCCAGTCCACAGGCCCCACAGGGCAGGGGAGCGAGAGGCTTTCCACCGACCAGAAATCAGAGGACGCGCAGGCAGCCCTGAAGAACACAGGACGTGAGAGGAAGAGTGTGCTCCAGTCTCTGGAGAAGCCACACAGGATTTGAACACTTCCGTTGTCCACCTACTCCTGGTCCTGACATCACCAGTGAGCTCTAACTTTCCTTCCATGCGAGTGTTCCTCTCCAGCTGGATTAATGTCCTCGCTCTTCTTGCTGGGGATATTTTTGATCTTTTGTTGTCTTGAACGGAAATAAAGGGAATGTACTGCAGTCGGGAGCCACTTGCTCAGGAACTGCCCGTACTCTGTCCCCAGCCCAACCTGGCCACTCTCCGTCCCCCCAGCTCTTACTAACCCATCTCAAGGGGAGACAACAAACGCGGGGGAACATAAACCTTTGGTGCACAAGAGCCCCATGATCTCGTCATGACTGGTCCTAAAATTTCAGGCTCTGGGGACTTCTAGTGTGTCTGGTCTAGAACACATACTTGATAAATGCCGGATGGACGAGGGGCAGAGGGGTGATGGGAGATGGATGGGGAGATGGACTGACATGGATGGAAAGAAGAAAGGAGAGGAAGAGGTGGGGTAAATGAGAGAAGAAAGGAATGAAGGAGCTGGCTGGCTGGCTGGTTAACAGATGGACGGAAGACCAGGCAGCATCGGGGTCATCGACCTCGAGCAGGCCGTGAGCGCTGCCAGGAGGAGGAGCCTGGCCCAGCACGGGTATATGAGCTGGGAGTGGGGGGGGTCATGGATGGTGCAGGCCTGTGCAAGCATGTTCACAGTGCACGTGCGTGTGTGCACAAATAGAGACCAGCTTTCTGCCGTGTGTGCCTGACAGAAGACAGATGCACCCATCAGGCCACGGCCCGCGGGTGGGCGTGCAGCACGCGGGTGAGAGGCGGCAGCTGCCAGGGCTGACAGCTTCAAAGCTCTGACGGACCAAGAGGCAGCATTGCTCCCCGTGCTCTGGCTGTTCTAGTGACACTGATTGACACACGTGAGAGCATCCGCCCCTCTGGCCACCCAGGGGGGCCATGGCGCAGTTCCCAGTTGTGCGTGCCGCCCACCTCCAGGGACCAACTGCCCAGGACCGAGCATGTGCACTGCAGATGCGTCTCCCAGACACGACCGGCTTGTCTGCATCTGAACAGGACAGGGAGGGATCAGCCAGGACGCTCAGACAGCATGACTGCTACCTTCGGAACCAGGGTGGCCCTTTGCCGAGTGGAAACTGACCTCCTTTCGAGTGTGATGTACTTTTCATACTTTCATCTTAAATTCAGCTCTTTTCTTTTTTTTTGCTTTCAACTGGAAACAATGTGCAAAGTGCCGATATATGAAGTTCTGAAATTCCAAGGCAATGTCATTTGCGGTAGCATCAGGTGAGGGTCTTTTTGGGAGAAGCGACTGCAAAGGTGTGGACCCCGTAAGGGGGGAGGAGAAGCATTCACCTCAAAGGTCCAGACCAGCCTTGCTGAGTAGGGACATGGGAGAAGGTCTGGACAGAGGCTGAGCAGTCCCGAAAGCTGAGCTGCCTGCCAACTGCCAGCTGGGCAGAGTGTGGATATTCAAAGTGCCCAGCAGTGGGGGCAGGCGTGTGGAGGGAGGAGGGTCTGCAGGAAGTCAGAGAGGTTCCGCAGGGCCTGGGAGGATTCTTTGTTGAGGGAGGAGCAAAGGAGGGGAATGAGAACTGTGTGGTCCCGGTCCATTTATTCTGACCTCTGTGTCTTTAGCTGATAAATGGGAACAAGGAGCCACCATCACAGAAAGCCTGGATGCTGTAAAGTGGAGCCCACAGCAGGCCAGGTTAGGGCAGTGACCCAGGCTCAGACCAGGCAGCACGCAGGGCCAGCTCGGGGTGGCCACCATGGTTCTTTGCTGTGGTCCCCAGAGTCATACTCCCAGGACTTAGTTCCCAATAGCCATCGCTGGACTCTGTAGGCCCCAGAGCTATCCTGGGGGGACCAGGCCTTAGCAACGACCCCAGCCTGGCCACCTTGCAGCTGACATCTTCTCCTCTGCTCCACCCAGAGGCCAGATGCTGCCCCTCACCTGCTACGACACCTGGTCACTCCAGCTGCAGGGGCTCCTCAGTCCACTGCTCTAAGCAAAAGCCCAGCCCCAGCTCCCCGAAGTCACAGCGGGGCCTGGCTGTGTGACTATATAAAGGACCAATGGCCAGACCACATATGAAAACAGAACTGTGACCAAGACCTGCGCCAGCCAGCCTAGGACGCCAAACCAACACCTCTACAGCAACCAGCCCAGCACGGCCAGGGCTTGACCAGTAACTGTGACCTTCCCTATTTTAAATATTTATTTATTTATTTATGCCACAGGGCGTGTGCACTCACCAGAGAGAGAGAAAGTGAGGAATCACCCACAGGAGGATGTCCATGCCACAATCTCTTCTCCGATCTCCTCTCAGCATTTTGGGCATGCACGCACATGTGCCTGGCGTGATTTTCAGATCCAGAACTCAACTGTGAAGCCAGCCAAGGGGATCTAATGCCTTAACCTCCTGCTGGCCCAGAGCTCCTTTAACTTTTATCATGTTTTCAATGTGGTAGGACCAACTAGAGAAAGCTGAACATGATCCCCTAGCCAATCACAAAGGCACCCCACTCTGAGTTTCCCTCCTCGAGCATTCCCAAGCCAGCAGCCTCCAAGCCACCTACTCCTGAGCCTCCCTGTCTTCTCTGTGGAGCTCCCCCCTCACCTGCCTGCCTCTGAGTCCGGCAATGTGGGTGACCAGGTGACGGGGGTCCTCTGGATACACAGCAAGCACTGAGTAAACCCCTTCACTTGTTCTCCTTGAAGATCATGAGGTACTCACATACCCCCTTCAACACTCCAAATGCTGACTCTGACCATCCCTGCAACGCAGAAGGCCCGTCACCACCCACAACGCAGAAACCTGGCACTGACGGATCATAGCCAGGGATGAGGGGAGAGTTCTGAGACGCCAGCTCCGCTCTCCCCTGCTCCTGTGAGCTGGGAAGTCTCCTCCATTGGAACAACCAGAAGAGACTGGATTTGCCCCCTAGTCCCTAATAGTTTGAAGGCAGATGTGACCTCCCAAGACGGTAGCCCCTGTGGAGTAAGGCCACCCTCAAATCCATCAAGGGCCCTGCTAAGCCAACCCTTCCTAGGGACAGAGAAGCAGAGCTCATGCCTTCAGGACTCCTGCACCTGGCAGGAGGTAGAGCCCTGTCACATCACCGGTCTGTTATTTGCAATAACTACAATAGGAAATGGACCTTTGGGCTAAACACACAAAGACCTCTTTAGTGCAGAGAGCAAAGTAAATCAGTAACAGAGAACACTACAAAGGCGCTTTCCTTTCATCTCTTTAACCACTGGGCTAGACTTTATCTTACTTTTTAAAGGAAGAAATTAAGGCTCTGGAATTTTCAGCCACCTGCCTAGTGCCCAGGGCTCACCCGCTGTAAGTGGCAGAGCTGGGATTTGAACCTGGGACTATTCACCTCTGACCTTGCTCTAGGGGTGACCATACATTCTGGCTTTCCAAGTGGCTTTTAACCCCTGCTCTAAGGGACTCTGACCTTCTGCAGAGCTGCCCAGGGCCACCTGGGAGGAGAGGCTGAGACTGGGGGGTGGGGTAAAGATCCAGTTTCCAGCCTGTCTCAAACCGGGTGATTCTACTCGGGTCTGTTTTCTTTACTGGGGTACTGCATGAGAATTCTCCTGAACCAGAGATTTTGCTACTGAGTTCACAAAGCAGAAAGTACCCTCACATTTGTCGTCCCTAACAGCCCGTGAGTCAGGGCAGACTGCAGTGAGGCGGATGGGCCAAAGCTGCAGTTGTAACAGGCTGGCGGCTGTGATCACCATAACAGCCTGAGGGATCGCCTGAGGATGGCCGTGTCACTTGCCTCCTCTTTCCTTATTGCAGTGGGTCCTGGGCCAAGTCCAGGCTAAATGCCAGGGAGGTGCAGGGTGAGGTGAGGGCTGGCCAGCCCTGCCAGGCCTCAGGGCAGAGATAAGTAAGTCGACCTAAGATGGCTCACCAGGGCACTCCTCCAGCCAGAGTAGGGGAGAGGGAAATCCAAGGTTTGAGCAGGCCCATCTTTACTCTGCTATGCTCCGTGGTGGGCCGAATTTCAGTCACCTGCCTAGTGTCCAGGGCTCACCTGCCGTAAGTGGCAGAGCTGGGATTTGAGGGCCCTGCTAAACCAACTCCTTCCTCCTAGGGACAGACAGACAGAGCTGAGGCCGTGATGCCACACGGGGCTTCCCACCATGCTCACCTTGGGGTCTGCCTCACTTTTACACCTCAGTTAGCAAATTCTGGGGGTGCCTGCTGGCGGGCCCAGAGCATTTGAAACCACAGAACGATCCCAGAGCAGTGACTGGATCCAAACAGAGACAGCAAAATATTACTTCCATGGGGTTATTTTACAGAAAATGAACCACAATCTATGTTAAAATTACAACCGGAAAAAAGCATTTTATATATATATACGTATATACACATGAATTAAAGCATTCTAGAATCCCCCACAGTATTCCTAAGGACTACTGAACTCCCTCATTCAAGGCCATGGCACGGGACACCCCGTGGAAGGTGTCTGGCAGGCCCAGCCTCGCAGGCAAGCATGTTCTGTTCACACAGGAGCCAGCCTGTCCCCTGGGAAGATGAGTGTCCTCAGGGACCAGGGACCTGGGAGAAGCAGGCCAGGGGAAGGGAGGGGAGGTTGCAGGCTTGTGATGGGCAGGCTCTGCAGAAGGCCCTCCCAACCGAGTGGCTCAGCCTCACAGAGCCTGTACTAGGGTGCTACACCACGCCTGGCAGAAGCTGTCTGGGAGGGAAAAGCTGAAAGGGGAAAAGCTCTGTGTAGGTAAAAGTTTCTCAGTTAGTGCCTGTGACAGACAAAACCTATGAAAACACCAGTGTCCACAGCAAGGTCCTGCTTTGTCCCCTACAGCACGCTGACCTGAGGGGCTCACAAAGAGTGTGAAGGGAGAGGTGCATTTGTTGATCTGGAGAGACCCAGCGAACAAGCTGCAGGTAAGCAAATTAAGCAAGGCCCCTGAACGCATCCCATCCTGTATAAGAAGTGAGCTCGACACTGCACACGGTCACGGGGGACAGCCTTTACCTGTGTTTTCTGTTTTTTACACTCGTTGTACCTTATTTGAGTCACAGTGAAAACTGTTCCTGGCAGAGTATTTCCAATAGAAGGCAGAATGGTAGAAGAGTTTTCTGAAAACTGTGAAGTGTCTAAAACAGGAAGTTAAACAGGAAGACTATGGCCTGGAGAGGCGACCTGGAGGGCGATCGTAAGCGGTCATCGCGGGAGTATAAAAAAGCAAGCGCTATGTCTGCAGTTACGATCGGGATCCTGCAGGGACGGTCGACGCCAACCCCAGTAAACGAGGAGGGTGGCCCTGTTAGGCTGGCAGAGGTGAGGGTTTTTGTACCTCGGAGCATTCTCCAATGGTGTGAAAACGCTGCCGCCCCCCAGCAAAACCAGGTTTAAAAGACAAAGGAAGCCAGGCCAGCCTGGGCTGGGGCTTTGTGCCGGCGGCACCCAGCCTTCCGGGCAGTCCTGCCGTGGAGCAACAGCGCCCCGCCGTGGCCACGGCAGGCAGAGACCGAGGCCCATCGCAAGGACATGGTGACTGCAACAGGAAAGCCCAAGGCCAGGCCCTGAAGGGGCCCTGGGGGTCCGGTGTAGGCACCACTGGAAAACCACGGCTGCCCTATCTGCAGAGGACGTGAGGGCACGGGATGGACTGAGATGCGTGCAGAACATCAGCGCCTGTGCAGAACAGCGCATTCTCCACCAAAGTGTGGGGTGGGGACACTGAATGAGGCTGTCAGGGGGCCGGGGGAGACCCAACTTCAAAGTGTGGCTCTGCCACACACCAGACTCAGGCCACCACCCTCCCTACACAACATGTTCTCATTCCTCCATCGTGAAAGGGAGACAGTCACAGTGCCTGCCCACCCCCATTGCCGAAAGACGGCGGGAGAAGGCCTCGAGCTGGCTCGGTCATTTGCAGCTGCGGGAAGGTGGAGAAGCCAGGCAACTTTGCCCTTGAGTTTCTAATACACGAAATGAGCTGGGTGCAGACAGCAGCTTCCAGCATCTCCATTCCCCAAACCTACCAGAAGGGACCCCCAAAGCAGTTTGGTGCATCCTAACTTTTTAGAAAAAATGAAACAGAGTAGAAAATACTGGAGTGCAATGCACTTGGTAAGCTTCGAGATGTCTATTTCACTTTTACAGGGTACGTGCACACTGTGCTCACATACAATGTGATTTTTTTACTGTGAGTGACAGCAAACAAGTTTGAAAAGTACCTTCTTAAAGATAAAAGATGATTCATGCAAATGCTAACTTGTTGCTGCTATTTAACAAGCTCTCAAAAAATATTATCATTCCTGATGGAGGTGAGCGCACTGGCTGTTGCCACTCCAGTCCGTAAAAGAAAAACCGGTAGGAGAGGGTCTTAAGCCTCTGGGATTACTTGAAGTGCTCAGCTTTGCTAGTATTCAGGTTGGGGAGCTGGGTCATCTGCTACTGCAGGGAGCAGGAAATCTGAGGCAGCACTGCCAACCCCAAAGAGCATTTTCCTACCCAAAAAAGGAGCCACTTTGCTAAGCAAACCCTTCGGCCAAAGGCTGGCATGCACCACGGAGTCCATCTGAGTCTGGTGCTATGTGTGGTTACCCAGAACAACTGAGTGCGAGTTCAACAAAGCTGGATCCTCACCAAACAAAGCTCAAGGAGGGATGGCCACAGCGGGCAAGGCTGATAAGGGGTGGCTATTCCTGGCTTCTCCCGACATCACCCTGCTGCTCCTGCTGACCCTGTCTGGGTCAAGGCGGTCCATGAGGGGCCCGACTCTGAGGCCCTTGATGCACAAGATGCTGCAGAAGCCTGGCCCCCAGCCCTGTCTCTGCTGAGGCTCCCTGAGCACCCGGCACCTCTTCCTGGTGGGGATGCTCTTCCCCTCTACGCAGGCCTTCCGGCCACCTGCAGCCCGCCCCACCCTCACACCTCCTACCCAAAGGCAGGGCCTGTGCATGACAGGAAGCATGGTCAGGACCACAGCTACACGTCGTTTAGGGTGAACTTGCCCCTGAGTGATTTCACACGAACTCCAATGCTGGGGGCAGTTACAGGACAGGCCATCCTCCTCTGCTGACTGAAGACTTCTGTAAACCTCTGAGGCCCACAGCCAGGGCAGGGAGAAGAGCACCCCTGGGCCTGCAGTACGATTCCACAGACAGATGGGGCCACGGTGACAGCGAATCACCAGGTACCAACCTAGGAAGGCTCATTTCCTCCTCCTGCGAGCCCTAAGAGGAAGGTACTCTCATGACCTCGAGTGTACTCAGGAAAACCAAAGAAATGAAAACAGCCACACAGCTGGTGGGCGGCATGGCCGGGACTCATGCCCAGGCAGTCTGGCTCCATAGACCAGGACCTTAAACTTATTCAGACCTCGGCACCATAATTCACCAGCTGTCTGACCTCAGGCCGGGAGGGCCCTCGGCCTCTGCGGGCTTCAGAGAAGCAGTCTGTGAAGCACGAAGTACAGTGCCCAGCACATAGTAGGTGCTCAAAACACATTCCTTCCATTTTGTTTAGGCCAAGAAGAAAACGAGAAGGTGTTCAGGAAGGCTGAGCAGGCCCAGGCCCCCTCAGGGACACCATCTCCTTCTGGTCAGGATGTCCTGCCCAAACAGCCCAATCTGCCTCTGCGTCCCGGCCCTCACCTGCAGGGTGGTCCCACTGTGGGGGCCCAGTGGAATTCACTGATTGGCTGAAGGCAGAGGGTGGGGAAGGGAGAAGGATAAGGAGGAGGAGGGAGAAGCAGCATGTCACCTGGAAGGGCCCGTCACACCACAGCTGGCTCGCCACTTCTCCAGTCAAGATGTGCGCATGTGCACGTGTGTGCACACACATGTGCACGTGGAGGGGATGTGGCCCACTTGCCAGGGCACCCAACTCACCCACCTCCTCACATCACAGTGGTTAGCACCTTTGGGTCCCAGGTTCCTGCCTGGTGGGGACAGGGCCCAGGGAAACACTCTTGCTTCAGACAGCACGTCCGGCCCAGAGGGCTGTAGCCACGACTGTAGGTCACGCGGTGCGAGGAACACGCAGGCTCTGGTACCAGCTGGGGGCCCAGGGCTGCTGCGGGGCAGTGCTGCCGGGCCACAGTGCACAGCCTGGGGGACACGGTGGCCAGGGAGGGCCAGAGACATGGGCAATGAGGAGGGCATGGCCAGCCAGCCCCCGAACAGGTGGGCCAAGGCTTAGGGGCCCAGACCACTATGCATGGTGACCCAGGCAGCCCAGGGATTCCCTCAGACTTCTGGAAGGAGGGGTGTCTCCAGAAAGCCTGGAAAAAGCCAGGGCCTCCTGACCTACCGCATGATGCCCAATGGATCCAAAACCTCCTCCTCCTCCTCCTCTTCCAAAGGCTTCTCTGCGTCCTCTCCTTCACGGCTCAGGATGGGCGGCCCCGCAACCGCCGCTCCGTCCTGCTGCTCAAAGAAGTCAAAAGCCTCCTCGTCATCCCCTGCCCGGGTGTCTGTGTCATCCAGGACAGAGGACTCTCTGCTGGTGAGACTGCCAGCCCCCAGGGGTCTGGTGCCTGTGGGGAAGACAGAAAAGAAGCTCGGTGAGCTCTCGAGCCTCCACTGCAGGCTCACCCTGCAGTGAGGTGAGGGCTGGGACGTAGGCCAGAGGCAGGCTGGGACGTGTGGACATCCCGACCAGAAGGAGATGGTGTCTCTGAGGAGCCCGGGCCTGCTCAGCATCCCTGAACACCTTCTCTTTTTCTTCTTGGCCCAAACACACACCCCAGAGTTTGCTCACTGAGGAGGAGGCACCTTGCCACAGCACACCTGCCGGGCCCGGGTCCGAGGCTGTGGGCTTCCTGGGACAAACTCACCCCAGGCAGGATGACCGGTCTGGATGGGTGGGAGGAAGCAGCCTTCAGGATGGCAGGTACTCATGGCAGCCCCTGGGGGCCATGGGCACCAGAGCCTGGAGTGGAGCAGTCACAGGGGGGCCTCGGAGAAAACCGAGGCAGCAGCTCCTGAAGCTTTGCACCCTAAGCCCATATACACGCAGGGTCAGCTCCCCCAGCACACAGGACAACTCAGAACCAAACGTCCAAGACCATTTCAAGGCGTGGGGCTGGGCAACGGCCTCATCAATCCAACCCTACCCCCAGCCCCGGCCCTACTCTGACAGTCAGAGACTAGATTCTGAACTAGAATGTGCAGAATGAGCTCATAGAAGATTCTGGAACAAACTGGGACCAGTCCACCCCAGACCAGCCTAGGTCAGCACTTTGTGGGCCATAGACAAGTGTTCATAAGAAGGTAAGTGCAGAGAGGGGAGTGAGCATCCAGAAACCCCCGGAGTGGCTGGGTCCCCCCCAACACCCAGCTTGTATGCCCAAGTACCCATTTGTGATGGGCTGGGGATACAGAAGCCAGTCCTTCCCCCAGACAGCTGGAGAAGCCGGGGCTTGGGCCACTTGCTCATTTCTATCCAGTGACTGGGGAGTTTATCTCTGCAAGCGATTGCTTCTTTAAAACGCCACCCTGCAGGTGGGACCAGCAGTGGTGTGAGGGTTAAGGTGCTGGATTCCTACAGTGTGAGTCCCGAACCTGGCGGCTTACTTTCCCACTCTGTCTCCCTCTGATGAGTGCATGTGCCTTACAGCAAAAAATAATAATAAAGAACAAAATTGATAAGTAATCATTTAAAAAATCCAACCTGTATGTAAAAGGACTTCCGGGGTCCACATAAGGGAAGCACTAACTGATAATGACTATCTATTAATAGAATTTTGTCACATTCTATTTTTTTATTCAGACAAGTGTGACAATGCCATTCAAAGTTTCATGGGCCTTCCATTTTATGTAATAAAGACCATCTACTACACATACTACTTTAAATATTATAAAAGCTCTATGTGAAAGATGCTAACTGAAGCTCCATTTTACAGATGAGGAAACGAGGCAACGGGTGGCTAGAGAGTTGGACCACCCTATGCTGCCTCTCCTTGACAGAGGGAGGCCGGGGCATCCTGAGCTTTTCACCCTCCACAGACAGGCCAGGGCCCCCCGTCACGGTCTTCACAGCCCTGACACAGGCAGAGGAGAGAGCTGTGACCTCAGAGCCAAGGAGCAGGTGAGACCCCAGGCTTGTGTGGGGGCCCAGGAATGGACCCGAGGTACCAGGGTTCCGTAACCTCGTCCAGTCCCAGGCCTCTGTGAACTTACTCTCTACCCCTCACTTTTTCAAAAACTGATTTGGGCCAGCCTGTGGCATGGTGGTTAAGGCACTGGATCCTACAAGGCTGACTGTGCAGTTCCAGTCCCAGACTCAATGACATGAAAGTTACGCCGGCACCTGTGGATACGTGCCCAAAATTCCAAAAGGAGAATGGAGGAGACGAAACTGTGAAGTGGCCACCCCGCCGGTGTGGTTTCTCATTACTTTCTCTCTCTCTCTGTCTCTCCGGCAACATGCCCTATGGCTAAATAAGTAAGTAAGTAGGTATGTAGGTAGGTAGGTAGGCGGGTAGGTTCTGGCCAGCCCCTGGTATGGTGGTTAGGGTAACTGGACTTCACATGGCCAGTTCGAGTCCTGGACCCAGTGGCTTGAAAAACATGCCAGGTGTGTGTGCAGACATGCATGCCCACAATCCTGCCAGGGGAAGGGAGGAGAAAGGACTATGAAGTGCATCCCCTTGGGGGGTTCTCTCTCTCTCTCTCCCTCTCTCTCGTACAGGTGCATGTGCATGTGCTCTCTAGCAAATAATAATTAAAAAAAAAAAGAGTCGTTCATTGGTAAATTGGTTTGATGTCAACTTTCCTTTGAAAAGTTCCCTTGTCTTGCGGAACTGAGAGAACCAAAGCAGGAGAGGAGCTGAAGATAACTGGACTGATCTAAAGAGCAGAGAGGTTGGTCAGGGTGGGGGTGAGGAGCCCTCACCTGGGGGCACACGAGAAGCTAGCCTGCCCTGGTCGGGGGAGTTCAGAGCTGACGGGGTGTTGAGGGGTGGGGGTGGGACGCGGCCACCATTGGCTGTGGTCAGGCGCTGTTCCAAGCACGGGAGAGCCTCAGCTCGCTGAATTTTAGGACACCTGTCGCCCGGGCTATGACCCGCATCTTACAGATGGGCAAAATGAAGACAGGAGGACTGAGGGGCCGTGGCTCTGGCTGGAAGGGCTCAAGGTCTCACTATGGGGATGCAGGTGCTGGACTCATTGGGCTGTGCCTTGCCTGGAGCCACATCTGTGACCCTCTCTGGGGGACATGGACTGAGAGTACAGTGTCCCCAGGATTCTGGCCACCAGCCTAGCTGCCCTTTCCTAGATATGGCAGGCCTCAGGCCCGGCTGTCATAAGGGGGAGGAGTATGTGCATGTATGTGCTTGTATGTGTGTGCGTGCATGTGTGTGCATCAGGGATGGAGCTGGCCGGGAAGGCCACAATGGGGTCATGCAATGGTTATCCCCTGTGTGAGCCCCACCTGGCTCTTGGACGGTCAGTCCCTGAAAGGCTGGGTCTCTTTCCATCTGTCTTGGGGAGGGTGAAGCTTCTAGGCTGCAGAGGGCAGATGTAGACCAGACTCTCTGCGCCTGAGTTCAGGGCAGGGAGCCTCAGGGACGTGGGTGGAGCCTCAGTACCTAAGAACTCTAGCAGCTCTGGGCTGCCCGCCAACTCGGCATCCTTGGAGACGCAGCGCAGAATCTCATTGAACACGGCTCTCCTTTCCCGGATGTCAGACTCCCCGACAAACAGGACCTTCCTGGGGAGCGGGGGGAGGTTGGCTGCAGCATAGCGACTGCTCAGTTTCTGGTAAAACTCCTCAATCTCGCTGTACTTTTTGGAGACCTGGAATGAGAGGAATGTGGTTTTCTGAGCGAAGAGAGGAGAGAGCTCCTCTGTAGCCCACCAGAGGTCCCTGGGGCCGGCAGCCACAGGAGCTACGCCAGGGGCACACCACCTGCTGACTCTCCCTGGTGCCCTGCCTCGGGCTGCAGCCCTGCACCCTCCTAGCCAACTGCAAGCTAAGTGAACAACGTCTTAAAGGCCCAAAGAAAAATGTGATAACGGTGTGACTCTAGGCACCTCCATGGGCCCAGGTGAAGACATCAGACCCCTACCTGGCCTGCAGGCGACCACAGCCACTGCCTCCATTCTGAACTTTCGGCTAACAAGTAGGGTGAGCTCACTGTCCAATCAACTCCCTATGACACCATGAGTCACCTCTTCTCAGCAGGGGCCTCTTAATCATTCTCCTGAGAACCAGAGAGTGTCCTGCCGGGCCAGTCCTTCAGGCTGTGAGGCCAGGTATTGTCAAAGCTGTTCTCTCTCCTGCCGTCAGCCAGGACCTCTGCATGCCAGGGCCTGGGTGAAGCAGGCCAGGGCTCCTGCTGCCATCAGCTGGTGGTCCCAAGTGCCACCGGAGTCAACCGAGGGCAACACTCAGTTTCTTGTAGGGCCTCCTCGGCCTCTCCCACGACTCCCAGGCAGCTGAGGGCTTGCTCGTTCCCTCATCAAGCTCTTGCAGTATGTTCGCTCTGTTTGGGGCATCCTGGCAGGCTCCTGGGTAAGCAGGGTAAGCAGCCACAGCACGGCAGGGCAGTGCCAGCGCCATGGCACCGTGCCACACTCTGCAGTGTTGGTGTGCTGGGGTCTGCAGGGTGCTCGGATGCACTGTGACTCGGGGAGCCCAGCAATTCCTCTTGCAGGCTGAGTCTGGAGAATGCACACTTGGTAGCCAGAGTCTTTGGAACCCCCGTGCTGGGAGGGGTGGCAGGACTTCAGAACCGTCCTGAATAAGAAGTCACCTGGCACAGAGAGCTGCTCCCACAGCTGCCTGCCCAAGAGCCTGGCTTCTGAACGCTCCTGAGAACAGCCCTCAACAAAAGGCCAGAAGACCCTGCATTGTTCACACAGGCTCTGGTCCCAGGATAGCCTCCGGAACCCGCGACTGTGGCCCACCAGACGGGAAGAGCAGGCCACGGTGGAGGCTGAGCGCCCTCTGCTGGCCTGATGGTTCTATGCAGGCTCAGCACACAGACCCACCGCAGCTGGGGTTCTGGGAGCTGGATCTCCTGGGCATTGGGTCTCCACCTATCCAGGGCCCATGTCCATCAGCATGTAGCCAGGGCTTCTCAGGGAGCACGTGCACCTGCACCAGCAGCAAGAAGGGCCGTGGGAGGCGCTGAGGGCAGAGCTCATATTTTCCTAGTCTTTCCTGCCCCCATCCCCACGCTGTGAGCAGACAGTATGTCTCCCTGAGAATGTATGCGGGCGTGTCTGGACGGGAAAACTCACACAGTGCCCCTCCTGGGTCCTACCTGGTTAGCAATTAAACACATGTTTATATTAAAACATCTGTCCTTCTAAGGACCACATGCAGAAAGCTCATTACTTCCTTTAACTGAAACATGAAACTTCAAAGAGAGACTTAGATACCAGGCTTAGGGTATGCAGCTTTGGGCTACAACTCCAGATCCCATGGGCGTCATCACGTTCTCCTCTGCCCTGGCAGGCCCTTTGGAATGTCTGGGAAGCAATGCACATGTGCACACTCCCCAAGGCCTGCATGTCACCGGCTAGGAAAAAGTGTCACTGATGTGACATGTGAAGGTATTAAAGACACACTGCACGTACAGCCAGAGCCCTGGCACAGGGCCGAGCAGGCTGGTCTGGGGCTCAACAGCTCCCAGGGTGCTGCCTCCCTTTCCTGCCCCTGAGAACGTGGGTGTGTGGAGCTCCCTCCTGGGTCAAGGCAGGGAGGGAGCTCCACAGGCTGCAAATCACACTGCAGAGCTCAGCCACCCTCGAGCCAACGCAGACCCAGAGCCCCTGCCTGACACTGCACCACGGTTCTCACCAGAAGCCATTCTGAGGCGCAAGCAGAAAAAAATCAGCCCTGCTGCTGCAGACACATACCATGATGTCACTGAATGTCCCTTCAAGAGAGATTTATGCTACAAATTTCTATCTTTTTAATGATCAGTTATTTAATTAGGTTCTTGGCAAGAAATCTAGGACACCAATTTGTGAGGATAAACTTCATTTGTAAGGGCAATCATGGATCGTTGGTAGCCCTGGAGTTGAGGAACAGTTTTGACTTTGGATAGAATTTATGAGACCACAGCTTTCTGATCAAGCATGCACAGTGCTGTAATCTCTGTGTTGAAGATCTCACCTTCCTGGTTTCTGGGCTTCTGTAGGTTTCTTTTCTTTTCTTTTTTTTTTTTTTAAGTAGGCATTGGAGAGGTGTTTTGGGAGTTTTACTTTGCTAATATCAATTTTCGTGGAGGTGGTCATGACAAATTTCTGGTGTATTCTATGCAGTGGAACTCGATTAAGGGCCAGAGGCCTAGTCACAAGGATCAAGCCACTGCTCAGCTGCTCAGGAAAACCACTCTCTTGCTCTGTGGCGTCCAGTGAGGATGATCAGAATGGTCCTGGGAGTGATGCTGGCTTGCAGCTTTCTCACAGGCTGACTAAGGGGTCTTTGCTGTGGCTCAACAGCTTTCAAGGCACATCTTCAGTAAAATAATACCTAGGCATTTCGCCAGGCTTAGCCACCCGGGTACCACCATTCTTAATCCCACCAACTGGTTTTGTGACAGTGGTCAGAACCCTCTCCTTTTTCTTTTCAAGCCTGGATTTCATGGCCGAGTATTTCCTTTTGTACGTGGCCTTCCTGGAATGTATGGCAGATTGGGAGTACCTGTGATGCTTCAGACTAGGACCAGGTTTTGGTTGGAATGGGGCTTCCCCTTGGGCTTTTCAGCCTTGGGGTCACCCTTTTTAACCTTGCCACTGGCATCAGCCTTCTTGGCTTCAGGTTTCTTCTCCTTAGTGTCCTGCTTCGCAGCTTTTTCACCTGCCATCCTATATAGGATTTGTGGGTAAGAGCCCGAAAACTTCTCTTAGAATTTGGTGTCTCTTATACTAGGTCACCGCAGCTTTGCAATTCATTGTTGCCCGTTTTGGCTCAAAGCTCACTGTGTGCAAGCCTGCATGAGGTTGCTCCCCAGAGTACTGCAGGGCGCTGGTTCAGTTCACCTTTATCCTAACAATCCTGCAGCCTGTCTCCCTGGTCACAAGGTCCAAGTTCTCTTCCTTCTGCCTCACCTGCCGACGCCTCCCCCTCGAATGTCCCCTTCACACTGATATCGGCAAGGTTTCCTCCTCAGCCCTCCAAGTCTCTGCCCTGCATGCCTCTTCTCTGGACCAATTCACCCCCTCCCAAACTTTCAACATCATCTCCAAGCTGAGGCCTACAAGCCTGCATCTTGAGCCTAACCCAAGCTCCAGTTTCACATATCTACTCCTCCATCCATCCATCCATCCCCATGAGGGGACACTACCCTTAACACGCCCCCTAAGAGCTGTCCCTCTGCCACTGCTCTTCATTTTAATAAATGGAAACATCAGCCAGTTAAGTGCATGTGACTTTGTAAATATTTTTAGTCCCTCCCTCCCACCTTCCTCCCCAGACCAACTGCTGTACTGGGACTGCTGCATGGTCTCATCGCTGCCTTGTTCCTTCCAGTTCAGCTCCGTGCTTCCACCAGACTGGCTGGCTAAAGGCAAATGGAACCATGTCACTCCGCGACTTTAAGACTGTCCCTTGGCTGTGAGAGGAGTGCAGGGAGGGCCTGGATCCTACCTGCTCTCCACTTCATCTCCCACGTCATCCCAAGACCACACTCAGCTGCTCGGAGTTCCCCACACATCACCCGTTCCAGCTTCTGCCTGGGCTGTGCCCTCTGCCTGGGACACCCTTCGCCCCTCTTCTACAGCTTAGCTCTGCCCGCTCTTTAAAACGAGCTCCATCTTCGCCTCTTTTGAGAGGTTTCTGGGACGTTCCCCAAGGTGGGCTAGGCACCCCTCCCCTACACTCTCACCAGCTCCTTGTGAATTCCTGTCACTGCCAGTCCTGTATCTCTTTACAAAATTGTCTCCCTGGGGGCTGTCAGCATGTGCCACTCTCGTGTCCCCATCATCTAACACGGTCTTGCATACTCACACCCAGAGCAAGTGCTGGGTGGAGAAGTGCCAGTTCCCTGCTCCTCGCACCCTGGTGGGCAGGTGTGCCCACCCCCCTGGGTCCCTAGGCCCCGGACACCCTCAGAGACTCCTGGCCAGAGCTCCCTGCTCACCAGGAACTGGACGACATCCTCGGGCCTGTGCTTGGCCGACTTGAACGCAGCCAGCCGGGTCACCACCAGGATCTGGTACTCCACGTGGCCAGACATCATCTTGCCCCGCACCTCCTGGTGCTGGGGCACAGTCAGGTCGAGGCCCGTGTGGACATTCTGAACTCTCCTGCCAAAGAAGAAGTAAATGACATTCAGGTTCACGCCAGCAGGCTTCTCGAGCAAAATGCAGACAGGACCACAGTGTGGCCTGGTGGGCCATGGCGCTGGCAGCTCTGCTGCTGTCTTCAGGGGTCCTCCACCGTCACGGCTCTGGGACACCTGTCCCACCACATGCCAGTCCTTCAGAAAGCCTGACTTCCCGGGAACCAGCAGTTAGCGTAATGGCTATGTCGCTGGACTCCCACGTAGTCGACCGCGGTTCGCTTCCCGGACCCGGTGGCTTAAAACTCACGCCGGGCGCGCGTGTGCGTGCGTGCCCAAGATCCCGAGAGGAGAATGGAGGAGAAGGGATTGCGGCGTGACCATCCCCCCTGGGGGGTGATTTCTCGCTTTCTGTCTCTACGTCTCTCTCTGTCTGTCTGGCGAGCGCACGCGCCCTATAGCGAAAAACCTCTCCAAAAGAAAAAAAAAAAAAAGAAGAAAGCCTGACTTCCTGGGCCCCAGGACGAGTCCTGCCTTTAGGTTACTCAGGGACTAAGGTCTGTTCCCAGTAGGAACAGAGAAGGATGGAGCTTGTAAAAAATCACGAACAGCCAAGACAAGTGTTTTACGCAAACTCAGTGCGTGAGCTTTGCAGCATCTGCACAGGGGCCATCCAGGGGCGCCATTCAGACCCAGGAAAGTGCCTGAGTGAATGCGGACAACACCGGAACAAAAATCCCACCAGGAACCTGAAGAGAGAGAGGTCGCCTCAACTCCCAGGGAGCAGGGGAGCTGTGATGAGCCTGCCCAGCTGCAGAAATGCACCAGGCCTAGGAAGGGCCCCGACGAGGCCTGTCCTCAGCTGTGCAGCCTGTACCTCCCTCTCGAGGCTAAGATGCACTGGCAGACATGACTGCTCCCGAGAACGTTTAAAACGCTATGAATACAGTCATGCAGTGCTTAATGAAGGGATCTGTGCAGAGAAACGTGTCGTGAGTGAGAACGTCGGAGTGCACTTACACACGCTGAGAGCTCCACTACACACCCAGGCCATGGGGAACAATCTTATGGGACCACCGTCACATACGTTGTCCAGCGTTGATCAAAACGCCATTACGTGCTGCACGGCTGCTCACTCAATTGTATGGAGAGCAAAGACGTGATGCTCTGAGGGAAAGATGCCAGATGCACCCCTCCGCCTGCACAAGGGGCAGTGCAGAGAAATGCACACCACCCACACGCCTCTGGCAGGACATGCTGGGCACACTCTCGCCACTGGGCTCGACCCCTCCAAGGTGCCAGTCAAGCCTTCCAGAACACAAAAAGGCCTGATGTCCCCAGAGAGGGGCT